>CM040395.1:8821594-9421594 GCA_022702515.1 Ilyophis sp. 1 JC-2022
CACAGTCTAGGGTGTGAAATCAACCCCTCACTGGTGTTAATATACTCCAGAACTACAACATCCACAGTCTAGGGTGTGAAATGAGCCCCTCACTGGTGTTAATATACTCCAGAACTACAACATCCACAGTCTAGGGTGTGAAATCAACCCCTCACTGGTGTTAATATACTCCAGAACTACAACATCCACAGTCTAGGGTGTGAAATCAACCCCTCACTGGTGTTAATATACTCCAGAACTACAACATCCACAGTCTAGGGTGTGAAATAAACCCCTCACTGGTGTTAATATACTCCAGAACTACAGCATTCACAGTCTAGGGTCTGAAGGTCCTGTAAAATGTTAAGCTTCGGGACACAAATCATCATTTAGTATTTAAAAAAAAAAAAGCCAGACACCATTTTAAGGCTTTGGTTTCCCAAGTGTTGGACATATGTGCTTAGAAGACCTATAATTTGTTGTTGCTACAATGCATAGGCGCTTAGTCTAATGAAATACTTACTCTATGTGAGATGGAATATATATATATATATATATATATATATATATATGTATTTGGACATCTAAACTTATATCCCCTTTCTTGTAAGTATTATTTCCATATTCGTTCACTTAAACCGAACCCAAATTTGACACAAAACTTAAATTGTTTTGTCCTCTGTAGCATTTCATATAAAAACATCATATAAAATGAAGGTTAGGCAAAATACGAGTCTGATATCAATCTCTATCCTTTCTTCTTATCCTTCCTTAATGTTAAACCGATGTACAGTGCAGTTTAGAACAATACACTCTAGATGAACTCAATGTTCTGCAGCACTGGATTTTATTCTCATGATTCCATGCTTGGAAAAAAATGTACATTTCGGAGATGTGTATGTCTGGAAGACCACAACATAAATATATATTGACATTTGCAGTTGATTTCTTTCCAAGCTTATTCAAGGGACTGACCCAAAATGGAATCCGGGAATTCTAGAGAAAGCTACAGCAGCCCATTCTGGTGAAACGAGGAACAAAAAGCAATAAATAGCTAGTGTCAGGCGATGGGGAAGAAATAGCGCAGTAACCCAAACCCAAAAGCAGTTTGAACAAACAGAGGGGAATACCTTCCCCATTTCTTTTCTTTCATTAGTGCGCATAGAACTCAAAACAGACACAGGTCTCTGGAATTACTGAGACGGTTATAACCAAATAACTGTAACTTTTTCTAAAGGAAATGAATTCTAAATATCAGGGGTAAGCACAAATGGAGGAGTTAAGCACCTGAAATGGCCTTTGATCCATGCCCACAAAGGAAATCCTACTTGACATGCTTTTTCCCCCACGTGGCCCAGTATTCAACCTGAAGCAGAATAGGCATTGAGAACAATGGAAGATTTTATCCGTTTCCCTTTTCCACAAGCATTGCCCCCACTTAATGTTTGCACACTTCACTGAAAGCACACCTTGCCCTATTCTACGTTTCCACATTATGGCCCTGAAGCACATCTCAGGCCTGACACAAGGATTTCCGATATGCATGATTCATTAGTCTCCCCCAGTTGGTCCTAACCAGCTCTTTGTACACTGCCCCCTGCTGGAGACCAAACAAACAGATCAGATGTTCTCTTGGGGCCAGACGCAGAGTTGAGATCACCATGCGCAAATGGGACTTACTCCCGAAATTCCGCGTAGCTTACGCTATTTGTGAGACATTTGACTTATCCGTCTCTCCAGTATATACATACACAGCATTACGCGTGCGGGGTGGAGATTGGATGTAGATTAGGCATGTCTGCATTATTTAATTGTATTGTGTGAAGGGTATATCCAAGTTGTCAATAGAAGCGATAATCATTTTATCAATGCGACAGATTAATAAGTTCACTGTCTTCCCCATCACGCAGGAGCAACTACGATGCACAAAGGTAGGATTTTACAAAGGCAAACGCGGTTATTAAAGGCAATTTCACTGGCACATTTGAAAATGTATACCCCCACACACATTATTTTAGTAGAAAGCTGGCTACAATACGGCATATCTCATCCAGTGTTAAATCCACGCAGAAGAGGCACTTCAGTGCATGACTTAAGTTGGCTGTCTCTGAATCTGGCCCTTGGAGCCTTTTTGACCCGGGGCCTGTATCACAAAGCAGGATTACTGAGTTAGCTGGATAACTGCACTGAGTAAAACCCGAAACAGCTCTTTTTACTTCAGTCCATGTACCCGCTTTGGGATGGTTCCGGGTTTTACTCAGCGTAGTTATCCAGCTATCCAGCTAACTAAATAATTCTGCTTCGTGATACAGGCCCCAGGAGAAGTCAAGCAGAACAATCAGATTAGCCCAGGGACACCAGAAAAGCAATAAGAAAAGTTGACCAAAAATCACAAAGAGACGCAAGACTGAAGGAGCAGTGCACAAGATCAGAGACAAGACAAACATCCCTGCTGGTGAGAATTCCCGCTGGTGAGAATTCCTGAGCCCGGCTAAGAGGTGAGGAATGCTTTTCTGATCACATTTCTTTTCTTTCCTCTCCAGACGTGGGGGATCAGTTTGAACAATAAACATGGCCTTCGTTGACCAGCTTTCCAGGAAATGTCCAGGAACAATGATCCTTTGATTTGATGAGTTCGTCTTCAGGCTAGAGAGAGGTTTGGCTTTGTAACCTGCTACCTCACAAGATGCACTTAAAGGCGTGTGTGAAAAACAAAATAAAAACTCTATGGTGAATCACAGTAACCTATGGCAGGTGATAAAACTCTATGGTGAATCACAGTAACCTATGGCATGTGATAAAACGCTATGGTGAATCACAGTAACCTATGGCAGGTGATAAAACTCTATGGTGAATCACAGTAACCTATGGCAGGTGATAAAACTCCATGGTGAATCACAGTAACCTATGGCAGGTGATAAAACTCTATGGTGAATCACAGTAACCTATGGCAGGTGATAAAACTCTATGGTGAATCACAGTAACCTATGGCAGGTGATAAAACGCAATGGTGAATCACAGTAACCTATGGCAGGTGATAAAACTCTATGGTGAATCACAGTAACCTATGGCAGGTGATACAACTCCATGGTGAATCACAGTAACCTATGGCAGGTGATAAAACTCTATGGTGAATCACAGTAACCTATGGCAGGTGATAAAACTCTATGGTGAATCACAGTAACCTATGGCAGGTGATAAAACTCTATGGTGAATCACAGTAACCTATGGCAGGTGATAAAACTCTATGGTGAATCACAGTAACCTATGGCAGGTGATAAAACTCTATGGTGAATCACAGTAACCTATGGCAGGTGATGATGCAGACCAAAGTGCCCAACAAGTTCAGATACATCATTTAAAAAATCCTAGAAATAAATAGAACTGCCACGCAAGTGTATCTCTGCATACGGAGAAAATTGTCTGCAAAGTGACTTTGGCTGTATGTCAAGCTTACATTAATCTGCTTTCAACTAAAATTTGCTTTACTGTAACAGTCATTTGTATTATTGTAGAAAACTGGTTCTTTCAGATCAGAGAAGTAATAACTAGGGAAGTAGTAACCCCATATAAAGGTTAAATAAATGTTCTTACAGCATAGTGAAGTGGTGGTTTTGGACGTATGATTTGTGACTGGGAGTGTTTCAGGTCCAAATCTCAGATGGACCACTGCCACTGTAAGATCAGCTTGTAGATATCATGTGGTCCAAACATATGCACTGATTTATACATGCAAACAAACTCAAATAAAGACAAAACAACTGAGTAATACAACTCCTAAATGTCATATAACCCACTAAGGCCAAGTACACCACACTATGAGAAGAGGTAATGTAATCTAGACAAAGGATCTGAACAGGACTCCAACAGATAAGAAAATACTTTGCTGACTGTAGTTTAGAAAGCCCATGTAGATTTTGTCAATATGTTGGTATTTTCAAACCCGGTTTGGATGCATGCTGAAACAATTAAATGAACATTAGTAACAATTACACGTTTATCAACATGTATAACTGTACAACAGCACTGCCTCAGAAATAGTTCCACCGGTGGTGTCTCCAGCAAGACTTGAACTTATAGCATTCTGGTCTTGAGAACAGTTCCATGTACACAATCTGCTATCTATGCAGTTATGATGATGACATCAGGTGGGTCAAGCCATTCCATATCACTAATGTTTTTGGATGGTACAGACTGCTGGATGGCTGTGTCAGCTTATGCACCAGTATTGACTATGTTCACTGTTGTGTGAGAGAGCCAGGCCACCCAGGAGAGGTGATAGACTGGAAGTTATGGGCTTCAAGCATCCCCACTGCGTGTTTATTTCAGAAATTTCACAGCTGCGATCAAATAACTAAAATAAACTGTTACAAAACCATGTTCTTCACAAGTTCTTGGACGATTTCTACTCCCCAAATATTGTTTTTCTCTATGCGAGCAATTTGGATATTATATGAAGGAGCACCAGGCAATAACAACAATAAACACCTATTATATTATATTAATGGACACACACTACATTTTTACGGTGACAGAATTACAAACAATGAGAAAGAAATGTATACCCCCTTTAACACATTCAAAATGTCCCCCATGCTGTTACTAAATGGTCTGAGTATGTATGTTAGCATGATATAGTATGACAAAAAATTTTTTTAAACAAACTATTTTTCAAGAGCACGGACCCCAGGACTTAATTATGGTTGTGTAACTAGGTATCTGTCACTAACCAAACACGGGCTGAACCCAAATGCACGACCAAGAGACAGGGAAACAGGAATGGGTGTTTATTAGGAGCTTTGGGGTAGTCCCAAGCTCAACACAAACTTAACACAAAGTCAAAAGTGTCCAGGAAGTAGCGAACTGCTCCAAACCGGAGCTGGGCTTGTACTGGGCCAGGAGGCCCACACTGGAACCGGATCACGGGAACGAAGGTTTGTTCCGAACCGGAACTGGACTTGAACTGGACCGGAAGATCCAACAGGAACTGGATCACGGGAATGAAGGATTGGTTCCGAACCGGAACTGGACTTGATCTGGACCGGGAGGTCCAACAGGAACTGGATCACGGGAACGAAGGTTTTGTTCCGAACCGGAACTGGACTTGATCTGGACCGGGAGGTCCAACAGGAACTGGATCACGGGAATGAAGGATTGGTTCCGAACCGGAACTGGACTTGATCTGGACCGGGAGGTCCAACAGGAACTGGATCACGGGAACGAAGGTTTTGTTCCGAACCGGAACTGGACTTGATCTGGACCGGGAGGTCCAACAGGAACTGGATCACGGGAACAAGGCTTTTGTTCCGAACCGGAACTGGACTTGATTTGGACCGGGAGGTCCAACAGGAACTGGATCACAGGAACGGACTCTGGACCGGAGGGTCCAACAGGAACTGGGCTGGAGGCAGAGAGTGCAACTGCGCAGGCAACGTTGGTCTTGGCGGGGGTACCGCAACACAGACAGGGAGACTGGACTGCTACAGGCTGGATCCATGGAGAACATTGGTCTGGGAACCAAGGAGGTAGATCGGGGGGAACCCACAGCAGAGCTTTAGTGAAACAGCACCAACATACAGGAGACCATGAAACGCACGAACAACGTTAACGAACTGGTGCCGAATAGCAGCCAGCGAGAGGTATAAGTAGGGGAGTGAAATTGAAACCAATAACCAAAAGCATGAGGAATGTAACCGAGGGTGATTGACTAATTGACTGGTGCGGAATGCATGCAGGAAGGGGGAAAGGAGATAGGTTGAACCTAAAGTGAGGGAACAGAGAGAATCAGACAGAAGGGGCACGCCCAGCCTGTAGCGACAGGGAAAACACGGACACAGGGAATCCATCATGACACGGGAGGAAAGGGAAAACATGGAGAACGGACAGGAAGGGAGCGGAACGTTACAGTACCCCCCCCTCAAAGAACGCCACCTGGCGTATCCGGAGGCCTAGTTTTGTCCGGGAACTGCTTGTGGAAGTCCGAGATGAGAGAGTGGTCCAGAATGAGGCTCTTGTGGAGCCAGGACCGCTCCTCCGGGCCATAACCCTCCCAATCGACCAGGTATTGGAAGCCCCGGCCCTTGCGGCGAATGTCGAGTATCCGACTCACCGTGTAGGCCGGGGCGTGGTCGATGATCCGGGGCGGGGGTGGAGTGACCGCCAGGGCACTGAGGGGGCTGGAGGCGACAGGCTTTATCTGACTCACGTGGAACACGGGGTGGACCTTAAGGGAAACAGGAAGGGAGAGTTTAACAGAAACGGGGTTGACCAGACAAACAATGGGGAAGGGACCAATAAACCGGGGTTGAAGTTTCTTGGATGACGTGGGGAGGGGAATATTGGCTGTGGACAGCCAGACCTGCTGACCGGCCCTGTACTGCGGGGCTGCGGTCCTGTGAAGGTCCGCCAGACGCTGGGTACGGGAGTTTGAGCGAAGGAGTGCGGTGCGTGTGAGTTTCCACGTCCGCTTGCATCTCAGGAAGTGGGACTTGACGGTGGGAACTGCCACCTCGGCTTCCTGGGCCGGGAGGAGGGGAGGTTGGTACCCCAATGAGCACTCGAAGGGCGACATCCCCGTGGATGCGCATTTCAGGGAGTTATGCGCATACTCCACCCAAGGGAGGAAACGGCTCCAGGAAGCGGGGTTGCGAGCAGTAATGCACCGCAGGGCGGCCCCCAGGTCCTGGTTCGCCCTCTCCGCCTGGCCGTTGGTCTGGGGATGGAACCCCGATGACAGACTAGCCGACGCACCCAGGGCCACACAGAACGCCTTCCACACCTGGGAGGAGAATTGGGGCCCACGGTCCGATACGATGTCGGATGGGATCCCGTGCAGCCTGACCACGTGCAGCACCAGGAGCTCCGCTGTTTCGAGGGCGGAAGGGAGTTTGGGAAGAGGGATAAAGTGAACCGCCTTGGAGAACCGGTCCACAATAGTCAGGATGGTGGTGTTGCCCTCTGATAATGGTAGCCCGGTGACGAAGTCTACCCCAATGTGACTCCAAGGACGGCCCGGGACCGGGAGGGGGTGGAGAAGCCCGGAGGGAGGCTGGTGGGATGCCTTGCTCCTGGCGCAAACGGGGCAGGCTAGGACAAACGCACGGGTATCCCCCTTGAGGGTGGGCCACCAAAAGCTCCTCCTGGCCAGGGCGATGGTTCTGGCAACCCCTGGGTGACAAGCCAGACGGGAGGCGTGAACCCATTCCAGAACCTGGGGACGGACAGAGTCGGGCACAAACAGAGAGGGGTTAGGGTTATTGCGGGGATCCGGTTGGGAGGCCTGGGCGGCCTTCACGACTTCTTCGATCTCCCAGGACACCGCAGCCACAATACAGGAAGTGGGTATAATGGGCTCCGGGTCAGCAGGACTGGAGGGGGGGGAAAAAATACGGGACAGGGCATCAGCCTTGGTGTTACGAGAGCCAGGGCGGTAGGTGACTGAAAAATTAAAACGGGCAAAAAACAGCGACCACCTAGCCTGACGGGCGTTAAGCCTCTTGGCGGACCTTATATAGATTAAATTGTGGTGGTCCGTGAGGACAATAAAAGGGTTACCTGCCCCCTCCAGCCAATGACGCCATTCCTCCAGTGCCAGCTTTATTGCTAGAAGTTCCCGGTCCCCGACATCATAATTGCGCTCAGCGGAGGACAGTCTCCGGGAGAAGAAGGCACAGGGATGGAGCTTGCTGTCCAAGGCGGCACGCTGAGACAGAATGGCCCCCACCCCGGTGTCGGAGGCATCAACCTCCACAGTAAACTGACGGGTGGTGTCGGGGTGACAGAGAATGGGGGCAGTGGAAAATCGAGCCTTGAGTTGTTCAAAGGCCCGTTGAGCCTCGGGATTCCAGCAGTAGGGAATGGACGTGGAGGTGAGTTTGGTAAGTGGGGCAGCAATGACACTGTAATTGCGGATGAACCGACGATAAAAATTGGCGAACCCGAGGAACTGTTGGAGGTGCTTACGTGAGGATGGTTGGGGCCATTCTGTCACCGCCTTGACTTTGGTAGGGTCCGCCCGGATACTGCCCTTCTCAATGATGAAGCCGAGGAACGGGACAGACGAGACGTGGAACGAGCACTTCTCGGCTTTCACGAAGAGTTGGTTCTCCAGTAGCCGCTGGAGAACCTCCCGGACGTGGAGAACGTGTTCCTGGGGGGATTTGGAGAAAATGAGGATGTCATCTATGTAGACAAAGACACTCTTGCCCGACAGGTCACGCAGGACATCATTCACCATCCCCTGGAAGACTGCTGGGGCATTAGTGAGGCCGAACGGGACCACCAGGTACTCGTAGTGGCCCAACGGGGTGTTGAATGCAGTCTTCCACTCGTCCCCCTCGCGTATACGCACCAGGTGGTACGCGTTACGGAGGTCGAGTTTGGTGAAGATGACTGCCTGGGAGAGGGGTTCAAAGGCAGTGTTAATGAGGGGAAGAGGGTACTTGTTGCGGACCGTGACCTCATTGAGACCCCGGTAGTCGATGCAGGGCCGCAATGAGCCGTCCTTCTTCCCAACGAAGAAGAACCCTGCACCAACCGGGGATGAGGAGGGACGGATTATGCCTGACGCAAGTGACTCGTGGATGTAGGTCTCCATGGCCAGCTTCTCCGGGCCCGACAGGCTGTAGAGGCGACCAGATGGAAGCTTGGCTCCCGCCAGCAGGTCGATGCAACAGTCGTAGGGTCTGTGGGGAGGCAAAGACAGGGCACGTGACTTTGAAAACACTTGTGACAGGTCATGATAATGGCTGGGAACATTGGCTAGGTCGGGTACAGGAGGGATGGGTCTGTTACTCGTGGCCCCCGGGGGGGGTAGAGCGGAGCGGAGACAGTTGGCTAGACAGTGGCCGCTCCATGCCAGGATGCGACCGGCTAGCCAATCGATGTGGGGGTTGTGGAGGCGCAGCCAGGTCTGTCCCAGGACCATGGAGGACTGTTTGGAGTGGATCAGTAGGAGTTGGATCGTCTCCCGATGATTTCCAGAAACAACGAGCTGTAGGGGAACGGTGGAGTGGGTTACTAACCCCAGACTCCTACCGTCCAGGGCGTGAGCAGTGATGGGGTTGGGTAAGGCCTCCGTGGGGATCCCGTATCTCTTGACAAAGGTGATATCAATGAAACTGGAATCGGCCCCGGAGTCGATCAGGGCAAATGTAGAGGCGGTGTTGTCCCTCCACAGGAGAGTGACCTTGAATTCAAGGCGGTTCTGGGCCGCATGGTTTGGGATGATGGGGGTCGTCAGTACACCCAGTCTTACTGGCGAGCCCTTTCTTTTGGGCGGAAGACGGGAGGGATTCTTCTCTCGCTCACGGGCCCGGGTTCTGAGACGGTTATCGATGGCGATAGCCAAGCTGATGAGGCCATTGAGCGAGTTAGCTTCCTCCCGAGTCGCTAGCTGGTCCTTCAGCTCCTCGCTGAGAGCCTGACGAAAGGCCCCCTGAAGGGAGGTGTCGTTCCATCCCGCCTCAGCAGCGAGGGTGCGGAACTGGATGGCCATCTCCGCTACGCTGCGGCTGCCCTGTCGGACCTGTAGGAGGCGCTGGGTAGCGTCTAGACCGCAGATCGGGTGGTCAAAGACGCGCCGCATCTCCGCGGTGAAGAGGGCGAAGTTGTTGCACGTCGGAGCCTGACTGTCCCAAATAGCTGTGGCCCACTCCAGAGCACTGCCTCCCAGGCTGCTCATGACGAAGGCGATCTTGCATGGGTCGGAGGCGAAGGAAGTGGGCTGCATGCGAAAGACGATGTCGCACTTCATTAAAAATTCGCGGCACCTCCCCAGCCCCCCGCGGTATAATTCGGGGTGTTGAACTCTGGGCTCCCGGCCAGGAGAGGGGACCGGAACCTTGGGAGACAGTTCGGGTGTTGGGCCCACAGGGATCCGAGGAAGAGGCAGGTGAAGCGCTAGTTGAGCAACCTGCTCCGTAAGCCTCCCCAGCACTTCCAACACGTCGTCCATCCGGTGGCCCTGTTGGTCGCTGACCGCGGATTGGGTGTGGAAGGCGTGGCGGATCTGCTCGAGGTCGGCTGGGTCCATGTTTCCAGACCAGTTCGTTCTGTCACGAACCAAACACGGGCTGAACCCAAATGCACGACCAAGAGACAGGGAAACAGGAATGGGTGTTTATTAGGAGCTTTGGGGTAGTCCCAAGCTCAACACAAACTTAACACAAAGTCAAAAGTGTCCAGGAAGTAGCGAACTGCTCCAAACCGGAGCTGGGCTTGTACTGGGCCAGGAGGCCCACACTGGAACCGGATCACGGGAACGAAGGTTTGTTCCGAACCGGAACTGGACTTGAACTGGACCGGAAGATCCAACAGGAACTGGATCACGGGAATGAAGGATTGGTTCCGAACCGGAACTGGACTTGATCTGGACCGGGAGGTCCAACAGGAACTGGATCACGGGAACGAAGGTTTTGTTCCGAACCGGAACTGGACTTGATCTGGACCGGGAGGTCCAACAGGAACTGGATCACGGGAATGAAGGATTGGTTCCGAACCGGAACTGGACTTGATCTGGACCGGGAGGTCCAACAGGAACTGGATCACGGGAACGAAGGTTTTGTTCCGAACCGGAACTGGACTTGATCTGGACCGGGAGGTCCAACAGGAACTGGATCACGGGAACAAGGCTTTTGTTCCGAACCGGAACTGGACTTGATTTGGACCGGGAGGTCCAACAGGAACTGGATCACAGGAACGGACTCTGGACCGGAGGGTCCAACAGGAACTGGGCTGGAGGCAGAGAGTGCAACTGCGCAGGCAACGTTGGTCTTGGCGGGGGTACCGCAACACAGACAGGGAGACTGGACTGCTACAGGCTGGATCCATGGAGAACATTGGTCTGGGAACCAAGGAGGTAGATCGGGGGGAACCCACAGCAGAGCTTTAGTGAAACAGCACCAACATACAGGAGACCATGAAACGCACGAACAACGTTAACGAACTGGTGCCGAATAGCAGCCAGCGAGAGGTATAAGTAGGGGAGTGAAATTGAAACCAATAACCAAAAGCATGAGGAATGTAACCGAGGGTGATTGACTAATTGACTGGTGCGGAATGCATGCAGGAAGGGGGAAAGGAGATAGGTTGAACCTAAAGTGAGGGAACAGAGAGAATCAGACAGAAGGGGCACGCCCAGCCTGTAGCGACAGGGAAAACACGGACACAGGGAATCCATCATGACACGGGAGGAAAGGGAAAACATGGAGAACGGACAGGAAGGGAGCGGAACGTTACAGTATCAGCTGTATCTAGGTATAGTCATAATAAATATTATGACTAATAAATGCATTTTTCGATCTGGTAACAGCAATGGAATACTGAAGTAACTAAAAAGTGCACACATGACCCAAGCTAAGAACACTACATAGGCTCAGACAGAATCAAGGATATGTGTTGTGATGGAAGTTAATGTTTATTTAACACAGCCCAGTTGATATTGTAAGTTACCAATAACATAGCATAGATAGAAAATGAGGACACATTCTGGTACATAGCTTATACCAGTAAATGAAATATGTGTCCTAACACAAATTGAGAAGGATAAAAAAAACAGTGTATCATTATGAGAGTGAAGAAATAAACAGACGTAGTACAGGATATAAAACAGACCTGCTTATTATTCATCTATAATTATGAGAAGTGGTCAAAAATCAACATTGCAATTTGAGGTACCTCCTGAAAAATAAAAGTTGTTTTTGTTTGAAGGCGTTTCTCCAATGAGCAGCCTACAATTTTCCAGAGCGGAGACAGTGTTTGGCTGTTTTAAAAAAAAATGTTTTATCCTTCCCGGTGATTCTGAAACACTGGCTAACCTTGGCTGAGCTCGGGTCGGAACCGGGCCAGGCTGGGATCGGACCTGGGCCAGGCTGGTGCCGTCCTTTCTCTCTGCCATGGCACGTCTCTTTGCAGAGGTTGAAGTAGCATTAACCTCCATTAAAAATCGCTTTGGCACAAACCGCCATGTCATTTTTCAGTCCTAACTCGTTTTTTTAAAGTGGTGGATGGTGACGTGCATTTTTTTGGCCCTGTTCATGTCAGGGTCTGCAAAGATAATGCCGCCATTGTTGCTTTTTACATACAACTAATGATGTTGAAAAGAGTTTTTATGTCATTCATTTACTTACTCTCTGTGGTCATAGACTCAAATGGGTCTCTCTGTACATACAGTATTTCACCTTGGGGTTTTCCACCATCTGTAGGAATGCTTGGTCACCTGTCAAGTGACATTTGTCACCTATGATAAGTTCCAGTGCTTAACCAACCTGAAACTGACAAAATGTACTGACAAAATTTACTTTATCCATTGATGGACATCAGAGCGCCCAAGTCACTAAAGATAAAGAAAGCACAGCTTTTTAGAAACATTTGTCTTTTTCCTTTCACAAACACGTTAAGTATTTGCGGTATCAGCAATTTGAGCACCATTTCAACGGGAAAATCGCACAATTAGTGATATCCTTTGACGCAAAGGTAAAGAGGTTTCTGAAAATATGCCTTTGTTTTCCAAAAAACATTGGCTCTCTGTGCTTCACTAAGTTTGGGTTAGGCCCTTTGACTGGAAGGCCAGTTCTTTATGTGTGGCACTATGTTCAAATAGAAACATTAAAGTGTTTCAGCGAAATTGACACAAATGTAAAACATGAGATGTACATACCGTATTCTCAGATCAAAGGGAGATCCAAGGGCTTCATTCTTGAAAGTCTTTGGCAGACATTCTCAGGGGTGATATATCCGCAGACACGACTTCTATACATAACAGACTGTCTGGCGTTAGGCCACGTGTTGGGTCTATTCGTCATATAACAGCTTTTATTTCCAGGTTCATGTCTAACATTCACTACGTTGTTGAACAAATTGTGTCTTTGTGATTAATTGAATATTTTCCTCTATCACATTATACTGCGGTTTAACAAACACCCTGGGAAGCCTGAAACCAGGTGTTTACACAAAGAAGTGTGGTTATAACCGAAGAACACTGTTAAATCTAGAAAATATGGACATAATATGATCACTGACGGTAACCTTTCGCTTCCAGCTCTGGGGTAGAATGGCAGGTCACAGATTTAAATCCGTGACCCAGGCGCCACCCAGAGAAGGTAGGAGAGGCCGAGCCTATTTTTTGCACACGCAGTCCCAATGGAGGTTATGTGGGTTCCATTCTGCGTGCTGGAGACTGAGCAACACTCACAATCAGAGAATTAAGCTCTCGGGGCTTCCCATATATTTGAAGTCTAATTAATATGGTTTCTAAGTAATTAGTCTGGATGTGAACGACAGCAATAATACTAGCCCAAACCGTTTAAAACTGATGATGATGAAGATGATGATGATGATGATGATGATGATGATGATGATGATGATGATGATGAAAAAGAAAAAAACACCAAATCCTCAAATAAAGGATCATAGTAGTCACGGGCTCCCTATGTAAACTGTATAAACTCATGGGATTGGTCTGGTTGCCTAAGGCAGTTTGCCTGCTGGTGAAATAGCTTATTGCTTCAGAAGAGCAGATCTCTCTCTTACTCTGAAATTCAAATAACTTTATTGGCATGGCAAGGGTACACTTATATTGTCAAAGCATATACTGACATAACAAACAGATAACAGATAAGCAATAGCTCTCTCTCTCTCTCTCTCTCTCTCGCTCTCTCTCTCTCTCTCTCTCTCTCTCTCTCGTGTTAGTATCCATTCCGGATTTGCCAATCTTTCCTCAACTGGTTCCAATTTTATCTGATTTTCCTAATTGTAAAGAATCATGTGTTAAAAATTAACCCTGTAGTTTTTACTCATAGTGATACAAAGATTTCCATCCACTCCCAGAAACATAAAATAGTCTTCAGCCAATTCAGTAAAGCATCAACTATTTCCAGCCAAAAAAATATGGCTTGGATTGAATCAACACTGTCCATATGTCCTCATAATTATTATACTTTGGGTTTACTTCTTCAAAATGTAGTTTGGCAAGTTCAGAAACCATCATACACATGAGTGAAGATGTTTAGTAAACTTCTATTTATTGTTAATCAGAGTCAAGGCGTTGAGTGAATGAACGCCTATGCGTGTAAATACCCCATAAGCTTTACCTTCACAAGGGCTTCATCCAACTAATTCCACAGATGTCCTCCATTTGCAAAGCAATCACAGCCGCCATGTTTAGGTGGAAACAAAAGTTGCTTTCAGCTCCTAGAAGACTATTGGTGCCTTAGAAATGGAATGAAAAGATTGAGTAACCAGATAAAATATTTTATTACGGGCCTCTCAATTTCTGTACGAACAGATTTTTTATTGTGTCTTCCGTGCTCAGTCTCTGCAGCAATGGAAAGAGTGCTCTAGGCATAATCCAGTGCTCAAACTGAGTTCTCCAACTTTATTTTTCAACAAATAATCATTGAACGTTTTCAGCGGTATATTTTTTGTCATCGAAAGTTTTCACCGGCATACATCAGTAAAATTATCAGGGCGCTCCAACTTCATTTTCCAATAAATAATGATTGAATGTTTTCATTGCTATATTTTTAGTAATAAAAAAATGTAATCGGTATACATTGGTAAGATCTCTTAACGTATTGTAATGCCGTTTCACTCCCCTCCTATAACTCACCCTTTCCATTCTATCACTATGGGAGATTATGTGAATTATTGAGACATAACAATTTATATTATATACCATAATACAGTCTAGCTCTAAGCAATGACAATCACATACAAGTTCTGTAATGGGCTCATAGAGAACCATTTTAGCAGGCTTTCAGTAATCAGGCAGCTGCAGTGGTGGGGATGTGGGTGCAGGTTCGATTAGTGTCCATTGTGTGTTGTGTTCACATCTTCTCACCATGGACTTACTGATTGCAAACTGCAAAATGGCTCCCAAACTGAAACATGCTCTCTAGGCTACCGTAGTTTGTTTTTCATCTGTAAATCCTTCCATTAGTGATATGAGACCAACACCTTGGTTACCGTTTTACCCCATTTCACAAAAGCACACATATGAGCACAATAGGAAAGTTGAAAAACCAATACTTACAAGACAAAGCTTTTCTCCCAGCTAACAAATCGCATCCTGTTTTAAAAACGCAAAGTACCTAAAGTGATGGAATGAACAGTTGCCAAGTGTAAGGACAATATATCCACTGTGGCTATTTACTTTGCACATAGGCCTACAGTAGGTTGTGCAAAAAAAAATGCAATACATTTCTTGAAAGCACATGTGTATAGCTGGCAAGCTGAACAGAAAAAAACCATGTATTAGGCCTTTGAAACTGAGAGTCCTTTGAACAAGCCATCTTAGTCATCAGTTTGCATAATTGTGCCTGAATTTCACTCGACTTTGATTCAGATCAAAGGTGCTTTTGTTCAAACTAGTTCCTGGTAATCACATTGTTTGGCCATATTAGTAAGCTCTGTTTCAACAAGCCATGCCCTTGGAAGCGAGGAGATGGCGGTGTGATGTTTAGTTGGCCACTTGCCGTTGTCCAGCAGCCACTTGAAATCTCTGGAGCTAAATCACCGGTCACAGGAAGGGCCGTTGGTGTGGTAGCGCAGCTACCTCCGGTGACTTCCACGACACCCACAACGCACTGCTCCCTGACAGCAGCGCTGTTGCACCGCCTAAGGCCACAAAATTCCCAGACATGTTATAGGAAAGAGCAAAGCCACAAATATGCGCCAAGGACACACTGCACAACGGTAAACGTAAATAAATAAACAGATGGGAAGGGGATAGGGAAGGTCACACAAAAAAGTGTGACGGGTTTCAGGAAACAATGGAGACCTTACTTAGTTTGTTAAAGCAGAACACAGATTTTCAGAGACCTGGATACAATTATATAGAGGATACTGGAAGGGGGAATTAAGAACCACCCCGACCACAACAGAAGAACACAAACCATTTTCAGAAACCCACATCCTTCGTATGTATTTGTATCATCCAAAGGACAATGGTTTGGATGCTGGAGTTTGACGGACTTTGGTACAACATCATACTTCCCAAAGAGGGCAGGCAAGATGACAATGTGGCTTTTTCCCCCTTTTTTTTCCCCAACCTGCAAGGAACTGTCTAGCTGAAGAGTGTGAACTCCACTGATTGCCTTGCCCCCCTCATTGCATTCTGTTACCATCCACTCCACCCCTTTAGTTAAACCGGGACAGCCAGCAGAGGATGGGCTCCCCCTCTCTAGCCAGGTTCCCCCCGAGATTTCTTCCCATCTGGGAGTTTTTTCCCGGTGAATGTGATTTTCATAGGAAACAATAAACAGTGAGCAAGCTGAACCACCTATTCCAGTTATATTTCTGGGTTACTTCCAAACCTCCAATTTGCCACTCAACCTGGGGCTGTATACAGTATATCCAAGTCCCACCCCAACCTGGAATGTCCAACTGTTTGCAACTGCGGCCGTGTTGCATAAGGGAACCACCCTGCCAATTTGGGAGAGCTGGGGCACGCATTCAACAGCTGATTTTTTTCCCAATGCAGACAACAGCAGCTCTCACAGGGCAGTGTCAGAGGAGGGACCTTTCATATGCGGCTTTGGCACGCAGTCTTACCAGCACCCTTATCAGCTAGCGGGGGTCACCCAAGAGCGATGAAACTCAGACCCCTGTTCGACTGAACTTTCCCATAACCAGGGCGACGCAGGCACACAGTCGCCTCTGGTGCGTTCCGGATTCGATCCAAGGCCGTGAGGTTCATCCATGCGCCACAGCATGCTGCCTGAATTGAATGAGCAATCCATCAGCCCAGAACATCACATTTTTCAATTACAGCACATCTTAGAAAGTCAATCTGTGTTGTTACAACTGACAAAATATTCCGCTGGTATATTTCCATTCTAAAATCCTGACTGATTTAGACACTTTATAAATACAACATCTGCCAGAACTGTGTAGTCAGCTGGCTGAGCTGGAGCGGTGTGCGCCTCTGTGTCAGCTCACAATGTTTATTTGAGAAGTCCTTTATGAGTCTAACGGCTCCCACTTCCTTCAGTGTAACCGATGCTGGCCTTTTCCGGTCTGGATATCGCGAGCATTGTCGTTGTTGTGGTAACATCTGCAATGGGGGAAATCAGTCAACGTGGTCAGATTCTTGAATTTGAATTCCTCATTATGGCAACAATCCCAAGGAGGCCAACGGGACTCTGAGTCCAGGGCTTGTGGTAAACTGCTGGTTTCCTCTCTAGAAGCAGTGCACTGTGGACCATTGTGCTCAGCCCACCAAAGGCTGGACACGTCCAGCGGGAAGAGAGGAACACTTTTCAATTTTTCAATTTTGTGAAACAAGAGGATCCTTCATGTTCTCTGTCATTCTGACGTGTGGTCAGCTGGTCAGATGTTCCATTTACTTAGTTCCTTCAACAATGCATGGACTGAGGTCATACGTGTCTTATACGTGTCTCACACGTGACGTGGCTGGAATGCTTGCTGGTCCCCAGTACAATGTACTATATATGTAAAAATTTCCATAAAAGTAACTATATGGATGTTACACGTGAATAAATAAAGAAGGCATTGGCCAAATTGTGTTGAATGTCAGAACAGTCCAGCATTATTGAAATTCAGGTTTTCCATATGCCATCTATAACCAACACACGCCAATCAAAATAAACAGCCTAGGAGCAGCGACGTTTTTCCAAATTTTCCACATATTAGGTCTATGAAAATGAACTGCTGTTAGAAACTTATGAAAATAAACTGTAAATACAGTATTTAGTTTTGGCAGGAAACAAATGACCGACATTAAGGTGACCAGAAAACCTCACTTTTGAGAGAGTGGCTATCTTTATGAAGCAAGGCAATTATGATACAAAATGGCAAAACAGTTCGCCTGAAACTCCTCAAAGCAATGGGCTCTTTATTTTTATTTTTAAATAATAAAGCTTAAATCTTTATTACCCCCTGCGTTCGAAAGTGATAATAAACTGTGCTCTGTTTTTTCAAAACACAGTCCAGGTTTCACTTCATTAACTTTCACCCGGCATGAAAAGGGTATTTAACTCACACCACAGTGCCTTTCAGTGTAAGCTGATAATGCAGTCCACGTGTTGCTCACAAGTCTTCACCCCACTTAAACCCATTCATTAATTCTCTTATATTAAACAAAAAATTTGAAATTCTGAGAGCTAAGGTTTTGTGGTATACGATATAGTCCCTCTGGGAATATCAGCTTATAGGTTGTATATTTTTTTCTAGTAACCTTATTTTATTCATTTAACCTTTATTTATACAGGTTACTACGGTAACCACCTGCACCTGTGCAGGGAACTCTAGACCTGAAGAGTGCGAACTCTTCTGATTGACTACCCTGCCTTCCAGTTATTATTATATTTTCTACAGGACACATAATCACCTCCTACTACAGAAAGCTAGTAATGAAGGATATCTCTGAGTTATGGCAACTGGAAATCCTGTGAACAGCTGCCACATCGTTGGGAGGACCGAATTTGTCGGTTTGGTTGGGTTCTGAATTTTGAAAAAAATGGAAAACCAGATACATACGGGGCTCTTGAATTGTACTTTAAATCACGTAAAAAAACTTAAATCACTCAAATCTAAAAGGCTCAATAATGTAATTTGTGTAAGATTTCATATTTATAGGCACTGAAAATCACTTTATATAAGAACCTCATCTCGTTGCTCGGTGGGTGTCCCTGAACCTCAGAAAACTTCTACATCGCCTTCCCTCCTAAGGCATTTTACAGACCCTGAAGAATATAAACCATTACCCACACAATAATCGTGATGAGAGGCCTATTATACACGCACAAAGCACAAAGCACAAAGCAATACCGCTAAATGAACACCGTACAGTCTCTTTTAGACTGTTATTGCCACGGACAGATCATATTAGTTTCCACATCACTCCTCTTTGAAAAGAGAGAGGGGGGCATATTCAAATTTAATTACAGCATTAAACCATTCGCTAGCCAAACAGGAAATTAAGAAATGAAACAGAATAAAATGTGTGCCTAATGTGGACGTAAAGTGTCCGTGGCCTTAATCCTTTTGAGCGGGTTTTGACGGAGCTCTCTGTTACACTTCTGAAGCCGCATGTGTGACCCCCCCCCACACACACACACACACACACACAAAAAGACTTGACAGAGGAACAAAACTAAGAAACCTAAGAAACTAAGCAGGGTGTGTTGTTTTCAGGGCTATTGAAAACCCAAAGGGATTTTCTCTAAAACTCAAACAGACCAACACGAGACGGTTGCTGACTAAAAGTTCACTCGCTCAATCAAAACTCCCAGTGATCTTATAAAGACGGAGACAATGAGTGGATTTAGGACTTCTTTTCTTATTTTAATGTGTTATTATTAGGGCATTTGTTAGAAAGCTGGTACTGAACTCTATGCCATGTTGGTATGACAGTATGGCGGCTAGCTAAACATCACACCACGATCTCCTCGCTTCCATGGGCATGGCTTGTTGTCCCCCAGGGGACTTCAAATGGTGCAACACAAGTATGACTATTTGGACAATTACAGACTCCCCGTCTGTAATTAACGTTCTAAGAGTTTCTTAGAATTATAATAAATCCAGCACAATGTGCTAACTACAAATGTAATTCATTTCACACTGGCATCAATTACTCATTAAAAGCATTGGTTTGGAAAAGAACTGTAGCTTTATCTATAATTTCTAGTTTCATTAATAAAATTATCTCAACTTTAAAAAAAAATTATTTCAAGTAGGGTCCAGTTAATACCAGATAAACTAAAAATGAACAATATAAAACAATTAAACACAATCATGCAGTATTCATATTGGACTAAAACACTAATATATAGTGTAGGTAAAATTTAATCCAGTAATGAATTTTTTTTGTTTGTTTAATAAACCTGTTTAATATATTACATTACATTCATTTGGGAGACACTTTTATCCACAGTGATGTACAATAAGTGCATGCCGAAGGTCATTGAAACAACTACAAACAGGTCAGAGAGTACAGTTATATCATAAAGTAGCAGCTATCCATAGACATGAACATTGAGTCTAGTTCACACTGTAAGCCATGCCTTAGTCAGTAAGACACAATAAACTACAACACCACAGTCAAGACACTACTGTTGCATGAGTGTTAGAGGATCAAGATACAGGATACAAGAATCAAGATGCAATAGTGCTATATGAAAGTGTCACTAGATTGATTGGTGGGTCAGTCAAGGTAAAGTCTGAAGAGGTGTTTAGTTTAGTTTTTATTAGTTGCCCATAGCTGCAGCTAGTTGCAGCTTATTCTCCTGGGTCCTAAACATATAAAAAACAGGTAATAATAACATAACATTACAAAAATAAAAATATAAAAAAACATAAAAAATAACACCAAAAAAAAAAAAAAAAAAATAGAAAGAAAAAAAAAAAAAAATTATTATAAAAAATAAAAATAAAAGTGCTTCTGCTTCTGTGTCTTCAGACCACGACGGAAATACATCAGGGGAAGTGTAAATATAAAACTAACATTTCAATGGGATTTACATTCATTATATAAAATGTTTTATGTCTGGGGGAAAAAATATTAAACCTTTTTTTCCCCCATGTTTTTAAAATGGAAAAAGACATGTTAAGCAATCTGAACAACTACACGGCCAGCTCAATTGTTTTCTGCTCAGACAGATGAACTAATATTCACTTTCAACATGAAAAACTAGAAGTCACATGTGATTTATTGTACTGGTTGTGGATCTAAATCACGCTTTCAACCCATTGACAGGTTCCTGCAAATACATGCACAGAGTGAAAATAAATTAAGACACTGGAACACTGCCCGTGACAGCAGTACATTTTGTACTAATGTTTTATTGACATTTTACATGTTTTATTATAGCACATTATTGGCAGTTGACCATCTCATATTTGTATTAAATTTATTTGCCAGGTTCATAATTCACAAATGTGAAAAACAATTATAACATTTTGTGCTTGTGCGGAATTTAAGGTCTCATCGTCCAATAGAATGCTGGACAATCTATCACGTGTGACAAATATGATTTTGAATACTCCAAAAAATATGTTTTTTTTTGGTATTACATACATTCTGGGGGAAAAAATTAAGAATTAATAAATAAATAAAACTAACCATTATGATGGACTATGTCAGCAGAACCCATCTAACCTTACTGAGAGAAAAAAAAAAACTATTAAATAACTATTTTAATTCATGCAGCAAAAATAAAGATGGAGCTTGTCTCAATACTTTCCATGCTGTATTATTTCAAGGTCTTGTTCATAAAATATTATCTAACAGCTCAGAGACATTACGACGCTTCATTTTCCTGAGATAAACAACCATTTTTAAACCTGGTGCTGCTATTATGTCTAACTGTCTGATATTTCTGACCACAGGTGGAGGACAGCTCCACAAATGGGGAGTATAGCAAGTGAATGATCTCGGTCCGTCTGAATTGACACAATACCTAAGTATCATTAGTAGTACCTCGTCTGCAGAGCACAAGACAATCTCCCTTATATATAGATGCTACCTTGCAGTCAAGGTAGGTAGCCGATCCAAAAATCTTAGTACAAACAATATGTGTTATGTCTTGTGGGTGTGCGATAATAACCCAGCATTCAGTTTACTGCCCAGGAGTCCAGTGAAAAATGAGATCCCATATCACATATGGAAGATAATAAAGGGCCGTATCAGCACCTCTTCATATTCCAAATTCAGACATGGGATATGCGTTTCATGGTGAGTCTCAAATTAAGTAATTAATTTCAGTTGTAGTAACAGATTTCAGACAGGCATCAAGCAAGTGCTCAGAGTCAAAAATATCCCCAATTTCCTGACCTATGGGGCAAACAAGATGGGATTACCATGAAAAGTTATTTTAGGCACTTCACATTTTGTTTCTCTTGATTTACCTGCATTTAGCTACGGCCAATTTGTTGACGTTCTAGTTTTAATTTCAAAGGTGCCTGCAAGGGCATACATTTCCGGGTCAGTTTAGGTTGGAAATCTGTGTGTTGTCAGCATGGAAATAAACACCTAAATTATACTTCCTGATGATGTCATATGGGGGTTTCATTTGGGGCTCTGGAGATGAAAGACTTGCCATCTAATTGACCAACATGTGCGACCAAAATAAGTTTCTGCTTGGAGAATGAATGTGGTGACAGACATTGCCTGTTTTGGGCAAAAACAACCACAGCAATTTCCACAAAAAACACTTTTTCTTTCCTTTACAAACAATTTGTGCAGACAATGACACGAATGCTTTATTTAACAAGACCTGGGTTCATTGAAAACATTAATGAAGATTAACAACAAGCATGAAAATTATTTTGAATGGCCACCGCTGAACACATGCATCTTGTCATCAGCATATACATATGCACGCACACGCGGGCACACACACACACACACACACACACACACACACACACACACAATCTCCAACTCTCTCACTAAATAAGAAAAAATTCAATCTTTCCAAGAAGATAAAAATACTAGTTTAAAGAGGGTGTACGCCTTTTGAAAGTGTATGTTGCTGTAGGTCTCTGGAATATAATTGTAGTAGCCTACATTTAGTGTAGCCTAGTGTGTAGCACACTGTATTTACTTTGATCCGTGTCTGCCTCAAATTCAAGCCTGAGGCAAAAATGAATCACACCATTACATCAGCAACACAATATACACTTTGTTGTGGCAAATGCGGTAGAGAAAATTACACTCTTGTAAAATACTTTTTAAAAAGCATTCCATATGTATTTGTGTGTTTTTGCAGTCCAGTCCTGTATAAAATATGATGTGTGTGTGTTTTTTAAATTTTATTAATCATATACTCCAAATAATGCATATTTCTGTAACCTAGTCCTGCTGCTAAGACACATATAATCTTTTTCCAATAACTATGTTTAGTCTTTACTCTCCCTTTCACAAACATTTATCAAATCTACATAATAGCCTACGCCAATCTTGTTGTAATGTGCACAAGCATTCACAAATTCAACACTACAGAAGCCATTAACGCGGACCAGAAAGTACTTGCAAGATAATTCCCTTAATTATCAGACTTTTAATTACGTTGCAGAACAGGCTAAATGAATCACACTGCATGTGATCGTGAAATGGAAATGGTCATCCATTTAAGGGAATAGAGGCGACCGTAACTAGGAACCTTACAGCCAGTGTGTGATCTTGGGGACGTCGAAGACTGTTGTACACTTCCGGATTGAATTTCTCTCAGCAAGATGGTGGTGGTTTGACTGTTTTGTTGTTTCATTTCTAGTGAAACAAATACTTTCGCCGAGTAGGTTTTAATTGCGTAGGGTTTAAGGATTTCTTTCAAATACTCAAATTGTTAGACATTGCAGTGTTTACTTTTTCATACCGATGCACAGACCGAATTTCCGACATCCCGCTCCACCGGGCGGAATGGGCCTGAGGCCGGGGGATTTCCGCAGCCCGACACCTGGATTTGATAATGTAGGAGCAGGCCGGTTTCCGCCGCCTGCTTGGGCTTTTCCTAACGCTCCCCCGTCTTTCGGGCCGAGGCGCGGGCAATATTCCGGCTCTCCAAATACTCCGCCGAGAGAGTTTTATGGTAATACCGGGAATGCCAACAACAGTGGTGGCGGAAGCGGTGGAAAAGGGCGTTTTTTCCACAGCCTGTCTCCCGGTCACACGCCACGGAGACCGAACTCCAGTCCTAGACACACTCCGCCGTACAAAACATCTCCATACCATTCACAGAGTCCTGGACAACATATGGGCTATCAGGTAATTAAAGGTGCATTGATGCCTGATTTGACGTTATAATAACGGAAAATAGCCTAACGTACTCAACCAGCGAGTGCAGATAGCTGACGAGGTATGCTCACTATCTAGGTAACATTAA
This sequence comes from Ilyophis sp. 1 JC-2022, assembly GCA_022702515.1. Classification (NCBI taxonomy): domain Eukaryota; kingdom Metazoa; phylum Chordata; class Actinopteri; order Anguilliformes; family Synaphobranchidae; genus Ilyophis; species Ilyophis sp. 1 JC-2022. The sequence goes on from CM040395.1 coordinate 8,845,417, forward strand.
CGTAACTTGCCTAACGTTAAATATGTTTATCCATTAGTAAGTAACGTTAAGCACTCATACTAGCAAATTGATCATCTTAGAATCGACGTGTTCTCGGTTTCTGTAGCTGTTCCTGATCTATTAAACTCACTAGCTTGCGGTAATGAGGGGATAGCTAAGTTAATGCGCTTTTTTTTATAATACATGCCGCGATTTTCGAATGACCAAAATATTCACGTTATTCTGTAGTCTAAAATATAAAATATATAATAAGTTGACTACTATTGAAAATGTGCAATCAAACTCAACCTTTGGCTAAACTATTCCTACAATTTCCCGGTAGAGTTGGTTAATCCGAAATGGTATGTGTCCTGTTGAATTAGATTGTTGTCGTCGTTGATACTTAGATCCCAGTCGTAATGAAATGTTACTCTGTCCAAAATAGCAACCGTTAATTTGAGCCAGCCTGTGTAGATTAGGCAGAACGTCATGATTAACATTTCTCTACGTGATGATTTTTTCCCGAAGGGTTCGCCACGGACCTCCACCCCGTTTGGGTCGACGCATGGCAGGGAGAGAGTGACACATGGTGTGGAAAAGTATTACAGCCCGTCAATGCTTCAGGACCCCTGGGCTAGCCTTCAGCCCGTCTCTGTCACAGACACACAGCAGAAGTGCAGTGCAGAGAGAGTGACAAACACGGGTAGGAAAGGGAGATATTTCAACTAGAGGTATAGCTATATACACACACCTGGATATAGAAACGCAGGCCTCCAGTGGCGACACCCAATATAGGCCACACAGCATCCCATGTGAGACATGCATCAAACTGGTTTTCCTACTTGACCATTTGAGTGTTTGCTAAAGGGAACACAGTAAAGGGGTTGGTCTTGTACCTCTGTATGGGTACAGCAGTCTAGAATCACCAGCAATCAGACAGACTGCTACCTGCCAATCTGGCCGTTCTACAGTGTCAGTACTTCCTGTTTTTTTTCGCTTTTTTTTTTTCTCAATGAACTGAAATGAGGTTCAGCTGTATCTCTGGCAGGTGGAAAGATGGCATGTGTAAGAAGCCAAGTATAGTAGCCCATCTTGTTTTTATACATCTTGGATTCTGGGACAAAGAAGAATTTGGCCACCCCCCCCCCCTCCTTATGCAAAACTGTTTGGATTCTAGTTCAATTATATTTTCTAGTACACTTGTGCAACTGCAATAATGGCACCAATTCCACAAATGGGCGTACAATTACACTCTGGAGTTCATATTTTCATCGATTTGATCCTTTAGCCTCTGAAACTTGGGGCTGTTGAACAGGTCATTTTATTTTCGTACACATTTTTGACAAGAAAAGACACTTTTTTCAAACCAGTTATAACCATTTGTACAGACAAGTCTCCTTACTGTGAACTGTAAACAGCATACATAATCATACACAGTTCTGTCACGTCAAGAAAGCCGCGTACACTGCGGCAATATGCAGGAATGGACTTTTGCAGCCATTATGAGTTTATAAGTGAATTTCTTATGCCTTTAGGGAGAGGAAACAAAAAAAACAAAAACAAAAAAAACTACAATTTAACCCATTGAGCTCACTGTTTCAATTGTGACCATCTCAGGATTTTCTATATGTATATATTTTATCAAATAGGACTGCGTTTCCTAGCCAAGAATTTTTTTATTTCTAAGAACTATTTACTTCCAAGATACCACGTTAATGTTAGATTGAACAATACACCCTTTTGTATGGTATAAACCTGTATTTTGTGTTTTATATCTACATGTGGCAGTAAGTTCTGTTTTAAAGACATTTGGGGATTTGAAGGACTGTTTTTTGAAGGCCATATTTTTAGGGTTGAACTCTTGTTCAGGGCTTCAGGCTTGTCCTTATTTAAAGTTTTAACGACTGATTTGTTTTGTTTATGCGTGTTTCACTTGTATATTGCCTGCTGTATTGTGTGATCCTTCAACCCAGTGTGACGTACTAGTAAAACGTTTTTTTTTTTTTTTTTTTGAAGAATTGCATGCAGAATGTTTCCCTTTTTCAATTGCACACGATGCTTGCTTGTATTTCATTTGCCTCGAGCTTTGATCTGTAACAGTCACGTCAATGTGTAAACATTAGCTACTGGTGCGCTAATGCTTGGTAGCACTATTCATAATCATGGGACTGTGTTCCCCGTTGATAGCATGCATTAGCATGCATTATTAATTTGTTTGTGTGATGTGCCCTTTAGCGCCTGTTGTGCAGAACCGCTTTATTCGTTTGATACAGGAAAGAACCCCCGCCCTTGCTCCCGTGTGTCGTCTTTGTAGTCTTGGTCGAGCTTCAGACTTGCTGGCTATGTTTCCGCGACGATGGCTCACTGAGTCGTTGAGTAGACATTGGGAGATAATGACGTGTAAAAAAAACAATAAAAAAAATAAAATAAAATAAATGCACACACATATGTATACATGTATTGTATGTGGTTGAATAACAAAATCAAATTCAGCATTAGAATGTATTCAGTGACTTTGAAATTGAACCCAAATTTCAGGGGTAGTTTGAAAGGATACAAAAGTCATGGTGTTAGTCTTTCCCCCTGTGGTTTAACTTGACTGGATGGAAAATTCATCTGTTTTTCCAAGACTCGCTAGGTTCTGAATGTCAAGCTACAGAGCGATTCATCAAACTAACGGTGAATACAAACCAAACAAGCTTTTTGAATGCATCGAGGATATAGAGATTGAGGAGCACAGACTAGGAGGTTACAATGCAACTTTGCTGAGTGCTCCTTGAGTATGGTGAAGTCCGTTATTTAGAGTGTAATGTGCTTCATACCCATGTGATAACGCAATGCAGATTTGACACCCTTTCCACACTAAGCAGCCATGTCAAGAGGAAAGCGATGGATCACATGACTCACGAGTCAGCAGTCACTGAAAGATCTGAACAGGTGTGTCTGGAATTGTCGTACATCGACAGTTAGGCGGTGGGGCTTTAGATAAGTGTATAGCAGGGTGGGAAATTAACCCTGCCACCAGACAAATGCTGGTAACATTCTGCTTGTGACTGGTAAGATTTTCTATACTCTAGCAGCCATTTTGGCCGGTAACCAACCAGATTCTGTTGTGTTTTAAAAGGTAATGTGGCTGGTAAAATGTTGAAAATGCTGGTGATTTTTAGAATCCACAAGCCCCTGTTAAGTTCATGCCCTGGTGGATAACCATTTCTCAGAGCCGACTGCGTTTTGTGAAAAACTTTGTGTAACAGTTAAGTTTAATCGTAAAAATAAGTGAACTATTTGATCGACATGTGAAGAGGCCAAGAACTATTCCAAGGCACTATTTTGAAACTTTTACACTGGGTGATGTGTAAAAGGCTGTGATGTGTAAAAGGCATTTTTAAATAGTTCATTATTTCCTTAAGTTTATAGGCAGAAAAGGTGTCTGCAATGTATAACATTCCATTATAAACCAGCATTTGTTTCATCCGAACATCAATATCATAGTAAGTGTAGACATCAATTGCTCGGCTTTAACAGTTAATCTTTTAAATGACTTTATTGCCATAGTAACAGTTCAGTCATGTTTTATTGGGGAAGTGTACGTTTTGTTTTCTCCATAATGGAATACCCGGCTGTTATTGGAGGCTTGCCTTCTAAAGTTAAGTTTTATAGCGCTGCGGTTCATAGGGTTTAATCGCAAATATGTGGGGTTTATGGGGACATAAAAAACTAATGCCAGGAGTCCGTTGGAGCCGGTGGGGCTCTCGGTTGCCCGTTTGGGGTATAAACCTGTTAAATGAATAAGAACACGATAAAGCGGGTGCGTTGCTTGTGTGTATTTAGACCCATTACCTGCCTTTACCCCCCCTTCTCTCTCGCGTGCGGTACGGAAGCGCACTCATGCAGTGGAGCACTACTGGTGCTAAGAGGGAACAATGGGTTGTGATTGAAGATATTTGGCAGTAGGAAAGAGGAAGGAGTTTCACAGGGTGAAAATGTGCAGCAATGTTTAGTACAAATTCGGTGAGGATCGGGGGGATTCATGCAGTTGGAAACGGCATTCTAGTGACACAGGAATCGTCTGCCTCCATGTCTGTGTGCGGACCCTAGTACAGGGTCTGCACGCAGTGACATGGAATACATATTTCATATTTAACTCCAGTAAAATTTTCACAAAACGTCTGGACTCGGGTGTGTTATTGTATTCAGAATGAAATATATATATTTTTTAAAATGTTAAAATATTTTAATGAAGACACATTAGATGCTACCATCCATTTCCTCTAAGAAGACAAGGCCCATTTTGTAGCAGTCTGTAAAGTTTGTTTTTACTGAAGCCATCTGCTCGCGCTCTAGATTGGTATCTGCATTCATCTGATTCTGGCGCTTATCCGTTTTGCAAACGAACGCACAGGCATCACGGTCAAGGAGAATGTGCTTTCCAGTGGCCCCGAGCTGAAGAAGAAGCCAGCATCACCTTAGCCACTGTTCCTGGTGAAACATCAGCAGGTTCATCAGTCTTAGTGAAGCAACCTTTAAAACGCACCCCATAACCAGCCATCTTTAAAAAACACAGATCTCTTCTGGGTGGTGCAGTGGTGTCGAATCCCGGCCGAGGGCCTTTCTGTGTGGAGTTAGAATGTTCTCCCTGTGTCCACGTGGGGTTACGCCAGGTACTCCGGTTTCCTCCCACAGTGCAAAAACATGCAGGTTAGGCTAATTCGAGACTGTAAATTGCTCATAGGTACGCGTGTGTGAGTGAATGGTGTGTGTGCCGTGATGGATTGGCGACCTGTCAAGGGTGTATTCCTGCCTCTCGCCCAATGCATGCTGGGATAGGCTCCAGTCCCCCAACCCTGACCAGGAATAAGCGGGTTAGATAATGGATGGATGGATCTCTTCTAGCCATGTTTGCAAAAAATTATGCACAACTGGGCCAGCTCAGCATTTGTATTAATTTTTTTATTTTTTTTACACAACCTTGAGCAAGCTGGGATGCAACTGCTTAGCTGAGGAACCACTCCTGTGTGGAAGCACCTGCCTTCAGTATGCTTTGTATCCCTCATTTAATCAACCGTTTCTTTTATTTATGCAGTTGCACACATACATAATGGGTTGGTTTGATTTGTGTGCCAAATGAGGCTAACGGAGGGATTCAGGTTGAGAGCAAGCATTTTCATGATTATGTAAGGTCCAAGTAACAATGTTGTCCTCAGAATATATTGGACTGGCTCATATCATAGCCTGCAGCGCCATCTGGTGGTATTCATATTCGAGTACGCGCAAACTAGTTGTCCAGACAGTTGTGTTCAAATAAATAGCAGTGCGTTAAAAAAAAGTGAATAAAATGCAAATATTTTTTTAATAGCTTTTAGTTCCATATTTCAAATGTAGTGTAAACATTACACATTCAATTCCAAATCAAAGCATTTACAAATGTCTATCAAGTCTGCGTTATTCTTTTACAGGAAGCAAAGAAAAGGAATATTAATCTGTTCAAAAAAATAGTGTCGACATTTTTTCTCTTCAAACTCAAACACTTACTGTATAAACTGAATACATTTTTCAAGACTTCACCACTTGAATTAGGTACCCGGGGGTCGTCTGACGGACTGTCGACAACCACTAGACCCGAAAAAAATTTTTTTACACTCATCAGTCCACAGAATGTTACGCCATTTCTCTTTGGGCCAATCGGTGTGTTCCTTGGCAAATTTTAACCGATTCTGCACATGCCGTTTTTTCAACAATGGTGCTTTACGGGGGCTTCTTGCTGATAGCTTAGCTTCGATCAAACGTCTTCTGACTGTAACAGCACTTACAGTTAATTTTACATCATCTTTGATCTTTCTGGAGGTGATGATTGGCTGAATCTTTGCCATTCTGACTATTCTTTGATCCGTTTTAACAGTAGTTGCCCGTTTTCTTCCGCGTGTTTCGGGTTTTTGTTTTAAAGCATTTGAGATCTTTTTAGCTGAGCATCCTATAATTTGCTGCACTTCTTTCCACATTTCCCCCTCTCCAATCAACTTTTTAATCAAATTGCGTTGTTCCTCTGAACAATGTTTGGAACGGCCCATTTTACTTAGCAATTCAGAAGGAAATATATTTTATAACAATGTGTGAAACATTTGTTTCCCTTCTTTCTTAATGGACAATTAATGACACCTGTTTTTTCACAGAATGAATTAATTTTCTTAATTAAACTCCACACTGCTATTATTTTGAACACGCCCCTTTCAATGAATGAGTCAATTACTCAGAACAAGTAGCGTGCATGTCATGACAGTTGAGTCTGTTGTTTTTCTATTACACTACTACATCTACAAGTAAATTATTTGCCATGCATAAATATCACTACTACTAATAACTGGTTCATCAGGTTACTGATGTTGTACTGTTATTCTTTTGAACACCACTGTATGTACCACATGTCAAGACAACGCTGATGTCTAAACACAAGGATATTATTCAGTTAATGATTAGAGAAAGCTTGGAGTTCAAGGCGCAGGTAAGCAACCTAAGACCATTGTATCCAAAAATACAATGTTTGAACCAGAGCTTCAGCGTAGCCGTGGGTAACCTCTGGATTCGATTCCCTGTGCAAAAAAGGGAAATTTATATTACCATTAAAATTTTTGTAATAGTGCTAATGAAATGTTACATTTATACTAATATAATCCAGGAAAACCTGACCTCTATTTGGTCTCCCATATCCATAAAGGGAATCCATGACTGATTCTGCCTTTTGGAGAAAAAATTCAGATATTAGATTTCAGTGCAAAGAATGACACCTCAGCTTTTACACGTTCGTACGTGTGACCGTTCCCTCTTTCTTGGGTCACAGATTGCGCTTAGCAAGCAATTTTTAGCATTGCAGACAATCTAACATGAGCTTTGCCATAGCAAAATAGGCAGATGTGCTTGTTAATTTTGGTTGGATTCTCAAGTAGTCTTCAGAAACCAAGATGACACTAACCCTGGTTTTAACTAGGGTTGTTTTCCAGACATTTAGGCCAGTCCTGTAACGGTGAAGAGGACTGCCGTACAGGTGGTTAAATGCCAACCTTGCGTTCCGTGAGGATATCAATTCACCAGTTCATCCCTTCAATATGCAACTTAAGTGCTGTGGTTTCTATGGTGTATTTCTCCTGCTTTACTTAAGGGATTGAATACGATGCAGATACTTTAACAAGGAGATACAAACACAGGTAAAGAGTCCTTATTGCATAACTAAAGAGCACATGCTCGCACTGTGAAGACAAGGCCCAGACTTACCCCTCTCGCAAGGCGGCAATGACAGTAGAACAGCAATAAAATGTGACCAAACCAATTATTCACTTTGAATTTCTTTAATAAACATTTGCAGGGGAAACAAAAAATCATAGTACAAAAAGACACTTTTGCCTTTATTTTTAAAGGGGGCTTTAATTAGTTGATTTGTTTATTTTTCCTTTCTTATGGCTCAGATTTTACAATAGCCAACCAAGGAAAGCCAACAGCAATATAGTGAACTTTCCCAAAACGATACAGGGCAAAACTGTCATCTTAAACAATCAGCATTTAAAAAGAAGAAGAAAAACATTTCTCCACAGAGAAGACCAAATGTCCAGTGCCTTCGATAGACCTCGTCTGGATTTGCGTTAAATGTAGTTGGTCCAAATCTATATTAGATTCTCTGCACAGGTAGCTCTTTTAATCTCATACCTAGATGAGGTTCCAGCTGCTATTCAAGCAGTGCAAACCCTTTAGCACTAGTCTGCCCTAAAGCAATTAAAAATGATAAAACTGCTAAAATACGCATAAAAACGATTACCTGCTCTAGTAAATGTGCACTCAAAAAAGGTAAAAGTTTAATTTAAAAGACAGCAGTAGAATAGATTAAAAACAATACGAAATGGTAAGAGCGAGAAAGGCCCCCCAAAATTGCCTCCACTTTCTGCATTATCTTTCCCGGATACAGGGAAAATTATTTTCACTGAAATGAATTCTTAATTACTACAAATGTAATGTCAGTGTTTTTCCCCCCCAAGAACAGGACCTGAGAGGCTGTCGCTCGTGGCGGTTTGCTCTCCGGTCGTCCGCTCTGTTGCTAGGTGACCACCCCCACTCCCCACTCCCGTGAGGGTCCTGTTCAGAAGGGGAGGCCACGCCCCCTGAGAGCCGCTGCGTTCATGTGGGGCATGAAGCCGGGGGGGAAGGGCGGAGCCCCGGGCTGGGAGGGGGAGGCCCAGGCCTGTCCGGGGGGGTGGAGCTGGGGCAGGGGCGGAGCGTCCTGCCGGCTCATGCCGTGGCCGTAGTTGTGGAGAGCCGCGGGGTGGGGGTGAGGATGGGGGTGGGGATGGGGCGGGACCGCCTCGAGCAGGGGGCTGTGATTGTACTCGAAACGGTGGTCCTTATCGCCGCTGAACAGCCCTACCCCGGCGTGGGGGAAGGCTTCCTGGTAGCTGGAGGAGGAAGAGGACGATGAGGAAGGGACGGCCGTGGCGCTGAAGATGTCCCTCAGGGAGTGGGGCGGGAGCCCGCCCAAGTAGCCGCCCGCGTAACCCTCTCCAGCGTAGCTCTCTCCAGCGTAGCTCTCTCCAGCGTAGCTCTCTCCAGCGTAGCTCTCTCCAGCGTAGCTCTCTCCAGCGTAGCTCTCTCCAGCGTAGCCCTCGCCAGCGTAGCCCTCGCCAGCGTAGCCCTCGCCAGCGTAGCTTTCTCTTGGGTAGCTCTCTCCCGCGTAGCTCTCTCCCGCATAGCTTTCCCTCGCGTAACTCTCGCCCGCGTAGCTCTCGCCCGCATAGCCCGAAGACGGGAAGGGTGGTGGTGGTGGCGGTAACGGGGCGAAGCTGGGTGGGGGCGGGGCCTCTGGAGGAGGGGGCGGGGGAGGCAGGTAATCGGGTTCCGGGGCCCCGCCTCCCTCGCCGGCGCTGTTGTGCAGCTGTGTGTTGGGCTCGGAGGCGAGCCGGTAGTCTAGGTCCTCACTAGGAGGGGGGGGCTCCGGGGGTTCTGGGGGTCTCTGGTCCGGGGGCAGAATGGGCGGCTGGAGCGGGAGGGACACCCCGCTACCCTCAGACACTAAAGAGAGAGCAGACACCAGCCCACATGGTTAGAGAACTGCACACCTGTACACCAGCATCACATATGGTTGTACACTCCGATTCTCCCCGCTGTTTTGTATTTTTGTTATGTTTGATGTTGAGTGTCTTCTTGGACAGAAATCAAGCGTGCTCATTAGAATATTACGGCCACGCCCGACCGTCCTAATACAGGTCTGATCAGCTAATTCAGCTGTTTTTGAGCAGTGTTTTATCATATTTATATACATTTTCTTTCATTCAAACTTTGGTGGATGCTTAATGACACACTCAAGTTTGATATAATACGTACATTTTAACGATTTTAGGCTTTGTTCCCTGGGGCTTTAAATGAAGCTAGATCAAAACCTGCCCTAATTCTAGACATATTAGCATTAGCATTTAGCATTCAGGTGGCTGCTATCAGACAGACTGCAGAGCAGACAGACGGTTACCTGGCGAGGCAGGTGGAGGTGTGCTGGGTTCAGGGGCTTGCTGCTGTGCCTCCGAGGGTGGCTCCTGGCCCACTGTCCCGCTAGGAGGAGCGAGGGTGGAGACGTCTCCCAAATCGGGGGCCCCGACAGGCGTTTTCATCTGCGTCTGCGTCTGGACCTTGAGCAGCTGGGCCAGCAGCACAGTCACAGCGCTCTGCACGGCCACCGAGGCCGCCTCCCCCTCTAGCCGGCCCTGGGGGGGCAGGGGCAAGGGCGGGGTACGAGGAGCTCCGCCCCCCTGGGCGGGCCTGGGGGGCTCCGGGGGCGGGGCGGCCGGCTCCGGGGGCTTCTCGGCTTCGGGCAGCGAGCCGGTGGGCAGCGGTACCTGGTTGAGCTGCTGCATGGTGTCGGGGTTCACCTTGATGCTCATGGCCTGGGCGAACTGCGCCATGCTCACCGAGCTCTTGGACTGCAGCAGGTTCACCATCACCGCCAGCTGGTCTGGAGTCAGCTGAGAGCCAGGGGGCTTCACGTCTAAAGACGAACGGGAAAATTTTACATTTACATTTGCTTTGGCGTACTTTGGTAGAAAGTAGTTTTCGAAAAAACCGTGCTCAACAAGGTCTGTGGATGTTGGCAAGTGACCATGTCATTATATTTGGAAAGTTGGAACGTTGCTGTTGATTTTTTCGAATGTACATTTTGGGCGCTTTGAGCGCCGCAAAATTTGGACCCATTGAGGTCCGCTATATCGGGTGATGTCAAGGGGAGCTGCAGATACCTACAAAACTACTGAGTTCTCAGTGAAACTACCTGGATGGATAGAGCGGGTATGTAGAAATCAGCACTTCAAGTAAATACAAATTTGTAAATGTTTCCATTATCCAGTTCTCTTAAAAGTAGCAGAGAGCCCTGCTAGCCTTCCACCTGTCCCTGCATTTGTGAGGCTAAATTCAAAAATAAACGGATAAGACTATAAATGGTAGTCTGCTAAATCCTGTAATTTAAGAGAGAATGTTTATAAGAGATTAAATGCTCTATAATTGGAGCTTGGGGGCGGAGTCTCCTGAGGCAACACCAGCCCAGGGTGGAGCTGAATGGTGGGTCCACTGACCTAGTGGTCCCGAGGCACCGCTGCCCGGGGGTTTGGGCGGGCCGGGGGCGGGGCAGCCCTGTGGGGTACTGCTGCGGCTGTCGTCCAGCCCCAGGTCCTTGCGGGGCGCCTTGGGGACCGACGACTCCTCGGGGAGCTGCTTCTGCCGCCGTCTCTTCTTGCTCCACAGCTCGTGGCAGTCCTGCCATAGAGGGAGGCTGTGGATAGAGACAGGCCGTCACGTTCAGAGCCCGCTAGTGGCTTTCGCTAGCTCAATAGTCCAGTAAACTATGTCTGTTCTGGCCCCCTAGTGGTGGAATGAGGTTCCTACGGCGGGAAACCGCTTCGGCTAGTCTGCTTCTTCGGTCTGCACCATGGCTTCCCTGCTTCTCTTTAGCTATCCTCTTTCTTTTTTGGTTTCCTTTTGCGATAAGATAGTCCAGTAAGCTAGCTGGAGTGCCTACCAGCAAGGTACTCAAGTCAGTTCACTAGCTGAACACATTTTCCTACATTTGGGTCTTTCAAGGAATAAGGGTAACCCTGGAGACTGAACTAATGACACCTACAGGTGCATTGAGCATGGAGATGCCCTGTGACACGCGGTGGGAGGCAAAACCTACTCCGGAGTGGGCATCTTGGCGGGGTCTACGTCCCTGAGGAAGTCACTGTTGAGCGCCTGCTCCGCCGTGCAGCGCTTGCTGGGATCCAGGGCCAGCATGTGGTCAAACAGGTCCAGGGCAGTGGGTGGTACACTGGCCGGGGGGAGAGACACCATACACGATCAAAACAGAGTACGAAACTAGTCACAGCACCTATAATACACGTGTAATGCTAGTAGAAATAACGCGTTCAATCATGACGGGGTCTGACACGTGGCTAAAAAACAGGAACAGGACTATCACAGCTGGTGAGGCATGGAAAACAGGTACAAGGAAGGCCATTGTTTGTGGAAGCGGGCGCTTTAGTGGCCAGACAGATAAACAGCTGCAGGTAGTACAACCCTCCAGCACCATGGTTGAGCAGGAAATACAAGTAGAAACGAAAAAGAGCACAGAGGTGGCAGGTGGAGTAAAGGCTAGCACGCTGCACTTCAGAAGTACTGCGGTCACACAGTACAGCTAACGGTTCTCAGTTATAATAGGTCACACAGTACAGCTAACGGTTCTCAGTTATAATAGGTCACACAGTACAGCTAACGGTTCTCAGTTATAATAGGTCACACAGTACAGCTAACGGTTCTCAGTTATAATAGGTCACACAGTACAGCTAACGGTTCTCAGTTATAATAGGTCACACAGTACAGCTAACGGTTCTCAGTTATAATAGGTCACACAGTACAGCTAACGGTTCTCAGTTATAATAGGTCACACAGTACAGCTAACGGTTCTCAGTTATAATAGGTCACACAGTACAGCTAACGGTTCTCAGTTATAATAGGTCACACAGTACAGCTAACGGTTCTCAGTTATAATAGGTCACACAGTACAGCTAACGGTTCTCAGTTATAATAGGTCACACAGTACAGCTAACGGTTCTCAGTTATAATAGGTCACACAGTACAGCTAACGGTTCTCAGTTATAATAGGTCACACAGTACAGCTAACGGTTCTCAGTTATAATAGGTCACACAGTACAGCTAACGGTTCTCAGTTATAATAGGTCACACAGTACAGCTAACGGTTCTCAGGTCACAATGTGTGAAAATCTGCTCGAAGCGGCCTCTGCCGAGCCACTAAATAAACGCGAGGACGCAAAAAGGAAGCGCACGTACAACGCAAACTCCTCCCGCAGGCGACGGCGATACTGTTTCTTTGGTTTCATGGTGTTGAAGAAGGGCAGTTTGATGACGTCCGGCCACGCTGCAGGGCAAGGGCTTCCACAGATGCGGCTACGAGGGACAGAGAGGGTGAGACCAGGTGATTATACTGGAGCACACAGAGCAGGTAATATGGGCCAGAGAGGGTGAGACCAGGTGATTATACTGGAGCACACAGAGCAGGTAATATGGGCCAGAGAGGGTGAGACCAGGTCATAATACTTGAGCACACAGAGCAGGTAATATGGGACAGAGAGGGTGAGACCAGGTGATTATACTGGAGCACACAGAGCAGGTAATATGGGCCAGAGAAGGTGAGACCAGGTGATTATACTGGAGCACACAGAGCAGGTAATATGGGCCAGAGAGGGTGAGACCAGGTGATTATACTGGAGCACACAGAGCAGGTAATATGGGCCAGAGAGGGTGAGACCAGGTGATTATACTGGAGCACACAGAGCAGGTAATATGGGCCAGAGAGGGTGAGACCAGGTGATTATACTGGAGCACACAGAGCAGGTAATATGGGCCAGAGAGGGTGAGACCAGGTGATTATACTGGAGCACACAGAGCAGGTAATATGGGCCAGAGAGGGTGAGACCAGGTCATAATACTGGAGCACACACAGCAGGTAATATGGGCAGGTCACACATACTAGGGCATGAAATTTATTTTTTCACACACTGGTCAGAGTGGCTTGTGGATTCTAAAAATCACCAGCCATTTTCAACATTGTACCAGCCACATTACCTTTTACAATACAACACAATCTGGTTGGTTACCGGCCAAAATGGCTGCTAGAGTATAGAAAATCTTACCAGCCACAAGCAGAATGTTACCAGCATTTGTCTGGTGGCAGGGTTAATTTCACACCCTGCACACAATCTACCGTCTACCATCCACGTGTTTAATAGCACGAAGCTCACCTGATAAGCTCCAACTGGGCTAGCTCTTGGTTGGCCTGAAAGATGGGCTTCTTTGTGAACAGTTCTCCCAAGATGCACCTGCGTGGGCAGGAAGGAGCGAGGTGAGTGACAAGTCAGTGACCAGTATAAACTTGGAAGGCGCCATGAGGAGACGGATAATGGCCACGAGGAGACGGACTCACCCGCAGCTCCAGACGTCGATAGCGGGCGTGTACCTCTCCTCCCCCAGGAGCAGCTCGGGTGGGCGGTACCACAGGGTGATCACCTTGTTGGTGTACGGCCGACTGGAGGAAACAAACCAATCAGAGCGTCAGGTGAGGAGCTACGAACGTTAGAGGAACGCAGAACGGTTCTCTCACAGAAGAAAATAAACATTAATTAAAAATGAGAAAATTCATCTGTGAGATTTAGAATCCTTCAGCCGCTGTTCACCCTGGCTGTAGATCACTGGTTGACAGACAGACAGATGAATGGACAGATGGACCTACAGAGACTTTTCAGAGCGCGAGTAACATGTAATTTTCGGGGGCCAAGCGAGTTGTACTGTGTGTGCCGGGACAGGTCGGGGACGATTTATGGGGTCACCGTGAACCGAGTCCAGTTCCGTTTTAGAGAAAAACATTTTGGCTACAGACAGAGGTGCTGGAGCCCGTCCACAGTCGTCAGTTTATGATCCTGCACAGAGCTGTCCAATTTCAGCAGACATATCCTGGGCTTCAACTGCTTCAAAAACATCTTATTATTAAAAGTCTCTCCTCATTACTTTACAATCCATACAGCTGGATATTTACTGAAGCAATTCAGGTTAGTACCTCGCTCAAGGGTGTGATGGCAGTGCGCCATTTTGGAATCAAACCCATAACCTTTGAGATACACGCCTGGTTTCCTAACCATTATACTAAACCTCCTAACCATTATACTACACTTCTGCATCCAAGCAAATGACCAGAACATTTAAAGCAAGTGTAGGTAAGTAATCGTTTTATTTTTGCCAGAAATGTATATCAAAATGAACCCCATCGAATATCACGGTATTGATAGTAGGTAACATTAATACTGAAACATAGGATTTGTTTATAAAAGGTTTCATCATTCCCAGGAATCTACTCAAAGCAATCTACAAAATTAGTTATTGTTTCATATCTATAAACCATACGTGAAATATCAATGTTTGAATTAAAGTGTTAACAGGGTGCAAAATGACAATTGGAAGTTGGATAGATGGATAATAGTTTGTCTCCTTTGAGAATCTGGTTCATACATCAAAACAACCAGCATATCAAAATATGTGAACGTGCCAAGTGTGGAATACACTACGCTGTGTTTTCAGAGCAGTCCTGTGAAACATAACGTACTTCACTTAGCATTAATGGGATAGCTTGCATTTTTAAGACCCAGGTCCACTGAGCTACCATGAATTATGTGATAAATTGAGGAACATATGGGGCTCAAGCCTACCTGCCTGCCTTGAGTACGCGTAGCTCACGCTCTGTTAGCCAAATAACATTAACAATAAAAAAACAAGAAAACGCATAGACACGGACGCACGCAATGGAATACACAGAACCGAAGAACTCACCTCTCCTCAGAGTTGTAGAGACGTGCCAAGCCAAAATCTGCAAGCTTAATCTGCCCCCTGGTGGAGAGAAAGGGAAATGATCACAGGTCAAAGAGGACAGAACAAGCCTTCAGGGTTTACATAAATTATTATTATTTTTTTTAATCCAGAGAGACTTATGTAAGAGATCAGAAACACATTCAACCCAGTTATATGAGAAACAGAGCTGGTTAACCATGTCCGCTGGCTAATGATTCTGCTACCTTGACCCAGGCAGTCTTGTAATGCCACCTTAAGCTTGAGATGAGTTGTAAATTTCATGCCGATTGCACGGAAGCAAGCCCCACCCTGGCACAGTTTGGTTGCTATTGCACTGCTACCGATGCGTAGACATCTTGCATACAAAGAGATTTACGGTTATGCCGTTATCTTTATTCCAATCAGAACAAGCACTCAAAATGTAGGCCACATGGTCCAGACCTTACCACAAATCCCAACATCTGTTTTTCGGTTTCTTAAAAAGAATGCTGTTATAAAAATCACAAATCTGTAAAACGTCAAATTTTTTTTTTTAAAACAAGATCGATCAGGAAATACATGCAGTTCCTTGTCAGTGAAGAGAGTAAAGACAGTGTGAACTCATTACATTACAGGCATTTAGCAGACGCTCTTATCCAGAGCGACTTACACAACTTCTTATTACATTTATCCATTCATACAGCTGGATATATACTGAAGCAATTCAGGTTAAGTACCTTGCTCAAGGGTACAACGGCAGTGTCCTACCTGGGAATTGAACCGGCAACCTTTCGGTTACAAGTCCAGCTCCTTAACCATTATACTACACTGCCACTCCAGATTTCACAGTTACGGATGCACAGAATAGAAGGATCTGGGTCTTGGGTCCAAACAGCTGTGAAAGAGGAGGGAGCGCGAGCAAGAACTATGGCTGAATTCAAACAGGAGTGGAAAGGTCACCGAACGCAGCCAGTGGATTTAATCGGTCTCGGATCGGCCTTTAGCGACACGCGGTACCGTAAATCACCACACCCTTGTGCGATTCCGCATGCTCTCCGCCGATCGCCTGTCGGGCTCAGCCTGCCAAACGAGGCCCGGGTCCGCTCTGCGGACTCCGCCCGAAGCCTGATTTATGCTTGTGTGGTGCGTCCCACACCGTTTTCCATCCGGGCGGCCAGCTCGGCGAGTCACGCCGAGTGTTCCCGTCGTTCCCGCCCCCAAGGCGCCCGTTTCAACTGTGAGAGCCCTCCGAGTTCCAGCTCGTTGTTTTTTTTTTTTGTCAGGCACTCCTGCGTCTTCTGCTTCAGCTTCCAGGACCCGCGTTTGAAATAACAGCTTAAATATATGGGCTGAATGACAGGACGATAACAGACCAGTCTACAGAATAGCCCAAAACAGATGTGACTCCAATGTAAGCTGTGTTAACGTCGGTCAGCTCCTTTACGACATCCAAAAACGAAAAAGACCATGTTGTTTCCATCAACAGAAATGTCTGTGAAGCGCTTTCCATGTTAGTATCCGGGCAGTATCCGGTGCCAGAGCAGTCAGGCTGGCCCGACCACGCCCACGCACCTCCTCAGGAAGCATGCTTGGGCACTGGCTGTAGCCTGAACTCATCTACACCCAGGGTGTGAAAATAACACCCGCCACTATCCAAATGCGACATGCTGGTAAGATTTTTACTCTAGCAGTCACTTTGGCTGGTAACCAACCAGGTTATATTGTAAAAGGTAACGCGGCTAGTAAAATGCTGAAAATGGCAGGTTTTTTTTTGAATCTACAAGCCACTCTGGCCAGCGGGTGAAAATGTAAATTTCATATCCTGTCTATGCGCCAGAAAAATCGAACTTATTACAGGTGAAGTAAACAAATAGCGCAAATAGCGATTCAAAATCCAGATGCACACCTGCATTCCATAATTACAAGATAAATCCATACGGGTGGACAAACTCATGCATGCAATTCACTGGAACCAGAAATAAGTAGCACAACTGTACATGGTGAAACCAAGTAGTTTATGCAACAGCCTGTTCTTATCCCTGTTCTAACCATCCTAACATCCTCAAACACCCCCCCCCCCCCCCCCACACACACACACACACACACACAAGTCTCACTTGTTATTGAGCAGGATGTTGGAGCACTTGATGTCGCGGTGCAGGAAGTTCTTCTTGTGACAGTAATCCAAGCCTTCCAGGAGCTGGCGCATAAAGGACTTGATGTGGCTCTCGTTGAAGTGGACCAGGCCCGACTCCAGCAGGCCCATCAGGTCGTGATCCATGTACTCGAAGACCAGATAGAAAGCCCCTGTGGAGGGAGGGGGTCGTACGGATTCAACCCAAACTCAAAGGAGTGAAAAACAAGCCCCAAAATTATACAGATATCGTCTACGATTGAATTTTCCATGTCTCTGACAAACCTGGTATTTATTTTGGATTCAAATACTTTTCTGCATTTGACTAAGCTTGCCTGGTGTATTGCAACAAATTAAATAATCCCAAAAGTGTGAACCCCGCCCATCCGGTCCTCCTAGCAGGCTCAAATGAACCAGACAAGCTCAATAGAGCACAGAAAAGTATTTGAATCCAACACAAATACTACCGTAATTTCCGGACTATAAGCCGCTACTTTTTTCACACACTTTGAACCCTGCGGCCAATACAACGGTGCGGCTAATCTATAGATTTTTACGAGCTAACGGCCTCCAGGGGGGCGCTCTAGCAGGAAGCGCAAGAGCGAGACAGACAGAGATAATGCGCCGAGGAAGACGCTAGTTTGATTGTGTTTTGAACAGCCGTTTTGCGCATCATGCACACACCCTCATCATGGAAAACACACGAAGAAATGCATATGATGCAGCTTTTAAGTTAAAGGCAATCGATCTGGCTGTCGAAGAAGGAAATAGAGCTGCTGCAAAACATTTTTAGGAAACGTGCCTGATTATTACAACGGTATTTGCATTGGGTGAACGCGATCGCGATCGCATAGCAAATACAGTAAAAAATAATAATCGGTCATCAGAAAAACTACCAATAATAGGCCCACAAAAAAATAACAATTACGTAGGCCTACTGATCGACATTAGATTCGTTTTATTGGGCTATTCAACAACGCGATAGGGCTACTTACTTTTTCCACCTCGCTGGTTTAACTTGCAGGGCGAACAGGCTAATCCGTTTTGTTTTTTTCCTTCGTTTAAAAGTTATTATTATTTTTTTTAATCCTGCGTTGTTAACATAGTAACGGATGCTCGTTTTTTTTATAAAGCAACATTTAACCAGGAAAACATGACATTTCAGTGCAAATTATGTCAATATGTCATTTAAATGTGTACATTAATAAAATAATAAGTTTAACCGACTAGTATTTCTGGTGCCGACTAGCGAGGGTAGCAACGTTGAATCGTCTAGTCGACTAAACGCGCACATCCCTACTGTGTATCATCTTTCTGTGTACGTAAATATCTCATGTTACAACGTGGACACCTGCGGCTTATAGACAAGTGCGGCCTATATATGTACACATTTTTTTTTTCTTCTAAATTTCGTTGGTGCGGCTTTTATTCAGGTGCGCGCAATAGTCCGGAATTTACGGTATTTGAAACCGGGTCTGGTCTATGATGGACATCACAGAGTGAATTTCACAGAACATTGAACCTGCTAAATTCAAGCAAAGTACTTCACTCTGCTGTTGATATTAGCAGCATAATGCACATACGTACATGCAGAAGGTGCATGTTTTTCTTTATGATCGATTCATTGCATTGTTTCTTTTCACTTTGTCAGTGGCTACAACAAAGATTGCGTGAATTGATGGATTGATTGATGGGTGGAGGTACCCTTGTCGTTCTTAAAGTCCAGGGCGTCCTCCTTGTCGGTGACGATCTCCTTCATGTCGATGATGCTCTTGTGGTTGAGCTGGCGCAGGATCTTGATCTCGCGGATGGCGGTAATGGGGAAGCCCTCCTTCTCGTTGTCCAGACGAACCTTCTTCAGCGCCACCATTTCGGCTGCAGGGGCAGAGGAGCGTGTGACCGTCCGGCGTCCAGAACAGCGCTCAAACTTACAGCGGTGTGCTTTTTTATTTCTGAACCCAACCAGCACTATTCTAGAGATGTTTCACTGCTGCACTGAACCTTCTGAATTATAATATAACATTCAGGCCTACTGCTTCAAAATGCAGTGAGTCAAAATCAGAGGTGCATCTTATGAAAAGGCAAGACGGGCAACTGCCTGGGGCCTCAAGTGTTGGGGGGAAGCTGAGGGCTGCGTTTTAGGAATTTTGGGGTAACATGATGACAGTAAAAGTCAGTCAGAAGAACAAGGGCCCCCCCAGTCTCTAGAATCACTTCTGATCAAAATATCTAAAAAGGGTCCCGTTTGATAAGTCGCTCAAATTAACTTAATTTCTCGCACACCTATTTAAGTGTATTTCAGCATGAAAAACATAAAGCATTGCAGTTCTCACCAGTGTCCTTGTCTTTAGCCTTGTAAACCTGTCCATAGGTTCCCTCTCCAGTGATTCCGATGATCTCAAACTTGTCCACGCAACGCTTTCCCCAGTCGATCTCGGTCTCCTTGATTTCGCCAAACCGGGGGCCGCAGATTCTGCGGTGAAAACAATAGCGGTGTTAAGTGTTAGTGGCGGAAGAAACACAGGTAGTCTCATGTAAGGTTGGGTTCAGTCTGTGGAAGACTTGGACAGCGAGGTTTTCAGACTGCTGAGTATATGACAAAGTGAATATTAAAATATTAATATTAACGGGCCCTGCACTAGTTACTAAATCACAAACCTCCTAATATACAAAGAGGCCAGACAAGACAAAATGTGTATAATGCCCTGAAAAAATTTAAAATGCATCCCATCTAGATTTGAACTTCAGCTATGCTAGTGGGTGAATTTATACAGTGTTCACTACGAGAGAGAAAAAGAGATACGATTTTAAGTCTCATTACAAAACTTAAGCACTTTTTAAGAAAGACCTTTTTGCAGTGTATGAAAGAAATGCAGACTAAGGGCCTTGCCTAGTGCACGTCAGCAGTGACCCACCTGGGATTTAAACCCGCAACTCCAGTTCCAAATCAGATTCATATCCTGAACCACACTTTGTCACGTTGTGACAGCTAAGACACAACAGTATGGAGACAGGGCCGAGGGAAGCGAAACATGGTACAGACGGCTGAAAATGCCAGAGGTCATTACTTGGGCCTGCGGCGGTTTGCGGACTTCTTGTCTTCGGGAGGGCTGCCGGGGGAGCCGGAGTCACCCCCAAGCAGCTCGGGGGGCAGAGGGAGGTCGCTGAGGAGGGGGCGATGCTTGTGTTCAGACTTCTTTTTTCCAGAGCGGGAGGGCAGGCAATTCTTCAAACTGCGGCCCAACGGGACACAAAGGGAAGAAGTGGAAACTGAGGTACAATGGCTCCATTCAGAACATTTGCGAGCGACGCAAAGAGATATGGGGACTTAGCATTTAGTCAAATTAACTCGATTATCTGATCTATTAGTCTAACATTTTCTAATGTTAAGCTGAAAAGTTCTAATTCAATACATTTTATGAATGTTCATGAAGGGACACGTAACCAAGGGCAACCAACCCACCGGCAATGCACGCCACCTTCGGCTGTAATACTGAACTGGATGGAAGAAATGGTAAGAGCAGCAACCATCTACTGATAATCTTCTTATAAAATAGGTGGGTACCTCTTATCCAGGTTTTACCTTTACCGTTTTTGCAATAGAATTATAGTAGCTGGCTCTATCAATTGCCCTCTGCATGGATTGGCCAATTGCCCAATGAACACATTGCTTTGCTGTTGTAACACAATGCTCAAGCAAGTGCTCAAGCAACTTTTCAATATATGAATTACCTTCCAAGTCCATTGAATGCAAGTCATGTAAAACCAAGTGCGATGTCTCCATTAGAATTATTTAAAAGCTTCGGAAGGGTATGTGACAGGCTAATTTTACCAGCTGAAAAATAAGATTTCAAACCAAAGCTTTCAAAACCTTAAGAGTGGTGGATTTACAACATTATTTTTTTTACTTCATTATAGCCTTTACAAAAAAATACATTGTGCTTAATTCAAGGTAGGATTTCATGAGTTGGAAGTATT
Organism: Ilyophis sp. 1 JC-2022; assembly: GCA_022702515.1. Lineage (NCBI taxonomy): Eukaryota > Metazoa > Chordata > Actinopteri > Anguilliformes > Synaphobranchidae > Ilyophis > Ilyophis sp. 1 JC-2022. Next base: position 8,866,400 of record CM040395.1, read on the forward strand.
CAAGTAAACGGCAAAAAAGACTCAATCAGATTTGTTACTCGATGTGTAACCTGGCAACTACAACATCCTGTTCCTCCACGGAAATAGAGCTTTAAACTTAATTTTCTCACCCTACCCCCTCCCTTACCCCATTAGGAAACACTGCCCCCTACTGGATACAGTGCTCAGCCCATCACCTTCGCAGACAACCTGACACAGAAGTGCTTCTGCACCGAGCCACCACGCAAACAGGCAGTGTGTGAAACCAGTCTCATACAGACCGCACGAGTCATACTTAGCATGCTATCCACTGCTAGCTAGCCTGCTAGCAACTGTCTGCTGCTCTCTATTGAGAAACTGTCCGCTGCTCTCTGCTGTTCTTTCTCTTTACCATGAACTCAATTACGACACCTAAGCAAGTTTAAATAAAGACGTACCCGTCATAATACAATGTAAACTTTTTTTTCAAGCAGCTAAAAGTTAATTCACGTCATACTGTAAGACTTGTTTTCTGTTTTCTTTTTTTCGCCATGACCTTATCCATTTTATTTCTGTACATTTAATATGGAACTGCATATTGAAGGACCTCTCAAGCTTCGATGCTCAAAAATATTGTTATTTTAAACTAGAACCAACATTTCTGCAGGAAGTGCTTACGTGCAGAGATACCCTGAAAAAGGCACCTGCTGCTGAAACGTCAGTTCTAGTTTAAGATATTTTTTGCGTCGAAGCTTGAGGGCGGCCACATCTTTTCTTTCAAATTAAAATAAACTGAAATTGTGAGTTCTGTTTTCCGTCTGTCCTGGGAAACTGACCTTTCCACCGCGTCCAGGTGCTCCAGAAGGGTGGGGGGCAGGGGCAGGGAGGCTAACGTGGACATGGCGGCGGCCTTCACCCGCTCCTTGTCTTTACCGCCATGTCCTGGTGCGGAGGGCTTCTTCTTGTCCCGGGGGGTCGTAGTGGGGGGGTCTTCTTTCGCCCTGCTTTCCTTACTGGGCTGAGGGGCTGCTGCCGCCGGCCGCTTGGGGGGGGGGTTCTCCGGGGACTGTGACGGCGGGGTCCGGGGGCCCTTTTCTGGAGGCGGCGGCGATGGGGGCCGGGCCTTCTTGGTGCCTGGGCCTGGGCCCGGGCCCGGTTGAGAGGCGGAGTTGGAGGATATGTGGGCAGGGCCCTTGGTGGGCGTGGAGGTGGAGGCGTCGCCGGAGCCCTTTGCCCGGGCCGCCGCCTCTGCCGCTTTGGCCCGCTTCTGCTTGCTGAGCTCGGCCGCCAGGCTGCTCTTAAACGTGAGCGTGCTGGGGGACAGGCTGGAGGGCCGACTGCCCGACCGCGAGCGCCGGTGCCGACTGCGGGATCGCGAGTGGCGGGACGACTGGTACGGGCTCCGGCTGCGGGAGCGACCGGCTCGCCTGCGGGAGACACGAGAGGCCGTTCGACAGCGCGCCAACAACATGTGTGTTTTCATAGCAGCAGAGACAAAACAACAGCCCAAAATATTAAAAATGACCCATGACTAAAACATCACTTGTGGGTCTATGCACAACTACCACATCCTGAAGATGATTAGAAGAACATGCAGTGTGACAATATCAAAACACATAAAAAGCTAAAGATACAGGATGCACTAATTCAAGTGAACTAGTATTTACATATTATGTATTTACACACCATTATGGCTTCAGCTACGACCAATAAAAAATACTGCATTTAAAAAAATCTACCCTTGAATAGAGGCACGGGTCACAAGTCCATAGTAGCCGGACACCAGTATAACAGTCAAAGTAAACAAACAGAACAATTAAGTCTATAATTCTGTCCACTGTTCAGCAATACGCAGAGTAAGGAAATAAGTAATAAAAATAATTTTTAAAAACACATGCCAAAGAAAACAGGTGCTGGAAATGTCTGATGAAGAGCATGGTAGCTCGAAACGTCACACGTGGTAACCTTTAATAAATTTGGCATTAGGGTAAGGAACTAACCCTTTAAACTGTACTTCCTGCCTCCCTTGAAAATGAGCCCGATTAAGACAGAACACATACCGGGCCAGCTAATTATGTTCAATACCCCAAGACGCATTCTTATCTTTGCCTCAGGGTAACATAATTGTCAGACAAACCCTTTACAAATTCCAGTAAGCTGCATAGCCCTGTTATTATCCTTTTAAAATAGTTTTAGCCTGTATCTACTTTTTAAACTAAAAGAAAAGACATTGCGACACATTGTTTTCGTTGCATAACTGTTCACTGTGACAACGGTTACCTAAATGCGTGTGAATTGACTGCAGGCCATCGCGCAGTACTGTCGGTGAAGCAATTTGCCAAAAAAAAACAAAAAAAAAACGTCATGCGTTTTTAACAGCGCCTCATCGAAAATGAACCCCCGCAACTTTCTTTCCTTTTTTTTATTGACAACAATCGTTGGTAAGGTAGTAATAACATCTCTCTTTTAAAGAAAATCACTTATCGTCCAGTTATTGACAGTTAATTGCCTCGCATGTGTGTTCACTTGCAGGCCTTTCTCGTTGGTTGGTTAGTTTGTTACTTAAGATAAAGGTAGTTGAAATTTAAAACACCTTAGCCGGTGATCTCAGAATAAAGACGGGCTAAATATCATCTCAGAATAAAGATAAATATCAAACACAATCTGTCACTCGCTTTTAAAAATTGTATCCTTCGACTGTGTCAAAATAAGACCGTCTTACCAGCACCTGTAAGAACCTGTGACACGACCGTGGAAGAAAAGACATGAAACTAGGACAGCGGTTACCTCACGTCGGGGCTTGGGCTGAAGGACTTTCGGTAGGGGCTTCGAGACCGCCGCCGATTACTGTAAGGACTCGAAGCGATTTCTCCTTGTTCGTACGGGCTATTTCTGTTGTAGCTCGGAGACCTCCGTCTATTGTACGGACTCGTAGGAGACCTTTGTCGCTTGTTACTGGAGTATGTGCCGGGTGACTTTGAGTTGTAGGCACCGTAAAACTCAACATCCCGGCCGTAGTAACTCGGGCTGGGGGAGCGTCTCTTGTTCCCATAGCCAGGGCTTCTCCTGGATATCAATTGATTGTAACCGGCTCCCGGTGACTGGTAATCGTATCCCTGTGAGAACGACGCCCCATAGGGACTCTCTTCTTTAAACACTGGACTTCTTTTATAGGCCTTGGGCTCCTCGCGGTCATCCCGGTATGCCTTTGGGGTGTCCCTGTACGCCGATGGGGGATCCTTGTCCTGCCTTGTTCTACTTTTAGCCTGCTTGGACTCCTTTTTGTCCAACGCCATCAGTGGTGGCGGAGCTTTGTTCTTGCCATTGCTGTCGTTCCTCCCTCCGTCTCTGTTGTGTTTGTTGCCGCCGCCGCTGCCGCCGCTTCGCGGCTTGAAGGCAGGCTCTCGCTCTCGGCTCCGTTGATCGTTTCTTTTGTCCTCCCTTTCGATTCTGCTCCTTTCGTTCGGACGGCTCTGTCCATCTTTTCTGGGGTTCGCGGAGGAGTGTCGCTCTTTTCTCGACCTCCTGGCCGGCGTGGTTGGACACGTTCCGCCCAGGAACTCTGCTTCGTTCAAACGCTGCAACAAAAACCTCTGGGTATGCGGATCGGGTTTGGGAGAGGGACTCCCGGAGAAGCCCTCCGATTGGGAGCTGACATCGTCGTACTCCACCAAAGTCCTGAGTTCACCGTCCCTCTCGAATACACTCCTCCGTTCACTATTCGGCTCATCTATTTGCGGCTGTTGTCTGTCCCTGGCATGTCTGTGTTTCTTCCGGCTTGAGGACGACGATTGCCTCTTTTCCCGGTGTTTCTCGCCCTGAGATGGTGTATTACCACCAGTTACTCTACTTCGTCTCTCTCGGGGATTTCTGTGCTCAGAGGGGCTCCGTCCCCGACCCTCTTGCGCCGCCTCCGAGCTCGGCATTTATCGATGAGCTGGGATCCACTGTTTGTTTTTGGTTAGCTAGCAGGGTAGCTAGCTAACGTTATATCCTTTGTTTATTGTAAATCCCCTGGTACACAAAGCGACACAACACCATTTGAAACAAATTATTTTAAAAGCGCTGCGAATTCCATGTTCACTACGGTTAGAATTCAGCCATCCCAGATAACCAGCTAGCTACAGTAAAATAAATTACGTGACGAAATGAAAATGAGCTAAACTGAAGTCATTAGCCAGCCAACAGGCTAGCTAGCTGGCTACAATCTGCCCATGCATTGCTGAAGATCATTGGAAATCCACGGTTTTGAAAGTAATTACATCTTGCGATCTAGTCGCTTATGTTGTTTTTATTTTGTCAAGTAAAATATTCTTCAATAACTTTGACAAATGAAAGCTTATTCAAGAAAGATTACACGAAATCTCATGTCTCAGTTCATAAACTTCTTGATGTCTGCCACCATACCACTTCGGTAATACGGAAGCGCTCGCTAGAAACATCTGCGGTAACGTTCGACTCCAGCAGATTCAATACAATGTGGAGCGATTTGAAAATACCAATCTTTGTTTAGATTCAGTTCTACGAAAATATGTGCCTAAAAGGTGACCATTGGCAATGGTTTTTGAGATCTGTCTTATTTTAACTTCTTTCATAAACTTGTAAATACATTGTACGGGGATGTCGAAAACGTATACTGCCGTTACCTAGTTAGCTATCTGCGGTCTGTGTGGTTTCAAAATGAACTCTGTCTATCTCTACGTCATTTGCAATACAGTAGCTGGTCAAGATCGCTAACCGACTAGGGAAGTCAGTTGGATAAATTATTGTACACTTATCGATTTTAAAAAGGGGGGTTAAACATATTTGTGACACTGCGAATTAACCCCCCATTTAACATTACGTCTCGCTTAGCCACCTCGTGAAGTCAGGGTACATAACGAATGGCCTCTTTTCTCTTTCCAAACGGGAGCATCCGGTTACAGTGAAAGTAAAAAAATATATATATCAGATTAATACATTTAGTACTATAGTTTATGTTGGTAGGTTCTATTTCTAAAGTTTTCATAAAATGGGTCAAGCTGAAAGTCAGTTACTGTAGTATTCCTTTAGTGAGCAGTTCCACATTGCGAGAAGATTGTGCGCACAGCATCACTATGAATGAAAATGACTGTTCAACGTGGTCCAATCATCCCTTCAATAGCCATAGGCTGAGAGCAGACCTAGGGGTTAAAGGTGGGGGCCGTCTGCTTTTGGGCAGTTGATTTAAAAAAAAAAAAAACTACAACTGAGGTGGATTAATTCATTATTCAGAGCGACTTACACATATTATATTTTATAATTTTTTATAATAATCAATTTATGTCTCAGTAGAAAATCTAGATATACCTTCCTTGCCCAAGGGCAACCCCATAATCATTATGCTACACTGCGAGCCCAATCACCCACTAGGTTGCACACCTTCAGAAATCAATCAACTGCCTTGTTTCAATTTGAATGTACCGTCTGAGCCCTTTGATCAATTCAATTCAAAAAATCAATTAAAAAAATTATTTATCCCCAAAGGGATACAAATTTTTGTGCTTTAAACTTAAATGAGAATAAATCTTAAGACATTGCTCTTGTATTCATGTGTGACCACTGTCAACACATATCTGACACCCATCTAAATGAATATAATCATCTTGCATCAGGTGGGTCAAAAGTCCCATGGGCCCAACACCTAGAGAGCCATCTACAAACAAGCAAGCGATCTTCGATTAAACGTCGCACGTTGCCAGTGCATGAAGGCCACATGGGCGGGCACCTCACATTGGAAAGGTCTCAATACAAGTATACAACTGTGGGGAAACCTTGCAATAAATCTTGAGATATATTCTTAATTTAAATGTATGCTTTATTCCAATGATTATCTAAAGTTCTAAAGGAAGAATGTTGCCTCCGGGATGTAGGGAGAGAAAAGGGAAAAAAAAACATTCAGTCTGAAACAGTATCTGAACTCAGTATCCTACATTACTTATTTTGGCACAGGTGAAAGCAAAGGATTGTGCGGTAATCCAGCTTAAACCTCCAAGATTGTGTGCCACGGTTACGTTCCATGAGATCTTTTCACCATGAGCACAAGGAAATGAAACCATCAAGGAAAATGGCATATATTCTGGAATTTTCAGACAGCCATCTTTACGACCCTGGGTTACATGGCATGTTCCTTTTATTTAAAAATGGAAAAAAAAAATATGCACATCACTTTTGGGGTACTGGGTTAGGGCAAGATCATGCGCGGGGTTCTATTACCTTTTCAAGTAAATTTTATTGCCACAAAACAATGCTGTATTAAGACATGAAACAGGCTGAGAGCAAGTCGTATAAAACAGTAAGTTTATTATTTTTTGTCAGAATTTCTTTGTCTTTCTCTCAAATGGCTCAAAGTACAGCAGTCAAATGTGGGGGTAGAAGAGGCTTCAGCGTTGAACAGGTGATGGCAACAGCATATGACATCACTGCACCTTGGTACCCACCTCGTAGACATAAAAGCACAACATCAGTGGTTTTAGTGAGAATCACCAGTTACACTGGACATATTAAAAAAAGAAGAAACGATAATCCATGGCGATACATTAAAGCACTTTAAGACCACTGAGGGGGCTGTGGGAACTGTTGAAAAGTAGGAACAGGTTGAAATGTTTGAGACACTTAACCCAAAACAAAAAAAACAAGCACTTTCACAGTGAAAAGTCAAAAAATTGGTAGATTCAGCACGACACACACACACATTATACTTATTCATTAGTAAAGGTGGCTATTCACCCTCCACTGCACACCAGCAGAAGCGTAGAACAGAGAGCCTAACCAGTGTCAATGGAGTGCAAGAAGTCCTTTCCACAATGCACCCCAAATTCAAAAGCCGCTCATGCGAACAGACAGGTTCTTGTTGCACGAGGGCGATGACAGTCATCTCACTTTCCTTCCTTGAAACTGACCAGCTTCAAGATTTGTCCGTCTTCCTCCACGAATCACAAAAAAGGCGTGAGGTTTTGCCGTTTGACCATCTTTTAATGAGGAAACGTCCGTTAAAATGAGTGTAATTGGTGCAGCACCTTCCAAGGAAAAGACTCAAAAACAAAACGGGGCATTTTCAAAATGGAAGTCTAGGTTTACATGACAGATGGATGCACTTTTTGGAAGTACAGTTGGTTTCAGTCAAGTGCCAGGAACCAGTTTGTGCAGGAGAGAAAGCAAGGGCAGTGCTACGGTTAGTGTTGAAAGTAGCAACACAAATTCACAGTAAAATATCACAGAGGGGAGCCTTACTCATAGTGCCACGTTCAGCATCATGCACCAACCCAAGTCCTGTATTACACTGGAGAAATTCTCTTTATTTTGGTTACAATCATTGGTTACATACAATTAATGAAATCCAGTCGTTTGGGCACGAGACGATCCCGGTAGTGGCCTGCACTGCATGGGAGGAGACCATTTACCTCCCTAATAGAGCTACTGTTAGTTTGAAGTGTTTCCAAGCCCATATCGGACGGATCTAGGCGCAGCCTCTGAGAAGTAGGCCCGTAGGTAAGCGGGAGAAAACGGGAGGCTTTCAGGAGCCCTGTGATTGGATATGTCCCAAGAGAGGACAGCAAGAGGTGTGTTCCCCCCACAAAAAATACAAATAAACAATCCCCTCCCGCCCTCCCTGTCCACAATGCTTAGGGCCCATCCTCCCTTCTTAGGGATGATAGCCATGGAAACAAAAGGTGGAGGGGCCCAAATAAAAAATTTCTTGGAGCCCACAAAAGGTCAAAGGTGGCTCTGCTGAGACAGCATGCGTCCAATTAAAAGGGGGCATGACTGGAAAGGGTTATGCACATTTGAAGACTTTGACCAATCAAAAATTTCCTTTTTCCTTCAAGCTGAACAGAGCATCCAATCTTTTGACAAGCAGCATAAATCTGGAGCACAATCCCAGAATTTCCCATTCCATAATGGACAGAAAATGACGAAAAGCGAGTGAAATTGGACATTTACGATGAGTTCCCCCGCCCCCCCACCCGTTTCCTGGCAGAGGACCAGAGCTTAGGGAGTCTGCCTTAGTTCACGAAAGCTCACAAATGCAAGAAAACCTGGAGTGCACCGTTCTCAACCATGACGGCAGTATCCTGACCAGCCATCAGAAACAAAAATCAGATTACTTCCAATGTTTTCTCTTCGCCGGTGTAAGTCTATATACTCCACGCTTGTATTTTTAAACACCACTCACTAAATCAATGAGGTCTGACACAAGTAGCCTAAAAGCGACATCATTTCACCGTCTTTTAATTGTACTATTTTAGGTGAAGATGAGGACCGATCGTTAAAAATGCACTTTCATCAAATTCAAGCAAGTCAGTTACCAGCTAAGGGGAATTGTATGGTTGAATAATATCTTTCATGATTGGACTGCTCTGAAAACCCTTTTGTATAATTGGCTAAAAGGGAAACCCCTTTTTCTTTAGAACTGTGGTTAAAGCGGCGCAAACAGAATGCTTCTACAATGGCAGATTTTCTCAGGGGTGTTGGAGGTCAGCATGACTTGCAGTTTTGTTGTTTATACTGCATGAAATGTGAGACCTCTAGCAGCAACAGTGTTGTAACTATGTCCACCACCACTGAAAAAGCTTTCAATTATCAACCTTTCAGGACATTCCCTGCAATACGTGTGTGTGTGTGTGTGTGTGCGTGTGCGTGTGCGTGCGTGTGTGCGTGCCTTTCCACACCACCAGAAGGGTTGTGTTCACAAAATAGAAAACACGTCTGACCCAAAGCTAGTACTGACCATTGAAAGCAAATCCGTCATGTATATAATCTATTTTTTATATGCATTTAAAAAAAAACAAAAAAAAAAAAACAATGTGTATAGCTCCTGTAATATATTTGAAATAACTAGCTTCATTTCTCACCACTTCCTTCTCCACTGGATTTTGAGATCCATGCATATGAAAGTACGATACAGGAGATGGGTCCGGTTACCCCAGATGAGTCCAGACTCAATGGCACACTGGAGATTCACACGCAGTTTTGAGGCTGAAGAACACTGGAAATGCATTAAAAACAGACGGTCACTCAAAATCCAGTGGTGATGTCACTTTCAGCCATTTTTAAGGCATGATTACATATTTCATATGAGTTTTAACCTGTGTCGTTTAACATTTAGGATGTAAACGGAGACTGTACCCACATGTTTTATAACGACATGAATAAAACCTAAATGTGAGAACTGTCGTACACTGGCTATCTCTCCCCAATCTTTTCTCTCAGTCACTCAGTCACGCACTCACGCACGTAAGAGTCCACGTCACACAAGACATGGGGATATCAGGGACTCCAAACTCCATTTCCCAAGTGTCCTTGCAATCAAGTCTTGTGTTAAGCGGAGGTTTGTTGGAGTTTTAGAGAAATTAATAGGGGACCAGCACCAACCAATGAGACTCCAGTTAATCGGAGAAAAAATTTAACCGACAGCCTGCATAGAAGAACAAATATCTGGCCTCAATAATGAGGGAAATCCATGATTTAAAAAAATAATAATAAAAAAGCTCACTACTGTGCTTCTGTTATGCCACACAAATATACACGTTACATTAATAATCGATAATAATAATAACTTTTCCCCTTCATTTTCTTTGCCTCCTTGTAATAGCCTGTGAAATCATGCTTGCTGCTCCTAAATTTTGTGTTGGTCCTATAAGCTGTGTATTTTTTGTTGTCGTTTCATTTCTAAAGCACTGCGTACACGTTTTTAGACACGCCCACCTTTGTCTGACGCCCCCCCCTCCTCAGTATCTCTCAGTCCTGGGGGGGGGGTACACACCCAAATGCAAAATGAGAATAAGTGTTAAAAGGCAGAGGGAAGGGGGTGTGGAGACGAGGAGGGATTGACGAGGGAGTCATTATAAAATGCAGCATCGCTCCCGGATTCTCTTGGCCAGGCTTTTACTCTTCTTCTTCCCGTTCTTGTCCTTGCTGTCCTCCATCTTCCTCGCTCGGATCTCTCTCATTAGGTCAAAAAACACCTGCAGAGGATGAGAAAGAGTACTCGCTTTCTTTACGCTTATTTTTACGATTCTCCCCTCGGTTAGGTGACTAACAGCTTAGCAATCTGCACAAGAGAAACAGCAGTTGGCGTGTGCTCCCTGCCTGATGGGATATTGTGAACCAAGTGACAATTTTATACCACAAACGTCACACAAGAGACATGGGCTGTGTCCGAATCAGTGCCCTTCCATACCATTGAGTATGCTAGCTGAATTAGAAAGTTAAGTGTACTAAATATTCTCTAAATGTAGTGTACTTACAATCCCCGGATGATATACTCGTTTCCAGGTTTTCGCTGATAATAGCATGGAGGATATTTTTCACATACTGCATGTCACTAAAGGGTATGCAGTAAGCAGTACACAGTCTGCTAGTAAACAGCACACAGGATAGGGCTCTGACTCGGACACAGTCCTATTTCCAGTTTCAGCCGGATGAGAGGCATATTGCTCACTCGTGACCACTGGTAGCGCTCGTGTTTCAGAGGAATTAATCTAGCAGTGACCTCAGGAACTCCGGCTGGCAGAAACCCAATTTAACCCTGACAGGACGAGGCAGTGCTGTTCTCCTCCCCTATAAACCCCAGGTCGCACATCTAAAACCTAGCGCTCTAGTGCCCAGCCAGCACATACGGTAGGCGCCATGGCGGTTTTCTTTAAGTATCGCTCGCAGCGGTTTTCTTTAAGTATCGCTCGCAGCGGCTTCCTGTCCCCAGCCCGGCCGGCTCACCTTGTCCACGTTGGCGCGGGTCTTGGCGGACGTTTCCACGTAGCTGACGCCCCACTGCTCGGCGCGGACCTTGGCCTCCTCCGTGCCCACCTGCCTGCGGTCCTCCAGGTCCGACTTGTTCCCCACCAGGAGGAAGGGCACACTCTCGTCCTCCTTCACCCTCAGGATCTGCTCCCTGGGGGCGTCGTCACACACCTTTCAGCACTCCCCAAAACTGTGCTATTCACTGCTCCCACACGGCCTTTTACCCCCCCCCCACTTTATTCTCTTCTTCTGTCTTTATTCTCATTACTTTATGATCAACAAAAGCCTCCAACACCCTCACGGTCAAACTGGGGTTATTCATGAACCCCAAAGGCCTCTGTGTCCTCAGTCTGACGAGCTAACCCTGGTTTAACCCGCTCATTCTGTCCCTTTATTCCCATCATTGTGTGTTCGTACCTGAAGTCGGCTGTGGCGGCGAAGGACTCGAGCTCGGTGATGGAGAACACGCACAGGAAGCCCTCGCCACTGCGGAAGTAGTTGTCGCGGATGGCGGCGTAGTCCTCCTGCCCGGCCGTGTCCAGGATGTCGATCTGCACCTCCTCACCGTCCAGGACCACCTTCTTCCTGTAGCTGTCCGCTTTGGTGGGCTCGTAGTCCTCCACGAACTGAGGGAGAACGGGGGAGGTACCCTCAGAACACGACCTGGACTTCTATCACCATGACAATGCAATCAACCATCCCTGCGGGGTGAGTTTCTTCAATTCCATCAGTTTTATTTAAAAAAAAGGATCTTCATTTTTGCCTAAGTAATTATGATTGTGAAAAGGGCTGTAGCCTCCACGGCGAGTGTAGGGGCTCCACGGGGCTTTCTCCAAGAGCAGGCTGAGATCTTGCAGTTACAGGCTCAAGTCAGACGGAGGTATAGTAGTCTTACATTTAAAATTGACATCATGGAATAATTTGAGATGGCATAGCACATTAACTGAGTCATGAACGAGACCGGGTTAGCAGTCAAAGTTAGTCTTTGGTAACAGTGTATAATACCAACCCATGTCCGGCCTCTAATTTGGTAAGAAGCATTTAGTAATCACTGCAGGTACATTATTCATTCATGCAGCATCTCCTGAGTGGAGGTTTCTGGCTTCAGGTTTCTGGGTTCCACCAGGGAGGTGCAAAGTCTAAACATGCATTGATTTTACAACCGGTGCCAAGCGACAGACTGCTGCTGCCCTAAAGCCCACTAAAAATAACCAACCAATCACAGAACACAGAACACAGCCTCTTGTGTCCTCACTGTCGCCATTTTGAGTTTTCTTTGGACATTTTGAGGGCTGCAGGACATGAAGTCATTCACTCTCGCAGAGGCTGTGCTAAAGTCACTAACTGTTCAGTGACTGTGCAGCGCTCCTTTCTCACACGCATGCGTACTCACACACACGTACACACACACACACAGTGACTGTGCAGCGCTCCTTTCTCACACGCATGCGTACTCACAAACTCACGTACACACACGTACACACACACAGTGACTATGCAGCGCTCCTTTCTCACACGCATGCGTACTCACACTGACAAACACACACGCGCACACACACAGTGGCTGCTCTCACCTCATCGTACATGAACTGCAGCGTGAGGGCGGACTTTCCCACGCCACCGCTGCCCACCATGATCACCTTGTGCAGGGCCAGGGAGTTCTGCCCCTTGGGCTTACTGGCTGCCATGGCAACGTGAGCAAGGAGGAAGGGAGGGGAGGAGAGAGAGAGCGAGAGAAAGGGGGGAGAAGAGAGAGATAGAGGGAGAAGAGAGAGGCAGAGGACGACAGAGAAAAATAAACAGACAGAGGGAAACAGACAGAGAAAGAGGTGTGCTGTACCCCACCAGAGCCTGGCGTCAGAATTGGGGAGCCCTGTGGACAGGAAACAAAATGATCAACTGGTTAACTGGGTTCGATTGTGCTTTTAATTGCACCCTTATCTGGATTTGTCAGATGCACTGTAACAAAAATGAAGTAAAAGTTAAACTTTTATATTATTTAAAAACTTATGTAAAGTTTTACAACAGACTAGTATGCTCCAATTATGAAAACATGGCATGCAGCCTATATTCATAGCGCTACGGGGGTACAAATTAATCGTAGAGGCAAACACTCAATTTTATTAGAGCCTGGGCAGATTACAAAAAATAAGCTGAGAGAGACTACTTTAGTTGGTTTTACGCTCCCACATCGCCTATCTCCAGCAACACATTTAACTCAGAGAACCTATACAAAATGTCAAGTAGAATAAAAAAAAAAGAAACAATTCACATCTAATTAACTTCTGAGCTGACATTTAACCCCTCAGGTACAAGATATGGAAATGTACTTTTACAGCAGCCGTGAGCCTGTGACGCACAACCTCCTGGAAACGTTTGCTCGGCGATGTCACCCATGTAATATCTAACATTCACCACAAGGGGTCAGTAACAGCATTCTTCACATTACAAATAGTCAGCGGGTGTTCTCGTGGTCAACAATGTTCACGCAATATTCCACGTGTGCTTCAAGCAAAAGCAAAAAAATATAAACGTATATTCGTTATGCACTGTGACAGACGCCCTTCCTGCTCATTATCCAGGGAATGATCCAGGCACACGTACACAATTCCACTTGTTAAATTCCTAAACGACAATGCGTTTCCACTACGCAACTGTCGGGTGATAAACTACTGGTCTTGTTTCAATAAATGTATAATAAAATTCACAGTCAAGCTGTCTTTAAATTGGGGGGGGAGGGGGTTAGTGGAAAGACATATTTTACTCTTCTGCTTTAATTAATTTAGAAATAAAGCCCTATGAACCCACGCAGAAGCAGGCCCCTCAGTTCGGCCATTTTGCTGCATCACTGGTCTCCATGCTGAACGGCTCGGCCGAGACGATGGTGTCACCTGGAACATGACTAAGGATGACATTGCTAGCCTGTAATACAGCTATTGGTGCAATGCATCATCACCATACTGGAAACAGCAACTGCTCTGACCAATCACGGAACAGCAGGCTGACGGTCTACAGCGCAAATAGCGGTCGGACCAAATCACTTCTGGGAAATTAAGTTTGGGAGGGAAACAAACAGGTGACGTGAAAATCATTTGTGAAAATCAGAACCGAAGGTGGCGTCCCCATTGGCTCCAATGCCTCTGCTGGCTTTAGTGCCTCTAGTGGTGAAATGTGTTATTGCAGTAGCCACACAGTCAAATCTGTTAATCTGAGTGCGAGAGGCACAGCTGTTACCCATGGTTTTTCTGCCGGTCATGACAGATAAGTTAAAGTTGACAAGTTAAAAATAAAACAAATGCTTTGCTGATGCCATACCTTTAAAACAAAAAAAACACATTGTGTACAGAACAGTTGTGATACCATTTGAATCTGTGGACGGAGCGGGTGACATAAAGTACTGGAAGAAGGCATGATGCACGTGCAGTGTCAGTGTTGGTTTTCTCTTCCTCTCCAGAGGGCTGAAGGGTGAAATGAGGCCTTTCTTAGTGAGTAAAAGCAAGCGGGATGAGATGATTTATGTAAGTGAAGAGCGTATCGATCTCTCGTAGCAGCCCAGCTGGCTCGTGTGCAAGCAGCTGGGGACGTTGGCTTTGCTACCGAACCGGCCGCCGACGGCAAAAAGAAAACCAGGGGCGGAGTGAAAAATCAACGGGCAATTTTCTGCCACGGACCAACAGGGCAGCCAAGGACAGCTACGTCTTTTTACATTACATTACATTACATTATAGGCATTTAGCAGACGCTCTTATCCAGAGCGACTTACACAGCATTTTTGCATTTATACATAGTATCCATTTACAGCTGGATATATACTGAAGCAATTCAGGTGAAGTACCTCGCTCAGGGGTACAACGGCAGTGTCCTACGTGGGACTCGAACCTGCGACCTTTCGGTTACAAACCCAGTTCCTTAACCACTGTACTACACTGCCGTCTTTAGCGCCCTTGGGTAATGGTTTGTGACTCATGTTCAGACCACACCCCTGGTCTTGGATTTCAGAAGCACATCTGACAAAACATATTAGTGCCTGAAGATGACCGATTTAGCTGAAAAGCATAGCAGTCAGGTTAGTCAGGGCTCTGCAGTGCTATTTTTGGGGCATATGCTCCTAAAAAGTGGTGTATGCTAGCTGGAAAATGTATTTAGGAGCACATCTTGGGATGCATTAGTGCTCCTAAAAAGTTCAACTGAGAAACACTTGTGCTCCTTGGAAAAAATGTTAGCATAGAGCCTTTAATTTTTCTGTTTTCATCGGGGAAAAAAAGAAGGCCAAATTAACTTGTCACTGACCCCCTCAGTAAGGGGTTAATAACAGTCCTGTCCCAGCGAGATGGAGAAAAATCCTTCTAACACCTTGTAATGATAAGAGCGGGAGCGATTACGACGCTCCTTGGCGCGAGACGCAGACTGAGCTCACTGGACCATGAAAGGTCGCCTGTGTCCCGACGGACTGTCTTGGGGACCGAGGCGCGGGGCGAGACGGCGCAGGCGGGACCGCCCCGTATGCAAGTAAGGCGACCCGCCAGGCACGCGTCCCCCTCCGCACGAGCGATGTGACCTTACCGCCGCGTCAGCGGGTTGAGCTTGAACCAGGCCGCGCGCGGGTCAGACCCGCCAGTCCAACGCGCTACATTCCAGCACCATTACCAAAGAGGTTCTAGATATCACACTCGATGAACGTCCTTAAATGCCGCCCCTGTCGTTTCTCAACCGAACATTCCACCACTTGATGAAATCAACTACTTCTCCTCCTGGGACTGGAAAGACTAATAACATCTGCTGTTTTTTAATAAAAAACAGGGTCTTTTTTTGATGCATGGGACTGATTTCTGTTGCCAGAAGTTCCCCAAGGACTACGCTGCTTGTCAATGCCGTAAACTCGCGGTCAGGGACGCCCGTCCTCCCAGATTCCATCAAACCGCCATGTGAACTCCACGCCTCATATGCTGCGACTGTTTTTTTCGCTTCTTTCGCAAACTTTCACTTGCGGGCCACGGAAAAATGTGTGGAGCTTGGATCGATTCGCTTTCCGTCCTGCGTCCATTTAGGTTCCCGCAGCTGCGGAGGCCGCTGGTAGTGACCGGGTCTCCGCACCAAAGCGCCCACATTTGGAACACTCGGTTCTCTAGTCTGCCCACTCCCCACCCCCCAAATATATCAGCACGCCTTTCTTCCATCATTCCAGCTGTCCCAGCAGTCACTGATAGAATAACAAATGCTTTGGGGCAGAGGGACATTGCACACTGAATAGAGATGAGATCGCTGTCAGTGCAGGTTTTATTTATTTATTTACCTTTATTTATACAGGGTAGGTTGACTGCTCTTTTACAGCAACGCCCTGGTAATGCCCCACCATGTCCCTTCTTGAGCTCTGATCCAGCCCAAGCCTGTGATTGCCCGATCTTAACGACACATATCCAATTCAGTGAGGAAAAAAACCCTTATGAATGTGCCAGGAGCTGGTTTGTATAAGAAAGGGTGATCAATGCAAAGAGGGACCCGGAAACGCAGAAATGCACACAGATGGGCTCTGCTGTACGCATGCAGCTCCTCAGGGCTCACGAGCTTGTGATAACCCCTATACAGAACAGCCAATAACTCTGCCTGTAGAAATCAATGTCTCGCTGGTGTTTGGGAAAGATTATCGCTGCTTATCGAGCGCCTCTTGAAATGACGACCTTCGCTGGCGCGGCACGCTCCTTCATGCAAAAGAGACGGGCTTAAAAAATGAGCGTCTCTCCGCGAGGCGTCGAGGACAATTTGACGTGACATCTGCACGGCGGGGATTGGGAACAGATGCTGCCGCTGGCACCTGGCGCGACTCGCACCGACTTCGCTCATTCGCCTCTCCCGCTCCGTCCCTCCCCCGCTTCTCCCCTTTCTTCTTCCTCTTTCACTCATTCCCTCTCTCCTCTCCTCCTTTCACCTCACAGGGCCTTGCTTGGTGCTCAAACGCGCAGCTCTGCTCCGCGTCAGGAGATCCCCGTGTAACTGGTGAACCAGAGCGTGACGCCTACGCACAGGTTCAATCTATCCACAATGTGCTTTGTCATAGCAGACCCATCAAAGGTTTTTTTTCTTCTCCATTTTTTCCCTTGTTCTTTGCACCCAGGCTGATGATCCCATTTCTGACCACTAGGTGGGGTAAGAGGGGAGGTGACAGCTGTAATACCAGCGAGTTCATATCATGTACCCTGGAGACCCCTCACCACCCAGCCCACCCCATGGGCTGAGCGCAATCTGGCCTCCCGCTCACAAATGCGGAAGACCGTAGAGTTCCAGGGGGACACGGAATACTACGGGTTCATTCCAATTGCTTATTTTCAAACTGACACTTGACTGAGAAAGGACGTTACTTTTGTCCAATAAATGTGGCCTCGATCCTTCCGTCCTCATATCTCATCCTTGCGTCCTCCATTGGGTGGAGCTAAGAAGCGTGGAAAAACTGAGAGGAAGAGATGCAAGGAGTGAAAATAAGCGATTGGAATGAACCCCATAACTGGGGGCTGGCAGAAGGGACTTGAGAGAGAGGAAGAGGAGGAGCCAACAGAAATAACAGGAAGTAATCGAATGGGGTTTATTTCACTCACACGGATTATTTACGTGGATATCGGCCAGGCCGGACTGCAAAAGGGGATCAATATTTTTTTTGGCTACTTTAACTACATCTGCCTGGAGTCTCGAGCATTTCCTCAGGCTCTTTTAAATCCACGATCACATTGGAAGAGCTCTCTCAGAATATGTTCAGGCTAATGGCTAACAGCTAACAATAAAATCAAAATTTGTTGGCAAACTCCCAATATGGCCCTTTTAAAGTTAAACTGAAACCACCTGGGTGCTTAGCAGTATAAAATCAGACATTTGACTTTTTTTTACGGCAATTAAGACATTTATACAAACCAAATGCCAGTTAAACTTTTATTTTTAAATTTTTATTTTTTTTAAAATCCATTTCATACAAATGGACCATCAGTTACATCTGCACATAGGATCAATTCACAGTAATCAAAATGCAATATGTCCCAGACTTTGAGTAACAGACATATGCAAGTTAAACATATGCAAGTGCTTTAAATGCATACACACAAAATGGCAGCGGGGAAAACGCTGACACGACTTAAATTCCCCACTTCATAATTATGATCAGAGTATCACTGGGGTGTTTAGCGGCACGACTTCAGCAAGCCAGAAGTTTGAACGCGAGCCCCTCCCCTCCCAGGTTTAAGTTGGGACACTCAGAGTGGAAACAGGCACAAGTTCACTTGAAAGGCTTCTTTGTGGACTCACAGAAACCTGGGTCAGAGGAGCACTGGCGCCTGGCCAAAGGGAGGAGAGAGATCATTCAAAGACAGCCAGGCTATTACCGTGCGCCTCATTATTCAACATTTTACATTCAGGAGCCAGCGGAAGGCGGGGTTTTATCCTTCCTGGTAAATTATTCTTCTGCAAAGCAAAACCGAAGGGGGGATGAATGGCTGTTGGCCAATACCGATACCCGCCATTACCGTAATTAGCCCGGTATCAGCTGCTGCTGTGAAGCCCAAGCACCGGTGACACTGTTATAATGGAGCTTCCGCTGATAACTCAGCGGAGGCCCAGGGAAGCAGGTGTCCTGCGCTTATCTCCGTCGAAGGTTTGCATCTCTGCGGCAGGTGGTTGGGCAGTTGGGCAAGTTTATGGCACCATTATTCATGTACCGGTAACTGGTAATGGGGGAAACTGGTCCAGTACATTAAAATGGCCGGTCCACTCACCGTGCTTCAAACCCCTGCTAGTCGTCATTTGATTTTCATACACTGAACTGGTTTTATATGTGCCGTCTGTAGCTGGGAAAAAGACCCTGGTTAAGCCTATTTCAAGGCTTCCTAAAGCCCCAGAACTCATCGGGCACGCCAGCCATTTATGACTAACAAACTAATAGGCAACGGAGGTGCATGCAATAGAAAACCCAGAAAGTTACACCCAAGAAAGACGGCACGCAGATCAAAACCCGTCCTGCAGCCGAATAATAAACACTGGTCAGAAACTGAGCCTGTTTGAAATCCTGACTTATCAATGGGTACAGACGGAGGGTCTTTATGCTACCAAAGATCACATTATGGACACTAAGAACCTTGATAATCTCTCGTTAAAATCAAGGGCTCGTCAGAAGATCTTGTGCAGCAGCGCAGTAACAGACAGGCAGCTGTGGTTGACTGTGACGTGTTGCAAATCCCTCCCGCAAGACCAGCAGATACTGCTGTAAAGCCATACAGCACCCCAGCTCTTAGCCAGACATGCTGAGAGCCTCTCACACTCCAGCTGCTTTTGTACTTCCGTCGAGTGGAACAAGCCACCGACTGACATTATGACAGATTTTTCATAATTTTTAATAGGTCCAATAACAGCGAGGGCTTCTGTGAGACTAAGCCAGGCAGTGATGGCCAGATCAGCGGGTATGCTTTTACATTTACACTAAAATGTGGACATGAGGTGACATTATGAAATGTGCGAGAGGGACAGGGAGATACTGACCAGAGCCCCTTTTTCCACAAGAATCTTAGAGTAAAGATCATCCTAGGCCATTTTGTTTTTATGTAACTTTCATTGTTTGTTTTTTGTAATGTTTTTTTTTTGTCCTTCTCCCTCAATTTTATTATCTTTTTTACGTAATGTCAGTAAATAAAATGAATAAAGCACAAACACAAAGCACTCAAAGATGATCTTGACTCTAAGATGCTTTTGGGAAACGGGGCATCCTGCCCTTTTTCACAAGTCTCCCATCCTCTCCTCTCTTCATCCCTCCTGCTCTCCCATCAACCTCTTCATCCCTTCCCTCCCATCCTCTTCAATCCTCCATTTCCCTCCTTTACTCAATCTTAAGGTGCCCGCTTGAAACATGAACGTTCCACGAAACGAGCATACGTTGTTTCCCTTCCTCTCCCCCAATCTTTCTTTCTCACGTGAACCCCTCTATTTCAAAGGAGACCTGCTCCTGCACCCCCAGACACGTCCAGCGCGTGGCTGTGCTTGTCTCATTTGCTCACGGAGAAACAAAATGGCGGACAGGTATGACCACGGCCCATGGGCCCATGCAAACATGGCGGCTCCGCTAACGAGGCTACGCGCTCTACGCTGCTGGGGAGGGAGTTCTGTTCAACGTGGAAGTCGTGTGCATACTCGGGCGTGAAGTGCATACGCTCACTGCCCTTCCAGGATTATGACGTCCAATGCAAAGCAGAGGCCAGACCACCGGAGGAAATTTTGCTGACGATCCTTCCCTCCCCACGGTCTGCTGACTCGCGAGCAGACGCTGTGTAATTTATGGAAGTATTGCCTGCAGTGGGTCAGCTCAGCCCCGTCTCGGCTTGTGCTCTACAAATCTCTGCATCAGACGGGGCTTCTGACAGCTAATTAAACCCCAGCAGCAGCGTCTGGTTTTTTTCCCAGGATTGGAGTCACAACCTTTGCTTTTCCCATTTGAATTCCTAGTGGATTTTTCCTGGGTGTGCCTGTAGGAGGCGACCTGTGTCATGCGCTCGCACCGGGCGAAAGGGTGCTATCCTACTTTAACGTTAAACTTTTACATTTCCTGCCCTCGGGTCAGCATGGAAAACATTTTACTTCCATTTGCATCTACCTTCACTTCTAGGAGCTCCACATGGAGAAAACACCTTCACTGCTGTGCAGTCTGACCGTACACAACAAAAAAACGCCAGTGTAAATCGAACACTGCTGGAGTACATTTAACACCCTAGGGTGTTAAATGTCCACCACCATTTTCGCTGTGTTGAGGGAGAGGGGAGACGCGCTCCGGCTGTAGTCGTACGAGGACGCCGCTCACCCCGCCGCCTGCTCTTCTCACTCTTTAGTAAAGCGACTGGCTTTCCTCTGAATATGAAATATAATGCTGCATCGTGACGGATATTCTGTGACATTGCTTGCGGGTATTTTTTGTAATGATATCGCAGTTCAGTTTACGCTTTGTAGGTCCGCCCACAGAAATGCTGTGCTGGAGAGACGAGCGTGCCTTTGTCTTCTCCCTCTCTGTGCTGAAGCGACATTCGAGCGAAGGGATAACAGGAAGGAGACAGAGCAGCCGGTCCCGTCTCGCTCAGTCACTCACAGACCAGTAGAGGGTCGTTTAGGCTTTACGGCGGAGTCTGTCTAGGAACAACAGCAATAAAAAAGCGCTTCTCCACGCTGTGGACCTCCATGCCTATGGAAATTTCCACAGCCGTCTAGCCAGGTGTGGTCTTCTGTGGGTTGATCTCATACCCTAGCAAACCAACCCTCGTGTGAAATGAGAACTCCAACACCATACTGCTTCTTAACGTTTTCACAATAAAATTTTAAAGCAGCTTTCATACTGGTTTCTCATTAAAATGTATCATAATCATAAATAAATAACAGTAGGTAGTACGTATGTATGAGAGAGAGAATAGGAGATGTAGAAGAGATGACAGATATATGAACGTACCTAGTGAAGAAACGACAGGGTTGTTTGAAATCCAACAATACAGGGAAAATTATCTGTGCGTAGACAGCCAGAGCCTCCCTGAGAGTGAATGAGTGTGTGTGTGTGTGTGTGTGGCTTCCTATCTGCACAGATAACAAAGACAGCCCCCAAAACAAACAAGCAAGTCAACCGACTGGTTGTACTTGCAAATAATACTTAAGTAGCCAAACAGAGGCAAAGCACACACACGAGTCCCTCGGTGGAAGAGGGAGTTAATGCAGGGGCCATTTTGCAATACACCTTCCACTTCTGCATTGTAGTTTTGTAATATGTGCCATTTCTTAGCGACGTTCGGAACTCCGTTTTAGAACTTCTGTTTGTGTTCGAGGATATGTCTCAAGGGCATTCAACTTGCATACCAAATAGGATAATATTTACAGCTAAAATATTAAATAAAAGATGTTTGAGATTTGCTTTAGCAGGGACAGGTGGTGGTTTGTGGTTGCTCAGTAATGAACATGGCCATTGGCGCTGCCTGTGGCTCCTATAGATCAATGGCAACAGAACCACTGTTACGCACTGAGACACATGCTGAACTACGGTTCCCATCATTCAATGTGAAATGCAGAGAAATGGAGTCTCTCCAGCAGCCTGGTTTGTGACATCACTGTCACTCCCAGCCCTGCTGTGGGACCCCATCCCACGGGGTAAAATTGGTTGTTTAGCCTTCCTTAGTCCTCTGTTCAACTGGAAAGGTGTGTGCGTGCGCACGTGCGTGTCAACATGGAGGATGACTGCCATATTCACAACCACACATGTTTTTATGCTTTTTTTAAATGAACATAAATGTCTGTCAGCCGGTTTAGAATTCTCCGGTGGAGGCAGAATTACAGCAGCTCTGGTGGGGATCCCCTGCCCGGACTCTCCGGACTCTGATGTCTGTCTGAACTCACTTACTGGCATCTTCCTTCCTCCCTGGCCAGTAATTCATATCTTAAAGACAATGTGCAATAAATACCTCCTTTTTAAAATAGATTTATTATACATAATGTACCAAAGAAAATAAATACTGTGATATTAAGCCCATTTATGCCACTGAAATAGTTTTATCCAGAAAACAATACCACTCATCTACTTTGACGCTTGCATAAGTAATATGGCATTTAGTACATTTCAACCAATCAGATGTGCGAGCATTTACTCGGCTGCCAATCAGAAGCCTGATGTGAATATCGATACAGAACAGACCCGCTGTCTCAGACCTCCATTACTTCCGTTTAGGCATGAAAACACTTTTACTTCTAAAAAAAATTGTATTACCTTCCAGACCAGTATGGTTCTTTATACACGGCGATGCACAATGTCTTTCCCTTCCCTGGCATTACGAGCTTCTCGCAGGAGTGCGCTTGAAAAGCACCAAGGCAACTCCAGACAGCTCGAGACAGCTGAAGATGGTGGCAGAGGCTACGCTTTAAGGCACAGCTTAGTCCAGTCTTAACCGCATCCATCCGCATGTCCACACAGGGCTGCTCAACTGCCAGCAGAAATCCTGGTTGTGGTCATAAGGTCTTAAGAGATCAACGTCTCTGACCAAGCAGGCAAGCACACTCAGTTACATTGTGCTGCTCGGACGCTCAAAATTCAATAAGCTGTACATTTAGCACACTACGGTCTTTGCATTTTTTCAGCTTCAATGCTATCAGACTGAAACGCTGCAATACGTTCAACTGAGAATCACGGCTTCAGCTCGTGGGCAGAAGCAAGCGGATCACTAACTCCATCGGTCCTGGTTGTTATTTTTTTCGGACTCCACGGATATATCCGAGGTATCGATCAAACCTCTACCGTGAGGTCACGGTGCTTGTAATGCACGATAAGGCACTGTATTTGTGAGGCAGAAACCGTGGAACAGCGGCCATATTTGTCGGGAGACAGAAAGCGTGCAACAGCGACTCGTCCAACACCAGAAATGATCCTCTAAAAGAGAGCTCAAAAGCAAAGAAGAAATGCATCAGCCAGGTTTATTGAATGCCATTTCACAGCTCATTTGGTTAAAATAAGAACATGCCTCATCAACTAATGTACTTAAGGCGCATCGCTGAACGGGTCTTGTTCGACAGGACCGCGTGCAAGCACGATTACTTCGGCCTTCAGTTGTAATTTGGAATTTGAGGAGAGGACAGAGGAGTGTGTCAGATGCTGCAATCAGCTTTACTATGAGCTGTATATTGGCAGGGCCCTTGGAAAGTAGGCTACATTGATCTGAGTTTTACAATGGGAAGTACATGACATTAGCAACTTCCTATCATAGCGCTCACTCACTTAGATTTTACAGAGCGATCTCATTAACATCCTGGGATGAGAGACAGACAGGATCCAAACCCTTTAAAATAAATTTTACTTGATATACTATTAATATCTTCCAAAATTGCCTATTTTTGCCCAAAACACCAAGAGGTTAGCAAAGCTGCATACATTTGTTTGATATTTGTGGCATTGCTATTGAGAAATTGTGAGATGGATACAAGAGTAAAAAAAATGTGCCCGTTTATTTAGAATTTCAGAGCTAAACATGAAGAACAATGAATGGGGAAGGTGAGAGGACATTAATTTAAAGCGGACCAGAAACATCCTCTGCCTCATTTGATGAACCTGTATCACAGAAGGCGGTGGGGCTAGTAATTACTTATCTTGATACGCCTGGCCGTTTTTATTAAAGCTAATAAAACCAGGCCGTGAACGAGGCTGAAATTCAAGAGCGGTTTTAAAGGGACTGGAGTTTCCCCTGTGAGGCTCGTTTCATTATGCACAGGGGAAGCTGTCGGCGCAGGAGAAGCTGTCTGCGCATGTTCATTCGCTCTCCCCCCCGAGTGGGAACCGCAGCGCAGATAAATAAAAAACCAGCAGGTGGTCCTTAATTGAACATTTCCAAGCCGTCGCTCCCGAGACTGGAAATGGCCCCACACAACAGCGTTGTTCGTGATTTGACTAAACAGGGGGTGGACTGTTGCCCAAAATTAAGTAGGGGATGCTGTTAATACCATAGATATGACATCATGTAATGTAATAGTAATTTGGAATTCTGAAATGGAACAATTTGGCAGCCATCTTACCTTGGTACAGGTATAATAGGAACCTATGGCAGTGTCATGTACTTTCTACCACTGTGATGTCATAATTGGATCTCAGAAGCCAGATAGCTGATGATTGGCTCATAGATATAAAACCACGGTTACTGGCCACCCTCTTACCTGGGTATGGTCTTAAAAATGGTGCCACTAACTATGACATATGTCACATCTATGGTTCTATATGAATGGTTAACATGCTCTTGCGATCGCCCTCCTTGTACTGGCACTGCCCTTGAAACCGCCCTGCGGCTCCGTGGCCTTAAGAATGCTGTGAAAAATTAACTGAAGGCATCGACAAACGCAACGTGTGGCGACGTGTTCCGGAAGGGCCCGGCGAAATGACGGATGCGCAGGTGCTCGAAGGTCAAGGTCGCTTTTGGAAGAAAACAAAAGAAAAACCATAGCCATTTAGAGGCTAGACGGAAAACAGCTGGACAGACACGGCGTGACTCAAAGCCAAAAATGCCCATTGGTGGGGTACTGCCCTCTGTCCATAGAGGACCTCCTGTCTTTCTGCCGGCAGGCTTCTTCCGTTCGGCCCTGAGATCACGTTAGAGGCGCACAGACAACCCCATTCAGGGGCATGCCGTCACCCGTGCAGCTGGCCTGCGGAGCGGAGCGGAGCGTGCTGGTCCAACCTCACCAGTCCGACCTCACCGGCTCTCTCCACACTTCCAGAGGGTAGAAAAGCCCTTAGTTAGAATCGCCGATGCTCGGGCGGTCAATGCAACCGCCTGTCGCGGTTTATGCAGCCGCCACCATCGCCTCGCTGCCGCCAGGACTCCAGGGCTACAGCTTCAGCATGTGAAACATCATTTTAAATGCTGCTTTTCTCTTTGTTATTACCTATTGGCAGTGGGACATTTTATGATCTTCTCTACATGATGACCAGTTGACTTGTCCTTGCGATTAACCCAGTCATTAAGAGTATTTTTTTTGGTGCCTAAGGACGACAATGATAAAATGAGGCATTGTAGAAAATAAATGTACTAAATCAAGTTAACCACCTCTTACACTTGGCAGTGGTTTCAAACCAAAACCATTACAGATGAGTGATGCTAACAAGAGAAAATGTGTAACACTCCCTCACTATGCGTGATCTTATCTTGCAGGCTACACCTTACACATGCCACTTGCTTTTGGCCTACAAAGAATGCTTGTGTGCTGCAAAAGATCGCAAATCATCAACTGCCTATCATATCATATTAAGACATCAATGTCACTCTTAATTCATCAAGGCAATTGCTTTGAAAGGAAATATTGATTAATCATATGAAAAACTCTCGAAAATGAGATTTTTTTCACTAGTAGGATGTAACACTATAGACTTATAACCTATATTTTGACAGTTCCACAGTGAAACACTTCAAACATTTCTTTCTTTCATTGAATTGAGGGATTTTGAGATTGTTTTTCATCCATATTAAAATAAGAATCTGATTTCAAATGACTCCTATGGCTAGAATAAGGTTTTCAGGTTTACATTAGATTTTTGGCTATGTTTAGAGTTCGGAAAACAGTAAACGTGAGGGTTGAGGCAAGAGTAGGGTTGTGTTCAAGAGCTTGGGAATAAGGTTAGAATAAGGCTTAGTCTGATGTTGCATGATGCAAATTCTTTTTACAAGTAGGATGCAACACAATAGCCTTATATATTTGGATGTTTTTTCAGTGAAATACTTTTTACTAAATACATTACTTCAAACACATTACTTTGTTTTTCTTTTACTGAATTGATTATATTTTAGTTGTTTTCCATCATCTTTAATAGAGAATCAGTTATTTAAGAGGACTCCTAGGGCTAGAATTAAAGTGCGGTTGAGTGAACAGATTCAACCGGTCAGTTGGCTAGCTTTAAATTAGCCAGGCTGAAAGCCATTGTTTGTCCATACAAATATCAATTTCCAGGAAAACCAGTGCCTACATTTTTATTTTTGAACTTATGACCAGGAAATTATATGAACACTGATAGGACTCCCTTTTACCAAAAATAGAAAATTATAATTCTCCTATGACCAACTGAGTTCCGGCGCTCCGTTCAGATTGTGAAATGAACACCCGCCACCAGCGAAATTTGGTAAAATTTTGATTGTGGATGGTAAGATTTTCTAATAGAGTAGCCACTTTGGCAGGTAACCAACCAGGTTGTGTTATATTGTAAGAGGTAATGTGGCTGGTAAAATGTTGAAAATGGCTGGTGATTTTTAGAATCCACATGCCACTCTGGCCAGCGGGTGAAAAAGTTTATTTAATACCCTGGCTCCGGTCCTAGAGCAAAGCAAGCTGTCCTTAGTGTGGTGAGAACGGTCATCCAATGCCTGATTCACCTCAGCCCCACAAACCAGAACCGCACACTGTATAGTAACCTATAACTCAACCGCATATGCGCTTGGACTGCTCTGCTTCGAATAGCCTACACAAAAAATGAACCCCCGTAAGTGGAGTTCTGGGTCATGTCTATGGGATGCAGTTGTGTGTAAAACTATTCAGGCCAAAAAATATTGCCTGCACGTTCTTAGCATATCAGTATTCCCATCTGAGTTTCTGCGTGGGTCTTTACGTTGATACATTAGTTCCAGCTGTCGTACGACTCCCAGGAGATAGGCACTGCAAGGCAAAACTATGTATAACTCTGCACTGGATTATTCTGTTCAAGACACAGAAAAAGTTGCCATGCTAAATTACAATACACCGTTACAACATTCGGCCCACTGGGTAACATGTATATTTATCACGCACTCCAGCTGACTCCTTTAGAAAGCCCCCCCCCCACCCAGCTTGAGATAGCCATGTAAATTACCTCAATCTGGGACAATGCAGAAGTCTTACATATAGAATTCAAACTGGCTACCCCCTAGGCCTGAGGGCACACCTAGAAAAAACGGTTGCCCCTATCGGAAAAAAAGTTCAACCTTTTAAAGGCTAATTTCCACAGTCGGGCTTGAATAGGAGGCACCAGGGGAGAGTGCGCGCTGCTTCAGGGTAGAGGCGCGATTTAATTACAGACAGCTGCTCATGGAGTGTCTCAATGGGCTTGAGTCAGGCGGCAGAAATAGAGCGGGGCTTTCCATCACCTCTGACCCGCTCACCTGAGGATACGCTGCAGCCAATCAGAGGAGGCCGTTTGCTCCTCACTCAGCCAAACGTAATCACTTCCTCCTGCATCGCCACGGTGACCTCATTCACCACAGCGGTTGCAACGCCTGACAACCACATTTCGAAATATTATGACAGTGCGATAGTTCTCAAAATGTAGAGCCACATTACTATGTGGTCATAGTCCATGACATCCTGCACCTGAAAGTCCTGCCACCAACACACACACACACCTGCAGAACTCATCACCTTTATCAACAAGCTTGACTGTTTGACTCATTTGTGTGTGTTTGTTTTTTTTTTTTAAACCTCCTCCGGGTGAACAACAATGGTTACTCCCATTATTACTGGTGGGGGGCACTTCACACTGCACCGTCATCATGTTTCAGTCATGTTAGTTACACCCCTGGGGGGGGGGGGGCTCTTGCCACTGGTGATTACATACAGAACAAGGAGTCTGGAAGCCATGCTTATTATCAGACACCTGTTGCAATAGGCCAGCACATCTTCCACTCAGCTAACAGCAGGTTACCAAAGCCATCTGTGACGACGGCAATAACGGCATGCCCTGTGTTTCAACTGATAAGACCGGAGACAAAGAGTGCTTTTGTACCCACGCTTAGATCTTGGCCTAAAGAAATATGAACAAAATAAGCACGGAGGCCGTCCCACTACTTAGCCCGTATAAACTGCAATTACATCGGGGCTTTCCGAGGCAAGGGATAATGCATTAGCCTACTTTATAAAAGGGTGTGCCACAACAATCAAATACTGCTCAGCTACATCATATTCCTATGAAACAGCTGAATCTCAGATGAAGAATGAGCCTCAACCTTTTTCTACAAGCTGGTCTTCAAACAAGCTACTATTCAGAAAATGGGGACGATCAAATAATTGATTTAAATCCAATTTAATCCACATTAAGCAGCTATTTACAAGACTAGGTAGTCGTGCTGCTTAAAGCTGTGAGCTACATGCACGAATATTAAATGTCACACCCCATAGGCAATATTTCATAGTAATCATAATAACAGAAGCACCGCGTTTACCTTGTTGCTATAGTTCTCATTTATCAGACGATACAAGAGGAGCCCCTGTCACTTCCACTATACGAACAACCATAACGGAAAATAACACAATTTTACAGCCGTCAACAACAAATAGACTGCGAAATTATTTTGTCTTAAATCAGTCAACCCGATGACAGCAACATCGAAACTGATTTTGCATACGAATCATACTACTACGCCCTGCGGAACCAAGACCCTCCTCTTGGTAAAAACATGCTGAATACGTGCGCCACAGGGCTACATAACCACGTTCAAACTTCAAGAACATGAACAGCCAGCCGGGAATGCATTTTGCCAGCCGGTCTCAAAAAGGGTGTGGTGCAGGACGTTTTCATAAACACGGCTCGGCAGCAAGAATAAGAAGCCAAGACAGCAAGCAGCTTCACGACATTTCACACACTGTTAATTGTCACTTATTTATTAGCGGGGTGGTGCAATGTAGCATAACTGTTATGGAAGCTGATGAAGACACCTGTTTGTTAGCTGGGATTCTAAGACGTTGTGTGTGTGTGTGTGTGTGTGTGCTGGCACGTGTTAGGTCATAAGCTAGCAAGTTAGTCAGCTAAGCTCATTTATAACCTCCGACGTTAGCTAAAGCCCTAAGAGAATGGGGGCGAATAAATAAGAAATGTTATTTTTAAAACGGTGATGATCACCTTCATCCATTGGGTAACGTTACAATGATCTCACCAAGTGCCATGTAATAAAACCGACATTACGGCATGGAAACCAACTTGTGTGATTTTTGAAGTAACTTATTTATTTAGAACAAAAATGCAAAGCTTTGCCTATAACGTTAATACGTACAAGCAGCTAGCTTGGTAACATAGCTTCACTCCTCGAATGAAAATAATGTTATGCGTCGACGGTCTGGGTAAAATGGTTAACCATCGTCCTTCACTACAACTAACATTGATTTATCTTAACAAACACCGTTATCGTTACACGTAACTATCTGGTAGCCATCACAGCACAAGTTAATAGGCAAGCTAACACGTTGGCTAGCAAGCGTGCATGGGCAGTTATTTAGCAAGCTCCCTACAATAAACACTGCAACCAGGCTAACGTAAGCTAAACATGTTTTACGCTGGTGGGCTAACGATAATTCATATAAATATTTTCAAAGTAAGTATTGCAAGAGCCTATCCAGTTTGGTTTACAAATGACAAAAGGTATACACGATTCCAGATGGGATGGATCATGAGCGAGATGGCTAGCTAGGTCAACAAAGCAAGAGATGTTTATTCTACGTCTCCCAAAAACATGACCGTAGTCGCCTCTTAAACTGCCAGACACGTAGATACATTGCAGTAAGTTAAGGGTTATTAGTCAGCCCTTATAACGTTACCTACCTACATTAGCGAGGTACTTAGCCAATGTTAGTCTACATATCTCGGTTAATGTGACGGTACATTCCCATATTATGCTTACCTGCTGCCCTCGTATAGTGAATTCGCGAACGTTAACTAGGTAATAAAATAAACCAAAAGAACAAAAAGTACCTCACGTTAGACACGTTATTTTCCCTTCACGTTTTGTCGGGTTATCTTCTATAGCTGCTCCACAGCGCTTCGAGTCCCCTCCACAACTGCTGTGGCGACGACCCTCCCTACACTGTGCGCGCCCGACAAAACATGAATTTAATAGCGCCTCTCCCCTTTCTTGTGAGTATATCCTATCTGGAAATATGGCGAAAGGGTGTGGACGGCATTGAACGGCGTGACGTCAACGCGTATGCAGCGTCTAATATCTGACATCAGGCGAGATGGATGGAAACTGCACAACTTGTAAGCAGTGCACTCGTCATCAAATACCACGGGGCAGTGTCGATGGTCAGTGTAGCCTATTGTAGACGCTTATAGCTACAGTAAATTTCCATGCATGAAAAATACACAATTAGTCGTAATGCGTGCCGTATCAGGGCCATACGAACGTATATTCCGGCGATTAAACGGTGCAAGGGTTAATGCCACATTGCTCTTGAACATCAAAAAACTACTTTTTTCTTTATCAAATTGTAGTTTCTAGATTGAGATTATGTACATGCTCCTTTGAGACCCTGGTGCCCATGAAAGACTCATAGATAAGCAGGGAGTGTTCAGACCATAGTTCATTAATATTTCACAGTGCTTGTTCTTTCTGGAGTTTTTTTTCTGTATTTTAGTCATGAGCAAAAAAAAAAAAAAAGTGTAAGCAATCATGCAACTGAGGGTGAAAATGAAACCTAAATTATATCTAACCACAAGTAGTTTTTTTATTATTAGATTTTATGACCTATGAATACAGAGCAGGTGGACCAAACACATTAACTTTATGTTCCAACCACCAGGACTGAGGAACAAGTCAACTCACTGTGAATAAATGCAGCCATGTTCAGTAAAAATGTTCCGTTTTTTTCCATGAAAATTTGAACGTATGCTGACAGTAAAATTACTGTATGGAGTTCAATTTGAACTTTTTTCCACTCAGATATTTATTTTTTTAGAACCAAAGTGTACAAAGTACTAGAAAGTCTCAAAATGCTCAACCCTACTTCAAAAACATAACTGGCACACTAAATTCTACAAATGAAGAAATGCTTTAATAAGACACACAAAACATGCAATTGCTTATATGCTTTAATATTTTTTTTATTATTATTTTTTATTATTATTATGAGGAACAACATAGTGCTTTCCCCCCCAAGTTTACATTTGAATAATGATGTTTTCCTTGCACATAAGACGCATATCAGGAGACTAATCTGTGGCGATTGTCTTTTCCAAATCCTAGTTATAGTGCTTGCAATAGGTCCCAATATGTGTGAAATAATTTAAAACAATAGTTTGTGAAAAGTAAATCTAATACCAGTCCAAAATAAATATTCAGTATATGTAGTTTAAATTGAATTTCTGGATTTATTTTCTTATTATTTTCAAAATTATACAGAGCAAAACACAAAAGCACTTTCTGTTGCAGGTTTTAGAAGGTTGATCATTAAAAAAAAAAAGAAGAAAAAAAAAGAAATTAAAGGGATTGCTTTACTCACAAATGGCTAGAAGTGACGTTAAAGTTGCCATACTGCCAATTGACACAAAATAAAGCTCAGCAGCGCCCTCTGGTTTCCAGACTTGAACACAGCAGTATTTGTTTTTGACTGTGACCCTTTTTACAACATACCAACATCAATAAACACTAGTACTGAACTGTACTAGTGATCCACAGTCAATCAGTGGTTCAAAATCGAATGAATCCATTCTGCAAGTGCATTAGTCCATTGTATTCCAGAGGGTATTTAACCGCTTACAACTGGTGGTTGCGCTTTAACAACAGAGGTCCTTCAGGAACTTACTCGATTCCACCCACATCCCCTCAAAGGCATCCTGAGGTCTCTCTTTCTCAGCTTCCTCCTCCCACTCCATCCTTTCATCTGACCTGTGACTCCAGCAGGAGTGCCTCCCTCCTCCTTTCACACACTCATCCTTTCCCATCTTCTTCCAATCCTGCAGTTACCCCTCCCTCCCCCTGCTTTTTCCCACCTCGTCATATGGGGGTGGCTCTCCACTCTTTGCCCTCGGTGAGCGCGCGCGGCTGGTGGATGAAGACTGTGTAGCGCACGCCCTGGTTGGCGGCGGCCCGGACGAAGCCGCTGTTGGCCGTCATGGTAACGGCGCGCAGTGAGTCGCCCGTGCCGAAGATCATGAGCGAGCGGCGGTTGACCTTGGAGCTGGTGACCAGGCGCTCGGTGCGCTCCGAGGGCTGGTCGGGCACCACGCGCAGGCGTGACAGCAGCTCCTCCGCCCGGGCCTTCTCCCCGGGGCCCCCCAGCGTGTCCAGGATCACCTGGAAGTCGTGCACGGCCGACTGGCTGGCGAAGAGCTCCTTGCCCTCCATGAATTCCTCCAGCTTGGGCAGCACCTTCTCCTGCCGCTCCTGGGCCGCCTGCTCAGTCAGCACCTGCTCCCTGAAGGCGAAGTTGCAGCCGCCGTGGCTGAGCGACGACACGTACGTGATGAGTGTGGTGATATCCAGGTTGGCCCGCTTGCACACGTCCACCTTCACCTCCGTCGGGAACGCCAGGCTGGCCACCACGGTTGCCCGGTCCACCCGGGTGTGCGGGGCGTCCGCGTCGTCGTTATCGTCGTCTTCCTCGTCCTCCTCCTCCTCCTCTACCTCGCCTTCCTCGTCCCCGCCGCTGCTGTCCTCGTCTTCGCTCCCCTCCTCCCTGACCCCGCCCTCCTCCTCCACCCCGGCTATCGAGTTGACAGCCACGATGTCCCCCCGTACGGAGATGCCCATCTCCCCCAGCCGGTCGGCCATGGGGCTGGACACCCCGTTGTAGAAGGCGAATATGATGTGCGGGTTGCTGTACTGGACGGTTTGCTGCCGGCTGGCCAGCACAAAGTCCTTGGCCTGCCCGACCACGCTCTTGTCCCCGTACTGGCCACGGCCCTGCCAGATGTTGTGCAGGGCCTCCGCCTTGCGCCCGATGGCCTTAACCCAGGTGTGCCCCCCGTTGGCCACCACGTCCACCACCAGCGTCTGCTTCTGGCCCCCGGGGCCCTCGTAAGAGAAGACGTGCAGGACGCTCACCACGTCCTCCAGGCTCTCGGCCGACTCGACGATGGCCTTCAGGTGGGTGAGGTTGGTGCTCTGCAGGTGGGACTCCTTGATCACCAACTTGCCGGCCTCCACCTTCTGCAGGAACCTGAGCTCGGCCCTCAGCTTGCTGCACAGCTTGGCCCGGCCCTCCACGTTCTGTCGCTGCTGGCCGCACAGCTGCTCCACCCGACCCAGAAGGTCCTGAGCCACCCTGAGCCGATCCTGCAGCATGGATAGTGTTGCCATTGCTGGGACATTATTCCTAAGGGAGGACAATTGACACAAGACGAAAAGGTACAAATGAAAGGTGCAGTGAATGGAAATCTCTTGAGTGCTCAGTGGCTCCAGTCCTTCAACATTCCGTGACACAGTCAAAACAGTATTCAGCATGGAAACAGTCAGGCATTAAATCTACAGACTCCAGGAACCAGCACGATTCTGTTAAGACAGTACTTTAAAAAAAAAATGTTTAAACAGAATACTCTCCATTTGTGGAAGCTCACGTCAATCCCGCAAAACTGATTGACAGTACTCAAATACATACTTTCTTTAAAATAAAGAATACACTATTAGTTGTTATTTTAGCTAAATAATAGGCAAACATGTAATTGTGGTTTTAAGTAAATTATGTTATGTTATGTTGTATAATTCGCTACGAGAAAAGCAAACTTGTTGCTAACTTGGCTAACTAAAACCAGACTTGCTAACTATAACAACGTAGCATTACGTTAGCCTAGCCAACTAGCGAACGTTAGCCATACCTTATTTCCAAAGGCTAAGCATTTAACTGGAATGCCATGTTGTTCATAACTTGTCTTACGTTTACAGCTATATGCACATTCAACATCTTTCCGTTTTAAAAAAACTGTGCTAGGTAGTAACGTTATGCTGCGGAAGAAATTTCCAGACCGAACTTCCCGTCTCCACCCATCGCAGCTTTGCAATTAGCCACGCAAACACATTTAAAATAATGTCCAATTATGGTAGTGCTAGTTCAATTAAAGCGTGGATTTCAGCATCAATTAACATCACATAAGAATCAATATATTCGAAAAGTTACTCTTTGTTGTAGTTAAATATTTCTTGTCCGACGGCTCTCAAAAAGTAACTTAGCTGTCGGTCTAGCAGGCTAAGGTGGCTAGCAAGCTCACTCTATCTCGCGACGTTATGACAGCTAAATACACGAACGCCTAACATTAGCTTGCTAGCTTATAACAACATCCAGCCATCTACCATGTGCTTTGGCTTCTTGAAAAAGCGACGTGTAAAGAAATCAGATATTGAAAAGTCACTTACGAAAAACCGACAAGTGAAAGCTCTCGCCGTGTGTAGCAGTTTATCCAGGTCCTGATCTACTCATCTATTCCGTTAGTTGCTCTTCCTCAAGTTCAATAGTTCAAGGAAGTGATGTTCTTAATTTTTTCGTGGTTTATGTTACACGTGGTGAGCGCCTTACTGCCATCTACAGTGTCGGAGGGGAATTAATGGCATAGTCATGTCCAGCTGTTTTGGAATTAGAAAGTGTATTTCTAAGACCCCGATACCAATATATCTAAAATATCTCTTCTTCTTCTTCTTAAACCCTTTTGCTCTTTGGGGAGCATAGGTCATTCATGAATTTTCTCCAGCTGGTTCGGTGTTGGGCGGTCTTCTCTGCTTTCATCCAGCATGTTCTTGTTTCCTTGAGTTCTGCCTCCACATACCTAAAATATGCCTCACACAAAAAATTGTCTTGGCCAATCGAAAAACACTAAAACTTAAATTAAATAAAATGTAAAAAAAACTGAAAGCAAACTATCGCTTTGAGGTTCTTTAACATCTGCTTTTACTGAAGCTGACTGAAGTGAATCGTTTTGTTTGTCATATTGAAAATTTAAAATGAACTCAACGTAAAATGCTTCTTCAAAATGCTTTACACAATTATACAGACGCATATCATATGTTCATACACTTGTATGCATGTAACATGTACTGTATGTTCACTTACTATATGCAGTTGTTTTTGCATCTGATCTAAATCAGCCTTTTTATGAGACTTGACTTTTGAAAAAAATAGGTATTGTTTGACGATCTCCCCGTTTCTGAAGAATGGGCGTAATTAATAGCAACAGTTCAGACATTACTTTACAACTGTTGAAGATCTCCTGAAGTAGAGAGAACCCTCATTGTTTTGTTTTTTGTTGTTTGTTTTTTAATTGTATGCTAAATTACTCATTAATATGTTATATTTTATGTGAAACATCTATACGACTTTATGATATATCCACTTTGTGTCATTTTGAATGCCCATAAACCACCTTCCCTAAGTTATTTAAATGCCCTTTAATGGCAGCAGTATGTATCGTATGTGTCTCCTCAACCTGTTCCCAGTGGTGCAATAATCTATCTTACAAAATAAAACACATACCCTGCACCTATTTCTCTTGCATCACCTATTTTGCATGAATACAACAAAAATGCTCCCTTTATTGTTGTTCGAATGGACCAAGTACAGTGTATGGAGGCTTCAGATGGACCAAGTACAGTGTATGGAGGCTTCAGATGGACTAAGTACAGTGTATGGAGGCTTCAGATGGACTAAGTACAGTGTATGGAGGCTTCAGATGGACTAAGTACAGTGTATGGAGGCTTCAGATGGACTAAGTACAGTGTATGGAGGCTTCAGATGGACCAAGTACAGTGTATGGAGGCTTCAGATGGACTAAGTACAGTGTATGGAGGCTTCAGATGGACTAAGTACAGTGTATGGAGGCTTCAGATGGACTAAGTACAGTGTATGGAGGCTTCAGATGGACTAAGTACAGTGTATGGAGGCTTCAGATGGACTAAGTACAGTGTATGGAGGCTTCAGATGGACTAAGTACAGTGTATGGAGGCTTCAGATGGACTAAGTACAGTGTATGGAGGCTTCAGATGGACTAAGTACAGTGTATGGAGGCTTCAGATGGACTAAGTACAGTGTATGGAGGCTTCAGATGGACTAAGTACAGTGTATGGAGGCTTCAGATGGACTAAGTACAGTGTATGGAGGCTTCAGATGGACTAAGTACAGTGTATGGAGGCTTCAGATGGACCAAGTACAGTGTATGGAGGCTTCAGATGGACCAAGTACAGTGTATGGAGGCTTCAGATGGACTAAGTACAGTGTATGGAGGCTTCAGATGATTGCTTTATTATTTAGTTCACGGTTAAATAATCTCCAAGTTCAACACGGTTAAGTATCTGAGGCTCTGCAGGAACCCTGGATGTGGGCTGTGCTTGAATGCCCACAAGCAGTTAAACTTTGTGCCGAGGGATTGATAAAATGTCTCTTAATGAGAGTATTAGCCGACTACATTATGATAATAATAATTATCAATCACAGCGAGCTGTCTTTTCGGCGGTTATGCCTCGTTGTCACGGCGCTGCGTGTCAGTTGGTGCGTCTCTCTGGCCCTGCAGGCCGCTGTTGGCGGAAACGGGCGGAAACAATACAAGGTCCCTTGCAAAGACAAGCGCTGGACACTTCACACTAATGTCAATTAATGGGAGAGTTACATAAAGTGCACAGGCTCCCCTGGGAGGCATGTCATGCATGGAAGACTTGAAAGGCCCCGTCAGAAAAGCTCCTCCCCTTTTGAAGCCCGACAAACGTCAAACGGTTCCTTTGTTATAAACCAGTCATCAGATGTTTACCTTGCCAGAGTCTGGGCTAGCTAACTGGGCCATTTTTCACGCTCTCATTTTTCATTTTACAACAAATCTCGCGGAGTAAATTGTAAATTTCCCCTGATATCCCAGCTGCCAAGATTAGGAGTAGCCAAGAAATAGTAATTCATTGATTTACGGCTATTTTCAACATGAACTGTCAGCTTGTGTTTCCAGTTCTATGGTTCACATGGCCATTTGGAGCTTGCCTTCATGGTGTAATTGCTGAAATATTGAATTGCAGCCTGGGCGAAACTGAATGCTTTTGTGTTTAGGTTTTTGTGAAACTGTTAACAGCATTCCGTTGAAGCCACTCCAGTCAGGCAGAAATAATAACATCAATAATTTGTTTTGTTAATCATTTATTTGACATCATTTCAGGGAGATGAAAAAATGTAAATAAATTAGGTAATGCAAATAAACATTCAATCACCTGGCTCAGTAGTTTTGACAACTTTTTAAAGAATCTCACAGTGATTCTGCTTCACTGAATCATTCACTGTCCAAAGTAAGAAAACAGCATTCCGTGCAGTACTGAGGATGTCCACGGGGGATTGGACCATTATATGTACATACTCTTGGCTGTGCAAACATACGATCACGCAAATATGTAATGACAGAAATGCTTATGCTGTCCTGACGCAAATAAGTAGAATATTTTTTAATATACCAATTCAGTGAGCAGGTATGATTTCTGCTCTTCTATTATGTATTTGCTAAGCTTTATCCAGGGAAATCTAGAGATTCTCTAGCAGACATGGGGTGACCGATCTTATCTGAGAGGGGCTGGTGTGGGTTCAAGCTTTTGTTCTAACCCAGCACTAAAACACCTGATTCAACAAATCAACTAATCACAGTCTTCAATCAAAACCGTGATCTGTTGAATCAGGTGTTTCAGTACTGTGGCAGAACAAAGCAGTGGACTAACAATTACCTTTCTCTGACAAAATTGGACACTGAAGAACAATACCAATCGAGTTAAAGTTGCAGAAGCGCACAACAGCAAAAGTCCATCCGGGATTTCAACCCAAGTTATTAAAACTTTTTTAAGTTACCCAAGGCATTAGAAATGTTGATGATATCTACAACTCTCACTGTAGAATGCTATGGATTTACCACGCATCACTTTTTCTTACCACGCACATCTATGAGGAAACTCAAACTCAAAACAAGTTTGATTGGTCTACTTATGTTTTTCCATGGTAGGGTCTGCGACCTTATCACATGGCCATACCTGTGTGGACAGCTTGGCTACGACTGGCCTGGTGACAAGCAGAGCGTGAGGAAAACAGAGACAAAAAAAACACGAGCTGCTTTATTTCACTTTATTTGAGAGACAAGCCGGCGGGGGCAGAGCAGGGTCAACTCAGGAAGTCTGATAGGGCCTTCGGGTTTTTACTTTTTTTTTTCCAAATGCTCTCACTGCTTGAAAAATATCCAGTGAGGGAAGATGTGTGATGTTTTCTCTGTGGAATTTCAGTTACTGCCGCTCAAGAGGCTAGCAATGCTGGGGGGATGGTAGGCTATAGCACAGTGCAGATTCTTCTTTAAGAGTGACTAGTTTGTGAGGTGTTTCGGTGGCGTAGCCGGTAAGAGCACCGTCCCGAGCTGCGACGTTGGCGGTTTGAACCCGACCGCGCGACCCTTGTCGCATTTCGCTCCCTCTCTCTTGATCCCGTTTTTCCTGTCTGTCTCTCTACACTGTGCTGTCCACTGAAGCAGAAACAGTCCACAAAAAAAGAATGACTAATTTGTTTTGAGGTATACTTTGCAAAAGGAATAGAAATACGGTGAGGTGGTTAAATTATATATATATATACAGTATATACAGTATATGCATTTTACAAGTCTGCTTTAACTCAGGTCAAGACATGTATTTGTTGTCTGAGTATTTAATGATTTCATATCTGGTTATGTCTTGATCTCACTGGAAGACCTTGACCGGCTGCATTGACAAAGTCCATCTTGGCCCAATGATATGAAAGTATAGTATAATGACCTGAACTTGTAACCGGAAGGTTGCAGGTTTAATTCCCAGGTATAGAACACGGCTGTTGTACCCTTTAGTATACTTAACCTGAATTGCTTCAGTATATATCAGTATATATACTGTGTAGAAATGCAAAAAGTTGTGTAAGTTGCTCTAGAAATGAGTGTCTGCTAAATGTCTGTAGTGATACTACAGCAGTTTTCCTTTTTTGTTCTATGTGAAAACAGGCTTGACATCTGAGTATTCAAGATACGTTGTTGTGGAGATGGCTCACAAGTTTCAAATATGCTTGATGGTGCAAACTTAACACAATTAAATTTTCAAGATAAAGACCTCACCTAATCCTGCTAATAACAATCAAGCAACATTCAAGCTTTACTTCAATGTGCCCTTACGGAAAGGCCCAACATGGTGAACCAATGTTTTATAATCTATAAAAGGAATTTCTGAACACAGGGACTGATGAAATACTACCCGCATTGTATCATCAGATAGGATTGCAAGTTGCTTCAGCAAACAGCATTGTATTCAAGATCTGCACCCAGTGACTCATAGACATCCCATGGTTCATTTGGACTTCATTGTGCCTGAGCTAGTGTTTACAGCAAAGGATTAAAGCGGATGACATTGTTTATGGTTTCGCTGCAACAACAGACAAGGACACACTTTGTTGGGGCAGGAAGTGACTTGGAAAAGAGGCGCACAGCTGGTCAGGTATTGGCACCAGGTGTCAAATCAGAGGAGAATAAATCGTGATCAGCTTCCAGGTCACAAGGGTCTGCCTCCAATCAAAAATGCACTTTTAATTTGACACTGGACCTCCAAAAAATGCACTTTTACTTTGACACCAGAGGGTGATTTATGTACTCCTAGTGCCCATGTGCATTAGAAATATCCAGATTTGGGCCTGAGTCTGCTGAGTCTGAGAACGGGTTTGGCAACGAAGGACTGGGGCTTGGCACATAAACCCCTTACAGCCGGTTGATAAATGTCCAAAGCAACAAGCAATCAGCACTCTGCAAATTAAAGCTTCCAGATGGTTATTTCTCACATTATTAGCAGAAACTCATCTTTTTACAAAAATAAACTGACATTTTTTTCAATAAAGTCCTCACTGAAAACCTCTCTGCAAGAAAGAAATACGCTGCACCATGTGACATACACTTGTTTGTCATTATTCTTGCGAATGTATAAACTGAGGTTTTGACAGACTATTATCAGACTACTGAAATACTCATTTCCATTTTTGAATATTAAATATATTCTCCAGTGGTTTTCGTAAAGCTATGTGATATCAAATTCCCTGCGGTCAACCAAACGCCAATGAATTTTCCCTTCTACTGACTTTCCCAGAATCATAGAGTAGAATAACTGCCTTTTCAGTTTAGATTCAGTTTTGGATCATGCAATGAAAGTCAAAACCTTAATTATAAAACATAAGAAAACTGCAGAAGAATGTTTTATTTTTCTTCTTGTGAGCCATCAAGTATAACATACAGAGCATCTCTAAAAATATGAACATGCTAACCTGTTCACCAACATGTCAATAGAGACATGATCAACTGGAAAGAAAACATTAATGTTGGAAACCATATTAATGATAATATAACTGCCTCATTAATTTACATAAACATGCCTATCACATGGGTCAGTTTGACAAAAAAGTTATCAAGCCAGTTAGTTATGCGTATAGTAAGATTAAAATACTTATGAACATAACTTCTTTGTATGCTGTTACTCAAATTTAAAACCTAAGATACTATTCATCATAGGAAGGTAAATGTTGTGGCATTAAAAAGGTATCGGATCTGATGAAGTTTCGTCTTCCAGAAAAATAAATATGGCATGTTTTATTATAATGGCCACTAGAGGGCTATAATCAAACACAATATCTGCAGCGCACATCTGCATTTCGTTTTGGGACGTGATTCTTCTAAAAATAATTTTTTGGCTATATGAAGACGCAGTATACATCCTCTCCAGCCCCTAATTTCTAACTTATATGAATATAGCCTCCACAGTAAGACAAAAGTTGACAGCCATTTTCTATTTTCGCCCCAAATTAGCAGAATTACAATATTGCGTATAAAGTCTCCAGAGTGCACAAAATAAAACACCATTTCATAATTATTTCCTCGGATTTATTATTTCCATTAATAAACTATATCATTTCACATGCCAGAAATAATTTAATTGGAGTCCACACGCAAATATTCTCAACCAGCAGTCGACACTGAAAGTTGTATGGATGCATGTTTTTCGTTAAGGTCGTGTTAAAAATTGTCATTTTTTTACTCGTTCATTATTTAAATTTTTTTTTTTTGAGTTTGCGGTCACTTTAAATCTGTACCAGCCCATTTGCCTTTCCGACGAGAGACTGACATGGTCGGAGAGAGAAGGAGGATTCAGAATTGAAGAAAGTCTGTAAGCAGCGTCAAACGGACGCTCGGTTTGTGTGTGTGCCTGGTTACTGCGCTAGTTGATGCATGGGTATCGATGCAACAAGTTCGAGTTAGTTTTAGGCTTCCTCTTTATATAACCGTGCACATTTTAATAAGAACAATGACGTCCTGGATTACAGCTCACGTTTATCCACGTTCTGTCAGGGAAAGTGCTTGAGTTTTTAAAAACTTGGTCTTGGAAAGATTGCATAATGCTGGGACGGCTCTTTTTTCCCGTTATGCTGTCAAGGTCTGGGTCCAGGATTTAAGTGCAACGGTCCCGCGACAGTTTCTCTTAAAAAGAGCTTGAGAGTTGTTATTTTTACTCGTTTACGCGTGTTTGAACACACAGGATCTTGTTGGATTACTTTTTTAAATAATAATTGTATGGATACTTCAGTGTTGTGTGGATAGATTATGCATTCGGCAGGATGGGCGCGAACAATGGGAAACAATGTGGAAGCGAGGGTAAGTGGACTTCTATAAAAATAAAAATGTAGCCTATTGGCTTTCAATCGCAATGTTTCCGATACGACGTTGGAGACGTGATGAATCCCACTCAGTATTTAGCCTACAAAAGCGATCTGTGGATTTTCTATAGTAGACTTGCAGTTGTTTAAAGTAGTTTTTTTTTTGGGTCCATAACTTTTTCAACCAATGTAGCGTACACATATGTTTGACTCGGGGAAACGGGCGTCTTCTTTCTGAAATGAAAAGGTAGCTGTTTGTCAAAACACGCGCGTCTGTTATCACGTCCGTCAGTAATTACATGCGCATCCATGAGGAATGAGCACTTGTATGTC
This sequence comes from Ilyophis sp. 1 JC-2022, assembly GCA_022702515.1. Classification (NCBI taxonomy): domain Eukaryota; kingdom Metazoa; phylum Chordata; class Actinopteri; order Anguilliformes; family Synaphobranchidae; genus Ilyophis; species Ilyophis sp. 1 JC-2022. Next base: position 8,908,352 of record CM040395.1, read on the forward strand.
ACTTTAGTCAGCCTGTGACGTCCCACTCACGAGATCTCTAGTGACATATGATGCGAGGCGTTTTTTTTTGTCCATCCAACTCTTTTAAATGTGCATTCTGCTACATCGCCATATAAATCACAGACGATATCACAGCGCGCATACATATATTTCACATAATTAGCATTATATTTGATATTTTCCGACTATACAGTCTAAACATTAAATCAGAATAGGGTGTCTTCTTGTTTTGTCAATCGATGTGTTTGGGGCTTTATGCGGTATAGGCAACACGTCACAATGTTCAGTCTAAAATGAACTATGATATGGTACTTTTTAACTGGCAAGTCTTTTTTTGGACTCACGTGAACTGTTAGAGTTGATTTAGCACTGTACATATTGCTGCGTATGGAAGAAAATTACCGATGTTAATTTAGTTTCGTGGGAGTTCAAATTACCTTCACAGCGCTTCAGCTGCGAGCGCTCACATTGCCTTGAGCTCCATTCCACTTACCTCTGTTCCCTGAGTCACAGCTTGAAATATCATATATATACAGTGCCCTTCACTATTATTGGCACCCCTGGTAAAGATGAGTAAAAAAGCTTATAAAAAATTATAAAAAATGGTCAATTAGCTTAATCTCACACTGAACAAATGAGAAAAATCCAACTTTAAATTGAAGTAAATTTATTATGAGGGAAAACATTTTCTCATCAAGAAATTTATTTATTTTTTTAAACCACGTGTGCCACAATTATTGGCACCCCTGCATTTATATATAAAATAAAGTAATCATTTTAAATATTTTGTCCCATATCCTTTGCATGCCGTGACTTCCTGATGTTTGTGACCCTACAACATCAAAAGACTCTTGATATTTTCTTTTGTGGTACTCTTACAAGTGATACTATAACGTCTCTGCATTTGAATGGATCTCTATGGGAATTGGGGAGGTGGGACTAGATTTAGCTGTAAATTATGCTGGAACAGTATGAAATACATGGTTGGTAAAATGGCTGTAAGTCATCAAGAGTCTGAGGTATCAAACAAACTTCCAAACCATGACTCTGCTGCCAGATATGCAGTAGATATGGATGGGTCACTTTAAGGGTTGTTTCTCCTGACAAATGTTCCTATTGAACTCTATGAAAAAATAAGTAAATAACTGTTAAAGTTATCCATCCATATCTATTTTTTTTCTGGCAGCAGAGTAATGGTTTAAGGCTGGTTTGATATATCAGACCCTTGATGACTTAGATTAATTTAGCCAACCATGTGTTCCATACTGTTCTAGTGCAATTTACAGCTAAATCTAGTCCCACCCCCCAATTCCCATAGAGATCCATTCAAATGCAGAGACGTTATGGTATCACTTGTAAGAGTACCAGAAAATAAGATATCAAGTCTTTTGATGTTGTTGGATCACAGACATCAGGAAGTCATGGCATGCAAAGGATATGGGACCAAATATTTAAAATGATTACTTTATTCTATATATAATTGCAGGGGTGCAAATAATTGTGGCACATGTGGTTTTGTTAAAAAATAATTATTTCTTGATGAGGGAATTTTTTTCTCTACAAGTCTGGAGTATGTGCATATCAGATAAAACTTGAAGACTGGAAACAAAACTTACGTCAAATTATTTTGAGTGTAACGATTTCTGTTTCCAAACACCCGTCCAATTTTTTTTAACCTCTCTCTGTCGCCCTAACATGTTTGTCATGTTGGCCAATCGTACATCCCCACTCTCAAGTCTTCTCGGTGTTTGTGGTGATGTGTACAGTGTCGCACAGACAAACGATAAAAGACAAAGAAGCAACAAAACAAAAACAAGAATCACAGGGACATGGGATCCTGCAGTGTTTAAAGAAAGATATGCTAACGTGTTTCAGGTGTGTGTTTACAGAAGGATGAAACAGTCTCTCCCAAACAAAAAAATGGTAAAAGAGGATAGTGCATGCAAATGCCCCCCCCCCCCCGTGCTCAGATTTCCTCCCCTTAAACAGGCCGGTGTGTCTGAAAGGGTACTGGAGAAACTCGACTCTGAAACATAAATTAATAACACATTACCAGTCTGGTCACAGAATCAGAGCAGTAATCTGCGTCTCAGTGAGTGTCCCTCTCTGGAGGAAGGTTTTTGTGGAAGACGTTTTATTTTTTTTGTTTAGGAGGCAACGCCGCACTTCAAAGCCCCCTCTTGCAAAGTCACCGGTGATTCAACCGCCGGACATCTGCGTAACCGCGGCCCTACGGCGCGGCACGGCGCGGGCCGACGTTTGTTAGCGCGGCAAGGTCTTTACGCCGAGTTTGAACTCGGCCGAGCCTGGTTTTGATCAGTCGCTTCACCGTGGCTCGCTCTGCCGCTTCTTTATGATTTCAGACATTTGATATGCTTGAATGGGGGTAAACAAAGAAATTCCCTGCATTTTCCGAAAAAGAGCCCCGAGTGCTGGTAACGTGTCCTCGGAAGAAATGTAACCTCTACCACCCCCTGGATGGTTCATCGTTGAAAAAGGAGGGGCTTCTTCCACCGTGTCAAAATTCTTCAGCGCCAAGCTCAGGAGGAGTGGCATCGAGCCTGGCTCATTACAGCTCATTGTGAGTTTGGCTCAGACCCGGATCTCAGTTTGACGCCGGATCGTATGCCAAACCCGCTCGTCTCCCGGCGAAACAGAGGAACCGCGTTCAGCGGTGATTTAAGTAATACCTCGCGGGCGAGCAGAGGCGATGAACTGGGGGTTAAGGTGGCTGGTGGCTGCTGCACAGCTGTGCTTAACCACCCCGCCCGGGTTTCTGTGAAAAAAGGTGACAAGCCATTACAAACTGGCGCTGTTCACTGCAAACAATGTGTCTTAACAAGTGTTTTAGTAATGAGACTTAAAATCTTATTTTTTTCTCTAAAGTGGAAAATATTAGCTTGTTTTAAGTAACTTTTTGCTTGACAAGTGAAATTATCTTACCCCACTGGAAAATCTTGAAATGAAATTGAAATGAAATAACCCCATTGGAAATTGTTTGTCTTATTTAGCAAAAAAAGTAACAGAAATAATATTTCTAAAGTCTAAATATAAGATTAAAATTAGTTTTTTTTTCAGTGTTTTAGTTAAATTAATGATTAAAGGCCCTGAATTCCTGTCGAAGGGCTCGCCCTTAATGGGGTTCAGCTAATCAATTAAGCCGAGCGGCAAACCCGGAGGAGGTGCCTGTGTGTTCCCCGTTTGTGCCTTAACAGCTCCTCTGGGTCAAATATACCTCACAAGATGGAAGCGTAGACATATTGGAAAGTAATTATTCCACGTGTAGTTAAGGGAGCTGTGGAGAAGCCGAGCGGCTACTAGTGACATTTTCAGACTCTGAACAGGAAGTTCTTACCGACAGGCTGAATGAGGGATGCCAGTGTGTCCCTGTGGGAACTAGAAGCTGACATGATGTCAAAGAAAGAGCAGGTCTTTGGTTGGAAACGCTGTCTTATCTGGCAGCCCTGCCTTGGCAGACGTTGCTTTAATTATAAATAAAGGCTGCCTGGCAATTTACCAGTTTTTGAGCAGCTGGTTTTTAAAAAGCCCCCCCCTCCCCTCCTTGAGTATAAAAACGTGGGTCAATCACTGAATGAGTCATGTGAATTAGCGAATTAAAAATGGGTTGACGAGAACCTCAACTGCGAAAGAAATCTAGACCGTGTAAAGTGTTTTACCATACAAACATTCTACTGTGTCTGTGTATGTGTTTGTGTGCGTGCAAGGCAGGCGCACATGCACGTTTGAGGAGTATAAATATCTATTTCATATGCATGCGGACAGATAGGCCTACATATGCGCTGAAGGAATGCTGCAGCTACTTTCTGGGACTGGTGGTGAGTTCCCGGTGTTGGCTCTGGCTTGAGTTAGTGCAGTAGCAGTAGCATTGTTTTAGTGGCATACATCAACACTTACATAAGACTTTGAATAAAACCGTGCACTCCTTCAATTTATTGTCCTGGCACCCACTCACAACAGCTTGCCATGGTAAATGATCTGTCAGCTTATATATTCAGACTGGTTGAATATATGGTTCCGTTCGTGGAGCCATTTGCTTAGGGAACAACTTGTTCTACTTGCAGTAGTTCTAATTTACTACAGTTTTAGTAGTCTAGTTTAGTAGTTCAGTCTGGAGTAAAATGCAAATGTGAATGTTTCTGTAGAAATATTTGACAATAAGTGGCTATCCTAGGTGCAATAAACAAATCACACTTTGAACAACAAAACCCCAAAACAAATGAAGCAATGCTTTATGTAGACTAAATCCTTTATCTGGAAACTCCCATAACAATCCTTCAAATAGCGGATTTCTTCACAACCTTTTTTCCATCTGATTGTGCGAACTGAAGCCTGCGCCGAGAAACATTGTGGGACGAGGGCCACACTCACGTTTTGGGTTCCATTTGTTTTCTAAATGTAACAGTCCACTTCATCTCTGCCGAGACGTAGGCTAAACCAGGTGGAGACCAGCTCCGAGAAGGAAGTGAGATAGGCCTGAGAACTCAACCCCCTGGGGCGGTTTGGCTTGTGACGTTTTGGTGACAGGGGGGGGCGAAGTTGGGAAAAGCTTGAGGGTTCACGAATGCGAAGGAGAAGGCCGGGCTTGCAGAGGGCCGACCGAGGCCAAAATCGCTGCTGAGTAAACTGTGGGGTCGAGCAGGTTTCTGAATTCGGTTTTCAGCTTGCGGTGGAGAGTATATGTCCAACAATAATAACAACAGCTTAAAAAAGAGAAAAATAACGTGAATAATCGTCCCTCCAGGCCGGACACGAGCCTAAACTTAATTTAGCACGCTATTTAGAGCTTTGTTTTTCCATCATACCTATTTATGTCCTCATTATTACCATCTGTCCAAAAACACATACATATGCACGCATACACACACACACACACACACACACACACACAACCATTGCACACACACACACACACATACACACAAAGACTGCAAACACGCCCACATTGAAACACACACACGCACACAGACACACACACATGCATTGCACACACACATAAAAGACTACAAACACGCCAACATTGACACACACACACACACACACAAAAACACATACGCACACATACACGCACACAGACACAGTCACTCACACACACACACACACGCACACTCACACACACACACACGCTCACACACACACACACACACACACACGCAGTCACACACACACGCAGCTCTCACTCTGGCTGAAAGGGACTATTAGGTACACAGTGGCAAGTGTACAACGCCTCTTCACAAACACCACCAGGCCTTGTTCGGCCATCTTTTTTTGGTAAGGGTTTTCATAGTTATTCATGTAAACCAGGTGTGAGGACTGGTGGTTTTCATTCAAACCACACACTACATTATTCAGGCTTGTGTGGTAATGGAAAACTCTAGGCTTCTTCTTCTTCTTCTTCTAGGCGATATAGAATCTACTGAAAGGGAAAATTAAGGTCAGCACTTTGGACCTGAGGGTGCTTGCCTGATTCTGCCCTGGAGGGAGACGTTGGAAAGAACCCACTGTGGGCACTCTCCATTTTGTTTTTTTCTGTCAGGGACTGTACAAAAAGAAGATCACCATTCCCCTCTTCCACATATTCTCATACACAGCTAAAATTGTGGTGTAAATTTAACACCCTAGGGTGTTTATATGAGTCCGTGGACACCAGCATGTGTTCCTTATATACCCCCCCCCCCCCCCCGCCCCCACCCAACAAAAAAACTTTCTCTACCTTTCCTCTCACATGAATTTCTGTGACAAAGGATTTCTGATTGCTGGTGTGTTATGGGCCCACAATTGCACTCTCAGGAATTGCTAATTGGAATGTTGGAGTGATTTACAAATCTAGGCCTTTTCTTTGTGCACTAATTGTAAGTTGCTCTGGATAAGGGTGTGAGCTCAATGCCTAAAATGTTAAACTGTAAGAGGAGGAAAGATTGCTGCAAGCGCAAGTGCAGAGCAGCAGTCCTGGGGAGTTTGTGGTTTGATGGTAAACAGGTGCTAGCACAGGAAGGCTATGCCTCCTCGGCTGTTGCAGAGAGGAGCTGCTAAAACTGTTTTCTTAATTCAGCTGTTTAATTCAGAGTCCTCTCATTCCAGAGAACAAGTGATTATGGGCTTTCATTGGGATTATCTGCTTTCATTTTCACTGGGTTTGCATTTCCAAAGTCATATATTTACCTACTAGCCCAAGAGGCTGTTAAAAGTTCTGGACAGTGTGTTTTGCCATGTGCAGCTAGGGTTGTCAGATTCCCGGTGTTCTGCTGGAACGTCCGGTTTTCAAATTATTTGTATAGGTCTGGCTGTACTTTTTCAGTCCCCCAACGCCCATCCCCCAGTTACACGATCTGTTCCGACCAAACTTCGCCTGTGTGTGCGTGTGTGTGCATGAGTGAGTGTGCGTGTGTGTGTATGAGTGAGTGTGCGTACGTGCATGGTGTCCGGTTTTTGGTGAATTATAAATCTGGCAACCCTATGTGCAGCCTGTGTAAGCCGGAATTGCATCATGGTAGTGGTAGTTTTATACTGTGAAAGGCAGTAAAAACTGATCAGATATTGGAAATGCATATTGGAAATGCTGACCAATAAAAGTGGATACAGTCAGCTTTGTGATCATGGCAAGTCAAACAGAATTATATCACAGAAGATATGAAAGATTCATGAAGCAATCAAATTATTTTCTCTTTGATGTCAATGGCAAAGGGCCATGTTTATTTTGTCATTTCTATCGAAAAACGTAATGCAGGATGAATCACACACTTCTGGGAGTCATATGTACATTGCTGTGAGTGAATGAACTGATGTTATCGAGTACTCTATCCATGATGCCCTTTGCACAATAAATGAAGAGGAAAATGTTAGCATTCCTAAGCATGATAGTCTTACCTAATTTGTGGTAGCAGACAAACTATACATGGTTGTGCAAAACAGGCTATTAGTATTTTTCTGCATCATTACTATACTAAACATTATATTTGTCCATTAGTGTTAGCCTACATCAAATTGTGCATTTTAATTCTGCCATACTGTAACTGTACTGTACTCCCTAAGTTAAAAAAGACAACAGAAGCACTCCAACGGTATTACTGTTCAAAACACATCATTTTCATTATGTTTAAACAGGAGTAAATATATAAACCAAGCCAGTGGTAGCTTTTTAAACACAGATTTGAGATTAAGATGCAATACCATTCATTTCTAGGCTGTAATCATTCTGAGGGAGGGTTTATAAGGTAAACATTTATAACCACAAGTGGACACAACTAATGCCAAAGATAATTTAAAAAAAAGTATTGGTATGTGTGTGTATGTATGTATGTGTTGGAGGGAAGGAGGGAGCCATTGTAGGGTGTACCCCTTTTTTTCACATTTGCAGAGGTATAAGACAGCGACGGGAACCTAAGGAACAACCCATGTTGTTCCATGACATCACAGCCTCGCTTGCCCTGTAGTGCTGGCCTCTCTCTCCTCTGGCTGAGCCTATGCTGCATGCTGCCAGCACTCCCACTGCAGAGAGCTGGTCTTTAAAAAACCCACACCAGGCCAAGTGTCCATGTCTTTATTGAGAGGAATGAGGGCTTTTGCGGCACGGAAAACCTTATTATTTCTTCTCGCAGTCACCCTCTCCAGGCGGCTCGACTCTTCCTCTGGCTTCTCTCTCTCACCAGTATGTCTCCGCTATAGGTTTCGCCGGGGTTTCTGGGATGCAGGATGCCACCGATACCGTTTCATCTAGCGGTATTTCAACTTACATACAGTGCGCTTGGGCTAAATAAGTCTCTGTTTGTGCGTACTGTAAAAATGCATTTTGAGTGTAGAAGACAGTGCCCATTTTATGACTTGTTAGGCTAATACTTGCCATATTTTGCCAAATACGTCAATTAATTATGCATTTCTTCTTTTAAATGCTTAGCTTTTGCCATATTTGGCATAAACAGTGTTATTTTGTCCCTGCGGATATCTTAGTGATAACGCTGGGCTTCAGTTAATGCTCACATTGTCATGTTTTATGCCCATCCCTTGGTTCTGCATTTGGGTCTAGGTGTGTGTTCTTTGTGCAAGTGTGTGTCTGACTGTTCCTAGTTACTACACTGAGCTCCCCTGGAGGCAGAGCAATCTCCCAGAATGCAATATTGAATTTCCCGCAGTCAGGGGCAGAATGGGAAAATGGACCTCATATGGTTTGAGTGCGTTCAGAGCTTAAGCTTGGGAGTGTTGTGCTCTAGAAATATGGCTGAAATAAAGACCTGTTTTTACCCCCTGAGGAGTCCCTTATAACCCCTCCCCCCCGATCCATTACAATCCCGTTGAAAGAGTTATTTTCAGTTTTTTTTCTGTTTAATGGCCTCAACCCATCCCTTAACCTTGGAGCATTGCCCAGTTAATGGTGGGGATTGCCTCTCCCATGAGAATGACACACAGCACAAAAGAAAGGAAAATATTATGTCTTGCCTTCAGTTTGGGGTGGGAGGCCGGGTGTGTGTGTGTGTGTGTGGGGGGTAGTATTCTTACAAAAAATTGTTCTTTCGTGGGAGATTTCAGTCTTTTTCTAACTCAGTAAAACAAGCTCACTGGGAATAGCTGAATAGCTGATACTGATTCAAAACCAGGCATCCAGTCCAGTATGTGATAAAGAACAAAGTCACAGTCAGGCCAGATGGGAGGAAATTACAATGCACACGTGAGGGTCAGGTGACATTAATCGTGCCTCAGAGCATAAGTAAAGGCACATTTTTATTTTCACAAATATTTCAGTGCATTTTTTTTTTTTACCTAGTGTGTCTATCTTTATATTTATATAATTATTTATTATTAAATAATTATACAACATTAATGTTTGTCCTCCTGTGACCTGTATCCATGTTACCTGGTAGCTTGTTTTGTCTGTAGAAGAAGCCCGTTGTGTCATTATGCAACTGACGCACGCACCTGAGTTAAGATGCGTCATTGAGTCGCCTCTGTTGAGCCACTGCTCACTGGATGAAGACAATGTAAACTGAAAGCCCTGTTTTTCTACCCAAGAGAATCCACACACTGCACACACGAGTCACACCATACTGTGTAATCAGGCCTCAATAATGATCTCAATCTGGTGGCCATGACAGAGCCAAAGTTACTCACATAACCCGCATTTACTACTAGTTTCATTAGGCTTTTTTAAATTAATCTTTTTATGTCTTGAAGAGTCAATGTACTGTAAATACATACTGGCTGTAATTCAACACATAAACCAAATCTTGTGATGTGATGACACTTGCAAGGATATCATCTATATTTTAAAATTAAGTAATATTTTCCATGTATTTAGGGTGTAAGTCAAATACAACAAGCCATACATTGAAGTAACCTTTTGGTTATCTTACGTTTAAGTATGTAACATTTTCACATTTGAGAATTATGACTGCATGCTGCCACATTACAGTTGCTGTATCCATGGCTGCGGGGGTCTCTCTGAGACTATACATGATGCTGGTGTGGTACTGGGAATAGCATGACCTCATCACATAGCTGTAATAACATGGTGGAGACATTGGTTAACATCAGTGGTTCATTTTGACCCGCCACCAAGGCTACCGTAATTGAGGGCCTAACCTGGAAAATGATAGGCCTGGAATGCTCGGTTGCTATCAGAAGGAGTATTAACATGAGGTGTCAAAAACACCCTGCTACACTCCACATAGACTACCCGCACTGACCACAGGGTCCACTTTAGACCGACACTAAACACGACATACCACACATTGGTTATCTTATGTTTAAAAGGTCTGTTTTACTAAGGCCTTTAGCAAATGCAAACCCTTATAACACACGCAAAACCAATGAGATGACTAATCATTGGCCATGGTATTTGTTTTGCACCAATCATTGGCCATGGTATTTGTTTTGCACCAATCATTGGCCATGGTATTTGTTTTGCACCAATCATTGGTTGTGTTGTTAGTTTTGCACATGCTAAAGGTAACTTTGTAAAGGTATATTAAACAGTCGTATCTTTTTCACTGCCTTTTTTAAAGCATTATTATCTATGTGCTTGTGTTCAGAGGTGTGTTTGTGAGAATCGATGATTTGAAAATATCTCAGACCTCCTCATGTTGGTCGAAGCAACTGACCTCCCCCCCAGGGAGCTACTTGTGGGCAGTTTTTATAGCCTGTCTGGAGAGAGACATGCAATAACCAACCCCTGAATTTGCAAGGTTAAAAGCTGGCTTGGCCCAAAAGCTGGCACTCGTGTCTGCCTGACATCAGCAACTTTATGCTGAAAAGAAAACAACCGCAGCTAGCGGCTAACCCCGTTAGCTCATGGCTAACTCCTCTTCCTGCGGAGAGAGTTTACTGTTCATGAGTCATTCAGCACATATATCCAGATATGCATATATTTACCTCTTTAAATGAGACTTATTGAGACCTTACAGAATTTGGTCAAAATGATAGCCTATGGTGCCCAACCTAGTAAACAGATTGACTTAATTCTTGTTTAAATGTGGCAATATACATTGAAGGCAAAGTTCCATAATGATTTGATTGAACCCCATTTCGTTTTTGCGTTTCCATCTAATTGCTGCTCACTCCTACCTTCATCTTTTATAGTGACTAAAATGCATTAAAAATTCCAATAGTTTAAAAGGATTGTTCAGTTTCTGGAATTTTTTTGGCATTATTTCACTTTTATTTTATGTTTTCGATTGGCCCAGATGGTGCCCGCCGAAGGATATTTTAGATACTTAGCAGATGTTTCTCTGGCAACATTTCAAGTTTGCAATGACAGCTATCTGGGATTCCTGGTCTAAAGCAAGAAAGTGACTTCAAATGACTTCAAAGCAGCTTGCACTGTGGTGTCAGGTTTCCAGACGCTATACGTACAAGTGGATTCATGGAATTTATTCACAGTTATGAACATACAAATCTATGTTTTTTTGTGGTGCCGGTCCTTCTTCTCAATTATCAAACACTGCAAGCTCTTCACTCCCAATGACCTATGGAGTAATGGTGATAGACTGTAGGAAGCTATGCCACAATTTACGTCAGCCGAGATTACATGGCCATAGGACATCGTTCAAACATATTCAAAAATATATAATCGGGTAATATACATACATAAAACCTCCGGAGACATTACATAATTCTACAAGCTGCTTTGGAGTTAGCCTACTTGAGAAGTGTATTATTTTGCTTTAGACAAAAATACCGTCTAATCCCCTGATTTCAGCCAATGTAAAGCTGGCAGATCAACAAAAACATCTGCATGTATCTACAATATGCCTCATCATACACAAAAACTGCCTGGGCCAGCAGAAAACATCCACAAAACCTGAAATAATATAACATACTCCAGAGAGTGACCTATCCCCGTAATACTTAATTCATCTCTTGATTGCTTAATTCTGTCATACAAAATGAAGAGGTTAGTAAAAGCAAGCAGGCCTAAATCATGTTTATTAGTGTAGGTGGCTTTGAGAAGGCTCACATGGGAAGCAGAGAGGAAGGAGATATATAAGAGATACTATAAACTCAGGAGGGACAGGAACTGGGACCCTGGTTCAAAAGTTTTAGCTTTTCCCTTTTCATTGATGAATGGGGTTCTGCTTTTAGGACATTTTGTAGTCCTTTTCCTGACAGAGCAGCAACTCTCAAGAGACCACAGAAGATTTATAGTTCTTCAAAATCAAAGAAAGGAGAAATGGGCGCAAACAGAGAGCAAGAAAAAATTCTAGATTCTGCTCTAATCCCTACTTCCCTGTGAGGGAAGCTGGGAAAGGGAAAATATATGCCTAGCGAAGTTTATATTGTATGTTTCTCCATCCGAGTAAACTCTCAAATTTGCCACTGTGGGCTTATTGTTCCACGTGGACTGCACAATTATGTGTGAATCAGTCTGACGTCGAAACGTAGGCTTTCACGACTAACGTTCCTGTCCTGAGGCTGAGAATTATAACACACGTTTAAAAGGACTATCGATGCAGCGATACTGTGATCGCCTCGGAATTTAGAATCGCAGGGACTCATTGTGGTCACATGATTAGATGGACGGGTCACGTGACTGCACGCTCCTGCCACCCAAGCTGTCCAGATGTCTGGCTGAAACAGGAGGAGAGCGCGACGGCTCTCCGTTGAAAGCTGCAGTGATTGCTCTCGCTTTGGCCCCGCCAATTAGGCCGTAATTGCTAGTTCTGCCCAATTGCGTCATGGTTGGCCTCCTGAGTTTACTGGATGCTTTAGGTTAGATTAGAGTTGATTAAAAAGCCTTGCAGCAAAGAGCAAACTGTAGTTTCCAATGCTATTGGCTTGATTGTTGAATGGGGCTAGGTTCTGTTTTTTTTTTTCCCCCCCCCAGGGGTCTAGATTCAGTGCAGCTCAGTTGTGACTTGACTGTGAATAGTCATATCATCATAACATACTTGTGGCTGGGATAATCCACCGATGAGGTGAATCAGGAGTGGATTTATCCGTTCATCCATCTGTCTGCTGTGTCTGTATCGACAACCCCCTGCTGCAGAAATATGAAACATGCTCCGTTTATCCGTTTTATTGCTCACTGCTGCACACGCCAAGCAGGAATGGAAAATGTGCATTTATGTACATTCCCTTAGAAGAAATACGTTTATAAAAGTAGGCCTTAAGTACACTTTCTCTGAACGAAATCCCAGGTAATGTACTTCAAGTGCATTTCACTTTACTTTCCATAAGGGAACTAAAATACTTAACTAAATATGCTTTAAAATACTTCTAAACTACCAATTTAGGATATAAAGTTTAGAAGTAGTTCATAAACGGTATACATAAAGTATAGTTCCATGAAATACTTTAAATACTTAAAATGGGCCAATTTAGTTGCATACTTTAAAATACACTTAAAAAATAAACTTGATGTACTTGAGTATACATTAAGAAAATTTACTTTTATGTAGGCTACTACTTTTTCACAAGGGTATTCCTTTGATTCGTAGTCTAGTTCCCCCTTTACTCAAAGCCTCTGGAGGCTTCTGGCACTTTAAAACACAGTCTCTTTGAGAAATGCATTTCAGCACAACCTTGGACAAGTTGAGTCAGAGCCCCATTTGCCATCGTTTTGTGGGACTACCATTGCTTTTGGGGCAGGGGAGAATCGTGGGGGGAGGGGGACACGCTTGCATCCATGTTGGAGGCCAAGTTATTTCTTCAAGTGTGGTCGCTACGTTATGCCTCTGTTTTAGAGCTGTGGTTGCCACGTCCTGTCTTGGTATTTTATAATGATTTTTTATGGAGATTTCAAGTCAAACACAAAGGCAGGATCTGTGTGGTCACAGTGTGAAGTACACCCAGCAGCGCTGTATTGTGTGTGTGTGTGTGGGGGGGGGGGGTTAGGACAATTTTCGAGACTTTCGAGACTTCAAAAAATGATGCTCTAATTGTGCTTGCTTTGGGTGGTGGGAATGTGAGATCTTTTAATGGGGCCCAAAATCCTTGGCAGCACCCCTGAGCCATATTGCATAAAGATGTAGGAGTCTGAACTATGGTTTTAAACATACATTTTGAATATAGTATATGCAGGGGTTGCAAAGTCCAGTCAGGGATTCCTGGCAGCCTGAGGAAGTAACCTATGCTCGGAGGCCCGCAGCAATATTCTACATAACAGGCATTTAGCAGACACTCTTTTCCTGAGGAACTTACGCAGCTGGGTATACTGAGGCAATTCAGGTTATGTACAACGGCAGTGTCCCACCTGGGAATCAAACCTGCAACCTTTAGGTTATAAGCCCAGTTCTCTAACCGTTCAACCACACTACTCTTTCCGATAAAATATCCCTTCTGATGTATTATGTCCTATGTAGATTCATAATTCAATTTCACGATTTGCTGTTAAGATAGCCACTTCCTCGTAGGCTATAATGGTGCTGGAAATAGGTTTCAAATGTTAACCTCAGCTACAGGGTGGTCAGTTCAGAGGGTCTTGAAATTGAAGTTTGGAAACCCCTGGGCTAATGCATATTAGCTACATTTAATTCAATAGCATTTAATTCAATAGGAGCAATTCTCCTATTTTCTTTTGGCCTGTTATGAGCGCGTTGGCTCTTCCACAGGCTCTCAACCTCCTTACAACTTGGCATCTGCTGTACGTCGTTTCTGCTCGAGTGGCATGTGAGGGTGGATGAAGCCAGGGTGAAACTAAGGAGCTGGCCACAAGCAAGGCCAATGCAGATGTGGATATGACCATTTGACCCTTTTGACCGTATTCGATTCCTAGAGGACTGGCTGGAACATCACCATGCAGTATCCCTCTCATTTCGATCTCTTTATATGTTTGAAAAAATAAAAAAATAAGATCATGGTGTTGATATTATACATTACGCAGACAGGACATATCTGCTCGATCAAAATAAAGCAAACATCAACACGTCAGAAAACAGTTAAAAGGCATCATCTAGTTTGAAGTGTAATTGGCCCGTTTTTATGAGAGTGGACAATTTTAGAAGTTTATCTGTCCTGCTCTGCTCTAACTATAGTGTTAGTCCTTTTTCTCACACTTCCTCTCCAGTCAAACCTAATCAGCTGTTGTATGGGGCTGTTCGACACTGTCCCGTAGCAAAGAGAAGAAATGTAACATTTTCATCGCCGTCATCACCAGAGCAACACAAATAAATGTATCGCTCGAGTCTGTCACCTTTACAGCGCAGAACAGCTGCAACAGTGGGAGTTAAACTCTCCTGAAAGACCTTGTGAAGTGAAACACTATTGTCTGACGGGACTCCGGTGCACGCCACTATAATGGGTCCCAGCTGGGTGGTTTCTCGGGTGGGCTCTGGGTCGTGTGAGCTCTTATAGATGGCACTCTGTCGTCTTCTCATCCCCCGCTGCTTTACTGGTCTCTGATTGAACCACAAGTAGCTTACACTGGTGTGTGCGTTTCTTTATTTCCCCTTACGCCCACATGTTACACTTTTATTTGCGTGGAACTGGCCCCTTTTTGCCCTTGTTAGAGAGAAAGCCTCTTTCAGAGGGATCTGGAGTTGGGTTAATGTGTTGTTGTAAGTCGCCAAAATCTTCTGTAGGATTACAAAAAATTCCATAGGTTAGACAAGTGATCTTTAGCAGGTATAGGATCAGGTCCGGGTAATCTACAGCATTATATCAATAATGTACCCATTCAAATTTACTTGACATGGATTATCATTTATTATAATGCCCTTCACTACAATAAGTAATATTCACCTGTGTTGCATTATTAGCCAGAATAAAGGAGTGACTAAAGTCATACTTAATTAGCTGTTTAGAGCAGTGGCTCTCACTGGCCCATAATGTATTTATGTTCTTATGGTCACTTATCCACAGTAGCCCATGAAAACCCTGAAAGGGCAGCTTTAATGTGGACAGCTCGGGTTTGTGAAAGTGCGGTTTGAATGTGGACAGTTCGGGTTTGTGAAAGTGCGGTTTGAATGTGGACAGTTCGGGTTTGTGAAAGTGCGGTTTGAATGTGGTCAGTTCGGGTTTGTGAAAGTGCGGTTTGAATGTGGACAGTTCGGGTTTGTGAAAGTGCGGTTTGAATGTGGACAGTTCGGGTTTGTGAAAGTGCGGTTTGAATGTGGACAGTTCGGGTTTGTGAAAGTGCGGTTTGAATGTGGACAGTTCGGGTTTCTTGGATTTCCAACGGAGCTCATGACGGTGCTTGCCATTCATTCGGTTTATGCTTTTTTTCAAAACTCCCCTTTTTCCTGTAGCTGTACTAATCCATGCAACGTCAATTCAAAGCGTTCGTAATATGAATATCAGCATCCTCTTTTTCAAGACATACAATTTCCCTTGCAAAATGGATACAGTGAAGGATACATTTTAAATAGAAAACAATATCCCACTGAATTTCACTAAAGTCCATTGTCATTAATTCACTCAAGGTCAAGGAAAGATTTGAAAATGGTCATTGAATTTTGCCTTGGGGATACTCCAGGAATCGTGTTCCGGGAATGACTTACACAGCTTAGATTTCACAGAAATGACATTTATTAAGCTGGATATTTACTGAAGCTGTAAAAGTTACCTATTAAATATTTTACCCTCTGGGACGGCACTTTCTCACCGCGCTTAAGAACTCCAGGATAACCCTTAGGTTTCAGGAACAGTTCTCGAGCTGCTGCACCACCTCTTTTTTGCCTGGTTCACTAAAATTGCTTGATGGAAGCTGTTGGCCACATTGATTTGGTCCCCAGCAGCTCTGTAATTCAACACTAATGTGAGTCGGTCCCACAATGGGAGTGTCTGATTCCTCTGTGTCGATGTACTGTCTGTTTTGCAGTCTAGCAGAAATCATAGACAATAAAAAAAACAGACAATATGAGAGCTTTGTTTTTACATGCAAATCTCTACACAACATTTGTTTAATGGACTATTTTCACTCAGTGTTTGTCATTGGCAAAATTAAATAGCTACCCAATCAGAACGCTGCTCAATCAGAACACTACACCCAATCAAAGCACTACTCAATCAGAACAGTGCCCAACCAGAGCACAACCCAATCAGAACACTGCCCAATCAGAACACTATCTGATCAGAACACTATGACCAATCAGAAAATAGAGCAAAAACAGTGCCCAGTAACTGCCCATTGGCAGACTGCCATTGGCTCAGCTGTCAGCCCACCTGCAGCATTTTACAAACCGGCACTACAGGGCTACACTAGCAGACAGGTGAGGGGAAGCAGTTTTGATGGAGATCGGCTGTTAAAAGAATGCAAAATGGCTCTTGTTAGTGGACCGTTGTAGTAGGTTTATTTTTAAAACACAGGCAGACCAAAAGCTGTTTGCTTGTTGGGTAATGAGTTCATCAGTTCAGTGTTGTATATCTAATTTTCAAAAGCATAACATTTGCTGCTCAAAGTGTATTTGCGTCCACACGTGCCTCTTAGTTCATTTCTCTTTTTATCTTTTTGTATAAAAAGTAGCTATTTTTTACATTTAGTTAGGAAACTTTTGAAGAAGGATGTGGAACGTACACTTGTCTCAGCTTGTTTTGAAAATGTAATAGCTTTTGAATTTGAATGAGTTTGAATCCACCCCTATTTCCACAAGGAATCCTGAATAATGTGTAAAGTTGGAATAACTGTGTAGAATTGCAAAGTAAACATTTGTAATGTTTTCAATAAAATTATACCCCTACTTTAAAAACAACATTTTGTCAGCCTTTTGATAGACTAAATAATACATAGACTTCCATGCTTCACCTTAATGCAAACCTGAGCGCGATTTATGCTGTTAAAACAATCTTCTGAGTTATCGCTCCTCACAATTCAGTAGTTGGAAAACCCATCTGTTTAACGAGTCATGTGTAATATATACAAATGGTAAATGGTAAATGGACTGCACTTATATAGCGCCTTTATCCAAAGCGCTTTACAATGGCCTCTCAATCACCCGTTCACACACACATTCACACACCAATGGCGGCAGCTGCCATGCAAGGTGCTAGCCTGCTCATTGGGAGCAATTTGGGGTTCAGTGTCTTGCCCAAGGACACTTCGACATGTGGACAGGAGGAGCCGGGGATCGAACCGCCAACCCTGCGATCAGCGGACGCCCCGCTCTACCTCCTGAGCCACAGCCGCCCCCATATACAGTGCGAGTAAGATTGATTCATGATGATACATAATGGCAAAGATCATTTGGAGCCCAAATAGTGGTTTATAATGTTGAAAACAATTTGTACGCTGTTCTCGTATGGTCAAAATTTGAGCATTCACCATTTTGTTTGCGACCCGCTGTATGCATTGGTGGGAAAGAGCGGGACAGACCTGAGAAGAGTTGAATGGAGCGGCGCGCTGTAGGGTTTTACGGACCTGGGTTTGATAGATGAAGCTGCACACAGTGAAGAATCCTGCCTGTAACCGGTGAAGCTCTGGAGGTGTGGTTGTTGTGATGATGTAGTGATACGTGCTCACATAGCTCCCACTGAATTGGCAGAGAGAGAGACTACGGAGACTATGCACGACAGGCCTTTTATAACAGCGCCATATGCTCAGCTGTTTGATCAGGGCCCACTTTGGCTGTTTGGCTCTCAAAGAACCAGAGCCACGAGGGGCCACACATGGTATCTGTTCAGGATGAAGAGTGAAGATCAGTGGTTGGTAAATTTACAAAACAGGAAAAATGCATTGCTGTGATTGGTGAGTTTTATGAACAGGGTGATAATGCATAGCTGTGATTGGTGATATTTGCAAACGGGGAAACAGGAAATTGCTGCTTTCTACACAGGGTGAAAATGTTCTTGGTGTGGCCATGTTTCTGGTTTCAGCATTCCAGTGTACAGTATGTATCTGTGTATATCTATGCATGTGTTCATATGTACGCGCACAGCGCTATTGCCCTTACGCCCATTGCTTTCTGAAGGTTATTGTGCTGTCTTTGTGTAAACTGTGTGTCCTGATACGTCCCAACGCATGTCTTCTGTTGTTTAGGCAAAGGCAGCTCCAGCATCTCCTCCGACTTGAGTTCAAGTACAGATCACACGTCCACCAAAGTCCCAAAGAATGCAGCTACCAGCGAAGGTAAGCATCTGGTGTTCGTTAGGCATCTCCCCCATCCCTGAGCTTTCCTTTTTCTTTAGCTTTGACTTTTTCTGGGAGGGAAAAAAAAAAAACATTTAGCATTTTTTTGAAATGCCTTGAAGTGAAAACAAACTGGCCACGGCCATCGCTGTTGACAAGTGCTGGCCTCGCTGCGAAGAAAAACCCCCTGTTTTTAACAAGGGAAGAATGTTTTCCCAAGTCCAGTGTAATCGTAGGACCTGAACATTTCCTGTGCGTGTGCGTGTTTGCGTGCGTGCATGCATGCGTGTGAGGGGGAGAGAAAGCGAGAGTGTGAGAAACAACAAGAGAGGAAAAGAGGGCAGGGGGAAGAAGGATAAAGCCTACGAGAAAAAGTGTGTGTGATTGTGAGAGACATAAGGCGAGAGAAAGAGGGATAATAGTTGCGAATGAGAACACTGAGTGTTGTTTTTTTGCGTAGGAGAGATCTGGTCCGGTCTGTTTTTGTGCACACTTACTATCGCTTCTTTTCCCATGTCATTCCACATGCAATTCTTACAGTCAAGCCGGAAAGTCTGCCCACCCCTTTCACCTTCTCCACATTTTATTACATTACAGACATATTCTACAATAGATTGAGTTAATTTTTTGTCTCAAAATTCTACACAAAATAGCCCATAATGACAAAGTGAAAACATGTTTTTAGAAATTTTTGCAAATGTATTAAAAATTTTAAACTGAAATCTTTAATTTTCATAAGTATTCATATCCTTTGCTTTAACATATTTTTAAAGTATCATATTTTATATTTGGTCGCATATCCTTTGCATGCTGTTACTTCCTGAAGTCTGTGACCCATCAACATCAAAAGACTCTCAATATCTTATTTCCAGGTACTGTTACAAGCGATACTATAAGCTCTCTGCATTTGAATGGATCTCTATGGGAATTGGGGGGTGAGACTAGATTCAGCTGTAAATTACACTGGTACAGTATGGAACACATGGCTGGCTAAATGGCTGTAAGTCATCAAGGGTCTGAGCTATCGAACGAGCCCCAAACCATCACTCTGTTGCCAGATATAGAGTAGATGTGGATGGATCACTGCAAGGGTTATTTCTCCTGACTCATTTTCCTATAGAACTCTATGGGGAAAAAAGTCTGTAATGTAATAAAACGTGGAGAAGGTGAAAGGGGTGGGTAGACTTTCCGACTTGACTGTACATAAATATTTTTAAAAAAGAGAACTATAGCAGTTGGTCATGTAGAGGAATGCCACCTAGTGTAATGCATTGTGGGTAGGAGCAGAGCTTTGGAAAAACCAAACATATTCAGTGGTGTGGAATTTCTGTGGGTCTCCGTGGCACGGCAAGTGACAACTGCTCATAGTGAGACTTAGATTGTTTGTTGCCCTTGTCATATTTTCACTGCTTTTAATGACTACAGTATGGAATTACATGGCTGATTATAGTAAATGAGTCTGGGTGTGAGGTTTGTGTATTTCTGGTGCAGGTTGGAGCATCGAGGGTTAAAAAGTTCAGTGTAAGCATGAGCTCATTTTCTGTACTATTTATCAAAGTTGATCTTGCTTCGCTGCCAAAATGTAAGATCTTTGGTCCAGTAAATAGCTTTGGTCCAAATCATTGTAATATAATATATAATAATGTAATATAATATTTTCTTTGCTTAGTGTTAGTTTATTGTTGATCTGGCACTTACGATCTAATCATACCTTTAATTGTAGCATTGTGCTTCAGTATCAGACACATCTATACCTGGCTATAAAACAGGTTCTTACATAGTTTTGTCTACAGACTTTTTTCTATGGAGATGCCATTCATTTAGGAAGAGGGAGGCAGTGCAAGCTGAAATGAGAGCAATATACAATCAGGGAAGCATCTGGGCCAAGAACTTCAGCGCTCACATTGGCAGGCTTTGTGTCTAGAACCTGTGCTGTTTTCTTGGTGCTTTAAAAACGCATACACACACACACACACACACACACACACACACACACACACACACACACAAACTCATGAAAAGTCATACACGCATGCAAACGCACACATACAAACACACACACACACACACACACACGCATACACACACACACACGCACACACACACACACACACACACACACATACAGTTTCCTGGCCTTCAGATAGCGGCCCTTGTAGTCTATTCCGGGTCCGTGTACACCCATAATCCCATAATTTGTCTTCCTGGACTTGGCGACACCAGAATAATAGCAAGGAGAGGCGGAATCTCCTCAAAAAAAACCCCCAGTAATGCCCAGCCAGCCAGCTTTGCAGGAGTGCCGTTCCCTCCAAAGGGCCGCCTCAGTCCTCACTCTGTGGTTTTAATGGCTGTACAGAACATGAGCAGGCAGGGCTCTCTAGAGCTTCCACATTTGGGCTGGAAGCTCTGTCCTTTGCTTGGCCCCTCAGCTGACACACAGAGTCAGATTGACAGCTGTCAGTCAAATGAGAAAATGAGAAAATCCTGTGATACTTTGACTCAGCTGCATACATGCTGCAAGAGAGAGATCCGGTCTTTTTTAGCTCCTTGCGTTTCGGGAGCTTCTTCACCGCGAGCGTGAGACGCTGCAGCCACGAGAGAAAGAAAACAAACAAAAGAGCTAGCCTCGGCTGCTAATTATTGTTTTATTCTGGGACTCGCTCGTCAGATTTTACAGGGGAGCGCAGCGTTTGTTTCCCATCGGGTTGTCTATTTTCTACGCGCGCCACGGTTTCGCGGTTTTGCTCGGTATCTCGCTCAGATCATATCCGTTCCATGTGGGCTTTCATCGTGCAGCGGGCTGACAGGAATGTTATCTGTAGCAATGGGAAATAGCTTTTTGCGTCCTGCCTTAGGCGAGGGGCCCTCAATCATATCCAGAAAGAGCCGGTGTGGGTGGAGGCTTTTGTTCCAACCAAGCAGTTACACACCTGATTCTACTAATCAAGGTCCTTAGCAAAGACTCTATTGATTGATTAGTAGAATCAGGTGTGTAACTGCTGGGTTGGAACAAAAGCCTGCACCCACACCGGCCCTTACTGGATAAGATTGAGGACCCCTTGTCTAAGGCCATGGAATTGCTCACTTTTGCTGGCCTTGTAATGTGATGATGTACCTCATTTGCCGTTTTGTGCAGGCCTAGTGTGTATATATATATATACAGATTGGTCCTCGCCAAATTAAGGACCGCTGCCCATTAAATGGCTGGAGAATGGTGTGCTGCAGGAAACTGAAAATACCATTCACGTCTGTTGGATTGCATCATAGAAGCGTGTCTAGTCTCTAATGTCCACTTAACTGCCGCTAAATGAGATGGAGGATGGAAGGAGGGAGGAAATGAGAGAGAGAGAAAGAAAGAGACAAAGTGTATGACCGCCTGTTTATAAGGGGAAACGGGAAGCGGTCGGTCCATAACGTGCTGCTTCATGCACTGATTTTCCCGTTTTGCCATTCCCGTCTCCTGTGGCCTTAACCCAGAAGATAATCCCGGATTTGTATCAGTTGTAAACACTGAAGTCCCACACAAGCTCATTATGTGGAATCTCCTGGCCTGCATCTGGCTTGGCACGCAAACCCTTGGGATGCTGGGAGCACTGGCTCAGACTGTGTCATTTTCAGGAATGTGTGACCCTGATCCTGAAGAGCCAAACTCCAGGCACTACAAGACCTAGTCAGAGTCTAAGTCAGGCTTATTGTCTCCTATGTTGGAGAGCTTGGTGATTTTATTGCATGGAAGCTAGTGCTCTGCCTTAGGTGATTGACTGCTGATTTGCAATATAATACTGTTTGCTATCTGATATCCCTTTGATTTGGGTTTAGTGGCTGTGTGGAGTTAAAAGTTGCCCTATGCAGAATTTTTACCTTGAAAATATGATAAAATAACCCTGCTCAGTCATATCTGTGCACTGGCAATCTCTGTATTTGAGCATGTTTGCTGTACCTGTGCTCCTCTGTCTCTATGTATTATTGTTCTAAGGTGTGTTTGGAGCATTTCTGGATGGGGAGGGGTGGGTGTGGCTACAGAGCCTGTGGGCTGGCATCAGGTTTCAGCGGAGCGTTTGTAGCTAGCTAGCTACTGCAATGGCGGAGGTGACGAAGCGCAAGTACAGTGAAGCCAAACAGCAAGCCTACAGGGCACATTCAAGAAGCAGAGGCAACCTAGGATTTCCTTTTCCTCGATGGAGACAGCTGAAGTTTAGCAAGGGGATGAAATGTGACATGCAAGTAGCATTACCTCTAGCTATCCAGCTACCTTTTTCAGGTACCGTGAGCGGGTGGGGTTCAGGACAGAGGAGGAGACTTCTTCGATTGTATACACAGGACCTTGTACAACAAGGCTAAAATCCTACATAGTACACCTTTAAATGACCACAATGTCTCCAATGAATGTTTCAAGAATCATATTGTTATCAATGACCCACTGATATAAACCAAACCCAGTTTTTATTTACCAATTTGAAATTCTGAACCACATTTGTTGGCCAACCCTATCACTAAGACATCCTGTATCAATTCTCTCAATTAAGGACAGGAATTGAAATACATTTAAATAAAGTTTCCTTTAAATTAACGAGACAATTTCGCTGCTTCTTTGTCCCTGTTGCCAGTCAGTTCTTCTCTTTTCTCTGCAGCTCAGCCATGTCGTCATTGTGTCGGGTGAACACGCCATACACACACAGCTGGCTAACACTGATAGCAGGTGCCTGACTGACCACAGGAGTCCCTATTACACAATGAGACTGAGAAAAATATCCTGCCAAAACGAGACCCTCCCCGCTTGGGCAATGTTGTTGTGGGCAGTTGTGCGTTGCGTTACGGGACTAAATTGGCAGCAGCGCAGTCAGAATCCAGTCAGAATTTGCTCAAAGTCTTTTACCTCAGGTGCTCTGGTAGAAATCTGGCTGTATAAGTGGATTATGGGATACATGAGCTGTAAACCACAAGCAGTGTGAGCTGACCTAGTTTTAGGCATTTGCTAAGCAAGGAAATACTACACATTTCTTAACGGTGTTACCAGGAATTAGGCCTACTGGTTACACCATTAAGAACTAATACTGGTTTTCGAGGCAGGATGCTCAGATGTCTTGGTACTTCCGGTCTGGGTCACTTCCTGTCTGACTGTGTCCTCTGCATCCTCTACCGCCATCAGAACTGGTCTTAAAAAATGAATCGCCAGTGTTTTTAGAACCATCCTGAATAATTCCATTTGTTATGGCACAGCCGGTATGCTGTTTGAGTCGTCTGAAAGAGTTAGCCTTCCTTTTAACATCTGTGTTGATTTAAAGTCCATCTCAAAATATGACAAATTCCTAAACTCCTTTGGGACGCTGGGAAGAAGAGAATCCGCATTGCAAACCTTACTGTAGGTTAAGAGCCCCTGTTCCAGGCATCACATACAATATTTATCTATTTCATCGGCAAATTACATTTCCAGGGATATTTACTGCTGAAGACACAACAGAGGTTTATTCAATTAAAACGGGACCCGTGTTTCTTTTACCACAGCTATTGTCTTTGCCCTTCACTTTATTTGAAATACATTTTTATTATAAGTAATGTGGCTATATGATAAATAACACATTTTATAATGTTTAAAAAAAATAAAATTTTACATCTGCTTTTGATGCCTTTTAAAAAAGTTCTAAGAATGGATGGAGGATAAACAAGGATCTTTTATTTGACTTGTCTTGCCCAAATTTCCGTGCTGACAGATGTTAAGAGACCATTAAGGGCAATAAAATGGCTTTGGTCTCCGCAGTAGTAGAACTCCAGTAGAGGAGGGTCTTATTCCCAGAGATGCTAGACCTGAGCACTGCGCGGGATGAAGCACGGCTTACCTTTAAACGCCCCTGACATTGGCACGGCGAGGAGCCGGAGAAAAGGAGCTGGCTGCTCTCTCCCAGCTGTCCGGGAGCGTGAGCGATCGCGCTCGACAGGTCTCTGGCACGGCCATCCGGCCGTCTTCTGTCCGCGTCCAGCGCCCGAAGATAATTAACGGCATGCGCTGCATCGCGTTGAGAACTGGCCGCGGTTTCGCCTTTTTTTCATCTGAGAATACAAACAGTTTTTTTATGAGGTACGTAGGAATAACTAAGTTCACATATAGCCATTTTTACGCCATCCTGGAGAGAACTTGAGCTGGAAAAGAGATTATTTTATCTGCCGTGTTGAATGTGGAATATTAATTAAGAAGTGGCCTCATGCTGTAAAGGTTCTTAGTCCGAGCTCAGCCACGGGCCTACAGACTTAGCATTGTTAGCTTGAGGCTCGTCTGAGTTGTTATTCGTCTGTGACAGTCCTTATGGAAATGGTATATACTGCAATATATCATAAATATGTGGACCTATATGGAAAATATAATGATACATATATTTCACAGAAGTGTAATATATTGCTATATTTTAAAGTGGCCATAATTGTGACATTTGGAAATATATTATGAAGTCTTGCGATATATAGATAATATATTTATATCATTACATTTTTCAATATATTCCAGTTCCATAAGGAAGTTTTGGCTTTGTTCCGCTGGGGAAGCATGGGCATAGGCTACAGACATTGGTTCTGCAGGTTTCCGCTATATAAACGGCCCATAGCTCTTCATCAGGATCCAACAGATTACCAGCTGTCCATGAAACTCCCCAATTCTACTCGGATTTGTACAAGTTCTCCTGTGGTACGTTGTGTAGTCACTTCAGAATCCACCAATATATAGATTTGGGGTACTGGGTACTTTACTTATGTGTACAGTAGCAGAACTGTACAACTGTTGTCGTGGAAAAAAGGTATTTTGGAATGTCACATATTTATGGTCAGTTGAGGACGCCATTGGCGGAATGGAATACGGCTTTAATGCCGATTCTTTTTTCAAAACCCGGTGAAGACCTGTCGGCACGGAAAGGCATGCGGTATCACTTCCAGAGGTCAGATTTATAAACCCTGAGGATTGTGTCTGAATGACTGGGGATGCCCTCTTTCAGGCTCCGTTTTCTTCAGCTGTTTTTTTTTCTGCGCTTTTAAACTTTCGGTCCATGAAATATTTGCTTAGCAGGCGCCTGTTTCCAGCATGCTTTCCATGGCTTGCATTTTAGATATTATCCATTCCTACAGCTGGCCCAGTTTCATACTTACAACTGCACGCCGCCAGTAATATTTGCTATGATTACATCATCTTTAAGGGGAGAAAAAAAAAAGGTGTACATTTTGTTCTATTGTATAGTATTTCAAAGAAGGCTGCCTTGCTGGTTGAGTTAAGGGGTGTTGCTTCGCTGAGGAGCCACAACTTGAGATTTAGGGTTCATAGAGGTGAGGGTGAAATGCTAGCATTTCTTACGCTGCCAAGTACACTGCAAAAAATGTCTGTCTTAGTCTTGTAATGAGACTTAAAATCTTATTTATTTTCCTCAAAATTGGAAAATATTAGCTTGTTTTAAGTTACTTTTTACTTGACAAGTGAAATTATCTTACCCCACTGGCGAATCTTGAAATGAGTAAAAATAACCCCACTGGCAGATAGTTTGTTTTATTTAGAAAAAAAAAGTAACAGAAATAAGATTCTAAAGTCTAAATATGAGATTGAAATACTTGTTAAGATTAGTTTTTTTGCAGTGTATTTTAATAGACAAACACCAGTACAAGGAGCGCACTGAAAACCGTCAGTTGAGATTTATTTTGACATTTGACCTACGGCATGAGCGCTGCTATAAAAGTAAACTATATTCTTATCACATAATTGGGAGGATGCGAGCCGTGCCTTTTCAGCTATCGTGGTCGGAGAAGTGCAGCAGTAGCAGGCAAATAACATGAAAAATTATAAACAAAGAATGGAAACTGAACGACTCCCCGAATCCTAGGAAGGAATCCCCATTTCACTTGTCAAATACTATAAATCTTCTGCAAATGCAATGGAAAATCGGTTTTGAATTAAATCTTTGTTGTGTTCCATCTGATTTACGTTGCAGTAATTGCCTGGTAGCACAAGAGGCCTATACGAACGAGGAGAACGAGTGTGAAAAATGCTAAAAATGCTAGTGCTACAGGCACCAGACAGTGGTCAACCCCACATGGCTCTCCCACCACAAGGAAACAATAAGCACTTATTTGGCCAGCGCCGAAAAAACTTCACTCAACTGGATCAACTTAGCAATCATAATACCGCAGGCTAATTCCTGCTTTTGGAGAGGAGAGCTGATAAGAGCTAGAGCTTTTGAAGTAGAGTTTGGTTTGAGTTCCAATCATTTTGCGAGATTTAATATGAAATTGAACAGTCCCCAAGCGTATTTTACGTCTGTTTTTGCTTAAGGTCATTGTCTGGTACCTCCAAATATGCATTTGAATCAGACCCAGACATATTTCTGACGCTGCTGTACCTGAGTCTGTGGGGTGGGGGGGTCACTGTTATCCATCTGTGTCCACCAGTGGGAAAGGTCGGGTGTGTTAGAGGAGTGGGTTGGTTTTGGTGTGGTCAACCTCAACCTCAACCTCAAAAATAATCTGTTCACTTTGGAAACAAGCAGGTGTTCTGTTTTTGTGGGAAGGCACACTACAGCCAGGGCTGAATTCTGATTATTTCTTCCTCTGTGGGAGAGATGGAGAGGGAGAGAGTGATAAATCTGCCTCCAGACCTAAGAAATACAGGTCACAGGGGGAAGAAGCAGAGTGAGGGAGTGACCAGTTGTAAGATGGAAGAAAGAAGAAGAAACAGGGTTTCCAAATGGAGAAAATATTTATTGGTTCCGAGATTAAAATTCTTTATTGTGTGCATGATCCTTCATAAGAGCTATATAACTTACAACTCCATTGTGAGTAGTGCATGACACCTTTATAAGAACTACATTCATAAATGCTTATGTCAAGAACTCTAAATGGGTATGTGGAGTGTAATGTCACTTTCTGCATGGAGAGAGAGAGAGAGACTCCAGCCGGTGGGA
Source organism: Ilyophis sp. 1 JC-2022 (assembly GCA_022702515.1). Taxonomy (NCBI): domain Eukaryota; kingdom Metazoa; phylum Chordata; class Actinopteri; order Anguilliformes; family Synaphobranchidae; genus Ilyophis; species Ilyophis sp. 1 JC-2022. The sequence goes on from CM040395.1 coordinate 8,935,790, forward strand.
AACATTGAATGTCCACTTCCTTGTTAGCATTGGCTTGGGTCCAGCTGTCTGCCTTTGCTTCCTGTCGGACAGGAAACCGTGGGTACAATCCTAACCAGAGCTCTTTACTGAAACTTTGCAGTTTTAGGACTAACACTGTTCTTGGCCCTGCAATCCTAAAACCGCCACCTCCTAAACCCCACCGACCCACCCACCTGGAGTACCCATCCACGCGAAACCAAGGCCTGCTGTCCAGCGTGTGAGCTCAAACTACTCGCACAAGTTCTCGATCGGTTAAATGGCCCCCGTGACGGTATTTGTGAAGAAGCCATCAAAACAATCCCCCCTTTCCTCATCCCCAAGCTCTGGTCCTGTGGGGTTACTACCCTTCAGCCGCAAGCTCTGGTCCTGTGGGGTTACTACCCTTCAGCCGCAAGCTCTGGTCCTGTGGGGTTACTACCCTTCAGCCGCAAGCTCTGGTCCTGTGGGGTTACTACCCTTCAGCCGCAAGCTCTGGTCCTGTGGGGTTACTACCCTTCAGCCGCAAGCTCTGGTCCTGTGGGGTTACTACCCTTCAGCCGCAAGCTCTGGTCCTGTGGGGTTACTACCCTTCAGCCGCAAGCTCTGGTCCTGTGGGGTTACTACCCTTCAGCCGCAAGCTCTGGTCCTGTGGGGTTACTACCCTTCAGCCGCAAGCTCTGGTCCTGTGGGGTTACTACCCTTCAGCCGCAAGCTCTGGTCCTGTGGGGTTACTACCCTTCAGCCGCAAGCTGTCTCACATTCCGAACATTTTTCCAATTCTTCACGTGGAAGAAATTAAACAATGTTTGGCCTGCTAGCCTGTGTGTGGATGCAGGCTTTTACTCACATAGGCCTTAGCTCACGCTTCCTCCTGCCGCTGCTGGCCAGGCTCAGTCACCCAAGAGGGAGCTCCTGCCTTACTCTGATGTCATTGTCTTTAACTTTGAGTAATAATGGAGAAAGACTTTCCCCCCATTTTCCAACCCCTGAGGACCAATGTATGTGCTGGCTTCATTTTATAAATAAAAGAAAAACGATATTCCTCCATGCTGAATCACTTGTATATCAGACCACAGTGAAACGTTTTCTCCAAGGACACACGAGCATTTCGCAGCTGTAGCTTATGACTTTATTATTAAAAATATTAGATCAAATCAATGATCGGGATAATTAATTAATTAATAGCAGAAGTTGGGGGCTACTGGGTGGGTCAGCCCGTTAAGGTGCTGTTCTCATGTGTGGATGGGCCCCATGGGTCTAATCTGGATCATGTAGCGGCTGTGGATGGACAGCCCCACAGAGAGAGAGAGGGGGGTGGGTCAGTCGGCTGGGATGACCTCATTCATTGTTCGGATCTTTCAACTTTTAGCCCTCCGAATAAGCTTGACGGGAAGCACACAATGTAATGACTCGTGTTTGTCTTTTATTTGTTTTATTTTTAAATGACCACAGGTCATAAACCTTCAAAATGTAGAAGAAAAAATGATTACAATACATTCTTTCAAATATGTGAAGCAAAAAGAAGCAAATAATGTTGTCTTTCATAAACACAGCAGACTCGAAACAACCAATGACTACATTGACCAGAATGCTTAGCGCTCTGGGACCATACGCTCTGTGTGCTCCTGTCGAAGTCTAGATAGAATAAGTTGCTGACGTTACTGTTACCCGTGGCAGCCGCGCATGCTCACAAGAGTTTGTCAAATATTTAACCATAGAATAAACGTTATTACGTAGAACTAGATGGATAAAAGTAGATATAAGATGTGCAGACATTTAAAGAAACTTAAATAAATTACAGATAGTTCTAATCTTTTTACCAAGTGACCTAAAAGTCTTGACACCTCCCACTTGGCCGACTGATCAGACGATCCAAGGAGGCCACAATAAACACAACAGTCTCTCAATGGGTAAACTTAACGTCCATCCTTCGTAGGCATCCAAATGGAAACTAAAGTGCCTTTCAAAACGAAAGTGTCTTCAAGGTTAAAGTGTTCTTCAAAGGTCCAAACGCTTCCTAGAACAATATGAGCACAAAGGCTAACTAAGGAGGTAGGCTCCACCACCTTTCCTCCTACCGAGTGTAGGTTTGCCTGCTAACTAAAGCAATTAGAATTCACTCAGACTTGTCTTACTTCCTGCTGGTCCTCGACTGGAATCAAAACAACCAGCCTCCGCACATCCCTGTGAAGGACGATGGTCGTAGGAAATTTAGAGCTTTTCCTCCAGGTCCTGGACACAAGGGGGGCAGGAAGACCCACGCAGGTCGTCACGTCCACGTCCCGGACCACCCCTTCTTATCAGGATACGTAGTGATGACCCGGCCGAGCCGGAACTGTCCCCTTAGAGCGTTCTGGTCTGCAATCCAGACCACATCTCCAACCTTGACGTTCCTCTCTGTTCGGTGCCACTTGTGCCGGATGAACAAGTTCGGGCCCGCAAGCTCGCTCCACTTTGACCAGAACTTGTCCACTCCAGCCTGGACAGCCCTCAGCCTGCGCCAAGGGTGGGTTTCCACGACGATCCCATTCATGTCTCCTCCCTGTCCGGTGCGCCCTAGGATAAGGGAGTTAGGAGTCAAGTACTCCACAGCGTCTTCCTGTTCCTGTGCCTTGGCGTCGATGGGTCGCTCGTTAGTCAAGTTGGCTGCCAAGTAGAGCAGAGTCTGAAACTCCCCCCAGGTGTAGCAGCCGGTAGATCCGCCAAGGTTGTTGAGAGCTCTTTTAATGAGTTTGACAGCTGCCTCCGCTGCTCCATTCCTGTGGGGCGAGTCCGCAGGATGGAAGTCCCACTGCCACTCAGTACCATTCCTGGCAGCCACGTTCTCAACAGACGCCTTCTGCAAACAGGCCAGGTGTCTGTGTAGCTCTCTGAGCGCAGGCCTGGCGCCCACGAAGTTTGAGCCTCTATCCGACCATAACTTCCTGGGATGCCCCCTCAGAGCAGTGAATCGCGAGTAGGCCTGAAGAAAGCTCTCAGAAGACTGGTCGTCGACGAGGTCAGCGTGGACGGCCCTGGAAGCCATGCAGCAATACACGATTCCCCAGACCTTTTTCTTGGCCCTTTTCTTAACAGCGTCCCTTACCTCGAAGGGGCCGAAGAGGTCCAGTGTGGTATACTCAAATGGGTTTGCTCTACTGGTACGTTCCTGAGGAAGGTCGCTCATCACTTGCTGGCACAGCCTGGCTCTTTGCTTCCTGCAAGTGATGCATTCGTTGACCACCTTCTTGACAGTCCTCCGACCTTGCACCACCCAGGCCTTTCTTCTTGTGCGCAGCAGTGTGGCAGCAACGCCTTCATGATTAGCCTTGTGAGCTTCTCTTGCCAGCAAAGTCCCCAGCCACGACTGGAAAGGGACTAACGGTACAGCCGTTCCATCTTCATTCCAAGATTGGACTCTGCCGCCACACAGTACGAGTCCTGCGTTATCATCCTTGGTCACAACCAGGCGGTTCAGGGTTGTGTTGTGAAATTCGGCGCCGTCCTGGGCCTCAAGGACCAGGTCTAGGAAGGCTGCTGTTCTCTCTTCCGCAGACAGCACAAAGCCCTTTACCTCCCACTTTGCTGGACTCGAGGCTTGGGGTTTCCTACTCAGCCAGGATTCCGCAGCTCGTCGAGTCCAGGCGACGGTTCCACATAGTTTAGACAAGGTACTGAATCGCTTGGGCTCGACAAGGCGCACGAGTTCCACACCCCAAGGTTTTCTCATTGGCCTCTCTGCTTCTGGAGTTAGACCCTGGCCTTTCGGCGGCGGCGGCGGCTGCAGCGCGGGATGACCATCTTCGTCCTTGGAGTCTCCCAAGTCCACACCGTCGTCAGTGTTGCTGGGGCCAGATGTCTTCTGCAACTGAGCCCTGGTGACCGCAGCTGAGAATGCTTTTCTCCGGAGCCTTTTCACGTCATCAGCAACGGTGGTCACTATCTCGCTGGCCATCTTCACAGGCCACTCAGCTTCCGGCCATCCTAGGAACTCAGGGCCTCTTTGCCACTCCGACTCTTCATCGAGCTCCTCAGGAGATGCTCCTCTTGTGATGATGTCTGATATGTTGAGGTTGCCCTCAACCCACCTCCAGTCCTCCACTGGTCCAGCCTTCTGGATTTCTCCGATGCGGTTAGCAAAGAAGGTTTGGTAGCCGTAACTATCCTTCTGGATTGCTCCTAGGATTGTTTGGCTATCCACGAAATGGACCCAGTGTGCGACCTCGATGCGGCAGTGCTTCTCAAACCTTTTCAGACGGGTTGCGAAGACAGCGCCGCATAACTCTGCCTTAATCACGTCCCCTTTCTGGTCGAGAGGAGTAAGTTTGCCTTTTGACTCAACCAACCTCACGACGACCCCGTCCTGCGTCTCCCAACGGAGGTAGAGCACGGCGCCGTAGGAAGCCTCACTCCCATCTGAAAATGTGACTCCCAATGGGCGGCCTAAAACTCCTGGTGGTGTGAGGCTTCTCTCGAACCTGACTTGGCCAAGTCTCACATACTCCTCGAAGAGTCTTATGGAAGCCTCCCGGAGTTTTGGCGAGAGTGGGTCATCCCAAGTATCCTTAGTCGGGTTGTCTTTCCCCGCTTCTTGGTAGGACTCCCTCACGAGCATCACCCCTTTTTGCTTAGCAGGTGTGGCTAGACCAATGGGGTCATAGAATCCAGCAATCTGGCTTAGCAGCACTCGACGGGTTAAAGGGTTTGGAGTGTTACTTCTGATGTCATCTTCGCACAAATCAAGTCCCGTCCTCATTTTGCCTCGCTTCTTTGAGAAGTTGATGGACGTCATCACGCGAAGTTTGTCAGTCTCTGGTTCGTAGCCGACTCCCAGTGCTTTGTTCTCTTCGTCCAGCATTTGGTTGGGTAACACCAGAGTTTTGGGCGCAGACACGGTTGTTCCACTGTTACTGGAGTCGGCTTCGGCTCCAGACCTCCCACTTTGGCCAGACAAGACCCACGGTTTAAGGGAGAAGCCCCCAGCTTTCAAGATCTTTTCCACTTCTTTGGTGATCTTCTCCAGTGTCTTGGGGTCGTCGTGGGACGTCAAGATGTCGTCTACGTAGCTGTCTTCTACCAGAACCCGGCGCTCTTCAACCATGGCAGCGAACTGGGGAAGGTTTGCCGTTTCTCTCATGGCGACCTGGGCGATGCAGCCAGCAGGCTTATCGCCGATGTTGACTCTGACGACGACGAAGTCCTCGATTTCATCCTCTGGATTGTCTCTCCAAAGGAAGCGATGAAGCTGGACTTCCTTGTCCTTAAGCCACACGGAGTTGTACATTTTTTTCACGTCGCCTAGAGCGGCGTACAACCCGCTCCTGAACCTCAGAAGGACTCCTCTTATCGGATTGAGGACGTCTGGACCCTTATGCAGGAGGTCATTCAAACTTGCCCCCCGGAACTCTTGGCTACTATTCCAAACGATTCTCACAGGGGTAGTGGTTGAGTGAGGATTAGGTGCAACTAGATGACTGATGTACCACTTTGGTCCCTTCCAGCTGTCGATTTCCTCGTTGGTGAGTTTAGCAGCAGCTCCCCTCGAGACCATCTCGTGGATTTGCTCTCTGTACGCAGCCTTCCACTCCGGCTCCCTCTCGAGACGTTTCTCCGTGTTCCGGAAGGTCGCCTCCACTGCACGTCGGTTGTCTGGCAGTGTCGCAGGGTCTCCTTTCCATGGATAAGCTGCGTCCCAGTGAGGGGACTCGCTGTGCTTGTCTGCTTGCATGTAGGTGAGACATTCTTTAATTTTTTCCAGGTCTCTTTCCTCTCCTAGGGTCATTTCTTTGCCTCCAGGGGGACACCTACCGCATTTGCAGCCACCACATTGAGGATCACAGGCCGCGCCGACGCTGTCCCACTTGAACCACTCGAAGACTTCTTTGCTGGTTGTCACAGTACTCCGGAGAATTGTTTCTCCATTTTCCACCTGGGCTTCGCTAGGTCCTGCCGGGTCCACAAGGATCTCCCTGTACGCCCTCGAAGCTGTTCTCAGCGACCTCGCGAAGTGAGTTTCAGACCTATGCACTGCTAGGTCTACCACTTCGAAGAGGTCAGGATGAGTTCCGCCGACGGTCTTACCCAGGGGACCGTCCCAGAGGACGAGGTCTCCCTCCACTTTGGTTGGCTGTGGGACCAGGCGACCCTCCCGGTGACTAATTAGCAGGTCAATCCTCTCGGGGCGGACCAAATCCTTGGTAGCAACGTCAGGGAAGAACTTCTGTAGTTGCTGCGGTGTAACTGCCTGGTTCACCTTTGCGATGTTTTCCAGGCCGTAACAGAGGAGTTTGTGCTCCGCTACTGTACCCTTAGGGGTTTTTACTCTCAGCCTCAGGGTATACCTTCTCGTAGCAACTGTCTTCTCCATCCCTCCAACTCCTTGAACAATCAGCTTGATGTTCTCTCCATTCAGCCGGAGACGCTCGGCGGCTTCATTTGAGATGTAATTTGTATCTGAAGCGAGGTCAATCAAAGTACCGACTAGCTGGCCCGAGTTTGTCGTCACTTCTAGTAGCATCATTACGACTGGATACTCTTTCGGCTCACTACCAGTGCTGGTGCATACTGTTGTTGAAACTTTGTTTGAGAAAGCTTCTTTGAACTCTGCTTTCAGCTCTGGAGAGAGTTTGGCAAGGAGCTCCTCCTGTTTGTCGGTCAGTCCAAGTCCTCTTTTCTCCACTTTTGCATCGCTCTGCTCTCCGCTCTTTTTATCCTTCTTGATTTGTGGCTTCGGACAGAGCAAGTAGTTGTGGTCTGAGGACCCCCCTTTCCGACAGTCGTCCTTTGAGCAGAGATACTTTTGGGTGCAACTGCCATCTTCGCCATGGAGGCGCAAGCACTTGAAGCATGCTCCTGCCTTCTTCAGCTGAGCCTTCTTACTCGACAGGTTGAGCTTCTTGAAGACTTTACAGGCAAACAGTCTGCCCGCGTGCTCATCGTCTCCACACGCGATGCATGAATTTAGTTGAGAGTCCTTTTGAGTGTTTCTCAATGTGGCTTTGGTGAATGCCTTGTATCTTTCCTTTGTCTTGTCTCTCTCAGGATTGTCCGCTGGGCAGGGCTGCAGCTGGTCTAACTGCTCGAGAATGTCCTCCTGCCTTTTCAGGTACTGCAGTAGACAATCGAAGTGGTTGCGCGATGAAAAGCCACTTGCAGGGTCACTCTTGTGCGTTAGCCACTTCTCTTTTAGGGAGTCAGGAAGCTTACTCTCAATTGACTGCGCAACCACCCGATTTTTCACTGCATCTTCCTCCCCCAGGACTTGGAGGTCACGAAGTGCTCTCTCCACAGCTTGAATCAGTTCGATTGTCTTTCTAGGCTGGTTTCCCTTGATGGGGGGAAGTCCTTGCACTTCTTTCGAGATCAGCAGTACTATCTTTGGCTTGTTTCCGTACTTGTTGTCCAGGAGCCTGAAAACGTCGTCGGCAGATCCGCAGCTGGACAACACAAGGTCCCTCTTGACTTTCTCGTCTAGGCTGCCTAGAAGGTGGAATTTCCTCACATTCTCCAGTCTGTGTGGGTTTCCCAGGTGCTGCAGGTCCTCCCATTCAGCTTTCCAACGGTAGTAATCCCTCATGTTACCGGAAAACGTGGGCAGGCGTGCTCGCTCAAGACTAATCAGGGGCCTGACGTTGAAAGTCCCGGAGTAGATGCCGGAACCACCTTGCTGTGCGTTGAGAGTCCCTCGTGGCGTGCTCGCGGCGTTCGGAAATACACCATAGCTGAGATTGGGGGGCGCACTGGGCAGGTTAGGCTGGGCGTCACCTACAGGGGGTTGCGAGTCTACGGGGTAGAACTGGTCAGGGTCAGGTTGAACACTACCAGCCGCTGCTTGCTCACCGAGCTTTCCGTCTTGGTTTTGCTCTACCGCAACATCTGGCTCATCCTCTTCATCGCCGGACCCGTTCCAACCTTGAGTACTGCCTCGCCACGCCCACTCATCCCACAGTTTCTCACGTCGTTTCTTCAGCTTCCTAGTACGGTTTCTTAACTCCGTTACCTTGGATCTAGGAATCAAGTTCATCCACTCATTCACCTCTTTGTCAAGCTCGGAGACCTCCCGTTCCAGGCTTCTATTCATCAGTTCGCGCTGCCTCCTGGTCATCTGCTGGTGGTCGGTTGCCTCAGCCTCGTCCAAGGCTGATTCAGCCTCTTCGGCGAGGGTGGTAATTGCCTCCTCAGCGAACCTGGTCCAGAAGCTCGTTAGGACGATCTGTTCAGTTTCATCAAACTTACGGTCGCACTCCGCTGTTTTCTCGTCGATGCGCTCCGCCTTCTCTTCGGCGTTTTCACTGCCCGCTTCTCTCAGGGCTGTGGAATACACAAACCCTGCATCTCTAACTTTGGAGTGCTCCATTTTAAAGTTCCTCCACTCACCCATCATTTCGCTTTCTCCCAGTGCGTTAGCCCTGGAGATGAGATGGTTGGCTCTTTTGGTGAACGCGGTCTGGGCTGCCGAACGCTTCTGCTTTAGCCTTTCCAGCTCCTCCTCTGTTGTTGCCATCTTGCTAACTTTTCTTGCGTTGACCGAACGTACAAGCTTTTAACACCACCTGGGCTCAAATAGTCCTTTACCTCTACTGGGTTTGTAGACTCAGTTCCCTCTTCCTGGCTTTGGCTAGTTTTCCTCGGCTAGCAGGTTAGCAGATGAGCAGACGACTTTAAGGACGGGCTGTTGTGTCACAGTCAGATTGGTTAAACAGCCTTTTGATGATTATTCTGGTCTTCGGGCTCTGTCCTTGCTTCAAGGTTATCCGGCCTACTTTTCTTCGGATCCGGGTCCCTGGTTTATGACTGTTCGGATCTTTCAACTTTTAGCCCTCCGAATAAGCTTGACGGGAAGCACACAATGTAATGACTCGTGTTTGTCTTTTATTTGTTTTATTTTTAAATGACCACAGGTCATAAACCTTCAAAATGTAGAAGAAAAAATGATTACAATACATTCTTTCAAATATGTGAAGCAAAAAGAAGCAAATAATGTTGTCTTTCATAAACACAGCAGACTCGAAACAACCAATGACTACATTGACCAGAATGCTTAGCGCTCTGGGACCATACGCAAAGCAGTTCACTTGTTACCGTTGCGAAGCCGCTATGAAACAGAGCCTGCGAATACTGATTAACGTATCGCACCTAAGACATGTAAACCAGCTCAACATTCTACAAAGGATTTAAGGAGAACAAAAGTCGCCGTTATCTATACTAACGTTAACGTTAGTTGGCCGAGTATTCAATAGTTAACGTTATGCCACAGCTAACATTGCTAGCCGAGAGTGATGATTAACATACATAGCGAGCGCCTCTAAACCACAAGTTGTCATTTGACTAAACAGGCTAAATTTGACTTTGACTAAATGTTTACACACACACACAAACATTATATTAATGATTTAAACATCGTTAACAGGCCATATTAGCAGCTAGCAGTTGCTACATACCAACGGGCTGTGTGCTCCTGTCGAAGTCTAGATAGAATAAGTTGCTGACGTTACTGTTACCCGTGGCAGCCGCGCATGCTCACAAGAGTTTGTCAAATATTTAACCATAGAATAAACGTTATTACGTAGAACTAGATGGATAAAAGTAGATATAAGATGTGCAGACATTTAAAGAAACTTAAATAAATTACAGATAGTTCTAATCTTTTTACCAAGTGACCTAAAAGTCTTGACATTCATCATTCTGATATCAAAGAGCACCATTAACCCAAAGGACCCCTGGTTGATCAGGCACAGACAGAAGGACAGCGATGAAATGCAAAACTCAGGGAAAGCGATTGGTTGGATGCACGTGTCATGCAGCAGTTAGCAAGGCCTTAACGGCTTACGCATTAAAATGCTCGTCACTCCTAAAATACCCAGAGGTCTTTCAGTTCAAGTTTAGCATTAGTTTTTACGCTTCATCGCAGTGTAAGTCAGTGATCAGAGTAAGCCCTTTCTTACCAGGCTAGCTCTGCACGGTCTGTGGCAGAGGAGTGAACGCGTACAGGGCCCAGATATTTTTGCCGCCGTTTCACGATAATGAAAAGAAAAAATCGGGCCCACTCCTCTATGCAAGGCGAGCCTCTCGCTCTTGCGGCAGCTACTGTCTGGGAGCTTAATTAAGACGTACCTTTGATCGTCGCCGACGCAGTTCGGTTCCTCGTTTCTCCCTGCCGTAGGAGAAGAAGGAGAGGAAGGGAAATGGAGAGAGAAACCGGATAGATTTTTATCGGCGCGCGTTCAAGTATAATTACCCTCGCTGGCTTTGTTGCTCTGCTGGAAGCAATCATTAGCCGTCGCTCCAGACATCTCCAAGGCAGCACATGTTTTGTTTTTTTATTTGCTGTAATTCCTTGCGTCAGATGGCAAAGAGCTCAAAGGCAGCCCGTAGAAGCTTCCGGCAGCTCTGCACCATCCTGTTGTTAGGGTCGACGGCCTCCCCTATCCGGAAAACAGGCCTCTAATCCATAAATGCGGGAGAGCGTTCAATGCAGGAGTAGTGGTCGGATCGAAGTGCAAAAGCAGGGATAGGCTTAAGCTTTTTTTTTTTACTGCATACAAACCGGGAAACAGCTGTTTGTGTGATCTAGGATTGCGTAGGCAGACGAACAAGGAACAACGGGCTCTCAATTATTTGAGTAATAAGTTCAAAGCAGCCAAGCAGCTGTTGAAAACATCAAAGCCGTTTTGTTCCTAGAGCTCTCTCCAGCTGCCACGCCCCCTCCTTAGCGTGAAAATCTGGAGATGGTTTTCAGGGAATCAGTCCATCAATTAAAGCAGCCTATTGTTGGGGTTTATTTAACAGTGCCAAACTACGTAGGGATGTGCAAGCCATTTACTGTGGTCTACTGTATTAAGTGACCCTCAATCCGATGTGCGTAGCATTGCCCTGTAAACGTTGTTTTTTCCCAAAAATTCCCATCGCGGCAGTGTGTCTGTTTTCTCGACTGCTCCTAGGACTAATGCCAACTCCAGCTGGGCCATGATTTTTGCTTTCACATACGTGCTTTTAAACACTTTATATTTATCCACGGAGACTGGATCTTTTTATACTCTGTCTTAGAAAAAAATAGATTCCTGTGGGTTTGCGCAGCCCTCAAGAAAACAAATTCCCACTCTACCCAGAATTCTAGCCGTCGCTCACAAATTCAAGGTGTCGGTTCGACGAGTGCTGACTGTGCTTGTTGTGGGGGGGGTGTGGGGGGGCTGGTGAGGCGAGCTTGGCTGGTGCAGTTTTGCTCTCGAGTAGAGGTGGAACAACCAGGGGTCCGAAAGTAAAAGTCCTGCCTTGTGTTTATTCCACCCATGAACTCAGCCAGCTGATTTCACTAATTATCGTTCTACCTCTTGGCTGATGAATTGTCCAGGAGAAAATCCAGGTGATTGGCACAAAACAGTGGGGAGAACTTATACTTTTCTGAACCTGGACTTTACACCTCTGCTGCCGAGTGCCAGAAATGACGCTGGGAAACTCGTCTCGGGAGACAACAGTGCGGTTATGGGTTCTGAACAAACCTCAGTGCACTCCAGCTCCAGCTTGGTCATGTGACCTTTCTCCTTGCAGCGCCAGTGCCGGTGTTATTCACGAGCCAGGATGTGACTGAAGAGTAGCGCTGAGATCATGTTATGTGTCTACAACAGGACGTGGCTGACTGACTGTCTGCATTCTGGCGATTACGTCCGTGCGTGTGGAGAGAGGCAACCTGCGCAAAGCCAACGGGAGATTGTCAGCAGGCTGGCCGTAATTCCAGGCTCTTCCTGAAAGAGGTTGTTTTCTTCAAAAAGTGGCAGCAATTACATGGTCTGGAACCACCGCTAACTGCCCCTCACCCCCCGACTGGGGCGCAGTCTGCGACCTATCGCGTCGGTTGGTCGTGGCGGAAACCTTCTGGCGGTTCTCCACAGCTCCTGGAATGTGAACCCACCAGCTGGCCTGAGCGCAGACCGATCTAAATGTGAGGCCCGTTATCGTATTTCTGAAGAAAAGGGGCAGGTGAGCTCACGCGATGCGGGCTGGCGCCATGTTACAATGGCGCTGTTTTCACCATTCTAACGCCACAAAACCATAAACATACTCTCAGAACTGAAAGCCTCAATCTTTAAGGAAAAATTTAGCGGTAACTAGAATTACTTTGGTAAAAAAAAAAAAAACTTGAAACATAGACAGCGTACCACCACTGCCCTTTAAAAACGGTCATAGCATAAAATGTGTCTTATAGACAGTCATTTCAAGAGGTCTAATCAAACTGTGTCCATCATTTTGGCCCATTTGTTCTGCTTACTGACAGGGTAGATACAGTTTGATTATGAAGGGGGGACAGTTGTCTGTGACATTCTCCCCACATAGAAATTAGCATGCAGTTGCTCTCCCGATATCAGTGCTAAAAGTGTCAGTTCTGCCATAAATAAGATCTTCCCTTTTTCTCAGTCAATCATTGTATGTTTTGCCCATTGATTTGATTAATTCATCATAAATGATTGACCTGAGACTCTGAAGCCAGATGAGCACCCAGTGACCCCCCCGTATCACGAATACATCAGAATGAGATGATGTCAGCAGTTTAGCAGCAAGTCACCATTGCATATAGTCACACAGTGATATTGTACTTGGGCTTTACGACAGGCCAAAACCCATGGGGAGGTCCGGTTGTTATAGTCTGGAGTATTTAGTTCCTGCAAAGCTATACGTTTAGTCATTTAGGCTAGTGAGCATGCTCCTCCAGACGAATGGGACAAATCCCACAAGATAACATCTGCATCCTGGCATAGATTGTGCATGGCACGGCTTGTATTACTTCCCTAAGTGGTCACACATGCCGTGTACTCACCCTGTAACTGTAACCTTATAACCTAACATTCAGAAGTTATACATTTCCTCTCAGTCCCAGAATAGTACGGCAGACTAGTAATCGCTTTTCACAGAAATACTCTTGTCGAGCTTTCAGCTCGTTACAATAAGGTGAGTAAGGTCACCCGTTCTGCGGCCCGCGTCAGACATTGACGGTCCTCTGGAAACAAGCTCAGCAGAGGTAGAAAGTCCAGGGGTCAGAAAGTAAAACTCCTGCCATGTTTTTCTTCCACCCATGAACTCAGCCAGCCGATTACACCAATTAAGTTCTACCTCCTGGCTGAGGAATTGTGCTAATTAGCAAATCCAAGTGATGATTGGATAATACAGGGAGGACTTTTAACTTTCTGAACCTGGACTTTACAACTGTGAAGCTCAGATACTCAACCGTGCGCAAGGACTCCGAGGAAGTGCGCTGCAGCGATCCTAGCCCAGTGAGAGACTTGTCCCAGCAGCCAGCTGGAAAGGAGGCGCAGTCACCTCCTCCTCTCTGACTGGCAGCGCTGTTATTTCAAGGTTGGTGAAGAAGGAGAGAAGCGGGAAGGCTTCTCCCGCGTCAGCGTGGAAGAATTTGTCCTCCCTGACGGTGGAGAGAACGCAGTGCGGTAGAGCGTTTTTTATTTATTTATTTTTTTTATGAGGGAAGACGCTCCAGCTTCTTATTACTGTAAACACAGCGGGGCCCAGACCGCTTGCCAAAGCTCTTCACTTTGTTCCTCGGCGGAACAAAAACAAGGTACAACGAAAAATTGGTTCTGCGTGTGCCTTTCTGAGTAAATTGAAAACGATTAAAAAAGAGCTCAGGAACGGTAACACCGCCATCGACATGGCGGCAATCAATCTGAAACTTGAAATGTTGGTTCAGCTTACGTTGATGTTTTTGCAACTGCGGTACGGACTCAGGATCGTGATTGACATGGGCAGAGTGTGGCAGTACCTCCGCTCTCACATGATTGGCAGCTGTGCCATCAGTGACCCGCTGCTCGCTTCTTGAATCTGCGGAAATTTGACGCACTGCGCCGGACCTCGGAAAGCTCTGTTTGGGTTCACCCATCCCCCACATGGAGTGAAGAAAAAGCCCCCCCCAAAAAAAAAAACTTTAGCTGAGCTGCGCGGCTAGAATCTGCAGGAGAAACTCGATCGCTCTGTCTGGAGAGCGAAGAGGAGGGGAGTGGAGGGTGAAGTGGAGTTCACTGTTAGAGGGACACACACACACACACACTCACAGACACACACACACACTCACGGGACCAAGAGGCTGCGAGAGACGGGGTGTAGAGAGGGAGAGAGGGAACCTGTGCAGAGTGTGATAAGAGTGTGATCTCCTACTCCACCCACTCCTTGTTGAAAACCTGGGGCCTACAGGTTCTGAATGATCTGGGTACCTCTCTGTTTGCCATGGTTACGGTTTGGGCCCAAGGTTGTCAATGGGACTGAAGTCGGGTGGCAGTGACAGCTCAGTAAGGCCCACTATAACCACCTTCCACAAAACTCTCAAAGCTATGCCTTCACTCGGAATACTGACAAGCAGTTTCGCCCTGTTGTCCCGGCAACGCCAAAATGTTCCGTCTGCAGTAATCTCAGTGAAAGGCTTCCAATCAATACCGAAGCTCAGGCCAAAATGGCATTAGTCATCATTATAGGTATACGTTTCATCGGGCTATGAAGGAACGCCTGCATCGACCGTGTGTTATTCCCATTCCTGTCGATACAGAGCGGAATGGGATACATATTGTCTAACAGGATTTGTTCCATTGTACATTGGCAGACAGGAGAGCGGAAACGTGTTATCATGCAACGTGAAGTCTCCCTGTATCCACTACTGGAATTACAAAGCGTTCTCCAGTGCTGCATACTCCGTGTACCAGAGGTGAGCTCTGTTCTGCAGAAAAAACCCGCTTGCCTATGTGAGGAGCAGGGTTCTGATTTGCGGTAAGGCGATATAGGCATTTACTAAGCTGACTTCCTGCAGTAAATTGTGAGCGGTAAAAAAAGGAATGCGCTGAGTACGGGCTTTCACTATCTTTAAAAAATTGGGAGGGTGGACGAATTTGGGGCGCAGTGGGGGGTGGTGGGGGGGATGGTTGGGGTGAGGCTGGCGGGGTAGGGGGTGTGCGGAATGAGAAAAGTGTGTAACGGGGTTCACAGTTTCCCTTCGAGAGAACGCTAAGCCTGATCCGAACGCTAAAACAACAACAAAAGAAAAAAAACTTCTCTGGTAGCAAGCGGCTAACTCCTCCAGCTGTGAGTTGGGAAATTGCCATTTAGTAATATCACGGGTCATAATTCCGCTCTATTTCCCTTTAATACCGCTGAGGGTAATATACGGTCCGACCTGAACACCTGACTGGGTCTCGGGCCGCGGGCCTCAAATTCCTCCGTAAGGGCGCGGTGCAAGGCGCATGATAAAATCGAGGCCTTGTTCTGGAACGGGAGTACTGGAACAGTTTTCCCTGGCGGGTTCTGGTCGAGAGAGAGAGAGAGAGAGAGAGAGAGAGTGTGTGTGTGTGCTTGAGAGAGTGTATGTGTGTGTGTGTGTGTGTGTGCTTGAGAGAGTGTATGTGTGTGTGTGTGTGGTGAAGTGGGATGTAAGGCCTTGTCCTGAGGAACTCTTAATTAAGAAGCTCCATCTGGAGGACTTCCCCGGAGGAGTGGATCAGACCTGTCACACATTGGCCGTGATTACAAGGGCTGTATCATGTGTTTGTGCTGACTCTTCATATACAGTATATATACAGTATGTTACCCGTCTCGCATTTATATAAGTTCATAAAAAAACAAAAACTTTGTGAACTGCAATCACGTAAAGAATGTATGTGTTGAATACAGAAAAACTGAAAACTATTGGCCGCCAAAAAACAGCAAGACACATGGTCTGGACTGCGAGTTCAAAGCGAGGGATGATTCCAGCTGTGTCATAAAAGAAACAGCCTCAGTGAAGGAACATTGACAGGAAAAAGCAGCCATCTGCCGACACGCAGGAAGCTTCTAAGTGCGCAGCTTAACTTAACCTGCTTCTAGCGCAATTAATCAATGCATTTGGCAGTCTTTTAAGAAAGATGGTACCAGTCTAGGTTCATTATGTCGCCTCCTCTGAAGCTTGACCCAAAGTCACTGAGTTTACAGGGACCATCCTAATATGCTGTTATAGAGGGTCAGGTGTATTACCTGTTTTTTTATCAATGGAAGGTGTGACTTGTTTCCATTAAACACTCTTTTTTTGCGTCAGTGAGAATATAATGTACATATTTTATGAGAACAGAATCTTGTAATTAAATACATAGAAAATTTTATTTTTTAAAATGGAGCTTGAAAAGGCATAATTGCTTATGCTACTTCCGGGTTCATACCCTGTTCAGTTGATCAGCCAGGAAGTCTGAGGTTCAAGGTTTTTCTGTAATTTATTGACTTTGGGGTTTACCTGTCCAGCAATAAAACACTGGATTCAACTGACTAACCAATCACAGACTTTAGCCAAGGCCTTGATGGGCTGAATCAGGTGCTTTAGTGCTAGGCTAGAACAAAAGCCTGCGTCCACACCAGCCTTTCTTGGATAAGATTGGAGACGCCGTTACAAATCGAAACCATGCAGCGACAAGGAGCCAATGAGGCAACCTGAGATGTTTAATGACAAAGAAGAATGCAGCAAAAACAAACTGCATAATTCTGCATGAGCTATGTACTGTAGGGCAAGAAAATAGTATGGCGGGGGGTTGCGCTAATCAAGGTTGTGTACAGAATGTTATTTTTCCAAAGATGAACATGCCAGAAAGGTGTCACACGTTATTTTTCATGTCAGAAGTCTTATTTGTAGCTCATGACCACAATAGGACCGTTTTAGTAGCAGGAGCTCAGGTTCCTGATAGAAGTGTTGTGCTTTCATTTCTTTCTTTGTGCTACAAATATCTCTGCCATTTGCCCTTCCCCTCTCCAGCTGTGTGGAAAGCATTGAGTGCTTTGCAGGAACGCTTTGTTTGAAGGGGCGGAAACCCTGTTGTTTTTCAAAGGAAACGTCTCGCAGGTGGCTATGTTACAGCGCCTGACGTACTCTTGTACCAAACACAAGACTGGAACAGACCTCAGCTGGCCTCAATATTATGTCTACCTCACCTTTCTCATGAGACGGAAAGCAGGTTTTAGGCCTGAAAATTAAAGTAATGTAATTTACTAACTGAAATAAATACTACAGAGGAACATATATTCAGCCGCCACCGCAATAGTATTTTCTAATTATAATACAATTATTATAATATAATATATTCAGGCTGGGGTGTTTTATTACATATTTAAATAAACTGGTATCCAGCAACTTACACAAATTAGACATTAAATACTAGATATTTCCTGAGGCAATTAAGGACCTTGCTTAAAAGTAGAATAGCAGAGCAACAGAGATCATATGAACCTCATACTTCATATGAACTCCACTTCCTTAACTTCCAGTTACACTACCACTGCCGTTGTACCCTTAAGCAAGGTACTTAACCTGAATTGCTTCAGTATATATCCAGCTGTATGAATGGATAAAATGTAATAAGAAGTTGTGTAAGTCGCTCTGGATAAGAGCGTCTGCTAAATGCCTGTAATGTAATAAAGAACATATCGAGACCTTTGTTGTTTGGTTGTGAAACAGTTTTCGGATTGATGTATCTCATGGTGCTCTTAGGCATAGAGGTGGAGAGATAAATGTGGTAAAGAGTAAAGTGAATCTCTCCCAGGTGGAGTGTGTCTGAGCGACGTATGCCGTTTGATTTCCTTCACCAGGAAACCGCGTTCACTCTGCGTGGAAGGAGGGACGAACCAGCCACGCCCCTGCCATCTGCAGGCCTGACTCTCTCCTTAAGCGGTTTGCCCTTCATGTTCTGAACTTGATCTCGGCGCAGACAACGTTAATGAAAAGTTAATGCATGTCCGACTGTGGCCGGGGGTCCCAGGAGACTGTGCATAATTGGACATTGTATCACCTGACCGGAGAGTGAGAGATTGATGATCCTGCTGCCTGCTAAAGCTGAGTGGTCCCCCAGCATAGTAACCTTGCAGATCAGTGCACTACGATTGTTTTCTTACGGTTTAAAGTGAACAGAACAGAACATTCTCATGCTGATGTAACAATCACTACTGGTAACTGAAAGCGTTCTAGAACCCTGACTGGCAGTGTGTGGCTCAACACCTTTTATATTTTTTTGGTGTATGTGTGTGCTAGCCTGTGGTATCCTCTGACCTGATGAAGTATGATGCAGCAGGGACATAATGTCATTCAAAATAAATAAATAAAGCTAAATATTTCAAATATATACTGCGTGTAATCCAAAATACAGTGAAATAGAAATGAATAATTGCGAACTGATGAACTGAGGTTATTGTTGACCAGATTGAGGGCGGAGGACTGGGGGACGATTCGTTTTCTGGTAATCCTCTTCCGTGGATTCCTGGTGATCAGCTTGCACATATGTTACTCCTGTCTCTGGCATGTCCCCCTGGCCACATATTTGCCAAAATCAAAAAATATATACTTTATGTATTGTGATCTGATCAAGCATATATTACACAATACAGCAAATATTTAATTTGTTCTACAAAGCATCCATTCAATTTTGGCCGTATATTGTGACCTCTTTTTTCGCGTAGCAGATGAGTCATGAAATGATGAGTTCTTAACTGAGATGGAAGTTGATTTCCTCATTATTAAATGTAAACACATAGTAAGTGATAGCCAGCAGAGTAGCCTGTTACCACAAGCGTATAGGAAGCACGGGGCACCCTTTGCACACTGTGTGTTTGTTTTATCCAGAAATAAAGACAGATGCTGTATTCAGTCCTCGTGCCTCTGAAGTGGTTTAGAGGATGTCAGGCTGACCTTTAGCGGGGAGACGGGGGGGGTGAGGGAAGGGGGGGGGGTCGTAATGGGAAATGAAGAGCAGAGGAACAGTGTGTTCACGGCCGAGGAGCACAGAGAACCCGCCCTGAAGAACCGCTGCCGAGGCCAGCTCTGCCTGTTCTGGACTTGTGCTTGCTCTCTTACACACATATACACACATCTGCACACACACACACATACAGAGCATGGGCACACATGCTCATATACACACACACACACACACACACATGGAGAAAGGCACACATGTTAAAATTCATGCATGCACATACACACAGCCGCATGCATGCACATACACACAGCCGCATGCACACACATACACACTTACACCGACACAATCACACACAGGCTGAAAGGCACACCTGGTAGTACTCGTATGCACACACACACACACACACACAAAGAGAAAGGCACTGCTAGTACTCACAAGCACACACACACGCCACGCATGGGCCAGGATTGGCAAGCAGCTTTTCACACTCGGCTGTGGAATCCTCTTAATGGAGCAGGCGAAACATCTCACTGATTCGTCAACAGGACGTCACCTGGGTTATAAACGAGCATGATGTCACAACTCCAGAGACCAACCTGCTGCTCCTGTCAGCTTTGGCCTGTTAGTCTCCGTACGATCGCAGCATCAGGATTTGTGAAAAACCAGCTAAATTTGGTTTTTTAACTGGCTAGGATGTTGCCAGGTTACATCCGGGTAAAACCTGAACTAAATTAAGGCTAAATTGAGCTAAATTGACACGTTTATGTCAAAATGTGTGAAAACGTCTCTCAAACTAAATTGTCCACCCCTCTAGATGTCTAGATTCTGGCTTTTTCTCACTGGTAACTGTGCCCTTGTAACGATCTGATGGTGCCAGACATGGTGACAAGCAGTGGAATGTTGAGGATAGGGTTTTAGCTCCATACAACTATTTATTTCTACACGATGCACATTTTTTTACCCAGTGCACATTTTTTTGTGGTGAGCAGTCGGTGAAACGCCGTCTGGGCATTCAGTTGAAAACCCGGCTACATTTGGGTGAAAAGTGTATTTTATTTAAAAATATATTTTTTGTATATTTCTAGTTGACTAGGACATAGCCAGGCAATATCCCGGTAAAACCTGAGCTATATTGGGGTTAACCTTGTCCGTTTATGTCAAAACATCTCTTATCCTAGATTTCCACCCCTCTAGATGTAGATTCTGGCTTTTGCTCATTACATTATTTTATTACATTTTTAGATAGCAGACGCTCTTCTTTATCTACACACTTTTTTTTTTTTTTTTTTTATTTACATATCCACCATTGATATGATGATATATATATATAAGCAAAGCAGGTTAAGTACCTTGCTCTTCACACAAACGCAGCGAGTCGACCCTGGATCGAAAAAACGGCAACCTTTCGGTTACAAACCCAGTTCCTTAACCATTATACCACACTGCCGCCCCCCTGGGTACTGTAGGCACACACTAATCTGGGCCTACTCACTCATAAGAGAAGAGTTGTCTTTTGACGGAGGTGGGCTGATTATGAAAAAATATAGACTGCGCTGATCTTCAAAAGGTACCAAATGTCCAGCCCCTAGACTGCTGAATTCTGTATAATTTTCCCCCGGCTCACATAGAATTTCCCCAGGCCCACATTGTGTGGATGTGGTTCAGTCACATGCCTCTGGATTCGTTTCACAAGGAAAGGACAACATATCACATTTTTATTAATTGGCGAGATGTCAAAATGTGAGATGTGAAGACATGCTGGAAGGAAATTTCAATGAGAATTTTACACTTGTAAAGAAAAAGCCATAAATGAGAAACTTACCCAAGGATAAAAGAGGCCGGCGCCCCTTGCGTTTCTCCGATTTCAACGCTGAACAGTCGACAGTCTCAGACCAGGAACTTGATAATGATCCTTATGGTGAAAATAAGGATGCTGTTGAAGTATATTACGGTGTGAAGGAGACATAGCCGTAGGTTTCATTTCAACTTTGGGGGAGACACACTATGGAGGCCACATAGTCTATAATTGATGGGGACAATTAATTCATAAAATAATATTGGGGGTGACATGGTGAAATGTCTCCCTGTGTCCCCCCAAACGTACGTGTATAATGTATAATGAGGATCTTCCCCCAAACGTACGTGTATAATGTATAATGTATAATGAGGATCTTCCCCCAAACGTACGTGTATAATGTATAATGTATAATGAGGAGAGGAACATCATGCGGGTGCAAGAAGACATTGTTTATGGAATATAAACGATTTCTTCTTGCATAGTATAACAGCCTATTAAAAGTTCCAATGACTCCCTGGATTTGCCACGACTAAATATACAAGCCGCTTTGTAGTTGAGGCGTGATGTCAGGGCATTGAACCTCCAGTCTCTGAGTCAGGGCATTGAACCTCCAGTCTCAGAGTCAGGGCATTGAAGTCAGGGCATTGAACCTCCAGTCTCAGAGTCAGGGCATTGAACCTCCAGTCTCAGAGTCAGGGCATTGAACCTCCAGTCTCAGAGTCAGGGCATTGAACCTCCAGTCTCAGAGTCAGGGCATTGAAGTCAGGGCATTGAACCTCCAGTCTCAGAGTCAGGGCATTGAACCTCCAGTCTCAGAGTCAGGGCATTGAACCTCCAGTCTCAGAGTCAGGGCATTGAACCTCCAGTCTCTGAGTCAGGGCATTGAACCTCCAGTCTCAGAGTCAGGGCATTGAACCTCCAGTCTCAGAGTCAGGGCATTGAACCTCCAGTCTCAGAGTCAGGGCATTGAACCTCCAGTCTCAGAGTCAGGGCATTGAAGTCAGGGCATTGAACCTCCAGTCTCAGAGTCAGGGCATTGAACCTCCAGTCTCAGAGTCAGGGCATTGAACCTCCAGTCTCAGAGTCAGGGCATTGAACCTCCAGTCTCAGAGTCAGGGCATTGAACCTCCAGTCTCAGAGTCAGGGCATTGAACCTCCAGTTTCAGAGTCAGGGCATTGAACCTCCAGTCTCAGAGTCAGGGCATTGAACCTCCAGTCTCAGAGTCAGGGCATTGAACCTCCAGTCTCTGAGTCAGGGCATTGAACCTCCAGTCTCAGAGTCAGGGCATTGAACCTCCAGTCTCAGAGTCAGGGCATTGAACCTCCAGTCTCAGAGTCAGGGCATTGAACCTCCAGTCTCTGAGTCAGGGCATTGAACCTCCAGTCTCAGAGTCAGGGCATTGAACCTCCAGTCTCAGAGTCAGGGCATTGAACCTCCAGTCTCAGAGTCAGGGCATTGAACCTCCAGTCTCAGAGTCAGGGCATTGAACCTCCAGTTTCAGAGTCAGGGCATTGAACCTCCAGTCTCAGAGTCAGGGCATTGAACCTCCAGTCTCAGAGTCAGGGCATTGAACCTCCAGTCTCTGAGTCAGGGCATTGAACCTCCAGTCTCAGAGTCAGGGCATTGAACCTCCAGTCTCTGAGTCAGGGCATTGAACCTCCAGTCTCAGAGTCAGGGCATTGAACCTCCAGTCTCAGGGGAAGCTGTGTGTAAGGTCAGGTGTTAATGATATGGTAATAAAAAATACACTTTAATTTTGAAATGTGTAGAATAGTACTGTAATAGTTTGCCTCCAATATGACAATCAGTTTGTGCGCATGTGTATAGCCTATATTGTATGCAAAAGCTTAAGAAAAGGTTACAATTTTAACCATTTTATCACTTTTTTGGAAAAAAAAATTACATTCTCATTCTAAGAGAAAATATATCTATAAATATTTATTTTTGCTGTGTGAGAGGATCTAAGGGTGGAAATATCCTCACTCTTTGGTCACGTCTCTGGCCTGTTTGAGTCCAGTGAATCCAGACCGCGCTGTTATTCTTTCCGAAGATCGGCCTCCGTGGGAAAACCTGGAGACCTATCTTCGCCGGAGCGTTTTTCAACTGACAGCATTCCAGTGTGGATTGGGCCCTGTGGCCAATTTATGAATCTGTTTATTTTTTCCCGTGATTATCGTTGATGAGAGGAGGTCAGTTTTAATAAGGGACCTGCACCCGCTATGCACCCCTCCTCCTCCTCCCTGTGAAAAGAGTTTTTTTTGGACGGGGGGGTAAACACACAGGGCTTTAATTGTGCCATTATTTGATTTCGCTCGGGTTCGAAAGAAGTCTCTGTCGGGGATGTTTGGGTTGCTTTTCCTCTCCAGAAGGCGGATTCTCGCAGGTCGTTTGGAAGGGATTTAATCGCGGGAGAGGGCCATGGGTTTTGCTCGTCGGACGGTGACGACGGACAGCCGGGGTATTTTAACTGGAGCGAGCGTTTGAGGAGCGCGTGGGGAGGGGGGGCTTAGTTTATAGAGAAAATAACGGGGGCCATGGATGAGATGAACTCGCGGGCCCTCAATCATTCGGGGCTGCTTTGATTCCTTGAGGCATTGTGACATCATCCACAGGCAGACATCGTTTCCCTCCGTCGATCTTCTGGTGAGAAGCCTTAATGCCGCTTTACGGTAAACGAGTTCCACATGGACTGTGGGAAATATCGCGGCTTAAGCGTTCGCTCTCACTTTACAGCTTTCGGCTTGCGTCGATAAAAGCCTTTTGTTTTTGCGCGCATACGATCCCGCGCCGTGTCGAACTGCCCCGCATTTAAGCAGTCGCTGTTGAAATTCACACCCTTTGTCAGAATCTGAAGATGTGCTCAAAGGAATATTGCGCGTGCGTTCCGAGACGAATCCATCTGGCCCCCGTCTTAAGAAAAATATGATTTTTGAAATGAGCGCAGTTTAATGAAGGGTATTAATGGCGGAGCGTGGCGTTCTCAGATAAAGGGCCGGGAATGCCTTTGACTGCACCTGGAGAGGAAGACCAAACGCTGGGAAGAAGATCAAGGATGAGGCCCTGTCTTGATGGATTTTTACTTCTCCAACACAAAGTTAGCCTATTGTGTTTTGGTTACAGCGTGAATGAAAAACCCCTTTCATGACAGATGAATCTGGCAGCTCTCTAATGGGCTCCAAATGGAGAGAGAATAGTCTTCAGCTGTCGTCTTGGGTTCATTTAAACTCCTCTTCTCCCTCGTCTGAGCCCTCTTCGGTCTGGGAAATAAAAACATCGCACTACCCATCGCACTATGAACTCCTGGGGGGTGTACTACGGAGTTGGAGTTAGCTGGATAACTGCACTGAGGAAAACCCGGAATCGCTCTTTTTACTTACGACCGTGTTCCAGATTTGGGATAGTTCCAGATTTAACTCAGTGTAGTTATCCAGCTAACTCCATAATCCTGCTTTGTAGTGTACCCCCGGTCTCACACCAATGCACACGCACGCACAAACACACACCGTTTTACAGTAGACAGCATGGTCATGGTTCATGTGTTGTTCCCAACCAGTGGCAGTCTCTCCCAGTTAGGTTGGTTACTAGTTACCGTGTCAATAATGGACTGAGCTCCTCTCTGGCTAATGGATGTGTCTTTGCCTCCATTTTAAAATCTCTGCACCAATCAGCTGCCTTCACTGTTTGTTGGGATGAGTGTGATCAGCTGTCACCTGTCTGTCATTTTCATATATGCACTCAGACCTTCTCTTGAATGTCCTTTTTCTCACCTTGGGGAATCAGAATGATCATATTTGTCAGTTGTTTGTTACATTAAACCACAACAGCCGTTGGTCTTTGTGTTGTTTTCTGCCTGTTAGGAACAAAGTACCCAGGAGAAACCGGGATTGGACTAATTTATCATTTTTTCCTGTTAGGTTTTTGCTTGCGGTTGCACACATACTGCAAACTGCTGCTCTGGGCATCTCGCTAATCGGCATGGGCCGTCTCTGCGCCCGTGAAGAGATTCGACTATTTTATGTTCTGCAAAGTGTTTAAAAATATTTTCCTTGAACTCTTTCAAGCCAAACATTATGGCGGTTGAGCAACCATGGAAACGCAAGACTCTTCTTGGATGATGTGCTATATATTTTTTTTTTGTGGCGAAAATTGGGAGGAAAACAAATGGCATTAAAGCAAGTAGAAATTATGTATTACAGGTTTTCCAACAGAGCTGTGCTTTCATGTGAAATTATCTATTGATTACAGTGGCTGTAACATTCTTGATTAATGAGGCAGAACCATAGATATGCAGGGTCAGTTTGGAGAGCGGCCTGGATTGAATAGACATAATGCCATTGAAAGCCGCTGCCGCTGGTTGTGGTTTGAAGCGCACAGGATATATCAGCCTGCATATGGAAAGGTTTGGAGTGGCAGTGTGAATGTATGATCCAGGTACTTGTGTTCACGGGTAGACGTGCTCACATGTTGCCTTGTTCATATATCCTTGTGCGCAGTGGGAGAAACGGCTTTCGCAATCGTGTGAATGGCGAATCCCTCCGAATCAAAGCCCTGGATCGCTGACAACCTGTGTGCGAGAGGCCTTTTTGATCAGATCAAGTCAGCACAGGTTTTTTTGGTCGTACTGCGGGGTTCGTGATACCCCTGAGGCCCCTGGGGAAGATTTACGGTGTGGGGAGAGAAGGGAGGGATCGCTTGTGTCTGCCACGGCCGGTAAAAGGCTCTGGGAGTCTGTGTTGTTCTAGGTGAGTGTGTGTGTGCGTGTGTTTGTGTGTGTGTATGTGTCTCAGTGTGTGTGTGTGTCTGTATCTGAGTATGTGTGTGCATGTGTGTCTGTGCGTGTGTGTCTGTGCATGTGTCTGTGTGCATGTGTGTGTGTGTGTCTTTGTGTGTTCCTGTGTGTGTGTGTGTGTGTGTGTGTGCGGGTCTGAGTCTGTGTGTGTGTGTGTGTCCATTTCTGTGTGTGTGTGTGCGTGTCTGAGTGTGTGAGTGTGTGCGTTTTTGTGTGTATGTGTGTGTGTGTGTGTGCGCGTTTTTGTGCGTGTGTGTGTGTGCGTTTTTGTGTGTGTATGTTTGTGTGTGTGTGTGTCTGTGTGTGTTCGTGTGTGTGTGTGTGTGTGTGTGTGTGTGTGCGTTTTTGTGTGCATGTGTGTGTGTGTGTGCGCGTTTTTGTGTGTGTGTGTTTCTGTGTGTGTGTGTGTGTCTGCGTGTGTTCTTGTGTGTGTGTGTGTGTGCGTTTTTGTGTGCATGTGTGTGTGTGTGTGCGCGTTTTTGTGTGTGTGTGTTTCTGTGTGTGTGTGTGTCTGTGTGTGTTCTTGTGTGTGTGTGTGTCTGCGAGTGCGTGTGTGTGTGGTGCAGAAGAGGGCGCGGTGCACATGCTTAGCTCAGGCAGGCCCTGTTCTGAGTGAGGTTCACCCCCTGGTCGGGAGGCGGTGGGGCCTGAACAGTTTCCTGTCCCAGGGAACACTCGGTGAACAGGAAGTTGGTGGGCAGCCGGCCCCATTGTGCAAGAGCTGCAGCGATGATGTCACAGCTTCCTGTGAACCAGTGTCTGGACTAGTTCACTGTATCCCAAGCTGAGTTCTCACAATGAGGACAGAGAATATCGCTGGCTCACAACTTTGATTTAAACTATTATAGAATCAGAACTTCTGAGATATTGCGAAGGTAGCTTTTAATGGTAAATGGACTGCATTTTTATAGCGCTTTTTCCAGCAACTACAGTTTCACAAAGTGCTCTCATTTACCCATTCACACACACACACACACACACGCACACACTCACACTCGTACACCAACAGTGAAAGGCATTGTTCAGTGGATCATTTAAGTATGAGCGATTAGTTGGAACAATAACATCAGGTCAGCTGGGATCTTTCTTCCTCATTTTTTGCTTTATTCCCATGTTTGTAACGCTAGATAACTCATAACTGTGAGCCCATTTTTATTCTTGCAATATCCTTAGTAAGTTTTAGAAGGCAGAATACATGAAGCTAATTGGATTTCTCAACAGATTTTATATTAGTGGCTAGCCAGCCGTCACACCCTCACACTCCCCCTCCTCCAGAGTGCACAGGTGTAGACACAGGTGTGATGACGCATACACCTTCTGGGCTTCCTCTGTCTATTATATTTATTTATCCACTTTCAGAGCAGGGCCACATGTAGTCACATGGGTTCACTGTAGTTTTGCGTGCAAAACCTGAGCAGCCAAAACATCCGTTGAGTAGAGAGAGTTGAGGGGCGACACGCACTCACCCTTGCCCTGAAGTGCTCTCTCTGCTGCCTGTTGCTTTACCAGGCCAGGTTTGCAGCCAGGTATGTCATTATTGGAAAGGCCCAGGAGTTTGCACCCGCCTTCAGCATAGCCTCATTGGTTTTACTTTAGCCCTGAAACTTCACATTAAAGAAAGAGCTTGCGGCTCTAAAGGCTGTGGTGCCCCATAACGTATGCAATCACGTGTGTGTGTGTGTGTGTGTGGGGGGGGGGTGGTGCCCCATAACGTATGCAATCACATGTGAGGGCCAGAATTCTTCACGCTCGCCCTGATTCCACCCTCCGCGCGATGATGTCAACGCCTGGCAGATTCCCCGCTTTTTCCTCTGAAGCCTCGCGGTGTTCACATTTCGCGGTCCGCCCTGGACGTCCGCGGCAACAGCCGCTCGCTCTTCTGTTTCTAATATAGAGTCACTGAAGCAATGCTTCATTTCTCCGTTTATTCATTTTTTTCCCACCGCCGGTTTGGGAGGGGGGGCGGGGGGGGGGTGTCCAGACGCACCTCTTTCTCACCAGAGAGGAGGGAGGGAGGGAGGGAAGCCCCCCCTCTCAGCAGATGGTTTTTAGTGACAAACCCCACACCTCCCCCTCTCCTCCTCTCTGCTTGGTAAAAGGAAGTCAGCTTATGGTGGAGTCATTGCCTAGGCAGTACAGTACCAGACGCTGCGGCCTCCTAACACACTGCTTATGTGGCACGCATCTGTAGAGTGAGCTCATGATTAGCTGGGATTGGGCTCCACAGAGGAGGGCCTGTGTTCCTTTGCAGGCCCAATGAAGACCCTGCTGTGGTGAAACATTAGCCGTTGGCTGTACCGTTTTCTCCAACACAAAACAAAATCTTGTGTTGCATAAAACAGTAGGTGTGCAAGCATCTTTCTTTAGGCTTCTGAGTGACACCTGATGTCCATGCATTTTTGGTGAGTTTCACATTACATTATATTATGTTGCTGGGATTAAGCAGACACACTGATCATCACAGCTTTGCACATGGTGCATTTATACAGCTGGTGCCTTGTGTTGGTTGAGCAACAGCAGTGTCCTACATGGGAATCGAACCTGCAACCTTTGGGTCACAAGTCCAGTTTGCTAACCATTATACTGCACTGCCACCCCTGTTTTCATTCATGAGTTTTCATCCTCGCCTCGTCCTCTCCTCCCCATTTCCTGCTCTGCTGGTTTCGCTCGTTGCTCTTCACTCCCTCTGTTCCATGTCTGGACTGATGCATTGCCATGGCTGCCAAAGAAGAGATATGGAGCGAGGAGTGGCCCGTCTCCAAACGCATTCATCTCCATTAGGGCAAAGCAGCTGAACTGCAATATGAAGGCCCTGCCTGAGGAACCGTGGTGCATGAGAAAGTCAAAAGCCCAGCCATTCGCACATGATGTGAACACAGTGGGCCTGATAGCGCTTGCAAAACTAATAACACAACCAATGATTGGTGCAAAATAAATACCATGACCAATCGTTAGTCGTTTTATTGGTTTTGCGTGTGCTAAAAGGTTTCACACATGCTGAAGGTCTTAATAAATCAGGCACAGTGTTTCTTGGGGGTAGGGGAGCAGGGGGCTAGTGTTTGAGACGCTATTAATTTGAAATTCGGTTTCCCCCTCCGATAGCTGTTATCGAATTTTCACCGGCAGGCAAGCGTGCCAGCACCACTCCCAGATTAAACAGCACATTTGTCTGGGAGGGTCTCGGGAAGAACAGGCAGAACCCGGGTATCAGAGCAATTCTCCGGTTCTTCTCTGGTTTATAGATCACTGGCGTGAGGGGTTGAATGGCTCGCCGTACCGTTAGAAACTCAAAATGCAGGCGTTTGTTTCTTTTTTCCTCTTCCCCACCCCCCCTCCAAGTTAAAAGTCCAGATGTTGGAATATTTCCTCTATGATGTTTCAAATAAAAAAAATATTGAATAATTTCAGGAACAGTTTTCCCATTTCCCGTTCATGTCTAGTTTATGCAACTGGATATGGACTTTTCCTAATTAGACATTCCCAGTTGTTACTGAAGAAGTGGGATGACATTCGAGAGCTCTGGTTTCTGTTACTGTCAGCATGGACAGACTGAACTGCAGTGTGGGATATGAAACCGGAGCTCTCTCTCTCTGTTGGCTGAGAAGCCATTAATGGACACTGAGAAGACTATATCAGACAGATATTGTTCATATTGGGATGTTAGTATCAACTTTAATTGGCTTTCAGTTAGGCTTTTAAATTAAGTTGGTAGAACTTTGGGTTGTGTAGTTACCTGGCCATGATATGAGTTCAAATGTTCGTTAGTTGCTCTGTGCTCCCCTGAGGTGATAATCCAGAAAAGGGTATTTGTCGCTCTCCATTCACTTCTATGGGGCCGCTAAAACGGTCTCAAAATGACACTTCTAGCACGTATATGACCGGGAAAGAAGCGGATGGGCTCTGAGTGCAGCACCTCTTAAAGGGCCAGCGATCTCACAGCAGAGGCCAGCGTGCCTCGCATGAGAAGCACAGAGGGCATTTTAACGAGAGCAAGGTGCCCCGCTGGCAGTTGTACAAGAACGGCAGGCCCTGCACATTGGAGAAACCGAGGCTCGCCCAGAGATTGAGAGCCTGGGGGGGGTTGGGAGTCTGTGTTGCAGGATCTCGTCCATCACAACCGGCCTGGAGTCATCCCTTCCATCAGGCTTGACGGCTTTATCCCTCTAAACTCTGAGACTGCCCAGAGAGAGACACAACTTAACTACGTGAAATTGCCCTTCACCGAAAACGGACTGCTGTGAAGATAAAAAGGAGCGAGTCCCATTTTGAGCTCTCACACGCTGCCAAAAGTCCCCTTGTGGGATCATTACCCAGAATGCTCATCTTTCCACAAGAGTCCTCAATCAATCGGTTGAAAACATTTTGGCGGAGCGACGCGGCCCGGGGTGGCAGGTCTAGCCAAGAGGGCGACGCACACAGAGAATCTTGTGTCTTGGCGCCCCGGGGAGACCTTTGTAGCCGCGTCTGTGTGTGTGTGAGAGAGAGAGAGAGAGAGAGAGAGAGAGAGAGAGAGCTAACACCAACACCAACACAGTCTGGAATCTGCCTCTTTTTGTCAGTTAATTTTCTCAAAGACAGTCAATAAGCAAAACAGTACCATTCCCCTGCCAGCATGAGAGTCTGCTCAATAGGAACTGTGCAGCAGCAGATATCAACAGGAAAATATATTTTTCACCCATTGGCCAGAGTAGTTTGTGTCTAAATAGTGGATTCTAAATCACCAGCCATTTTCAGCATTTTATCAGTCACGTTAACTTTGACAAGACAACACAACCTGGTTGTTTACCTGCCAAAGTGGCTGCTAGAGTAAAACATCTAACCAGCTACCATCAAAGTTTTACCTTCTTGAACTCAAGCTATGGACTTCCAATTCCAAGAATTTCACCAAAGGAAAGCCCATATGGATAAAAAACACAATCCAAGTGTAGGAGGATTCAGATAAAGTATCAGATGAGTACCCCGGTGACCTTTAAGAAAGACGAATACACTGCTGCCAGTACACTTTGAATACAGTGCATGACAGCCTATTTTTGTTTATATTTTGGAAGCTTGTTATCTCATTGTATCAGTTTACAGTTGGTGGTGTAAATTTTATGAACTGC
This sequence comes from Ilyophis sp. 1 JC-2022, assembly GCA_022702515.1. NCBI lineage: Eukaryota > Metazoa > Chordata > Actinopteri > Anguilliformes > Synaphobranchidae > Ilyophis > Ilyophis sp. 1 JC-2022. The sequence continues at coordinate 8,966,157 of CM040395.1, forward strand.
TATGAGCATGCAAGAACATCAAAATTCACCATTCTGACATTTAAGGAAAGATATAATTAGACCCAGCAATTTTAGCTGAAAGACCCAGCAATTTTAGCTGAAGGATTATGTTGCTTGTATTACATTCTATTAAAACAGGACACATATTTGTGAATTTAACATTCACCATGTTTCCAGCAGCTGTTTACTTGATCATTTTACTCCAGATGTCTGTGTGGCTGTTTCAAGTTTTTTCAAATTGTAAAATTAGTATGCCAGTGGCTTGAGTGGCACCGACAGAGGAACAGACAGAGGAACAGGGGTAATTGTAGTCTGTCTTGTGCTTTTGAGTGCAGCTACAAAACCTGACTTGTTGGATATCACAGGAATAATTTAAGTACTTAGTTGTTTGATGTCTTTGAAAAACAAAATATAATATTAACACCTTTAAGATAAACGACATGCAAAATGATATGCTGTATTTCCAGAATATGCTATTTTCAATATTGCACATTGACTCCAATCAATTTCTTCAGGCCTGTCATAATGTTAAAAATGTGAAGAATCTGGGTTTTATCTGAGGAACTGAGAGTACTGTGTAAGTGTGTATCTTTTTGAAGAACAGTTTGAAGGAAAAAAAAACATTAGAGGAGCAGATACACAGCCTGGACTTAAAGACTGATGTGTGGTGACCTCTTTGTGCCTGACTTAAGGGGTTGAGTTTCTGCGTTGCTATTCAGGGGTCAAGGTGCATATTATTACAAATGAGAAATGCCCAGTCATACCACCCTGAACTTAAGAGGATAACATTTATTTAAAGGTAAGAAAAAATGTGATGCTAGAGAAAAGGCTTTTGAGGGACAAGGCTTAAAGGCCTTTAGAGTTTTGAGTAAAAATAGCTTTTTCAGAATTGGTATATTCTGTATATAGCTGTATTTCAAATAATCTTAAATTTTATAGTTTTTTCACATGCTTTTTGTCGCTACTGTTGAAGCAGGAGTTGGCGGTTAATACATATTGAATAATTTGTTTAAATATTTCTCAATTTAAGACCAGCAGCACAAAAAAGGGCACAGAGTTGTTCCATTTGTGGTTTTTGCAAATGCTCATCCTGAATATACAAAAGTTTAGACGCATACTGTATCAATTTAAGATATGTCATTCCACTGCAATGACAGATGGTAATATCAACAGAGCAGTACGTTACTTCCACAACTTCTAGGACAGAAGACAAGAACAACTTGAATTGCAGGCTTGTACTACTCAAGGAAAATAGCATTATTTAGCTGAATACCTCCAGTGCCACAATCTCATATAACCAAAATGTCTGGATGAACGTTTGCACCAAATTATTTTTTTAAACGACCAATGTCTTGACATCATATTTTAATGAATTAGCTATGAATACGCACACAATCAAGTGAGTTAGACATTGTAAATTATATTTTTACAGGACTAATAGTGACTAATATGTTTTCATCTAACAGAATATTCATGCCATATCCCACATATCCCACCTCTTCCATTGCAAATGTTTACATTCAGGATATTGGCTTACTTCAGCAAGTAACGGAATAGTAGACTGCGTGTAAAATAGTCATTGCCTTTTTGGGGCAGCTACATGAAGTCGTAGGTCTTCTGATGTGGTCATTTTTGGTCTCTGTATGTCCGTCCTCGGATTTCTCCATACCACAAAATCAACACAAAACCTAGAGGTTCTGAGTGGCTGTTCACCCACGCAGAAAACAACAAAAGAAGACTATAGATGTGGGAACTGGCCTATCCTCACAATCATCTCAGATCTCTCCTTCAAAGAGGAAGATTCTGAGTTGACGTTGACAATTGAAGATAGGCAACCATCTTCAGGGGCCTTTCCAGTCTTTGAAAAGTAATACACGAAATGTATGAAAGTCAGAAGATAAATTAAAGGCAGGTGATACAGTGTATTTGGGAGGGGAGGCAGAGCTAATCAATCACAGAGTTCATGATTCATTGACCTTGAGTTGAGGGCAGAGGCTGCAGAGCACATGTCAACATGGCATAGGCATCCGTACGCATCGGATACAGTTCACATGACCCTCAGTCTTGACTCCCCTAATCTACAGGCAGCCCAAATCAGGGTGCAAGAAAAACTGTACAGAAAACTGTATACCCAAAACTATGGTCTTCATCATTCATCAGAATTTGTTACACTAATTAGCTTAAATGTCAAAGACCTTCATGGTACCTCGCAGTAAAATGGTACCGTTCATTTTATGGTGCTTGCAGCAGCATTCCATTGGCATTAGTCTTGTTAATGTCATGACCTAGAACGTGAACTGAACTCAAACGCACGACCAGGAGACAGAAGTACAGGATTAGGTGGTTCTTTATTAGCTTAGGGCAGTCCCAAGCTGTACACAAACGAACACACAAAATTTCAGGAGATCACAGGAGCTCTGTCCACACCTCGACTTGCCCCAAACCGGAGCTGGACTTGACTGGACTTGGCGGGGCGGACGAGAAATGTTCCAAGCCGGAACTGGACTGGACGGATCGGACTGAGGGTTTCCACCCCGGAACTGGACTGGAGGGAACGGACTGCGTGACGATGAGCAGGAGCAGGAGTGGTAGAGCACGACCGAGTAGCTGCAGGGTAGCCTCACGGGGACCCAGCTAGGGTACTCGTCAGGAGGAGAGCGGGGGAGGCCGCAACACAGGCAAGGATATGAACACTGCAGGTGGACAGACTTGAAAACAGGGGAAAGGTTAACTGGACACAAAACGGGCTAGAAACAAACAAACACTGAGCGAATATAAACTGGATATAAAGATATTGCAGACCAGAGTGACTAACAACTATGTTAACATACAACGTTAACGAACTGGCAACGAACAAGAGACGGAGTGGTTTAAATACAGGGAGTGATTGGTAACAATGGGAAACATGTGCGAATGTTTAAGTGAGTAATTGGTAACAATTAGAAAAGCGTGTGAATGTCTAAGTGGGTGATTGACCAGAGTGAAGTGTGCGGAATGTGAGTAGCAGGGAGAGAAGGGGATAGGTAGAGACAGGAGTGGTGAAACGAGTGGAACAAACGGATAGGACACGCCCAACCTGCAGCACGGGGAAAGACACGGATAAGGGAGTCAAACATGACACGGAGGGAGAGGGAAAAACACGGAGAAGGAACAGGATGGGAACGGAACGTTACAGTACCCCCCCCTCAACGGACGCCTCCTGGCGTTCCCGGAGGCTTGATCTTAAGGGGGTGCAGTTTGTGAAAATCGGTTATGACGGAGTGGTCCAAAATGAGGCTCTTGTGAAGCCATGACCGCTCTTCGGGGCCGTACCCCTCCCAGTCGACCAGGTATTGAAAACCCCGACCCCTACGGCGTATGTCCAGAATGTGACTCACCGTATAGGCCGGGGCATTGTCGATAATCCGGGGCGGAGGTGGAACACCTGCGGGGGCACTGAGAGGGCTGGAGGTGACAGGCTTGACCTGACTGACATGAAACACAGGGTGAATCTTGAGGGAGAGGGGAAGGGAGAGCTTAATGCTTACAGGATTGATGATGGTGAGGATGGTAAAGGGACCAATGAAACGGGGCTGTAGTTTCTTGGAGGTGGATTGTAAGGGGATGGTGGAGGTGGAGAGCCAGACCTGCTGACCGGGCTTGTACTGCGGGGCTGCGGTCCTATGAAGGTCCGCCAGGCGCTGGGTACGGGAATTAGTGCGAAGGAGTGCGGTGCGTGTCAGCTTCCAGATGCGTCTGCATCTGAGAAAGTGGGACCTAACGGTGGGAACCGCCACTTGCTCCTCCTGGACGGATAACAGGGGGGGTTGGTACCCTAACGAACACTCAAAGGGGGACATCCCTGTAGCAGTGCTCTTAAGGGAGTTGTGGGCGTACTCCACCCACGGGAGGAATCGGCTCCAGGAGGAGGGATTGCGTGCGGACACGCACCGCAGGGCGGACCCCAGGTCCTGGTTAGCCCTCTCCGTCTGACCGTTAGATTGGGGATGGAACCCAGAGGATAGGCTAGCGGAGGCGCCCAGGGCCGTACAGAACGCCTTCCATACCTGGGAGGAGAATTGGGGCCCACGGTCAGAAACAATATCAGAAGGGATCCCGTGCAGCCTGACCACGTGCAACACCAGGAGTTCCGCCGTTTCAGCGGCGGAAGGAAGTTTGGGGAGAGGGATAAAGTGGACCGCCTTGGAGAACCGGTCCACAATTGTCAGAATAGTGGTGTTGCCCTCTGACAAAGGTAGACCGGTAACGAAGTCTACACCGATGTGACTCCAAGGTCGGCCCGGGACAGGGAGGGGGTGGAGGAGGCCGGAGGGTGGCTGGTGGGAAGCCTTGCTCCTGGCGCATACAGAGCAAGCCAGGACAAAGGCACGGGTATCCCCCCTGAGGGTGGGCCACCAAAAACTCCTCCCAACCAGGGCGGTAGTTCTGGCGACCCCTGGGTGACAGGCCAGGCGGGAGGCATGGACCCATTCCAGGACCTGGGAACGGACGGAGTCGGGGACAAACAGGGTAGAGTTAGGGTTATTGCGGGGGTCCGGTTGGGAAACCTGAGCGGACTTCACGGTCTCCTCGATGTCCCAAGAGACCGCAGCCACGACGCAGGAAGCCGGTAGGATGGGTTCAGGGTCAGCAGAACTGGCTAGGGGGGAGAACACACGGGATAGGGCATCGGCCTTTATGTTGCGGGAACCGGGACGGAAAGTAACAGTAAAATTGAACCTGGTGAAAAACAGTGACCATCGGGCTTGACGGGCGTTGAGCCTTTTAGCAGACTTAATATAAAGCAAATTATGATGGTCAGTCAGGACAATAAACGGGTTACCTGCCCCCTCCAGCCAGTGACGCCATTCCTCCAGAGCGAGTTTGATAGCCAGTAGCTCCCTGTCCCCGACGTCGTAGTTCCGCTCTGCGGGCGTTAGCCTCCGGGAAAAGAATGCACAGGGGTGGAGCTTACTGTCCTGCACGGATCGCTGCGACAGAATGGCCCCTACGCCGGTATCGGAGGCGTCCACCTCCACGATAAACTGGCGGGCTGGATCGGGATGACACAGGATGGGGGCTGTAGAGAACCGGGTCTTGAGTTGCTCAAAGGCGTGTTGAGCCTCGGCATTCCAGAGGTAGGGGATGGAGGTAGAGGTTAGTTTGGTGAGCGGAGCAGCGGCAGAACTGAAATTGCGTATGAATCGGCGGTAGAAATTAGCGAAACCAAGGAATTGCTGGAGGTGCTTACGTGTAGTGGGCTGGGGCCATTCTGTCACCGCCTGGATCTTGGTAGGGTCCGCCCGGATTCTGCCCTCCTCTATAATGAAGCCGAGAAATGGTACCGAGGATGTATGGAAGGCACATTTCTCGGCCTTAACGTAGAGTTGGTTCTCCATGAGTCTCTGGAGGACCTCGCGAACATGGTGAACGTGTTCCTGTGGGTTTTTTGAAAAAATTAAAATGTCATCAATATAAACGAACACAGATTTGCCCAAAAAGTCACGTAATACATCGTTCACCATGCCCTGGAATACTGCTGGAGCGTTAGTTAGCCCGAAAGGGACCACTAAATATTCGTAGTGGCCAAGGGGGGTATTAAAGGCGGTTTTCCACTCGTCCCCCTCACGAATCCGGACCAGATGGTATGCGTTACGGAGGTCGAGCTTGGAGAAGATGACAGCCTGGTTAAGGGGTTCAAAAGCAGAGTTGATCAGAGGGAGGGGGTATTTATTACGGATGGTGATTTCGTTGAGGCCCCGGAAGTCGATGCAGGGTCGCAATGTCCCGTCTTTCTTCTTAACAAAGAAGAACCCTGCACCGACCGGGGATGAAGAGGGTCGGATGATACCTGATGACAGTGACTCCTGGATGTAGGTCTCCATGGTGATCTTTTCCGGGCCCGACAAACTGTAGAGACGGCCAGACGGTAATTTAGCTCCCGCCAGCAGATTGATACAGCAGTCATAGGGTCTGTGGGGAGGCAAGGAAACAGCACGTGATTTGCAAAACACTTGTGAAAGGTCGTGATACTGATGGGGAACGCCGGTAAGATCAGGTACAGGTTGAGGGTGAGATACTTGTTTAACCCCCAAGGGGGGTAGGGCTGACCGGAGGCAGTTGGCTAGACAGTGGCTGCTCCAGTCCTGAATCTGACCGGAGCGCCAATTAATCTGCGGGTTGTGGAGGTGTAACCAGGTCTGTCCTAGGACTAACGGGTACTGTTGGGAGTGAATGAGAAACAACTGGATGGTTTCGTGATGGTTGCCGGATAGTATAAGTTGGAGGGGAACGGTGGAATGGGTGATTGACCCCAGGCTCCTGCCGTCCAGGGCGAATGCCGAGATGGGCTTGGATAGGGTTTCGGTAGGAATCCCGAATCTTTCCACGAATGCAGCGTCGATAAAGTTGGCATCCGCTCCGGAATCGATAAGGGCGGATGTAGAGGCGGAAAGGTTCCTCCACTGGAGAGTAGCTTTTAACGTGGAACGGTTCTGGGCTGAGTGGTTGGTGGTAATAGGGCTCGTCAGTAAGCCCAGCTTCACGGGCGAGCCAGCCCTTTTGGGCGAATAGCACAAGTGGCAATGTGGTGGTCTGGCTTTCCACAGTACAAACAGGAGTTCGTGCGGATCCTCCGTCGGCGCTCCTCGGCGTCTACGGAGATCTTCCCCAACTGCATGGGTTCTTCGTCTGTGGGAGTAGGTGAATCTTTATTCCTCTCCAGGGGAGGAAAGTGGCGACTGTCGTGCGAGGAAGAGACCGGGCCATTAGACGACCCTCTCCTTCTCTCCTGGGCCCGGGCTCTGAGGCGATTGTCGATGGAGATGGCGAGGTGGATGAGGGCGTTTAGCGAGGTCGCCTCTTCACGGGTGGCTAGCTGGTCCTTCAATTCCTCGCTCAAGGCCTGAAGAAAGGCCCCCTGTAGAGCAGCATCATTCCATCCTGCCTCGGCCGCAAGGGTGCGGAATTGGACCGCCATCTCCGCCACACTGCGACTGCCCTGCCGAACTTGAAGGAGGCGTTGTGTAGCGTTGCGTCCACAGACTGGGTGGTCAAAAACACGCCGCATTTCGGCGGTGAAGGTGGGGAAGTGAAGACAGGCTGGTGTCTGGCTATCCCACAGAGTCAGGGCCCACTCCTGGGCACTGCCAGTCAAGCAACTCATGACCAGCGCGATCTTGCTGGCGTCGGAGGCATAAGAGGTGGGCTGGATGCGGAAGACGATGTCGCACTGCATTAGGAATTCGCGACACTTTCCCAGACCTCCCCGGTAATGCTCAGGGAGTTGGACACGGGGTTCTCGAGCAGCAGGGGGGACGGGAACCTCAGGCAGTGGTTCAAGTGCGGGTGCGACGGGAGCCTCCTGGATCCGAGGAAGGGGCTGGTGGAGTAGCATTTGAGTCACCTGCTCTCCTAGACCCCTCATGGCTTCCAGAACCTCATCCAGACGGCGGCTCTGTTGGGCGTTGACCGTGGCTTGGCAGGGCGGACGAGAAATGTTCCAAGCCGGAACTGGACTGGACGGATCGGACTGAGGGTTTCCACCCCGGAACTGGACTGGAGGGAACGGACTGCGTGACGATGAGCAGGAGCAGGAGTGGTAGAGCACGACCGAGTAGCTGCAGGGTAGCCTCACGGGGACCCAGCTAGGGTACTCGTCAGGAGGAGAGCGGGGGAGGCCGCAACACAGGCAAGGATATGAACACTGCAGGTGGACAGACTTGAAAACAGGGGAAAGGTTAACTGGACACAAAACGGGCTAGAAACAAACAAACACTGAGCGAATATAAACTGGATATAAAGATATTGCAGACCAGAGTGACTAACAACTATGTTAACATACAACGTTAACGAACTGGCAACGAACAAGAGACAGGGAGTGGTTTAAATACAGGGAGTGATTGGTAACAATGGGAAACATGTGCGAATGTTTAAGTGAGTAATTGGTAACAATTAGAAAAGCGTGTGAATGTCTAAGTGGGTGATTGACCAGAGTGAAGTGTGCGGAATGTGAGTAGCAGGGAGAGAAGGGGATAGGTAGAGACAGGAGTGGTGAAACGAGTGGAACAAACGGATAGGACACGCCCAACCTGCAGCACGGGGAAAGACACGGATAAGGGAGTCAAACATGACACGGAGGGAGAGGGAAAAACACGGAGAAGGAACAGGATGGGAACGGAACGTTACAGTTAAAGTGATGTTATAAAATCAAGGGGTGCCGTATCAGAGTTTAAAAGTATGTTGTAAGGAATTTCTCAATTAGGACATAGGATTAAGATTTGGAATTCTCTGCTATAACATATAACATATAACATAAACCTATAACATTTTTTGGAGGTCTACTGTGCTACTGTGTGTAGATTTAGCCACTGCGGATGTGAGGACAGGACACTCCCAAGCGAGTGCTGAGTGCTTGTGCTGGAGTTTAGCACGTTAGCCAAATGTAGAAATTGAGTTCCTCCTATCTTTGTGGTTATTTTTTTTGTTGTTGTTGTTGTTGTTCTTTTGAGATTTCACAGGCCTCCCATACCCCACTAACGGTCAGGCAGTGGCATTCCTCTCATTCCCCAGCATTTCACAGACACCTCCATAAAGCTCGCCCTCCATCTTCATCCCCATCGCTTATCTGGCTACTAGCGCGGGGAGGGAGTGGAGGTATTATTTATAATTGGTTACCATGACGTAAAAGCGAAGGTATTTTCCCAGGGAAACCGTCGGTTTGAGAACCGGGCCTGCTGGGGGTGTTTGAAATACACCAGCCCCTGCAGTGCTATGGGGGTGGGCAGGGGGTACAAAGGTCTGGTATGGCCCATCAGAGCCAGTGGAGGTAGGCCTTCAGGACACTCTATGCAGACAGTTTGGCAAGTCCCTTATTTCATCGTGATTTAAATTAGATTTAACCTTCCCTGATGATGGTTCTGTCCATGAGCTGGGAACTTTCTCAGGGCAGAAATGCTGTTCTCTCATATGTGTATCATAGTGTCTCGTTAGAGATCCATTATGCTATTATTATTTTTTTTTCCCATGCTATAATTTGTGGTGGAATCTCAGAATGTACTATTCGCCAAGAACGCCATAAACCTCAAGCTCTAAACATGGCCGCACAATGAAACACTGTATTACGATTTGTTTTTGTAATTTTCTGAATATAGTGTATCTGTACTGTAATAAACTTTGGGATAGTATCTTTCTCCTGATGTTGGCTGGATTGTCATCCTTCGACAGGCTTGAATGAAGCAATTGTATCCTGAAATAGCAGCTCGTTATTTATAGGAGGTTGTCAGGGTTGTTTTTTTTGATGCCTATTAAGCTGACACATGGATGATGAAAGGCCTGCTTCTGCTCATTATGATGTTGAGCCATCTCAGAGGGGATTGCGTAAGATCGGCTATACCATACCGTACTGTACTGCACTGTCCGGTTTATCGCTTGGAGGAAATCTCCAGGTGCGTGTCTGGGTTCATCATCACTGCTCAGTGTTGGAACAATCTGGAATTTGAATTTGCGTGACAAAGCCGCTTGGCTGTGCCCTCTTTTTTTGAGAGAGGAGGTGCGCTGGAAAGAGCAGTGAGAGCTGGGGTCAGAGGTCAATAAAAAAAAACTTTTACTGAAGGTAAACTCAGGGACAAGGACAGAGTCATTTTTCACGAGGCAGCAAGCATGCTCTGCCGCCAGGAGTCCACTACATATTCTTTTGAGAAGGAAGTTTGTAGTTTTGCCACAATTGGGTGACGGCAAATTGGACTTAGCGGCAGAGATCAGCGGTGAGTCACCTCTGCTCACGCTCAGACAGTGTCTTCAGTTTCACAGCGCTAACTTGCCTAGTCATGTGCAGAAGAGAACAGCGGTCTGGATGAGTTGCCCTGGTCTTTCTGCCAGTGGATTGTGGGATTGCGACTAGGACATTATGCTAATTTATGATGATGGGCATAGTCCAGAAACTTTTTTTCTTACTGACCAACTGTCCAGAACAAGCATTGAGCACTTCTCCTGCACATTGATGTACGCTGAGAGCACAATAATGTTCTATTCGGGTACTAATACGTATCGTTTCATGCAAAAAAGGTACAAGTTAATTATGTATTGCTGGCTAGGGGTACAATTTTATGTACCTATCGGGTACCACTCCAGACATGCATTTGTACTTTTTTCGATACTTTTCGTACCTTTTTTTAAAGAGTATACCCAGAAGTATCTGAAACTTTTCAGAGACCAAGTCAAGGCTAAAGTCAGCAGAGACAGTGTGAATTAGCATCCTCTACCCTTAGCTTCTCCCTGTACTGTCTCACTCCCGTAATGGCCTGCGATATGATAGCAGAAGCCTTGCTTCACACCCCCACTGGCTTCAACATCACTGTCCAATAAACACACTGTCTCTGTTTGACAAGAAGGGCCTGAGAACTGATGCCATTTTAATCTGGCTCAAAAAAGAACATGCGAAGAATTTGAATTAGCAGCTACTTTAAGAAGCGTGATTTAGGGGCTTCCTTGAACCCCGTTTCCACCTCGGGGGTTGGTGAGGAGATGCGAATGCGGGCATGGTTAAAGCTGCGGGGGGATTAACCAATCGTATCGCTCTTCCATCACCGGGATTCTGACCACCGCTCCTCTATATGCAGCAGTGCTGTGCCTCTGCTCTGGCTTTTACGCTGTGAAATCCCTGCTCTGTGACTTTCCCATAAACATCCTGCTTCCTTCTGTGACTGCCCTGCTCATAGGGCTGGGCAATTAATCGAAAAATAATCGAAACCGACTTTTAGAGCCAATAACCGACGTAATCCTGCCCATGTCGGTTATTTCGGTTATTTAAATGTTTTTTTTTTTTTTTTTTTTTTTTTTTTTTTTTTTTTTTTTTTTACAAGAGATGCATGTTATTTTCTACTTTTCGTAAGGTTATATTTAAAGTTCCCTTTGTTTGCAAGAGATGCAAGTTATTTATTTTTGAATGTTTGTGGAACTTTACTGTTATTTTAAAACTACAATGTGATTTTTGTTTTAAGCAATGTCAATTCTCTACTTTTCACAGTTGAAAACTTGAATAATATTACTTGAAATAAGATTTGTTTAGAAGAGATTTTCTAGTTTGACATGGCTGTGTTTTGTTTTGTTTATAAGAGATTCGAGCCATTTTCTCCTTTTTATTTAGTTTCTATAAGGGAACTTAATTACTTTAAAACTAAAATGTGGCCTTTTTCATAAGGTGAAAGCTACAATGTTAATATTGTTTTTTATCTTCTTTGAGAAGCTTTCAGTTTTACTTTAAAAGTGAAATTTGACGTCAATAAATGTTAAATCGTCAATTTGTCTGTGCGTGTGAGTGACCTTTTAAAAAAAATAACATGGCACGGGGGGGGGAATAATCAAAATAATCGTCCAATAATCGTAATCGAGGTGAAGTGTTCAATTAATCGTGATATTGACTTTTGCCATAATCGCCCAGCCCTACCTGCTCATGTCTACAGCCAGTACTGTAAAAACGGCTGTAATCACGGATGGATTGACTGAGGGCGCATGCGCGTGAATATCGTCAGACCGCAGCGGCTAACGCGACAAGCGGTCCTGAATGAAACCAATGGCAGAACTCGCGCAGAGCATATCCTGGATCCATATGTACCACATATCGGGGGTCATAAACTGGGTATGTGTAAATTAATCTGTCTGCAGGATTTGTTTACAGGGGATAGTCTGTATAATTTGGATTAGTTTAACATAATTTATGTGCTGTATGTTAAATGCTTTAGAACTATTCTCATCTTCTAAAACTAACACAGGAGTACATTTAAATGAGAACAAATGTGCACCCAACAGCCACAGAGTATAGTGCACACGCTGTGCACATGATTTAGAGTTGGTAACGATGGTATAGCTCATTTCTCTGTTAATTGCCTCTATAAATGAGTGGTCAAGTGTAAGAGGAGGTTGTGACCTAAAGTGTAATTATTGAGGATCATAAAATTTCTGAACCTTATATAATGCATCGAGGTCCTGCCGAGTGTTTCTCTGACAACTTAATTGTTTGTATTTATTCAGTCCAGTAAAGCGCGTCTCGTCGTCCCGCTTTTTTGTTGTGCGACTTGCGGTCTCGCGTGTTTGTTAACAGCGGGATTAACGATGGGAAACGGCGAGAGTGGCCAATCTTAAAAGCAATACTGTGAAATGGTGTACATCCTCCAGGATGTAATGCTATCCTCGTAACTCGAACTCCACCCTCTCAAATGAGCCTTTCAAACGCCCTGTGGAATGATTGAAAACAGGTCAAAGCCGTCTTTACTAATGGAGTTTTTTTGGCGCACGTGCCCGTAACATTTTGTACAGCATCCTGACGAACCGAAAAAAAGAAGTTCCAAAAAGATTGAAAGTCTCCAGTCGAGGAAACCTGATGCAACACATTCTGTTTCAAAGTGGAAACGGCACAAATTGGGCGTGCGGGGATGTGCCCCAGAACCGAAGTTGGCGTCCGGGCGATGTAGAGGACTGGGCAGCGACGGTGCTGGATCCTCTCTCTACTGGAGGACAACCAACAGTCCACAGACTGAACTGTTTATCGGTGGATTCAATAGCCGGTTATTAAGTTCTGGCGAAGCCAGCGATAATGTCTCCCACCCACATCCCCGCTGTGTAAAGGAAGGAGGGGTTGGAAACTGGACAGAGGAAGAGAGAAAAGGCTGCCGGTCTTACTTCGTTTGCTCAGAACATGCGGCTCAATCTGCTCATTTGTGAGTGTCACTTTACAGTAGTAGTGATAGTAGAGACGCACAATAGTCGTTTGTCTAATGTGTAGTACTCTATTGAATATTAGCCCATCTTGACGATATAGGGATCGGTGGACCTGTGCAGCATCTGTGTTAGTCTGATGCATGTGAATAAACAGCTGTGTGTGACTGTGCGTGTGTGTGTGTGTTAGTGTGTGTGTGTACATGTGTGTGTTAGTGTGTGTGTGTGTACGTGTGTAACTGCGTGTGTGTGTGTGTGTTAGTGTGTGTGCGAGTGTGTGTGTGTACATGTGTGTGTTAGTGTGTGTGTGTGTGTACGTGTGTGTTGTGCGTGTGTGTGTGTGTGTGCATGTTTGTCTGTGTACATGTGTGTGTTAGTGTGTGTGTGCGATTGTGTGAGTGTGTTTGTGTGTGTGTGTGTGTGTGTGGATTTGAGCTTTGGCCTAGTTCGATTTGGAACATTCAGCTGTTGTGCAAAATGAATGCCGCCCTGCCACAGACCTCAGGGTGTCCATGACAACCATGTTATTATCCAACCAGATCGCAGTCTCCATTCTGACTCAAGCACAAGTGTGTGCATGCACTTTTCCCAGAATTCACTGCACCAGCACCGCTCCACTCTCCACTCTCAGAACCAATCAGAAGACTAATCAATCACCTGTCACACTTGTCATCACGATCCTTTGATCAGCCGCTAGTGCCAAAGCTGGCTCTGCTGTCTACTGTTACCGCATCCGAGCCGACCTGCCGTTAATGTCAGTGTTTACTCGAGATCAGTTTCGGAAACGTAGCTGTTCTCGTTTTACAGTGACAGAGCTGTCACCACTGCTGCCATAACGATTGCGTTAGAACATCTCTCTGCCCAGTACATTTCCATGGGGAACTGTCAGTATACTGATGAGGAGCTGAAAAACTCAGTTTTCCGCTTATCTCCAAAATGTACACGTGACCCATGCAACTGATCTACACGGGTCACAGCTTGAAAATAATTTAAGTCCCATGCGTTTATTCCATTAGAAAAAGAACATTAAAATTTAAACATGTCCATTATGGAATTCATTCGTCATTGTTTGCCGTTTTCTTTGGTAGTTTAAAAAACTGCGGATTGAAGCTTCATTCATCCTTAACCACAAATCAACTGACACTCAGTTGTTCTGTTGGAAGGGAGGGCTGTTTCTCTTTGCATTGGACACACACATTAATATTGTAGCCAACTGCCACTGCATAGTTAGAAGGAGGGACCGTGTCTTCTGGAAGTCTTTATTATACCAGTAAAACTGATCAAAGAATTCAAGCAGAATCACTAAGGCATGGCACCACATTTCACATAAATTTCCCAAAATAATAAAAAATAAACACCATGGCAACTCAGGGCTCAGTCTCTCCGAACAAAAAGATGACATTTTTCAAGAATCGGCTGTAATTTTCCCATCTGCCTTTGGGCGGCCACTGTTTATATCGACGTGAATGTGGTATTCGGTTGGATGTCTCAATATGACTGTGTGGATGACAGGGCAACCACGCTACACACTGTCCCAAACACAGTCAACTCAAAAATGATTGGCCCCCTTCATGAAAATGACCCATACTTATTGTATAAAATAAACAATACGCATAATGATTCAAATTTTCTGCTCAAACATTTAGGTGTCCTACTTACGTATGTTCACTCTAATAAAGATTATTCTAAAAAAAACTTTCTTTTGCTTGAGTGATAGTATTCTTCTCAAAAACTTCAAAATGTTTTCAAATGGGTCAAAATGATTGGCATCCCTAAAAAAATACTTAAAATGAAACCAAACACAGTGGCGTCTAATTTAAAAAAAAAAATTTGATTTCAGTCTCCAGGGACTGTTGTTCTGCCTTTCACCATTTCCTGTTTCACTGGGGTATAAATATGAGGTTGCACACATGTAAAATCCCTTTGTCATCCAGCACCATGGGGAAAACAAAAGAGCTTTCAACTAAGAAAAGACAGATGGTTGTTGACCTACACAAATCCGGTTAACGGATATAAAATAAAAAAAACATAAACAGTTGAAAATACCACGAAGCACAGCCAGGGCAATGATTAAAACGTTTCAGTAGTCTGGAACAGTTGCAAATTCTCCAGGAAGAGGACGCGTGTGAACATTGCCCCCATACACAGTGAGAAAGATGGTGAGTGAGACAAAGGAGAGCCAGAGGATCACAATTTAGTGGAATGTTGGAGTTCAAAATCAAGTTTAAAAATCAACTGTTAGATGCCACCTGCATGTCAACAAGCCCTTTGGAAGGGTTGCAGAAAAGAAGCCCTTACTGAGAGCGACCCATAAACTGAAGCAGCCAAACTTTGCCATGCCATCATTGGAACTACAATTGAAATTGTGTTTTGTGGTCAGATGAGACCAAAATAGAACGTTTTGGCCGTGCACACCCTTGGAAAAAGACGACTGCATACAAGGACAAAGCTCCTGATAGCCACAGTAAAATAAGGTGGTGGATCATTGATGCTTTGGGGCTGTTTTGCTGCTAGTGGTCCGGGGGCTCTTGTTAAACTCAGTGGCATAATGAATTCCACTAAGTACAATGATATTTTAGCCCAAAACCTCAGACAGGAGGTTTAAACTTGGTGCAGATGAACCTTTCCACAAGACAATGACCACAAACATACAAACAAAATCAACAGATGAATGGTTGCGGGAACCTTTTGTGCACTTTAATGTCCGCCCCGTAATCACAGCTTCTCATGCAGTGGCAGTGTTTATGAATTGAATTGTGGACTTAAATTTAGATTCAGTCAGCTTGTGGGCTCATACCATTGCTGGTACGGGGTAAGACCCTCAGTGAAAGATCTGATGCAATTACTAAAGCATCATTGCTAATGGGCACCTGGGCCTACACGTGTTGTTTACGTGCCGATTGCACACATGATGAAAAGGTTCTCTTTTAACACCCCAGATGTTGCGCTTGTTGCCTCCGATTGGCCAGGATTAGCTCATAGAGCTTTTTAGCCCGATCCATTGTCATCGGCGCCGATCTGAGCGGGCCCCCGGGTCTGGCATCAATTAGAACCCGACAGGAAGCGGGATTGAGACCGCGGAGCGGGTCGAGCCGCCAGCTCGCAGGTGTGGCTCCGCTCTCTGGCGTTCTTCGGGGAGCTGTGTTTTCAGTGGCCCGTCTTTCAACTGTTACGTCTAAAGGCTTTCTGCGAAATACGCGGTCGGGGCGTATGTGGTCAGTTTGATTTGGCTGTTCAATGTTGTGAATGTGGCTGGGGCCCAGGGTTTGAGGCGTTATCTGACACACAGATGTGCCCCCCCCCCCCCCCCCCCAAGGGGTGCCTTGTGACCACTGTTTAAAATGACCCACAGTTTGGAATTACGCCACTGGAGCATCGCTTCGAAAACCGTTGACCTGGCAAAGTGTAGAGATTTTCTTCACAAACAAGTGTTTGTAGCAGGAGAACTAATTCCTAGCATGTGTGAGCGTGAAGGAGGATGGAAATACCGTGAAGGCCAGGCCAAAGCAAAATTAAGCAAACCGAAGACGAACCGCAGAATGAAATCCGGTACACAATGGAAATGACTTGACTTTATATCTTTTCTTTACTTTGCTTGCACGCGTCCGTCTTCCCTCACGCCTAAAACGATACGATTGCAAATTAGAAAATTGGCAGGGTGAGTTCATCACTTTTTTGCACAGTCATCCTTGGCATCTTTTGGGTATTGTCAACATCGTTTGTCAGGCTCAGATCTGGACTTTTCAGACGTACGTGACTTATCCGTGGCCTCCTTCCTCCTCGTTAAGCTGGGCACACGATCCCAGGCCTGGAAATTATATCTCCATTGCAAAGTAGTTAGACTCATTCCAGATTTTAGCCGTAGCACTTGGCCATCTCCTCTTAATGCAAATGCACTTTAAGGAAACCAGGAAGCAGGCATCCAGAACTGAATAATGGGTGGTAATATTTGGGTGCACTGGCCAAGCCCGGTGGTATTTCAGAATTGGAGCCTCAGAGCCAAAAAACAGCCTAAAAAAGGCTAAATAGGGAGTGTATTTGTGCATGTATTTTTATAACAGAGTAAATTGTTTGCAGTGTAAACAGTGTGCAGGCAATGTGTTTCTTGTTCATTTTTGCCCAAGGCCAGGACATAAACGTGTGTGCTTGTGTGTATTTGCGTGTGCGTGTGTGCATGTATCTATGCGTTTGTGTTCATGCATGTGTGTGCATTTGTGTATGCGTGTGTGTGTGTGCATTTGTGTGCGTGTGTGTGCATGCGTGTAAGTGCGTTTGTGTGCATGTGTGGTGTGTGTGCGTTTCTGTGTGTGTGTGTGGTGTGCATGTGTATGGTGTGCGTGTGGTGTGTGTGTGCGTGCGCATGTGCATGGTGTGCGTGGTGTGTGTGCGCTTACTTGTGTGTGGTGTGCATATGTGTGTGTGTGTGTGCATGTGTGGTGTGCACGCGTGTGTGGTGTGCATGTGTGGTGTGCACGCGTGTGTAGTGTGTGTGTGGTGTGAATGTGTGTGGTGTGCGCGCATGTGTAGTGTGTGCGTGTGTGGTGTGCGTGCGTGTGTGTGGTGTGTATGTGTGTGGTGTGCATGTGTGGAGTGCGTGTGTGGTGTGCATGTGTGTGGTGTGCGCGCGTGTGTAGTGTGTGCGTGTGTGGTGTGCATGTGTGTGGTGTGCGCGCGTGTGTAGTGTGTGCGTGTGTGGTGTGCGTGCGTGTGTGGTGTGTGCATGTGTGGTGTGCACGCGTGTGCGTGAATTCCTGGAACATTAGGCCCACTGCTTCATCTTTCCATTTACTGAAATTTTTCACTGAGCAGACTCTTTATACGAGGAGCCTTGCAAACATATTTTATAACACGTTTTAAAACCTTAATGTGTACTTTAGAAATTGGAGAAACTTGCAGAAGGACAAGGAAGCAGTGTTGGATTATGGGATTGGAAGCTACGGCCTTCGGGGCTCCAGTCGACACTGCGTGCAATTCACCTATCAGCACACTTCCATTTGATTGACTTTTGGCTCAACCACAGGGTCTGCCTGGCTTTTGGCAAATATTGTTTGGTCTGCCGCAGTTAGTAACTCAGACAGTCTGAGCTCCTAAAGGCTTCATTTCCAAATTATATTGTCCTAAGAAGACCCTGTGCATACTTTACTCTTCCTCATTTCCTCTGTTCTTCCCTCCTTTTTTCATTTTGGCTGGGCTCGTCCCCCCCCCTGGGAGTTTCTGACTCTGGGGGCATGCGTGGCATCACCAAACTGGAACCAGGACTGTGGTTGAGGGCCGTGTTAGCCAACGTGCGCAAAGGGCTTGGCTTCCTCACAACGTGGGTTTTGTGCTTTATCCGTTTAGTTTAAATGTAGCCGTGCGGGGCCTGACCGCTGCCGCCTTGATATCCCCCGGCGCGTGCATGCTACACCTGCGTCTTTGCATAATCGCCTCAGTCGATAACTGCCGTTATTGCAGGGGTTTCGGGTTTGACGTCTAACCACCAAGTTTCCTCCGTTCATTTCACTGGGTTCTGCGTGAGGCTTGGCACGTCTTCGGGTTGAGAACACTCGTTTAATGCGAAACCATCTGAACAGTAAGGTCCTCCGACACCGTTTTATTTATATCGGGAGTGAGGAGAACATTGGCGCAGAGGGGACTCTAGCTCTGGTCACGGCGAATTTGCGTCGATAAATACGCTCCTCGGCCGGGGACCGGAGTGACGTAACCAGGCAGACGTCGGCTTTCCTTGGCCACATCTGCCACCAGACGTCCTCGAAGCCACGGTTCTTTGCTTGTTATTCGAACGAAAAACGAAAACAAAAAAAAGAAGGTCTGCCGTGCCCCTCCTCCCAAAACAGTACGGTAGCCAGCAGCACTAAAAATCGCGATAAAACTGAATAAACTGCAGCGGAGCAATAAAAAGCAAAAGCATGAGAACAGGCTAAGAAAGTTGGGTTTTATGGTTGCGTGTGTGCGCGCTTTTAATGGAGTTAGTTTTTCCATTTGTACTTTCTGATAGCCGCATACTTAATGAACGTAATGAATGGCTACTCTGCTGGTAATTATGCAGTGGGAGAGAACACACGAGCCTGTGTTTTCTATACTTCAGATTGTTCACAGGAAGTGCTTCTTATAGAGCCTACTTAATCTCGAATCAGTTATGGGGCGAGACTAAGAAACGCGAGTCGATGACTTATGAGAGTAAACAACACACAGCACAATGGTTTTGTTTGACTAATGGGCCCAGTTGCTGACATTTAGACAGTACCCTAAAAGTAAACTATTTAAACATGTCCAGTTAACACCCCATTCCAAGAAGCCAAGATGGAGGACCAAGCCAAAAAAAGAAGTGTGACCTTATTATTGTTTTCAGGAGAAGAAAGGCGCATTTGTGTTGTGCAACTTCTGTAGCTTTTGCATTGTTTAATAAATGCAACAGTTGACTCCATCTGCTGTTATCCAGCTGAGTATAAACACCTCTGGCCAGCTGTTGTGTTCCAGTCAAACAACGCACATCTCTGAAGCTATGGATATGGCCACTGAACCCTTGTTCACCGGAAAAGAACACATTTTTATGCGACCATTTTAGACACGTATAAGACCATTTTATTTGAAGGAATTTCTACTTTGCTGCTTAGTATATATTAATTAACATGTTTCCCTCTGAGGAATACCAATTTGTTGTACTGTGATTTAGAAACCTACAAATCTCTCTGGGTTTAAAGGTGTAAGAAAGGATTCTGAGTATATTCTACCAGACGCTATCTGATGAAAACAGCATGCTTGTAAAAGTTAATGGAACAAGCGAGATGGGGTTCTGCCTGAACGATGTTAGGTTGGTTTGTTCATCTCTTTCTCACCACTCTTTCTTCTCTCCTAATGCACTGCAAAAACCAAATCTTATATTTAGACTTTAGAATCTTATTTCTGTTCTTTTTTCCGAAATAAGACAAACTATCTGCCAGTGGGGTGAGTTAGTTTTACTCATTTCAAGATTTGCCAGTGGGGTAATATAATTTCACCTGTCAAGAAAAAAGTAACTTAAAACAAGCTAACCTTTTTAAGAAAATAGTAAGATTTTAAGTCTCATTACTAAAACACTTGTTAATACAGGCATTTTTTTTTGCAGCGTGGGTACATGCTCCTCGCTTTAACGAGCGGTGGTCGATTGGCCAAAAGAGCACACACAGCAATCCCCTCACTGCGCTAAAGTTATTGGACCAAGTTTACAGAGCTTTGTGCTAGAGAGCTCCTCTGTTGCGCTTGTGGACTGATGTGTCACCAGCCACTGACCCAAGTATTCCACTGTAACATGATTGGCTGTGTTGTATCCACCAATTAGAAAACAGTGGTTGGAAGATGTCCCGGCAGAGTTCTGTGTGTTTTTTTTTATGACCCCTTTTCACCCATGGCTTATGCTGTATAACCTCCACCGCTATTGGCCATAAATCTCCTAAATTAGACTGGCTTGAGAGCACTGTAGGAGTCATTCTCTCTGAGTTCGGGTTGGGGGAACATCCATGCCAAGGAATTATAAACTCACCACAACTGGGATGTAGTCCAGAGGCCTTTTGGGATGAGTATAAAAATAGATATTTTTCATTAAAAAAGGTACAGGATGTGATGTCGTGAAAGCTGAGTGGAAGTGACCGGAATGCGTCTCTCATGAGAGAATGAATCACGCGGGCGCCTCGTTCGTCCAGCGCCATTTTGTATCATTATTATTTAGATAACGTGTTTTCATTTCAGCAGCTTCCATTTAAAGTGGCAGTTCACCCAAAATTGAAATTAAGATATGTTTCTATATACCCGGAGTGCTCTCTATCCATCCAGATAATTTCGCTGAGATTTCACTAGTTTTGTAGTTATCCGCTGCAGCTCACTGTGATATCACCCTGATAGAACGGACCTCAATGTGTCCAAAGTTTGTGGCGCTCAAAGCGTCAAAAATGCACATTAAAATGCCCCTTTATGGTTCTCCCATAATTATTATATATTATATATTCCATATATTATATACTATTAAATTTCCCCAAGCAATTCAGGCTCAATAACACATAAACAAGACCGTTCCTTGGCATTTCAACCCTCTGTTTATAAGTCTAGATGTCAAGAGATTATGTTCTGCCACACAGCCATGATTTAAACGGGTGATTGGGATACATGAAAGTTGGCGCTTTGTCTGTGTGTGTGTGTACTGTATGTACACCATGCTTAACGGGCGGACTCTATAATATAGAATAGCCTCAGGTGCAGAGTCAAAAAAGTACACAAAGTACAGCAAAATGGGACTCGTACACTTAGTATAGTGCTCCAAAATTAAATCTTTAATACAGCACCCAAATTTTGTTTTACTTCTCGAACTCTATAATATATCTTATGTTTCTTCTTCAGATTCGGATCTTAGCATGCGGACCCTGAGCACGCCCAGCCCCGCCCTGATCCTGCCCCCCAGTTCCTCCCACCTGCCCCTCCCAGCCCAAGCCAATGGGTCCTCCACCTCTTCCTCCTCCATCACCGGGGAGACGGTCGCCATGGTGCACGCCCCGCCCGCCGGTCTGATCCGCCCCCGGGCGAGGCTCCGCCCGCCCAAGGACCAGCAGGCGCCCGTCGACCTGCTCCCGGACCACGCCTTCCTGCAGATCTTCGCCCACCTGCCGACCAATCAGCTGTGCCGCTGCGCGCGCGTGTGCCGCCGCTGGTACAACCTGGCCTGGGACCCGCGGCTGTGGCGGAGCATCCGGCTGACGGGCGACCTGCTCCACGCCGACCGCGCCCTGCGGGTGCTGACCCGCCGGCTCTGCCAGGACACGCCCAACGTGTGCTTGATGCTGGAGGCTGTGGCGGCGAGCGGCTGCCGCCGGCTGACCGACCGCGGCCTGCACACGGTGGCGCAGTGCTGCCCCGAGCTCAGGAGGCTGGAGGTGGCCGGCTGCTATAACATCTCAAACGAGGCCGTGTTCGAGGTGGTGTCGCGCTGCCCCAACCTGGAGCACCTGGACGTCTCAGGTAAAAACACACAACCTTCCCTTCTCTGTCATGACATCTGCTGGACCTGCATCCAAACATTAACCCACCTCGATAATAATAATAGGCGGCACGGTGGTGCAGCGGGTAGCACTGTCGCTTCGCAGCAAGAACTTAAGAAGGTCGCGAGTTTGAATCCCGGCCGAGGGTGTGGAGCTTGCATGTTCTGCCCGTGTCCGTGTGGGGTTCCTCCGGGTACTCCAGTTTCCTCCCACAGTTAAAAGACAGGTTAGGTGAATTGGAGACTCTAAATTGTCCGTAGGTATGAGTGTGTGAGTGAATGAATGGTGTGTGTGCCCTGCGATGGATTGGCGACCTGTCCAGGGTATTCCTGCCTCTCGCCCAATGCATGCTGGGATAGGATCCCCCCATGACCCTGACAAGGAATAAGTGGGTTAGATAATGGATGATGGATAGATAATAATAATAATAATAATAATAATAATAATAATAAATTAATTATCATACAAGGCCCTCAAAATGCTTTACATGCAATGCTTTTGCCCGTTTTAGTGCATCTCACTAAAGAAACTCCGCGGCTTCCTCATTCTCTGATTAGCCATTTAGTCATTGCTACCAGTGTTCTTTGTGCAACTCCCTCCATCTGGAACTCTGTCTTCTTAATTCATTCAAGATTTTGGAACGCACAGAGATACCAATATATATTTTAACATGGTCTTTTATAGCAGCACAGCTGTAAAGAATTACTTTCATGGTTTTACCAATAATCTTGGACAGAACGTCCATGGGACCTGTATTATGTCATTTTCAGACATCCATCGCTGCACAGTTTTACTGATACACCATCGGTGCTTAATATTCAAACTCGACTTTAAAGCGTCTGTAAATGTCAGCGCGACCCACAATGCATCGCCAGACTCCCAATTCTGGATTTCCCAGAGAAGCAACAGCCAAACATGTTTTGCAAATCCGTCCTTAAACTGTGCATTGGCGCAGGCCTCCAGAAGCTGGCAGGCTAAGCACAGTAAAACGCAAAGAACCCAAAATGTCCGCTCGTCATCCTAGACGCGCGGAAGAGTAACGGCCCTGATATATCACTCCGAGACATCGGGGAATTTTTCCTGGTAGACTAATCCATAATAGTCCCGGTTTCCTCCCAAGGCTGGGGAATATATTAAAGGTGCACGGAATCTCTGCCAGTCTTTCGACTTACCAGAGGAAAGGGAGGGCCTGCCTTGACTCGACCCTGGCTTCCCAATTTTAAAATGGGCGGGCGAGCGAGCAAGGCCGCATCTGCTGCTCTCATTAAGTGAGCGACACTGAGACAGTGACAGGGACAGGCATGAAAAGTCATCTAGGGGATCTTGAATAAGGCAGAGAGCAGAAAAGCAGTTCCTCTCTTCTTTATATAAATTGTCTTAATTGCTTATTCGTGTGGTGCTCTTGTCAGTATGAGGCAATACATGGATTATCAGACAAGGAATTGTGATTTCTCTCTCTCAAAAAAAAAGCATTTTTTGAGTCATATTCCATACTAGCTGCTCTCTCCCTCCAGAACGGGTCACGCTCAGTGTGTTGCCTACTCTCCGAAAACCTCTAGGTTAGAGCTGCTGAGTGGCACGAGGGAGCCAGGGAAAAGATTGGAATGCAAACAATCAGGAAAACGGCAATACTGCACCTCCAGTCATTTTCCTGGGGTCTGCTTTCTGCCTTCCTCTTCTCAGCTTCCTGCTTGACTCTCGCTGTTTTTTTGTTTTTTTTTGCGCTGTGAATTGTGCCGAACGGCGGCAGCCCCTGTTGTCGAGCTCCACACCTCTCCCCCTGCCTCCTAAATCTCGACGCTGCGCGAGGCAAAACCTCCCTCTGTCGGAGGAAATAATGCATGTTTGGTCTCGTGTTTCGTTCGCGTTTGTACCTTCCTGTCTCTAAAGTCAGGCAGTCCAAAATACACGTAGCCAACAACTTTAAGATGTGCATTTATCACTAGAAATCTCGCTAATTTATCGCATCAAGTGGTGCACAACAGATTACGCGCAAAATACAGAATAAAAATTTCAGATGCGGTATTAAAAGGGGGAAGCGGACCCGCTTTCAGCAGGCCAGTTTGCAGCGTGCTCTTCACAAAGTCCTCGCGCGGGAATAGCGCGGTATAGGTTTCCGAAAACCACTTTGAAGTAACTGGGAGCGACAGGTAAGACACATCTGGAGTTTTTTTTTCACGAACACGCGAGAGCCCAAAGGAAACCCGCGAATGCGCACACACTCCCCAGAGCCCCCCGCATTCCGCGAATGAAAACCCCGTTTTTGTGTTCGCAGACATTTCAGTAGCTGATCTTAACGACACTGACACGTCGGATGCAAATAGGCTTCTGTTATTAATATTGTTCAAGGAATAATAAGCAGTATAATGGTGTCTTTGTTTTCTCTGGCCTGGAAAAAAGAGTAGCCTAACGACTGGGAATAAAATATGTAATTATTCAGGGTGGCCACTTTTAAGTCCATTACTTTATGCGATTTGGAGAGGTAGACATTGAGCCATTAACATAGCTCAATTGACATTTTTTATTAATCATTATTAACACAGCAGTATGGGATCCTGGACTTCCACTGACCAAAGGGGTTACAGTTAAAAATCCTGGTCAAGGGCCGCCGCGGTGGTACAACGGTAAGAGCGCTGACTTTCAGTCAGCGCAGTTGTACTCCGAGGATCGGGGTTCGCGCCCCGGTCCTGCCATATCCGAGCGTGGCCGGTGCCCTGTGGAAGCGGCAATTGGCGGCTGCTTCCGGGTGGGGGGAGGGGCTCGGAGAGAATCGTTGCGCACAAACGGCCCTGGGCGAGTTGGAATCACGGTCAGGAGCTCGAGGAGTCGCGCCCTGTAGAGGACGTGGCGCCCTCCTTCCTACTACCGACTGACAGGGTTGTATAGCGGTGGTTCTCAAGCGGTTGCTACATGGGGGGAATTGAATTAGAATAGGGGTTCAATTGGCTACTAAATTGGGAGAAAAAGGGGAAAAAATCAGAAACAAATAAAAAAAAAAAAAATCCTGGTCAAAACTGTACTTATTAGGCTATTCAGAAAATGTATCGGAAGTACAAAGATAAAATCAGGCCAGCTCTACCAATACCAAAGGCTAACTTGCTATAGGGAGCTAATGACATGTGTTGAATGAGACATTGTGCTAAACAAGGATATAGTGGATGTTTTAAAATAAAATAAAATCTAAATTACCCAAATTCTCACTCTGCACTTGTGAAAGAATATTTCTAGGGTATGAAAGAGTGACTTGTGGATTTAAAAAATTACCAGACATTTTCAACATTTTTTCCAGCCACCTTTTCTTTTACAATATAACACAACCTGTTTGGTTACTGGCCAAATTGGCTTCTAGAGTAAAAATCTTACCAGCAACAATCAAAATTTACCAGCATTTGGCAGGTGGCTGGTGTTCATTTCACACCCTGCATATTGCACACGGAAGGTGGGTTTTGTTGACTTCTTGCCTCCATCATAACTGTGCTCTCCGTCCTCCTGTTGTCTGTCGTTCAGGCTGCTCAAAGGTGACCTGCATCAGCTTGACGCGGGACGTGTCCCTAAAGCTCCTGCCCATGCACGGCCAGCAGATCTCCATCCGCTACCTGGACATGACTGACTGCTTCGCCCTGGAGGACGAGGGCCTGCACACCATCGCGGCGCACTGCACCCAGCTCACGCACCTCTACCTGCGCCGCTGTGTCCGTCTGACCGACGAGGGACTGCGCTACCTGGTCATCTACTGCCCGTCGGTGCGCGAGCTGAGCGTCAGCGACTGCCGCTTCATCAGCGACTTCGGCCTCCGCGAGATCGCCA
Organism: Ilyophis sp. 1 JC-2022; assembly: GCA_022702515.1. NCBI lineage: Eukaryota > Metazoa > Chordata > Actinopteri > Anguilliformes > Synaphobranchidae > Ilyophis > Ilyophis sp. 1 JC-2022. Next base: position 8,991,665 of record CM040395.1, read on the forward strand.
AGCTGGAGGGCCGGCTGCGCTACCTCAGCGTGGCGCACTGCGGACGCATCACCGACGTGGGCGTGCGCTACGTGGCCAAGTACTGCGGCCGGCTGCGCTACCTGAACGCTCGCGGCTGCGAGGGACTGACCGACCAGGGGCTGGAGCACCTGGCCAAGAACTGCCCCAAGCTCAAGTCGCTGGACATCGGCAAGTGCCCCCTGGTGTCGGACGCCGGGCTGGAGCTGCTGGCGCTCAACTGCTTCAACCTGAAGCGCCTCAGCCTCAAGTCGTGCGAGAGCATCACGGGCCGAGGCCTGCAGGTGGTGGCCGCCAACTGCTTTGACCTGCAGCTGCTCAACGTGCAGGACTGCGACGTGCCACAGGAGGCGCTGCGCTTCGTCAAGCGCCACTGCAAGCGCTGCGTCATCGAGCACACTAACCCCGCCTTCTTCTGAGAGACTCTGTTGGGGTGGGGGGAGGAGGGGTGTTTAATAGCGGGGGTGGGGGGAGGAGGGGTGTTTCATAGCGCCTGAGTCGTTGTTTTGAGCGTTATTCGTGCCGGGGTGTGTGGACAGACGGGGGGGGAGGGGGATTTGTGTGGGATCGTTGTGCAATACTTGCTTTTTAATTTGCATGGTGGGAAAAAACTGAACTTTTTCGGGTCCCACTTACACGTCACGCTTGTATTTATGTATTTTACCGTCATTTTCTTGTCAGGCTTTGCCTTTAAATTATTTCTCCATTTCCCGTCTTACAGAACTATACGTACATGAATCGCTTTGCTCTAAAATGAACTTAAACGCTTAAAGGGTAGCAGTAAACAGATGTAAAATAAGCATCTTACTGCCTATAGTTAATAAGGGAAGCATAGAATTAACAGAAATAAAACCCAGCCTGTGAGAAACCAAGTGTAATTTTAATGAAGTTCTGTTTTTGCATTCATCCCTCTCTGCAGTCCTCCACACTCCAAACAAAACAAAGAATAAGTAAATATCAACTTTTTTTTGTCTTATATTTAGACTTCCAGTCTTTATTATTTTTTGCTAAATATTGCCAATGAGGTGAGACAGTTTGACAAATTGGGTAAGAAATTTTAACTTGTCAAGCAAACAGTAACTTAAAACAAGTCAATACTTGAGAGAGAGAAAATAAGATGTTAATCATTAGATGTTCTCATTACAAGACTAAAACACTTGTTAAGGCATTTTTGCAGTGTATTTACCTGTCATTAGTCAAGTAGGTGCAAATGTGGCAAATGGTTAAAAAAAAAGAAAAAAGAATTGTTCAACAGCGGTTTTCTCTTCTGTTCTTTTCACTCATTTGAGCGCTCTGGCATAACCTCAGTGTAACGGAGCGATGTTGGTGGCAGTAGAAACACACAGCCTCTTTTTGCTCAATAAAAAGACGTTGCTGTATCTATCACCGTCAATCTCCTGCGCTAGAGGTCTTTCTGTACAGAACTGAAAGTGCGGTCAGTAATGGTGCACATTCAACACAGAGACATTTTAAACGTGTTCCTCTGGATTAACTGTGGGACCCACTAGTTTGTTATCACTATTTACTAGTGTTGTGTTAAGTTGAGTTCCAGTGATAAAAATGGTGGACCTTTTGATCTTTTCCGTTCATTCCGTGCTCGATCTGAAGTTTGATTTCAGAAACATTTTGGCCTAGATTTCCCGCTTGTAATCCATGCTAATAGCTATACATTGTTAATACAGTTTTTAACGTGTATTTTATACCGTATTGTTTGTTTTATGGTTTTTGGAATCCCTGTACAGTGTTACTTTTTGTTACGAAGACTTGTAGAAGAAGTGTATCTGCACTGTTCGAATGCTCTCAAGGCAATCATGCCCGTTTTTCTGGCTCAGTGATGGCTTCTGGGTAATTTTATTATTATTTTTGTTTTGTTTGTTTTGTTTTTTTATCCCACGAAAAGCAGCATTAGAGATTCTCTGGTTAAGTTGTGTGAATGCAGAAGGCCGAAAGGGGAACTGGTTGAATCGTGCTGCCTTGAAAACAGGTTGCAGACGTTATTCTAATAAAAGGGGTTGAAATGAACCTTCGTCTCAGCGCTCAATGAACCCTCATTATGCCGATGCTGTGAAACCCTGAGACGTAATAATGATATTTCATGTGTCTAAATCCTCTCCTGAGTGGGAGTTGTGGGAAAGGCGAACGGAAGCCGCTGGTAAGCTTATTTAACGCTGAAAACACACTGTACTTTCTTGAAAAAGTGCTTCACCCCACGGCAAATCTGTAATTCTCCTCAGACCACACATTGGGTAGATTATCAGGAAAGAAAGCCAAACGATCTTAAAAATCTTACTACATAATAATAGTTTATTGGCAAAAATAGTTTTCTGGACTATGGGTGGCTGGGTGCCTTATTGTTTTGGGCTTATTTCCATTGAGTAATTCAAAAATAATGAACTTTTTATTCCACAACCAGTAGTGCAACCCAACACCCAAACAGAGACAGAGCCAAATCCTGCTAACCCTCTCATATGTAACACAAATTGCAAATTAAACCTGCATTAAAACAGTTATGTTCAATATCACAAAGGTTACTAATCTAATTTATTTAACAGTCATCACTAACGTTAATACAGAGTGTAATGTGCACTTTGTCCACAAGAGGGTGGTGTTGTAGGAATTAATTCAGTTTTCCAGCCAGTGTTTAGTTTATGGGATATACGTATCTGTGAGTTCATAGAGTTAAATGGGAAAATAAGTCAGGAGAAACAACCCTTGGAGTGATCCATCCAGATCTACTGCATATCTGGCAGCAGAGTGATGGTTTGAGGCTTGTTTGATACCTCAGACCCTTGATGACTTACTGACATTTAGCAAACCATGTGTTCCATACTGTTCCAGCATAATTAAGAGCTTAATCTAGCCCACACCCCTCTTCCCATAGAGATCAATTCAATGCAGAGCGGTTATAGTATCACTTGTAAGAGTACCTGAAAATAAGATATAAAGAGTCTTTCGATGTTGTTGGGTCACACACATCAGGAAGTCATGGCATGCACAGGATATGCAAACAAATATTAAATATGATGACTTTATTTAAATATTAAATATGATGACTTTATTTAAATATTAAATATGATGACTTTATTTAAATATTAAATATGATGACTTTTGGTCCTCTAAAATGAGGGGGAGTATGTATAAAAAGGTTACAATTACTGAAAAGTTCACCTGATATGAATGTACAGATCCTCAAAGTGAAACTGAAAGTCTACACTTTAACCTCACTGTTTTATTTCAACTCCAATAAGCTGGAGTACAAAGCCAAAACAACAAAAATGTGTCACTTTCCAAATACTTTTGGACTGCACAGTATATACCAACCAATAGCAGTACTTCTTCCAGCCCCTGCCTTGTATTTGAAGCTGTTTGCATTTGTGCGCCGTGGGAAACGTTTCCCACACTGCATACTGTACAGATTGTGTGCAGTCATTGGTGGGTTTTCTGCTTGTATTTGGTAGAACAAACTGGATCTTCTGAAAGAGAGAAGCAAGGGAGATTAAGGATTTCCCCCCGGAGCACTGAAGTGGTATTTCACAGACATGATATAGAGTAACCTGGAAGCTGGCCTACTCTAAGAGAGGGCAATGAAACACTAAGGAAGGAAATTCAAGAACACTACACTGGTGAGATATTGCCATACTGTAAACAGCCAGAAATTTGTATTAACATAGTTGAAACTTTCTCTTGAGAAGGAGCCAAAGAGACAGAGGGCCAAGTTGAATGAATTAAACTCTTTGGGCTATCATGCTTTTCAAATGGTGATGGCTTTTCTCTTGTGAATGCAACATCAGGCGTATGGATTCAATTGTTTGTATTTTTATATCAATAATTCTACTCTATTGTTATAGATGTATATTTTTTATGTAGCCTACATAAGTGGTGAGAACATTGAGATATAAAACCAAACTGGTGTGCTGTACATATTGTAGTTCACTGTGTTGCACATGGAACATTTTTTAGATTAGAGTTGGGTTGGGACCAGCTGGTACAAACAGCAAAATAAAAATATGAAGGTGACCTCTAGATTTTAATGTATTCAGACCTCTGCTTATAGATTTCTTCCAGCATTACTCACATTTTCACAGATAAAATAATTAAAAAGAGCTTTGTTAGTAAAAATGTGCCAGCACAGTGTTGCACAAAAGGCTTTATATAGCAGTTCAAATAAGGACATTTGAGCAAATATCGATATAAAGAATGTGGTTACACCATTGGATGCAAGGAATGCGTGGTTAAGAATGCGTGACTTTAAAATATCCTGTCAGCAACCACACAAAACACAGACCTAAATTGGCGAGTTCAAAGCTGAACTGACAAAAGGTTACAATGACTTGCAGGTTGTGTAGAATGGATATGAGGTAATGTAATACAATACAATCACTGTGTGCCAGTCCAGAGCACATGGCACTACACAATTATTGTGCATTGATGTGAAGATTCAAAAGAGGCTAAATGCTGTGAGAATGAGATTGGACATAAGTTATTAAAATTGGTGTATTTTCATGTTGCTTTCGAATACAAACATTTTAGTTTGTAAAATCTCAATGGGTTTGTATATCGGTCATTCCACTGCAAACGTTTATCCCACTCATAGATCTGTGGACCAGCTGACGTAGTATGAAATAGTACACCTGCTAGACACGCTTCCCACTTTCACATAATCAACGTGCATCACATGTCCTGTAATGTTACATGCATAAGACTGCCACACAGGGATTGCCCTCTAGTATTATATTACTGGATCCGTATCTTATGCAGATGTGAATCAGTGCAGCAATCAAACTCATGCCCAAGGCTCAAACTCTACTCCGCATGTTGCAACTATATCCATCTGTCAAATCAGCTGTCTATTCTTCATTTAGGTCAAACTGTCGGCAATTTTCAATGACATAAAAACCGCTATTGACAAATCCGCGGTTGGTGACAGTTTTAAAGTCACGCGTTGCTAACCAAATGTAATCACAACTAAAGGTGTGACCTCATTTTTCAGATATCTGCTTGCATCGCCTTACGCTGCTGATACCCCAAGCCTTTGGTACATAGCCATGCTGATCCCTGGAGCTTTATTAACAGTACAATTACTGGTTTTATTCAGTGGTAGAGTGCGATGCCAATATACCTGTGTACTTTTAGATGTAGAAATACATAGCGACCTGTAGTTTTCCTTCATATAACTAAAATATTTCTATTTCCATTTCAATTAATCACAATGATTACAAAAATATACGTACAAAGTGTTAATTATGGAAACACGGCATGAAATATTAATCATTTATACAGGCTATTTCAGATAAATAAAATAAATAAATAAATAAATAAATAAACAGCCTCAATAACTACAAATAATACCACATGTCATCTATAAATATCTCAACATAAACATTTTGCATGTAAAAATCACTCACACCTAAGATGCATTGTGCTTTCTAAACTTTTGCTCAGTCAGTCTGTCTACCAAACTGTTGACATTGAAGTGATGATGGCAAGTTATAACAAACACTTGTAATAAACATTGTGTTTCACTGACACAGAACATGCAAAATCCCAAGGAAACAGAAACAGTATGTTCCCTGCATTAATTCACGTCACTTGGCTCAGTGTTTCGTCATTTCACCATTTCAAGCATTATGTGTGTAACTAGTATCTGAAATCGAGACAATAAATTGAGAGAAGAGACTAAAGTCTATTCAATCATTTTATACACTGCACAAAAAGTGTTTTAGTCATGTAATGAGATTTTAACTCTTATTTGTTTTTTCTCAAAAATAACCTTGTTTTAAGTTACTGAGTGAAATTTTCTTACCCCACTGGCAAATCTTCAAATGAGTAAAACTGTATCACCTCATTGCCAATATTTTAATCTTATTTACCAAAAAAAGTAACAGTAATAAGATTAAATATGAGACTAAAATACTTGTTAAGATTGACTTTTGGTTTTTGCAGTGTAACCCCAACGGAATATAAAAACCATGTATGGGGAAGTCTGCTCTCCCTTTCACTGGGGGCTTTAAGGCATCTGTAAACGCTCACAGATCTCAGGTGATCCTCCATCACATTACCTATTGACTCGCCATCCCTACCCTCACATCCAGACCCCTAACAGTCCATCCCTGGCATCGGCATCGATCAGGACGACAGAGCGAGAGGCCTACTTGTGTCTAGGGCTGCTGCCAGGGATTTACGGCCCCGTGAAAAAGAGCTCACATTGGGACCCACCACTCCAGGCCCCCACATCCCTGCACAATTACAGCACAATTTGTTGAGGGCCCCTGTCAACCAGGGCCCTTGGAATCATCTTAACTTTTATTTGGCAGGCAGAAACTTTAGAAAGTGGATGTCATTTTAAAAGCCTTCCATGTGGTATATTAAAACACTGCCTTAAACCATAGCACAAAGATATCAGTAGTGATTGTTGGACAATAAAGTCTACACCCAAATTAATAGTAGGTATCAACCAAAATTGGGCTCGGTATTGCCCAATTTCTGTTTCATGCATACTATAAATTGTTAAACTACAGCTCAGACAAAACGACAGTTGTTGCTTGCATAGGCTTGGCTGAAGCACAATGACATTTTCCAATCAGTGGAATTTCTGACGTTATTCGCATGATAATATTATCATATGTTTGTCCATATTTTGGTATTACTGATGGAACTAATTGTGCAATTACCACACATATAAGATACTTTTTGTACATCTGGCAACAGTACTGCTGTGTCACGATTGCGTTCAGACCTCCCACGACGTTGCTTGCTGGCGTTAAGTCATGTCTATAAGCTTTGTAGCGGTCAATTACTTTTGAGGAGCTTGTTTTTAGTGCCAGTATGGCTCCACAGGGGACAGATGTCACTGCAAAAACACTAAAATATGAACCAACGTTCTTTCAGTAGCAGCATACAGTGTCTGGCAACTAAAAAATCTATTGGAACAAGACTTCACTTCCCACAATGCACCTCATCAAACAATTGAGCAATGCAGCCTCACCTGACCTCTCCCAAACTAAGTGAGAACAGAAAACACAAATCTGCTCCCCGTTCTCAGCCAATTCTCCCTACTAACGGAGGATCTGTGTTCTCTAATAGACACACAGGCAAAACTTAATGTTACAGCAATTGCATTAAATTAATTTGCATGGCTGTCTCCCTTTATTCACAAAGTTACATCGATTCACCAAAATAAACCTACCACACTGATACTGCATGCATGCGCATAACATTAAGCAATTGGATACAATGACTGTCTCTATGTTCCAAACAGCTCCAAACCTCTACATGACCTAAAGGTTGAACAGAGACTACCGAGAGCATGAGCCTAAATTTACATTGCAAACCATGTCTATTATGTGAAAAAGTCAAAAATGTTCCAAGGCTGCAAGAGAGCACACCCGTACCTATCCGACAGAATGTCCCTAAGTTAAATAACTTTTATTTGTAGCTTGGATGCGTGGGTTGGATTGATACCGTTCTGGGGCAAGTGTCACGATGGATGTCACTGTTGTTTTTGGAATAGAGCTGTCTCTAGTTTAAAATAAAATAATTCAGAAAGGATGAGAGAATGGCCCCTGACACTGATTACATAAAAGGAAAGGACAAAATATTATCCATAAATGCTGTTCTAGATGCTTAGGTAGGTTAAATAAATATACATGTAATTGTTTGCCAGATTGTAGTGTGCTTTCTGTGATATTTTGTTGCTCATTGAACATTAATAATTTTCCAGCCAACAAGATGTTTTAGATCTTAATTATTACAACCTAGTTAGTGAGGCATGACAGGTTTGTTTACAGTCCTGAAAAGGTCAGGCAAAACTGAACATAATTTACTATAAAGCATGTGTCAGCTCATTGCTATCTTGTTGCTGTTGTTACAAATATCACTGTTGACATATTATGGCCTTGGGATTCATAGTGAGCATGAAAGTGTACATAGAGATAAATACAAATTAAAAATAAAACAAAACTACAAAATGAAGCAATGCTAAATAAACTTCAGAGGGTTTTTTATAATTATCTCGGCCCATTCTGTAATGTGTCATTCTTTGTGTGTGTGTGTGTGTGTGTGTGTGTGTGTGTGTGTGTGGTATGTGTGTGTGTGTGGTGTGTGTGTGGAGTGTGTGTGTGGAGTGTGTGTGTGTGTGTTTGTGTGCCCATTCTGTAATGTGTCATTCTTTGTGTGTGTGTGTGTGTGTGTGTGTGGTATGTGTGTGTGTGTGGTGTGTGTGTGGAGTGTGTGTGTGGAGTGTGTGTGTGTGTGTTTGTGTGCCCATTCTGTAATGTGTCATTCTTTGTGTGTGTGTGTGTGTGTGTGTGTGTGTGTGTGTGTGTGTGTGTGTGTGTGAGTGTGTGTGTGTGTGTGTGTGTGTGTGTGTGTGTGTGTGTGTGGAGTGTGTGTGTGTGTGTGTGTGTGTGTGTGAGTGTGTGTGTGTGTGTGTGTGTGGAGTGTGTGTGTGTGTGTGTGTTTGTGTGCCCATTCTGTAATGTGTCATTCTTTGTGTGGAGCGTCTTCATCTATTACTGGAATAGAAGCGGTTGAAATGGTCAAAGCAAATATAATTATATACACACAATGCAGGGTATTGTAGTCCACATGGGACATTGCTGTAGTTCTTACATTACACAGCATCACTCAGTCAAAGCTTCTGACTTGAGAATTGAAATCACCATTTTTGATAAGAGGAGGCTGTTCATTCCTGGCTGAATTGTATCACAGTTATTGTGTAATTTTTCTCTTGATTTTTGCAATATGTTTAGTCGTTTCAAGCTTCGACACATTTTTATCCACAGAAAAGGTATTTTCAATAAACTGGAAATGGAGTTTTTGCTTTTAAGCAAAACATTGTAATTAATGTCCAATTCTTACATAATTTCCTTACACATATTTACACACAGACACAGCCAACTAATGACAGAAGAACATACATGGGAAATCTTTCCTTTTCTTAAAAAAAGTACAACTAACATTTATAAGAGAAAAAGTCACAGTTTAAATTCACTTTGTTATGCCACAGCACATTTTGTCAATTACAGTGGCATTCAAAGCAGAACTGTCTCAAATTCTGAACACCAGTTAGTCAGTCAGGGGAGAAATTACACTTGATTTGACTGAGCTGGATATCCTCGTGACCAGCCAACCAACTTGTAATTATTTAATTTGAGTTACTTTAGAGACTCCTTCCACCAGCAACACAAAGTAAGTATTTTTTTACTGTAGCAAAACAATAAAAATAAACAGCCCACATATTTATTTTTACAACTTTACAATTTTTACAGCCTCTGTTGTCGGGCTGACTTTTGTAACCGAGAATCTGGCAACCTTGGTTTTAGATTAAATGCCTGTTTTAAAATGTTAGCGTCACGACACACTACGTGCTTTCATTCGTTTGAAAATCAATCATCCAACGTTATGCACAACGCACATATAGTCTTAAAAGCATGATATAAAGAATGATAGTTCCAAAACAAGGATACTGACTGATGATAAGTAATGTTTCAGTACAAGTGAAGATGGTGCGTGCGTTTTATTTTGGTTGGGTAATCTACAGGGCCAATGACCAAGCTGCATCCCTAAAATAACCACAGAGAACAGTGGGCAGTGGAGGTGGAACTTGTCTGATATGAGTTTGGGTTTCATTGGTGTAAATTTAGGTGGGTGGATACCAGTTGTGTATCTTTGTAGTGTTTGCTATAAAATGTCTTTGCATTGCCTATTTTCCTTGAAGAGCTCCATTCCAGCTTTAGCATCTTTGCTTTTCCTGCCTCTGGCTTTTCAAGGTAAATTATTTAGCGCGGTTGCATGTCTTGTGTTATTTTTCTGCTTGAAGTTAAATTTAATGTGGATTAGACAGCAATGTGTTGAGAACCATATATTTTGCTTTTCCAGCAACATCCTCCAACAAACATTCAATATGGCAGACTGGACTGAATGTATGAATTATGGCATCCACATTGCCAGAGAAGCCAGAGAGGTAACTTTCATTATTTAAATTAACTTCTTAAAGGTGAACCTGTGCTCTTGGAATTCAAATGTTTTTATGTTCTCCAGGATGGGCATCTTGCTTTTTTCAGTAGTTTTGCTTCAATTCATTATTTGATGGGGTAGCACAAACTGAAAGGGCACAAAGCCATATTGTGATATTAGGTTGAACAGGGCAATGCGTTACATCTGGCGAATGAATATAGTTATATTTAATTTCAGGCTCTTGTGGGAACAGGGGCAATTTAATTTTTTTGTAATTCATGTTTTGGATGTTTTTTCTTTTCATGTTTTGGATCACATTCTAAAAGTGTTACTTGATTGAGAGTGGGATGTCATTTTCATTTTTTGGAATGCTTTTTATCAAAATTCTAAGTCAGTGTTCTACCAGTAGTGATTGTTACATCAGCATTAGAATGTTCAGTTAGGAACGTTCTAATCACATATTTGTGACACCGGCTTAAAGGGTTAATGCAATGCTTATCCAGTCTATACCCATTCAGGCTGTATCTCCCATGTCCCTATGTTTGTGCGGCACCAGGTGATCCTCCACGCTTTTAGGATCAAAAAGGCTGTGATGCTGAAGAGCTCTCCCGCAGACCTGGTAACAGAAACGGACCAGAGGGTGGAGAAAATGCTCATATCCGCTATCAAGGAGAAGTACCCTCTGCACAAGTGCGTCAATCAATCAATCAATCAATAAATCAATCAATACAATTGTATTTAAAGTGCAGCATCACCAACACGGGTCTCTACCAGGGGCGGCTGCTGAGCTGAAAATTGAGGAGGCAGAAAACTTCCCTTTAAACTGATTATTGGTCTCAATCATGTTCCAGTCATTATCCTTGATTAACAAGTGTGCCAACGATCTGAATAATAATTTGCAATAATAACTTCTTTCTTCACATCATGTTTGGGAGATTAAACGAAAAAGTACACTTTACGAGAAAAGCACAACCTGCAATAAAAATAAGCTTGAAGATCGTTTAATATCCATGAATATTCTCAAAATTTGAGTGTGGAGAACAAAAAGCACATGTATCCACAATGTATAATGTTGATTAAAATCTACACAATTTTGCAATGCAAATTAAAATAATTTAATTACTTGCCTAATAGCCCAATTGAGGAGTACTGGCTACATTTGATGGCATTGAGTAATTTGTGAATTAAACACTGTAGCCTATTGTTAATCAAAAATGATTGAGACCAATAATCAGTTTAAGAGAAAGTTTTCTACCTCCTCAATTTTCAGCTCAGCAGCCACCACTGGTCTCAATACACTTTACAATAAACAAAACAAAAGATACATAAGATCAAATGATAATTCATAAATGAAGAATGTATGCATAAACAAATGTAGTAGACACAAACACACCCATATATACAAAGACTGAGAGAATGAACAGTGTGACATTATGTGCTGACAGTATTCTTCTGAGATGATGATAAGACATCTCTCTCTCTCTCTCTCTCTCTCTTTCTCTTTCTCTCTTTCTGTCTCTCTCTCTCTCTCTCTCTCTCTCTCTCTCTCTCGTAGATTCATAGGTGAGGAGTCAGTAGCCGCAGGTGAGCACGTTATTTTGTCAGACAGCCCCACGTGGATCATCGACCCCATCGATGGCACCACCAACTTCGTGCACAGGTCTGGACCCTGCCACCTATTTCTTTTTCTGCACCACCACCACTGTGGAATTGTGAATTAATGCAAACAACACAATTTGCAAATGCAAATGAGACTATGCAAACCCTACATTAAATTCTGAGACCCACTGTATGTACCAACCTTAATTGAGTTACTCTGTGTTTGTTAAAATATAAATGAATGTTGTGTTTCCAGGTTTCCATTTGTGGCTATTTCTATAGCCTTTGCTGTGAAGAAGCAGGTAAGGATATACCTAATACTATATCATCTCTTCTTTGGGGGAAAAAAAAAACATGAGCAAAAAGTGGATGTATATTGTTTCCCTCTAATCCCAAGACTGAGTTTGGGATCGTCTACAGCTGTGTAGAGGACAAGATCTACTCAGCCCAAAGAGGAAGAGGGGCTTTCTGTAATGATATCCCCATCACCACTTCTGGCCAGGAAGGTAAACTTGGCCTTCAGTTCTCTCTTAGTGTCCCACAGTATCTTACTTAGTGTCCCACACTGCAAAAAATATATTTTGTCTTATATTTAGACTTAAAATCTTTTTTCTAAATAAGACAAAACATTTGCCATTGGGGTGAGACAGTTTTACTCATTTCAAGATTTGCCAATGGAGTAAGATAATTTCACTTGTCAAGCAAAAAGTAACTTACTACAAGCTACGTTTTTACTTTAGAGAAGAAAAGTACGATTTTAAGTGTCATCATTCACAATACTAAAACAAGACATTTTTTGCAGCGCATTCTCTTAAAGCAACAGTTATACTGCAAAAACCAAAAATTAATACATTTTTTACACACATTTTAGTCTTATATTTAGACTTAACATTTGTATTTCTATTACTAAATAAGACAAAAGGATGAAGTGAGACAGTTTGACTCAAGCAAAAAGTAACTTAAACCAAACTAATATTTTCTACTTGAGAGAAAGAAATAACATCTTACACTGCAAATACCAAATCTTAACAAGTATTTGAATCTTTTATTTAGACTTTAGAATCTAGAATTTAATTACTTTTATGCTAAATAAAACAAAATTGCCAGTGGGGTGAGATAGTTCTACTTATTTCAAGATTTGCCAGTGGGGCAATATCATTTTACTTGTCGAGCAAAAAGTAACTTAAAACAAGCTAATGTTTTCCAGTTTAGAAAAAAAAAAAAGATTTACAAGACTAAAACACTTGTTAAGACAGACATTTTTTCGCAGTGCAAGTCTCATTACATGACTTTTTTATGCAGTGTAGTTTTTCGGTCCACTTGCACAAGTTCTAAAAAAGTCTGTGTCCTGACAGATATCACAAAGTCTCTGCTGGTGACAGAGATTGGGTCAGAGAGAGATGAGCTGGCGCTGTCTATAAATACGTCCAACATTCACCGACTGCTGGAGATCCCGGTTCACGGGTGAGGGGCTCCTTCACAAAATCAATTTACTACACAATTTTATAGGATTCAGTCTTGAGATTATCATTAGTCCAATGGGACGGTTTTGTAATTAGCTCATTTTAAAGGGCTGTAGTGGGTCTATGACAAAATCAAATTTTGGGAAAATACTTGGTTGGACACACCTAGCATCGATAATCAGCATTGAATCTCATGGCCATTAAATTGTGCATGCTTAGAACAAGCTCTCTCTATGAGGTTCAATTTAAAAATCGTAATATTTTCAGACAATAAATCATTTGTTTATTTAAATATAAAAAAATTGTCAAGTTCCAATAGGTAAAGATATTAAAACGATTGTTGAAAGACAAACTGCCTATAGAACAGTTCTACCTTTTTAATGATGATGCTAAATAGAAATAGTCCTGTTCACATCACGTGGACAAGAAAACTGAGTTTCACACCACATTAAAGCACAACTGAGTTGACAACGAACCCCTTTTCGAAGGGCTGGGGAACAACATCTGGAGAACAAACCACTGTTAAAACCATGTCATGTAACCATGCCGACCAGACGCCATTTTGTCTCATCAGCATCAGGGCAGTGGGGACAGCAGCTGTGGACATGTGCCTGATTGCTACTGGTGGGGCCGACGCCTACTACCACATCGGCATGCACTGCTGGGACATCGCTGCCTCTGCCCTCATAGTTTGTGAAGCTGGGGGCGTGGTCATTGACACCAATGGTACGTACACATGCTTAAATAGTACTTTTCCTTAGTAGTACGAGCACTTTGGGTGCCAGTGTAGGATAATGGATAGGGAACTGGGCTCCTAACTCTGAGGTTGCAGGTTTGATTCCCAGGTGGGGCACTGCCGTTATACTCTTGAGTAAGTTAATGAGCCTGAACTGCTTCCGTAAAATAAATGCAGCTAAATGCAAATAAATGCAGAGGTGGAAAATCCATGTTCAGAAAATAAAAAGTCTTCCCCAGTATTTTGTTACAATCACCTGGATTTGCTAATTAACACGATTTTTCAGCTATAAGGTAATTAGTGAAATCAGCTGGTCGAGTTCATGGGTGAAAGAAAAACATGGCAGGACTTTTAATTTTTGACCCCTGGACTTCCCACCTCTGTGTAGAAGAATGTGAACTGGGATATGGATGTGGCTGAATTGTGACTGTCAATCGGTTTCTGCCTCATACCCCCTGAGGGCAGGGTTAAAACTATTTCACGATTATGAAGTCAACCAATGTCAGCCTCATTGTCTAAGCTGCTGGAACTGCTTAGTGTTTGGTTAGACTGTACGTATTTCTGAAGCTGTGCATTCATAGCGGCTCATTTTCAGTGCCTAGCGTCTATTGTATATATGTCTTAATGTTATATGTATTGTATATTGCATTATATTTATTATTTGTATTGTGTGGATTGTATATCTTTAATGTTTTTATTTGGAACCTGCCAAGGGTGAAAATGAGCTGTAAGCTATATCTGGTACAATACATCAAATGGCAACATTTATATTTACTATTCTACACGCTCCCTTACAAATAAACAAGTAAAATAACAAAAATAAAAAATAAAAATACTATAAACTGCATCACTTGCTGAAGATGATCCTCCTCTTTTAGGGTCAGAGTTCGACATGATGGCTAGGCGGGTGATCGCGGCCAGCAGCAGCAGTGTGGCGCACAGGATTTCTAAGGCGATCCAGGCCTTCCCCTGCCAGCGTGATGACGAGCTCCACGGCCCGCCCATGAAGAGTACGATTGATCATACCACTGACAACAAGACAAAAGTCAACAAGACTGGATCTGGACAACGGCGGCAGTAGATACGCTCCAACTGACAGTTGGTTTTGGAATGCATGACTACTACAGCCAATAATAAATAAACAAAACAAGTTGAATTGTTGATTGATTATTAAACTTTTCTACACTAAAGTATTAACTCTTTCGATACATTTAATATGTTTGTGACCATTTATTTTTCTTGTTTTGGTAGGGTAGACAAAGCAAGTAAAATAATACATGAATTGAAAATTACTGACGTATAATTGGTCACAGAATAATCAGACAGAAATATAATACTATAATTTTACCAAAAATGAAAATCTGATTTTCAAATGCATATGTAAATAGAGCATTCAGTCTAAATAATGTTTCTAAAATTTGCCAACCCCTGAGATATGATGAGACTACTTGTGGAGACCAATGACAGAACTGTAGTCTTTTTGGCTGTGGTGCATCCAGCCAATAGGATTTTCCTTTGAGATATTGTGAGAAAAATTAAACAATCATCATTCAACTCGAATAGATCAGGATGGACTGAAACAAAGGATTTTAATTAGATTGCCTGCTATGAGATACCATACGTTAGAGACCCGGGGATGATGTATGTTTCCTTCAATCCATTATTACATTTAGTACAAGCTGAGCTTGGTATTAGCTTCGTTTGTAAATGTCTATGAGTATAGTGTGAACCTCATGTATTGACTTACGTTGACGAGCTGAGTTCCTTGAGACCAAGGGGACATTTGTCCCAGATTGTGTTCCAGATAAGCATAAATCCCCAACTCTTGGAGTTTCATATCCCAAACTCGAGTTGCCCTTTACATCTTACAGTAGTTAAGCAAGTATGCAGAGATTAAACCATCTCACGTGTAGGCCTGTCAGGAGAAATCAAGGAGAGATGATCCAGAGATTAAACCATCTCACGTGTAGGCCTGTCAGGAGAAATCAAGGAGAGATGATCCAGAGATTAAACCATCTCACGTGTAGGCCTGTCAGGAGAAATCAAGGAGAGATGATCCAGAGATTAAACCATCTCACGTGTAGGCCTGTCAGGAGAAATCAAGGAGAGATGATCCAGAGATTAAACCATCTCACGTGTAGGCCTGTCAGGAGAAATCAAGGAGAGATGATCCAGAGATTAAACCATCTCACGTGTAGGCCTGTCAGGAGAAATCAAGGAGAGATGATCCAGAGATTAAACCATCTCACGTGTAGGCCTGTCAGGAGAAATCAAGGAGAGATGATCCAGAGATTAAACCATCTCACGTGTAGGCCTGTCAGGAGAAATCAAGGAGAGATGATCCAGAGATTAAACCATCTCACGTGTAGGCCTGTCAGGAGAAATCAAGGAGAGATGATCCAGAGATTAAACCATCTCACGTGTAGGCCTGTCAGGAGAAATCAAGGAGAGATGATCCAGAGATTAAACCATCTCACGTGTAGGCCTGTCAGGAGAAATCAAGGAGAGATGATCCAGAGATTAAACCATCTCACGTGTAGGCCTGTCAGGAGAAATCAAGGAGAGATGATCCAGAGATTAAACCATCTCACGTGTAGGCCTGTCAGGAGAAATCAAGGAGAGATGATCCAGAGATTAAACCATCTCACGTGTAGGCCTGTCAGGAGAAATCAAGGAGAGATGATCCAGAGATTAAACCATCTCACGTGTAGGCCTGTCAGGAGAAATCAAGGAGAGATGATCCAGAGATTAAACCATCTCACGTGTAGGCCTGTCAGGAGAAATCAAGGAGAGATGATCCAGAGATTAAACCATCTCACGTGTAGGCCTGTCAGGAGAAATCAAGGAGAGATGATCCAGAGATTAAACCATCTCACGTGTAGGCCTGTCAGGAGAAATCAAGGAGAGATGATCCAGAGATTGAATATGTTTTCACTGAAGTCCTTAAAAAACCAAAAACCATTAAATATCTATCATAACTATGAAATATGTATATAATAAGCATTTCTGGTCACTTTTATCCCTTGCTGAAAGCTGCCATCTACTGGTTGTACTGCATGTATTTAATTTAGCTTCAGTTTCCTTTCTCACAGGCAATGGAGTTCAAGAGGTCAGGCATTAGGAATCCTGTTCTTTACCCTCTGAATATTGGATTGGCCACTGCTTGCATTTTGGAACCTTGGGATCAGGGTCACTTTGAATTGGTGTTTTCCGAACAGGGGGAACCACTGGGGATTTGGGTCCCCATGAAGTTCCTCATGACCCCAAGCCACCTCCATCCCTGCACAATTACAGCACAATTTTCAGGGTCCCATGTCAGTCAGGGCCCTTGTAACTTGCACTATTCAATACCATAACACATGTTGCCTGTATATACCAGAAGACAACACAAAAAGAAAGCTATAGGCGTACTCACTGAGTGTCTCTAGATTTGTTTATTTGAGCTGCGCATATTTTTTTTTTTGGAAAAGCGGTGGATATCCATTTTCGATCGGCATCCAATGACAAAATGGCAGTTTTCACATTCACAAAATAAAGAAAACACAAGTGTGTGGGTATGTCATGGGGTGTGCACAGTACACTGTAGCTGGTTGCTTGTTGTAGCAACGGGCTGCATGTATTTCTAGCAATAATCAGCCAGTTATCTGTCAGAGTTCTGTTAGTGGCCAATACATTTTCAGTGGTACATATAATAATATATAATGTTATAGATTTTTAAATCTCTCCATTACTCAGTAACCAGTTAGAAAAGAAACATTTAGCCAAAAACTGCTTATTTGCGATGGGCTTGGTTGATAAAAAGCAATCCATTCAATACCAAAAGAAATCCTCTTAGGCTTTGCGTCAGCGGAATATTGATCAGTTCTGATCAATGGCATTATGACTGAGGCACTGAGGCACTAATGTAAAAACAGGACTCTATGGGGTTTCTATGATAAAAAGGTACTAAAATTCTATATTTTACCAAAACATCTGGACAAAAACAATTATTATTTCACAAACTGCTACACATAATGAAATTTATGATTGCAAAAAATCTATCTGAATCCAATGGGCAGCAACAGACTAGCAGCAAGCTCTTTTGCACTGAGCATGCGCATTTCCGTGTGCTCCGTGGCCCCTCCCACCCTCTCCAGTTCCTATTATAGACATGCGCTCTACGGTCATATCGTGCAGAAGGAAAGCAAAGTGAATGTATGATATTTCCCCCTCTGTCTTCTTTGCCTTGTGTCGCAGTCACAGTATTATCTGTTAATTTGTATCGTAACACTTAACCTCGTTTTGGAGGGTTTGCAAGGAGAGAACAGCGACTGATCAAATAAATAATTATAATAAACCTAATCCTCGGGTCTGGCTTTACAAAAGAAACTGTCACAGGTAACTTCCTGTTTGCATTTTATTAATTTACTGCTTACTTTAGTTAATACATTTGATTTAGTTTCATAGGTAGGTCGCGATAGCGGTTGACAGTCATGTTGCAAAACAACCACATACATATTTGTGTGCCTTCGCGATGCCTGCTACCAAGCTAGGTTTTGTAACTACGTTAGTTAGCTAGCGACTAACCAAATGACATTGCTAGCTCGATACACTTGATAATTAGCCACTACTGTACTATCCTAGCTTAACTTAATGGATCAGCGTGTAACAAACTGTATAATGTAAGTTAAAGCGCTAATGTAGGTTAGCTAGCATTTCACTGAAAACTGCTACCGTTACCGGTGTTATGAAAAATAAGTCCGTCCTCTAAAGTGTCTCCTAAAAAAAAAAAGTTTTTTTAATATAAATTTTTTGTATATTTTGTAAATGTTTTAATTGGTACCATCAGCCACAGATTAGCTAGTAGGCTAATATATAGTGTGAATTCCCAATTAACATATTTTGTGTTGAAAAATCGGTAAAACGCCTCTCACGTTCCGGTGAAAAACCGGCTAAATTTGGTTGAAAAGTGAAATTATTTTAACCGGTTAGGATGTAACGTTAGCCAGGCTATATGCAGGTAAAACCTTGTGCTACCCATTAAGCTTTTGTACAGCGTAATTGGTCATTCATGTTCATTTGTCGCTCAGTATTAATACCAAGAGGTCCGCTATTGTGTTTCAAACTGCTGTCCATCTCTATGAAGTGTTAAATCTTAATCTGGTATTTTTTGCGGGTTGGCTGTTGTTTATGCTCCACTGACCCCAGGAACTCATTAAGTGAGCTACTTTCTTTTCTGGCAGTAGGAAGCGAGTGCTTTAAGCCTTTAGCGAAATTGACCAGCAACAAAGAGGTGAGGTAGTGTGATCTGGGCATGTGGGTGATTATCAGGGACAGCAGTATACTATAATATACTATAGTATATACTATACTATACTATAAGATGAATACTATGAGTGAACTGTGTTAACTTGTATGGTGTTTTCAACCATCATTTATAAACCGTTTCAGCCCAAGGATATGCCATGATGTGCAGTTCTGTTCTGTTATTTATTTTTTTCACCCTATGTTCAAAGTCAGGTTTAGCATAAGCATATGAGCATAATTTAGCATGCCAGTAATATTCCACTGAGCGCTACTCCAATATTTCAGGAGGAGGAACAAAACTGGCCAAACAGGATAAAGGAGACAAGACAAAGCACTGGTGTATCAGTTATCATTTGGAGACATTGACTAATAGAGTAAGCATATCAGTATTTGGTTTTCTATTTAGTTTATCTTCAATTAAACCACGGTTGTAAATTCACTTTTTAAAATATTTTTTTTTACCTGCATCAGTTTTGGTGAACAAAAGGGTTCTGATG
The DNA here is from genome assembly GCA_022702515.1 of Ilyophis sp. 1 JC-2022. Lineage (NCBI taxonomy): Eukaryota > Metazoa > Chordata > Actinopteri > Anguilliformes > Synaphobranchidae > Ilyophis > Ilyophis sp. 1 JC-2022. Next base: position 9,011,221 of record CM040395.1, read on the forward strand.
TTCCTATTTAGTGACTCAAAGTAGGTTTTTTTCTTCTGTGTGCTGAGCAGATTCCAGGTGCACCTAAGTCAATCCGCCATGGCTGACCTGTGGCAAGATGCGATGGACCACGCTGTAGCAGTGGCCAGAAAAGCAGGGGAGGTGAGTGGAACAGCTGTAATTTTTTTGTTGTTGCACAAACTCATGCCATTCCTCTGTAAAGGGGTCATATTAAATTATACCACCAAAACTATTGAGCACAGAACACGTGCAGAACTGTTCTAGTCTGTCATATTATGGGGCTGCTGGGTGGATCATTTAAAATTGGGTTCCGGTGTGGTGTCCGGGTGCTGACCTTAGTCAGGACACCCACAGAGCGATGCATAAGTTACCTAGGGAGGCAAGGTTACAGTTGGCAGAACTGTCTTGGCCTCATCATGCCAAAGTTACTCCTCTAGTTTAGATAGAGCATCTAGGGTCTGCTAGTGCTAGCCGTGCATGAAGGGTGCGTCCCAATATTCTTCACTCCTCTCCTCTCCTCCTTTCCTCCACTCGTCTCCTACAAGGAAGTATGCAAAACAGCCTGTACGTTTCAAGTACAAGTAGTTGCATGTACGGTACATGTACATGTACGGTGCGGGTTGCGTCAAGACATGAATTAATATTACGTAACCATTAATATGTAATTAACATGTAATCGGAAACATTTAGATTAGGACACTAAGATCGGTTTCCGGGGGAACGGAGGAGAGGAGGTGGTAGTGGAGGAAAGGAGGATGCACTTTTTGAGTACCTGAAGTATACTCCTCTGATGCAGTGACTGTGGCTGGAGGACTGCGGAGTGATACGAGCATGAGCTTGTCTCTGCTCTCCCTAATTTATAGGAATTTCCCAATGAGAAGATCCTAAAATTACAGTTGTACATGTAGTACAGTGATAATGAAAAGTGTTGTCTGTACTCGAGCATTAATAAGGTGAAATGCATTGTGGTCCCTGGTCTAACAAGACCCGTTGCTCCTGAAATCCTAAGGCATTTGTTCCTGCAATGCACTTAACCACCCGATTCAAATCATAATTGTATTATTTTAGCGTCTTTAGCTTCCTCTCCTTGGGAATAAATATTGATATCAAATATTGATATCAATACTGAGCTTTTTGCCTGTGTTGCTGCAGATGATAAGGGAGGCTTTGCAGAACGAGGTGAACGTCATGCACAAAAGTTCGTCCGTGGACCTGGTCACCAAGACTGACCAGCAGGTGGAGCAGTTTATCTTCGCGTCAATCAGGGAGAAGTTCCCCACTCACAGGTGAGACCTGAGAGACTAAAACACGGAGAGGACATGACACTCATCTCTGTGCAGACAAGGCACGCTTGCCACTGATTGGCTCAGATGTGTCACATGGGAAGTTTGAGTGCCAATTCTGAGTGAACTGTGACGTGCGATCCGTCTGTGTGATTTGTCATATATAAAATCCATTGTAAACGGGGTCTAAGCTAATCTGAGGCAAGTGTGTGTTGTATGGGCAAAGACAAGTGGCTTGACTAACCTCTTACGGGGTGGTTTAAGGAAAGGAATAACATTCGGGGAACGTGACTTGAATGGGATTGTTAAGGGGTTCAAATCCCATTTTGGACAAGTTTGTGATCGACTTGACGAGGGCTAGTGTAAATGTTGAGCTACATTTGTGTGTGTGTTTGTGTGTGTGTGTGTGTGTGTGTGTGTGCTTTTCAGTTTCATTGGAGAAGAGTCGGTAGCTGCTGGACAGTCCTGTGTACTAACTGACAACCCCACCTGGATTATCGACCCTGTGGATGGGACCACAAACTTTGTACACAGGTGTGACCTCCTCTGCCTCTAACCAGTGCTGCATACAACTATAATTAGACTAGAAAGTGAAGCAGATGTTACCAAAAGGTACACATTATCATCCTGATTGATTTTAGATTGTTGAACCTATTCATAATTTGCCATAAGTAACATTCGATAATTTAGTCAATTAGGATTTCTGTTGAAACGTGGTATATTGAAATATTAAAATATAAATACGCCTCCACCTAAATACATCTGGATCCATAGAGAAATCTGAGTTTCCCTCCCTGATCCCGTGTCTAATCTGTAATAATCACCCAATTGGTTTCGTTTTGGAGGGCGCGAGACCAACGCCATTTCTCTACTGCCACTGCAGGTTCCCATTCGTTGCAGTGTCCATCGGCTTTGTTGTTAAGAAGGAGGTGAGAGTCATAATCCTAATGTCTTATTGCTTTCATTTGGGCAAATATCAAGGGTATCTGGGGAAACTCAGATCGGTTCACAGCGAGACTCATTTTGCAAAGTAGTTCCTGGATTGAATGAAGGCACCAGATGATGGCTTTGTTTTTATTTTTTTCAGCCAGAGTTTGGCGTGGTGTACAGCTGCATAGAGGACAAAATGTACAGTGGAAAAAAAGGGAAGGGAGCCCACTGCAATGGGCTGCCCCTTCAGGTGTCAGGCCAGACCGGTGAGTGAGAGATATACTGCCACTGCAATGGGCTGCCCCTTCAGGTGTCAGGCCAGACCGGTGAGTGAGAGATATACTGCCACTGCAATGGGCTGCCCCTTCAGGTGTCAGACCAGACCGGTGAGAGAGAGATATACTGCCACTGCCAGAAAGTACCAATTCATCACTTGCAGTTGTTTTTGACTCATCTTCTTGCAGAAGATCACTATTTGAGTCAACAGTTCAACATTCTGAACACAGAATTATTAGAATAGAATTATAGAATTATTGTTATTAGGGGAGGGTTGTTAAATCCAGTATCAAAAGCTCCTGGCATCATTCCAGTTTGCCAAAAACAGATAACCTCTTTGGATCATCTCGTTCCAATTTCAGACCAGGGGTGTATTCCGGAAAACTGGATTACCAAACTGTGAGAACGATGAGGCCGTATCGTCACATAAGTGAGATTTCATGCACTGGAATCTGGTTTAGGGATGTGACCGAGTTGTACGTATTGTTCGCTGCTGATATCGAATAACAAGATTTAGTTGAGGCTCATGAGATAATTCTTCTGTACCTGCTTGTGTTCTGCATTACAGACATCAACCAGAGCATTATAACCTGCGAGTTTGGCTCTAACAGAAGCCCTAAGGTGGTCGACAAGATCTTCTCCACCATGCGCAAGATCCTGTGCATCCCTGTACATGGGTAGGTGTGCACACAGAAGGACCTTCGCCTGTCTGTGACGGAGTAAATTACTTGAAATTAAATGGCATTTTAACTCCAGTACAAACATGCAACGTGGTTGGACTTATTACATACCATATTACTTTGATCGTGAAGCTTTAACGATTGTTAGTGTCAGCCTTAATCCCTTAAACCTCTGACTGGAATTGGTCCCGCCCTTCCATACTCGCAGTCATAGTTGTCTAATGATGTCGCTAACGACTGAACCCGAGACTACAGGGCCCAGCCCATGTGAGCAATTAACCGTTTGGAAATACTAAGTCCGTGTTCTAGAACTCCAGTAGTGATTGCTATGGCTATGGCTCACCCCTCCCTCCCTCCCTCCGCTAGGTTACGGGGGGTGGGTACAGCGGCCACGAACATGAGCTTGGTGGCCTCCGGTGTTGTGGAGGGCTACTTCGAGATCGGGATCCACTGCTGGGACATAGCCGCCGCCGCCATTATCGTCACGGAAGCGGGGGGCGTCGTGATTAACGTGGACGGTACGGGGCAGCACTGCTTATAAAAAGCCATGTCAGATTTCACCTCATTTCTCCCCAGTGAAGATATCCCAGAAAGATATGATCCAAGAACAGGCAATAGATTTCAGTACAAAATGCTGCCACTTTAGCAGTTAGCAAGGTCATTTTGAATTTGTTCATGGATTAAAAAAAAAAAAAAAAAAAACTGTATTTGTTTTACAGGAGGTCCGTTTGACTTGATGTCCAGAAGAGTTGTGGCTGCAAACAACACAACAATCGCTGCCAGAATTGTCAAAGAGATCGATATATTTCCAGTAGAGAGAGACGATGCCCCAGTAGAGGAAAAGCAATGACATCTATTCTGAATCATTTCTATCAGGGAAATTTTAATATATTTACTGTATTTCTTTCCTTAGCTTTATTGCACTTGAATACAAAATGCAATTACAGTTTAATTACGTGTTAATTCACAAATGGTTAAGTCCACCAAAGCCAAAGGGATTTGCTTCATCGTTACGACACTGTGTTAATACGTTAGCTTAGCCGTTTGGGCGCCTCAATCAAAGGCCACGTATATCTATGTTGCAGCCATGAAGTTTGAAGTTTACAGTACTTTTCCACAGGGAACATTGTCTTTAAACATATTTTTATATAATCTTGAGTCTTGTTTATGCTCAAGGATGTGATAAACCAGTCTTTCAAATGTCACAAGGCATTGCTAAAAATAGCTTCAGCTTGCCAACACTAGCTTCAAAACATAGACATTTCCAAATGACTTGGGAAATAAGTAACTAGATTTTAGTAAGCCCATGCAAGTGGCTTCTATGTTTGCGGGGAGGGAGGGGGGTTCATTTTGTTTTTTGTGTGCCTTAGTTATCTCTTGCACCGGTTATTTCTCATACTTGAGTTTTTATGCATGCAATGGCGGATTCCATTAAACATGTCTCTCAAAATTGTGGTTTTCCATTCACATAAAGAATCCATGCTAGACATACTGTATTCAGCTAGTCTAACACGTTAGCGTGCAGTGGTGTTTTGGTCTCTAAATAAACTTCAGCTTCTTTTTGAGTTTGACTCGTAATTAACATGTTCTATGTAGTCACTGTGTACTGATTTTTACTGCACACACAAATAAGGCTATTTTATGTGTTTATTGCACTTACTAATGTCAATTGGCCATGTTTGTAAGCGCATTGTTTATTCACAGGAATTCAGACTGACCAACCTTTTTTTAAAAATATAAAAGGATATTCAACTCATTCGTGAACACAGAGTGAAACTTGGGAATACAGGGCTAGTTAGTTAGGTTACTGGTACACAAAAAAAAACTAATCTCACAGTCCCTAACAAGCTTATATAGAACACACATCTTGGAAAAAGCCATACATTCCTGTTGGTCAGTGCAATAGAAACGTATCACATTTAGTCATTTAACTGCTTATGCTTATGAGACTTAAGACTTGCATTGAGTTACGAAAACAAAATTACATCCGTGCATTTTCGTTTGAATCCAGGGAATTACAATCAATGACTGTAAAAATACCATTTGCATTACATTCGATAATCCCTGCTTGTGCATAAATGTGAAGAGCAGGTTACTGGTTTTATCATGGGTGTCAAAAAGTACCTGCGTATTAATGTAAGGCAAACGCGGCACAGGACAGGAGTAAAGCCATCACACACATAAAGGGCACATCACACACATAAAGGGCACATCACACACATTAAGGGCTAGGGTGGCATGACATGTTGGGTAAGGCATTTTAGTCCTTGGGTTTCAGAATACTACATGCTTATGACTACATCCCTTGAGCTTAACAGTTAAAACTCAGTGAACTCTATTTCTTGGCACAGCACCTGCATAATAAGCTCCAGCCTCAGGTGCTGCAGAATCTTTACGTAACCACATTATTATGAAAGAAAAACGTGAGTAAAAAGGCAGCAAAATGCTGCTTAAACTTCCATGACGAGCCTATGGATCTTCGCCCTCTGCAGTATTGCCAATATTTGTAACTAATATTTGCAAACATGATTTCAAAAAGAACTTCACCGTCGCGTGGAACAAACAAAAGAACCCGTAACACATAAATGCTGAGAAGGTGTGAACGGCGTAGTTTGATGGAAGAATTTCAGCAGATGGGATTTTTAAGACGGCAGGGTAACGGTTGGGCCCCTTGGGGACACTTGGGTGCAGCAGGCCTGTGGCTTGGCGACCATGTGCGAGGCCAGGTTGGGCGGGGGTCCCAGCTGGTCCCGCTGCGTTTGGGCTGGTTCTCCTCAGTCATTGAGCAGCAGCAGCAGCTGAGAGTCCGGCGGTAGCCCCCGGGCCGGGTTGCTCTGCGCCGTGGACCACTGGTCCCCCAGAGACGGACAGGAAGCAGAGGCAGCAATCCCGCGCTTCTCCACCAGGGGGCGCTGTGCCACCAGGCTGATCTGCCTCACAACCTATGAGGGTACAGTTGTGTAACGGGAGTCTGAATACGATCGAAGTTGTTCGCTTAAAAACACTGACACTAGTTTTGTGAGGTTAAAGAGAGGAAGATTTGGTTTTAGACTGCATTTAACCACCTGAATCCCATGATCCATTGAGCCACTGTTGCCTTCACAGGGGTTTACATAATCTATAGGGATTACAGTAATCATTCACTGAAGTTACACACTGTTCTGGCTGTAGAGCTGGAACTAGGCTGACTCGCTAACATTTAGAATGTGTTTCTATGTTTGGGCTGCGCTCAAAATACCAATATAGCAATATATCATAAATTATTGTTAGAATCCACATATCGATACAGTAACTGCCATATCGATATGTTTATAGTTTTAAACTAATTTCCATGCAAGGTGCACACATTTGTATTGCAAATGAGGTGCTGCTGTTGGTTGTATGTGCAAATGATTGCGCACGAGAACTAAATCGACGCATTCACAACGATTTTCTGTGTTTATAATCTATTGTACGGCAGCCCATTGAACTTGAATGGCTTTTGTTTATTTTTGGTTGTTCTTGGCTAGAATTATGGTTTCTTTTTACTTTCACCATTCACAATAGTTAGCGTTACTCTCAATGATGTTTTTCTCAACGACATCCGATTTGGTCAGCCTTGATGGGCTGAATGGCTGGTTCTCATCATTATGTAATCTTATGTTCTTAAACATGCGCTACCGTTCTTATGGTGGGTTATGCAGGAGAAACTAAATTGTTCTGTACCAGCGCAGAAAGTTTTGGCTGCAACTGGTGCTAGCCTGGTTCCAGCATGGCGTTAGCGACCGTGCGGTCCGATGCAGTGACTCACCTGTCTGAGCCGGTGCAGGTGCTCAGCCTCAGGCTCCCGCGGGTGTGCCTGCGGGACGGGAACCCTCCAACGCTGGAGCTCCGACACCAACTCGGCTCTGTCGAACAGCGCTGCCGGGTCCAGCTGGTTCTGGTTTATCAGCTCCACCAGGCACTCCTTGAAATGTCGCCTTAAAAAGTGACAATAAAAAATAACCTCTGAAGTGGCAGTGCATGATGGGCCTTGTAGTGTCTGTAGTGGCAGCGCATGATGGACCTTGTAGTGTCTGTAGTGGCAGTGCACAATGGACCTTGTAGTGTTCTGTAGTGACAGTGCATGATGGGCCTTGTAGTGTCTGTAGTGGCAGTGCATGATGGGCCTTGTAGTGTCTGTAGTGGCAGTGCATGATGGGCCTTGTAGTGTCTGTAGTGGCAGTGCATGATGGGCCTTGTAGTGTTCTGTAGTGACAGTGCATGATGGACCTTGTAGTGTTCTGTAGTGGCAATGCATGATGGGCCTTGTAGTGTCTGTAGTGGCAGTGCATGATGGGCCTTGTAGTGTTCTGTAGTGACAGTGCATGATGGACCTTGTAGTGTTCTGTAGTGGCAGTGCATGATGGACCTTGTAGTGTTCTGTAGTGGCAATGCATGATGGGCCTTGTAGTGTCTGTAGTGGCAGTGCATGATGGACCTTGTGGTGTCTGTCATGGCAGTGAATGATGGGCCTTGTAGTGTCTGCAATAGTACTGCATAATGGACTTTTTACTGTACCTAAATGACTGTGAAGTCAATGCATGCCGCTACAGCGCTCATGGTATGATGGTAACTGTCATCCTTTTGGTGGTGGTGATACCTCTAGTGCTTGTAATGGTAGAGGATGATGGTACTTGTAGTTCCTTTGGAAATGTAGCTATGCTGGTACTTACTCGCAGTAGCCGCCGTACTTTGTAGGCGCTGGTTTGCCACAGGGCTCCTCCGTTTGAGCCGCCATTTCCCTTTGCTCCAACACGCCACACAGACCTGCAGCACAAGTGACCATGTGTAACTGGAGGTAATTTGTGATGGTTTTTGAGCATGTATAAATGGTCCTATTTATACATGCTGAAAAGCCATCAAATTTACACATTTCTGCTCCTACATGAGTGACTCATTAAAACACACCTACACCTTGGGATTTAATGCTGGGTATTTGGTTAACATCTAAGATTGCAGGTTCTCCAGCACTCTTTATAATGGTGGACTAGTGAGTGGAACCGGGCGCTTCAGGGGTACCTGTGTGGGCTCTCTCTTCAGGACTGTCTGCGCCTCTGGACTGGAGTGGGACTGGCACTTTGTGGTGCTGAAAAAATATATGCAGAAAATATTCATATGAGAAAGGGGAAAGGGTTTGACCATGGTATAGCCTATACAAATACATGCACACGTAGGTACACGCTCACTCTTCCCATGACCTCAATATACATCTACATATACGCTGCCAGCTGCACCAAGCAGTGTGGATACAGCACAGCTCCAACCAAACCAAGCCAGTGTGGATAGTGCAGAGCTCTAACCAAATCAGCTGCAGTGTAGAGCACAGCTCTAATCAAATCAGCCACAGTGTGGATACAGCACGGCTCTAACCAAATCAGCCACAGTGTGGATACAGCACAGCTCTAACCAAATCAGCCACAGTGTGGATACAGCACAGCTCTAACCAAATCAGCCACGGTGTGGATAAAGCACAGCTCTAACCAAATCAACCAGTGTGGATAGAGCACAGCTCTAACCAAATCAGCCACAGTGTGGATACAGCACAGCTCTAACCAAATCAGCCACGGTGTGGATACAGCACAGCTCTAACCAAATCAGCCACGGTGTGGATAAAGCACAGCTCTAACCAAATCAACCAGTGTGGATACAGCACAGCTCTAACCAAATCAGCCACGGTGTGGATAAAGCACAGCTCTAACCAAATCAACCAGTGTGGATAGAGCACAGCTCTAACCAAATCAGCCACAGTGTGGATACAGCACAGCTCTAACCAAATCGGCCACAGTGTGGATACAGCACAGCTCTAACCAAATCAGCCACAGTGTGGATAGAGCACAGCTCTAACCAAATCAGCCACAGTGTGGATAAAGCACAGCTCTAACCAAATCAGTCACAGTGTGGATAGAGCACAACTCTAACCAAATCAGCCACAGTGTGGATACAGCACAGCTCTAACCAAATCAACCACGGTGTGGATAAAGCACAGCTCTAACCAAATCAGCCACAGTGTGGACAGAGTACAGCTCTAACCAAATCAGCCACAGTGTGGATACAGCACAGCTCTAACCAAATCGGCCACAGTGTGGATAGAGCACAACTCTAACCAAATCAGCCACAGTGTGGATAAAGCACAGCTCTAACCAAATCAGTCACAGTGTGGATAGAGCACAACTCTAACCAAATCAGCCACAGTGTGGATACAGCACAGCTCTAACCAAATCAACCACGGTGTGGATAAAGCACAGCTCTAACCAAATCAGCCACAGTGTGGACAGAGTACAGCTCTAACCAAATCAGCCACAGTGTGGATACAGTACAGAGCACTTACCTGGAGCAGCTGCAGCAGTCTGGGCACGTTCCAGTCTCTCAGGTGGTAGAGACAGTCTCTCGGGTGATGGGCATGCAGTCCCTTCATCCCGCACTTGGCAGAGAAATCACAGACCTGGAGGAGACGCCAGCACACAATCACAGGCCTGGAGGAGACGCCAGCGCACAATCACAGGCCTGGAGGAGACGCCAGCGCACAATCACAGGCCTGGAGGAGACGCCAGCGCACAATCACAGGCCTGGAGGAGACGCCAGCGCACAATCACAGCCCCTACCTTAACCTTACCATCAGTTACCAATACAAAACTCACAACACAGCCTTTGTGTGTCAAGGAGGAATACTTACAGTGAAAGCTGTATTTGAAATGGCCTTGGATTCACAGGTTTAACAGTGTTCAGCATCGTTAAAACAGGTCCAGAATCCAGAACCAATCATATAAAGGCAGTCATTTGTAGGACTATTTAACATGTTCATTAACATGTATGTGACATCACAGACTCAGAGATCGATAGTCTGTATCAAAGGTATTTCAGCACTAGTTTGCTGGCCAATGGACTTTGCACAATAGATGCGTGGCTTAATTTTAGCTGTTCAGTAGTAAGTTGTTAATGAATGTGTGCTCTCTCTCTCTCACTCACACACACACACACACAGGGACTCGAGATACTTACAGAGCCCAGTCTGAAGGGGCTACTGCACCCTCCGCAGAACTCGAACTGGCACTGGGTGCATTTGAAGTGCAGACAGCCTCCCTTGGACAGGTAGAACCGAAACTTGCACCTGGGACAGTCTGAAAGCCCAGAGGATTGAGAATGAGCAATACTGTGAGATATTTTGTGTATGTGTGTGTGTCCTACCTATTTTATTCAGACTGAGAAGGTGCTCCAGGTGTGCATTCTGGAACGCCGGGTTGTTCTGGGTTTGCCAGTTCCGGAACATTTCACAGGAGAGGCCTTCGTGTTGGGGAACCCACTGGAAGGCAGAAATATGGACGGACGGACAGACAGACACATAGGGGACATGAGACTTGCTCAGTAAATGCTGTATCCCAATCCAGAAAGTACTTTCATTTTTTAAATTTATTATGAACTGAAATTCATGAACTCATTCATCAAACTGTTTCCATCTTTAAGCTTTTGCAGGACCTCATGGTGTACAGAGTGTGTGAGTGTGAGTGTTTGTGTATGCATGTGAGTGAGTGAAATGAGTGATTATGTAAATGTTTGAATGCGAGTGTGTATATCTGGCCGAGCGCGTGTGTGTGTGTGTGTGTGTGTGTGTGTGCATGTAAGTGTGGATCTGGTCGAGCGTGAGTGTACACATCCGAGTGTGTGTGTGTGTGTGTATGTATGCGTTTGACTGAGCGTGAGTGTGTGTGTGTGTAAGTGTGGATCTGGCCGAGCGTGAGTGTACGTGCCTGAGTGTGTGTGTGTGTGTTTGACTGAGCGTGAGTGTGTGTGTGTGTGTGTGTGTAAGTGTGGATCTGGCCGAGCGTGAGTGTACGTGCCTGAGTGTGTGTGTGTGTGTGTGTGTGTTTGACTGAGCGTGAGTATGTGTGTGTGTGTGTGTGTGTGTGTGTGTGTGTGTGTGAAACAGTGCATTGTGAGGACAGAGTGTATTGTGGGGACCGAGTATTGTGGGGACCGAGTGTATTGTGGGGACTCACGGGACTCTTGCAGTTAGAGCAGGTGCTTTTTTTGCAGCTGGGACAGTCCATTCGGAGTCTGTCTGCTTCATGGAGAAGGCCGAAGGAGCACTGAAAACACGCACACACACACATCAACTCAGACTGAGCTGTATAGCACCGCATACTCTCCCCTGAGAAAAACATTATAATCCATGGCTTTCATTCTGTCCTGCACCAGACAACGTGTCCGGGACGACCCGGAGGTTGTGAGGGGGACGGGGGGCGGGGCCTCTCACATGGGCACACCAGCGGAAGTTAGGCATGTCCAGCAGGGCGCGGTCCCTCAGCTTACTCTGGAAGAGCTCGTGCGTCTGTGGGTCCAGATAGTGACGGATCTGTAACGGCGACACAGAGAGAGGGGGGGGGGTGGTACCGAAACTGCTTCCTCCCCACGTTCATTCATACATGCCGTCCAGGGAGTTTTACCTTCGCCGCTGGCTTGCTTTGCGGGGGGTTAGGCCTGGGTGTACTGTGCAGTGTATTACGACAATTCATTGTAAATTAAAATAGACTAACTGATAGAGAGATGAGAAAAAAAAGAAGGAGGGTTGGAAAAGTGGAATCCTATGTGAGTTTATTAAGACTACCCGGCCAAACAGACTTTATTGTTTCCTACTCATAGGCAGGGGCAGAGCTAAAGGAGTATAACAGGGAAAGCGTTCCTGGGCACTAGCGGGTCCGGGGGCCCGTAGAGGTGGGGTGTGTGTGTGTGTGCAGGTGCACAGTTAAGGGGGTATAACAGGGAAAGCGTTCCTGGGCACTAGCGGGTCCGGGGGTCTCCCAGAGGTGTATCTATGTGTGTGGGTGTGGCGTGCGTGTGCACAGGGGTCAGCCCGCTCTCATATTTCGTTTTCCAGCACAACTCATTTGCAGATCCGTCCCTGTTCATACGCATCGCACGTGGTGACGAGGGTTCTGACCTGAGTGTCCAGCAGGCTGAAGTAGTCCATGGCCTCCTCCAGGCTCGCCGACCCGCGCACGTCCGGCCTGTTGCACAGCGGACACACCACGCTCGTGATGCTCTTCTCTTTAATGACGGAGGAGAAGTAGGCTTTGAAGCAGCTCTCGCAGAACGCACACGAGCAGTGCGTCATGGTTATGATCTGCGGGAAGAGAGGGTCCCCGAAAACAGAGAGGGGGGGGGGACAGGGAGACAGAGGATTGAGAGAGGAAGAGAGACAGCGGGCAGGGGGATGGAGAGATGTGGGGAGAGAGAGTGGGGGAGAGAGAGCTGGTTAGGAGGCCAGTAAAGGCAATTACAAATTACAATTACAGAGTCCCATAGGAGTTGGATAACAATACCCCCAATGCGCCTTAACAAAATCATGTAGGATGAGATGTACATTCACTGTAGGGTCATGTATTGGGGATGACAGCATAGCTTCACCACCAGAGAAAAGAAAACAAGACATCTACACAAATGCATGATGGGAAAATAACTGAAACCAGGCTACACTCTGAACTCTACTGAATCTACATATGACTGCATATAACCATTGTTAATTATTATTTTTTTAAACATTTTATAATATACTCGTTTTGTATTTATAACTGCAGCACAAAGAAAAAAAGTGCTACAACCTCAAAGGTATTTTAAACGGTGAAAATTTTTTACTTCAAGTTCTACTTCAAGTAAAACTACTACTGAATGAAATACTTTTTATTATTATTATTTTTTTAAAACAGATCATGTACTCTGTTTCAAGGTGATATTGGTACCAACACTCAATACATGGTTATATAGCTGCCCAATGGGTCTAGGCAACGAGGTTCCTGGATTTCCCTAAAACCACAAGCACGTGCTTTCATGAAGCCACCAGCAAATTTCGTAAACCGTGTGCAAGCTTCTGATGCAAAGCACAGGAAGGGTCAAATCTGAGGCGTTGGCTTGTGGGTACCTGAAAGAAGACCGATACAAACCCTCCAAATCCCTTAATCTCATCTCCATGACCCTTGACCCTCAAAGCCTCTCTTACAATATCAGTTGAAACATGACCCTTGACCCTCAAACGCTCTCTTATAGTACCCGTTGAAAACATAGACCAGATGATCCCACCACCTGACCCATCATCCCACGTACAGCGGAAGAGTGTTTTGCTGATTTGGCAACCCCTCCTAGCCTCACCTTGCCGAAGGACACCTGCTCCCGGCAGATTGGGCACTCGTGGGAGAGATACCTCAGGGCGGAGTCCAGGTCCCGGCAGGACTGCACCGCCTCCAGCACCTCCTCCTGGGTAAAGCTCCGCCCCTCCAAAGACAGCAGGCTGAGGAACATGTGGGACTTGTCCCACGGGACGCAGTCGGGGACCAGGGCCTGAATACGCAAAGGGGATACGGGGGAAGGGGATAAACTGTTTTATTCACGCTGCGCACAGTGGAACCTCCCCATAGACCATGTCAGCACAGTCAACACTGTTACCATAAGTGTCACTCAAACAGGAAGGAGTTTCTTTATGCTTATGACATCACACCACCATTGCAGAAGGGGCCTTAGTGTGAACACTCCTGGCCTTAGTGTGAACACATCTGACGGTCCCCGAAATGTAGGCTCTTGTAGTTTGACAGGGTCTTCTTTAATGTTCTGACTCAATCCCCCAGGAGACCCGGCACTATTGGGGTATTTCCCCTCGGGAGAATCTGGAGGCGCTGCAAGCTTCAGAAGAGCTGACCTGAGTGTGAGCGAGGTCAGGCCTCTTCACCTGGACGGGAAACTGCTGCTGGTTCACAGTGATGACATGGTCCACCTGGGACAGGATCCGCTCAGCGTCTGAGAGAGAGGAGAGATGGAGAGAGAGAAAGAAGGGGGGGGGGGATAGAAAGAGGGTGGGAGGGGGGCAAGCGAACAAGAGAAAGAGAGAGAGGGGGGGGGTTAACATAACCAGAAACAATAATTACAGACTCCGATAAGAGGTGGATCACATTCCTACATTGCACCCAAATAAAAAAGTCACACAAGGTGAGATAATTTACTGCAAGATCAGGTATCAGCAGGGTTTGCCTTTCCTGAGTTCTGCCAACACCAACAGGTCGATTCAGGACTTTCTGAAAGCACTCGTTAATCAATTAACACACAGAGTACCTTAATCACCTCAATTAATCATTCACTTAACACGGGAGTGTTCAGTCTCCTCCAAGAAGGGCCACAAATAAAAAGCTAAACCAAAGCAAAAATATTCAAGAAAGATTTTGTTTTTTTTGTTCAAACTAGAAATCCCGCCACCGAATGCGAGCTTGCACTGTATAGATACAAATCAGGACTCAAATAGCAGAATACACTGTTCATGTAAGTTCCTTAAAAAGCATCACTCACAGTGAACAGCAGTATGAGTGAGAGCCATTGTCACATGATGGAGATCCCAAAGAAAATAAATTAAATGAGATTTTGTGAAGCAGAAAAAAAAGTAAAGCATTACACACGCAAAAAAAACAACACTTTTAAATAATTTTCAAAGCCTTTTTAAAATATGATTTGAGAAAGAATCCCCGGAAACCATGGATGATCAGAGCAAGGGCTGTTCCTATCCTCGGATTGGCTGACCTCTGGGGTCGTAGAAGGTCACACGGGCCTGGTCAGGTTGGGAGGCAGGATAGAGCACGTCCAGGACTTCCCCGCCCCCGTTGCGTCGACGCTGAAAGTATATGGTCAGTTTGTTCCTCATCTTCTTAGGGGCGACCCCCAGAGGAAGCTGGGTCACCTCGATCGTCTGACTGTCGTCCGGTGGGCCCCGGTCGTGAGAGGGGGGGCCCCTGTCCCCCTCCCCCTCCCCGTCCCGCATAAGGCCGGGGTCACTTTCGAGAGAACGGAGACCGCTGTCACTTTGTCCGTTTGTGTTTTGGGTTTTCTCCACCTCTGTGAAGCTGAAACCAACCTTCCACTGCAAAGGTTCTGTAAAGGACGTAGGCGTTTCCTTTTAAGGAAGTCTCCTAAACTTGCTTTCAGTCAAAGAAATTCAATTAAATTGCACCCCTTTTGCACCAAAATATTTATGAATAAAGCCAAGTGAAAAACTATTTAATTAAATCTGAAGCATTAGTAGCCCCTTTAACTGGGAGGCAAAATGCATTCAAAACAACAAGGTGCGTCACATATTAGCCTGTCAGCCAAAATAGTAGCAAGACCAAGTGCTCCCTCTAGTGGCAAAACCATTTTCCCAATTCAACACAGTGCGCTTCACAACAAGCAAAGCTGTTAAAATGGCTCACAAACGTTTTCACATACAAACGGGGAAATGCCATGTTTACTGTTGTATTATGTTCCATAATTAAACAATTAAGCACTCACCTTTGTTATTAGAGTTGAGTTTGTAAAGGTTAGTGATTCTGTCAAGCTGCAGGCTCTTGAAGAGGTTTTCTATCTCCACTGTGTTTGAGGAAGTGACATTTGGAACCGTTGCTGTGGGATTAAAAGTAAGTCTCTAAGGATAGTAGCAATAACAACTGAGTGCTACAGTTTGTGGTCCTTTAAACCCGGAAGTGAGTTCGCAAACTAGGCAACGTATATCCAGCAGCTCTGCGCTATCCAGTTTTTATGCGAGACATATCAAGTTAACAAGACACCACCTATCCAGTCATCCTGCGCCACCCAGTGGACATCGCGAGATACCCAGTGGACATCTCCATATATCCAGTCGGGTAGCGCGAGTGATCCAACTGGGTAGCTCTGCGCTATGCAACTGGACTGCGTCGGATGTCGAACTGGGTAGCTCTGCGCTATTCAACTGGACCGCGTCGGATGTCGAACTGGGTAGCTCTGCGCCATTCAACTGGATCGCGCGGGGTGTCCGGCTGAGTAGCGCAAGATGTCAAATTGGGTAGCGCCGCGCTATCCAGCCGGATATCTCTCTAGAGTTAGCCTACAGGATATGTGTATCACGTTCAGCTGGATATGAGGTGTCTAGTTTGCATCGGCTTTTGAACTGTTCGGCCTACCGTAGTATTCAACCCTGGTCCTGGAGTACCCCTGTGCATGCTGGTTTTCCTTCCAACCACAATTGCAATCCCAATATTTTAACTCAGCAAAGACCTCCCAAAATTTCAAGTGGTACGGCTGTACGGCAACTGAAAATAGTTCTATAAATCTTGAAACGGTTATTTAAAACATGTTTTAAACGTAAACGTAAATTACAAGAAGACACCAGTCTCCGTTATTATTGGCACCGCTGGTAAAGATGAGTAAAAAGGGTTATTAAAAAAATCACCGTTTGGTGAATTAGCCTAATCTGACACTGAAAAAATGAGAAAAATGCAACCTTTAATTGAAGTGAATTTTATTTGAACTGTATATAATCAAATTTATGTTGACATATATAATCTATCTGATAGTTACTATTAAATTAGAACATTATAAATTCACACAAGCTGAGTTTTGGTTTATTTTGGCTGTGCACGCTGTTTCTGGAATGAAAAGTATTTTTAAAACCCTGTATCTCTAGACTGGTGTGACGAACAGAAAGAGAGCCGACCGTGGGTCTCTCACCTGGGGACGTCTGAGTGAAGGGGTTGTTGGGGGAGGGGGAGTGACTGCTCGGCGCCTCGAATGTGATCCCCAAATCCAGAAGTTCCTCCGTGTAGGACTTTCTCACTCTCCGTTCCGTGCTTGGATCAGGTTGGCTGTGCTTCATTGTGAGGATGGGCAGGGCTGGAAAACAATACCGAAACCAAGCAGGAGCTTTGAAAGAGAAAGTGACTGTACCTTCATTACGCAACAGCCAACCTGGCAAACAGACTGCCGTTAAAGTGTGCGTATGTGTGTGTGCGCGTGGAATTACTGGAATCCCTTCTGTCCTGTTTCTCCGTCAAGGCCCTGTCACACTATTGCGTATGAGAGAAACGTATGAGTTGCGGATGTAAATTCATGAAATAATTTTCATACGCGCAAAAAGCCGTTGAAAATAAAGAATTTTTCGGATACTTACCGTATTGAACCTATGAGTAGCGTATGAGTAGCGTATCGCCAGCGTATGGCTAGCGTAATGTACGTATGGCTAGCGTATGAGTAGAGTATGAACTGCGCGTGTCCAGCGTACCGCTATCACGTGACAAAGTGCCAATATAACCATCGGCCTTTCCACATTCTCGGTTCTCAGGATGGGGAACGCAACACACCACCACAACCAGGAAAGAAGTATTGACTCTTTAATGACTGTAGGCTATTACTCAGAGGGTATGCAACATGGTTGAAAAGGACATGATGGCAATAAGAGAGCTAATAAACAGGCTGCGCACACGACTCACTCCAGACCACGTAGATATGCTTAAATGTTCTTGAATAAAAATAAGTAGGTCTATCTAGTATGCATATGAGGAGCCTATTCAAAACATAATAGCCTATGTTTTAAGTTGACTGTTCTATGCTAGGTCTACTAGTTTAACTGTCGCCTTTCAATTTCAAGAGCGATTATGTTCATGCTGCAAGTGCCTAGCGGAGCAACGGTTTCGCTTGCTACAGATGAGACCGAGCGCAATTTCTTCTCTGTTAAAGTAGCCTATACACGCCTTCCTATTCTATTTTTGTTATGCTACAATAATGCCTGTTTCTCAAATGTTACAATAAATCTTTGATTGAGGAATATAACATGCATTTTGTCTATCATAAACTATATTTAGCTTTTATGTTTTTAATCGACGATTTTTTGTTAAGGTTAACAACTATCGATTAAGGAAATTCCTTAATATTTGCATCCCTACTATGTACCATTATTACCATTATTATCATGTGGCATTATTAATGATCAGTTGATCATATGAATAAACGTTTTTTAAACTTACTTCTGGTGTTTTTCATACTTTTATAATACATCAAATGATGTGTAATTTATAAGTTTCCCCTGACCCATAGAATAATAAACTGCATTTTACACTTGACTTTAAACTATACAATTGTTCTAAATCATCCTGTCTTGCCATGGAACTGCACCTGCACCTGAGTTGGCCCAGTGCTTCAGGAGGTTCCTCTGCTTCTTTCAATCGTCAGGCATACGCCAAGATGTCTATATACGTTGCAGATACGTCAGACATACGTTAGAAGTACGTTACTCATGCGCTATCAATACGCTATCAATAATCATGTCAGCGTATGTCAGCGTATGACCAGCGTACTCGACCTATGAGTAACGTACCTCTAGCTTAATGCTAGCGTATTCAGCGTATGCCTAGCGTATGTTTAGCGTATAAACCATACGTCCGAACACGCACAAAATTTTTGAGCATGCTTAAAAAACTTTTGGTGCCTCGCCGTATGCCAGCGTATGCCACCGAATGCGACCGTGCTTGAAACGTATACAACCTATGCCTAACGTACCCCTAGCGTATGTCAGCGTATATCAGCGTATATCAGCGTATGAGTGATATTTTTAATACGCTGGCATACGCTAGTACGAAACGCTATAGTGTGACAGGGCCTTCATGATTGCCTCATTTACTTATTACTTTTTACATCGAGGCAATCACCACTTTTATATCAGAGACAAGACATTATTACAGCCGGTCGTTAAACTCTGACGTCATTCCAAAGTTTACAAATATGCGTCCGGAATCATTCCTGTCAAGCGAAGAAAAAAACACTGAATTATCGCTGGATGAATTGACTAACCAGTTAAGGTTAACTCTCAGAAGCACCCTTGATGAAATATTAGAGAAAGCTGTTGCGAAGCAACTTGGTGCATACCTTAGCTCAAACCATATTCATGAATTATTCCAGTCAGGATTTAGACCCTACCATAGCACTGAAACGGCACTTGTTAAAGTTATTAACGATTTACTGTTATCAGCCGACCAAAACTCTGTGTCTGTTCTTGTACTCCTTGACCTAAGTGCAGCTTTTGATACAATAGACAGACTCCAGGGCTGTGTTGGACTCAATGGTCAAACACTTACATGGTTCAGATCATACTTATACAATAGGAAACAGTTTGTTAAATTAAATGAAGAAGTATCCAGTTACTCAGTAATGAAATGTGGTATTCCACAGGGATCAGTGCTAGGTCCAGTACTCTTTTCATTATATATGTTACCCCTTGGTGATATTATTCGGGTACATGGGTAATTTTCACTGCTATGCAGACGATACTCAGATATACATTTCCATGAAACCCGGCGAGGCACTACCACTTTCTCGATTATAGGCTTGTATTGCAGATATTAAAGCTTGGATGCTCTCCAATTTCCTGCTCCTAAACTCTGGTTTTAGGTCCTAAAATACAAAGGGAGAAATTGTGTACATATACTTAAAATGTTGATGGTTGTTTAGTTGTTCCAAATTCAGCTGTGAAAGACCCAGGTGTTACTATAGACTCAGATTTAACCTTTAGCGTGCACATTAAAAACATATCTAGAGTAGCTTTCTTTCAGTTAAGAAACATAGCTGAAATGAGGCATTTCCTATCAGAAGGGGACGCAGAGAAATTGATTCATGCTTTTGATACGTCTAGGCTAGATTACTGTAATGCTCTGCTATCTGGCTGCCCTAAGTTTTTGCTAAATAATCTTCAGCTTGTGCAGAATGCAGCCGCTCGCATTTTAACTAGAACAAAGAAATATGAGCATATTACCCCAGTACAAGCATCACTTCATTAGCTACCAATTAAGTATAGGATAGACTTTTAAGGTTTTGCTTCTGACCTTTAAAGCTTTAAATGGACTTGCCCCAGTGTATATATGTAATCTGCTTTTTACCATATAAGCCGAAAAGATCCCTTCGTTCCCAAGAAGCAGACTTCTTAGTAGTCCCTAGAATATCTAAAAACCTGACGGGTGGTAGGTAGAGCTTTCTCCTACAGAGCGCCACTACTGTGGAACGCCCTTCCATTTATAAGGGAATCAGACACAGTCTCAATATTTAAGTCTAGATTAAAAACACACCTTTATGATCAGGTTTATAACGAGTTGTAGTCCGGAGACAGGACCAGAGAAGCCTTTAGTCATAGAGTAATGTGGAGTGACATCCTTTCCTTACTGTCACCTGTCAACAGCTGTGACCCCATCTTCCTGGGCTGGCTCTTGAGAGGTGGATAGGATTGTTTACTCTCTCATGACTGGATGGGTTCTCAAACTCTGTCTTCATAGCGATGCAGCCATAAATTACTCCTGGCGGGGATACTTGTCCAACCCCCCCAGTTGGTGTTCCTGCTGCTTCTCTCTCTCTCTTTTTCTACATTCTGCCGGCGGGGCTCATGCCCCGCATCTCGAGAGTTGCTGTCCAGCTTCCTGTCCGTCCCCGCTTGCCCCTCCCTCCTCACCACCGCTGCCAGCTGCTCCTGCCGCCATCGGCACCCGCTTCCCCACCATGATTGCCGCCACATCTGGACTGTCATCTCGCTGCTGCAAATTCTATTATCATGGACATTGGCAGTTTTGACCATGCTGGTCATTAAGATCTAGACCCTGAGCTGACCAGAGGAGGATGGGTTCCCCCTTGAGTTGCACCAGGGAGTTTTTCCTTGCCACTGTTGCCTCTGGCTTGCTCTTGTGGGGGTTTAGGCTGGGTTTTTCTGTGAAGGGCATTGTGACAACTAGTTGTGAAATGCGCTATATAAATAAATATTGATTTGATGTCATGTTAGCTGATAAGGTGTTAATGACATAACAGACAGACATGTACAACTAGGCCCACACCGCCCCCCAAAGGCAACCAAACAAAACACATTCATAATTTCCACAAAATGTTTAACAAGTTAACACATTGATGAACTACATTTTACTACCACATCTAAATTACAACATTATATTTTTACTAACAATCTAAGTTATTAATATTTTAAAGTAAAACACATTTTTAGAATGACAAACAATTACTGTGGTTATTTGCTTGTTTATCAAACTATTTACATTTTCTGTGTGCGCGCACGTGTGTGATTGTGTGTGTGTGCACATGCGTGTGTGTGTGTGTGTGTGTGTGTCCAGACTAGCGTGTCCTGTGTAGCTGCTGCACCCTTTCAATCAGCAGTCCATCCGCTGCGCTGCGTGGGGATTGGTCACCACACAAGCACCTGATTGGCTGGAGGAGTGGGCAATGTGCGGAGCCAGCGAGACAGGGAGCAAGCGGTCAGGGTTCGATTCATCACAGCACCAAAGAGAAGACTTTTTGCTTGACGTGCCACCTGGAAGGCCTACGCTGTGGTCTTATAAAGCGATGTGCAGACCACATACAGGGGAGTCAAACTGGAAACATTAATGTAAAGGGTAGTCACACCAGATGTCTAAATGCCAGGGTGTCCCTGCGTGATCACGTTGAACGTTAAACGTAAACTTAAAGGAGCGCTTCACAAAAAAAAAAAGATATAAGGCATTATATGTGTTCTCTTTGTAGAAAGTGATACCGAAAACACTTAATTAACTGATGTTCTCTTTCCTGTCTGAAAGTGTGTGAACAGACGCCTCTGCAAGTCCTTATTGGTACATATAACTGCAGTTCCATAGCAGCACTTTGGGCAAAATATTACTTAAACAAGGGTTTAAACTGAGATTGCGGGGCGCACAGGCTTCAAAAATATTAAAGTGACTGAGATGCACATCCCCTCTTAGATGTTAATGTAAACCAGAGGTGTAAAATCCAGGTTCAGAAAATAAAAGTCCTCCCCGGTATTTTGTTCCAGTCAAAATACCTGGATTTGCTACTTAGCACAATTCTTCAGCCAGGAGGTAGAATTAATTAGTGAAATCAGCTGGCTGAGTTCATGGGTGGAATAATGACATGGCCCATGGATTTTTCACCTCTGATGTAAACATAATTCTGCTGGCCAATGAGAGAGCAGCGATGGACAGTCAGGGTCGTAGTAGAGACAGAAGTAGAACACTCACTGTTATCACCGGCTCCACGCAGTGGGGAGGCACTGGAGCTCGTGGCTAACACGTGCTGAGCGGAGGGGCTCCTCGGGTACGGCAGGCTGGGAGGGACAAAAAGCACACGCAGACGCTGTTCAAGCAGAGCTCACATACCGAACGCAAGCAGACGTGGGGCCACCTGAGCACAGCAAAATCCAAGGCTGTAGTTCCCCGCACACTTAATGTATTCAGTCGAATATACTCAACGTGCTAAATAAGTGGTGGCCAATCATGTGCCACTGAGGGCCGAGAGTTTGCAGGTATTCATCATCACTACACCCGCTGAGTTCACTAAATAACACACCTCCAACCAGAGGGGAGGGAACTAATCAGTGAAATCAGCAGGTGTAGTGATTGGTTGGAACGAAATAATCTGCATACTCTCGGCCCTCTATGGCACATGATTGGACACCACTGTTCTCAATGTTTGTAGATTTTTGCACTCTTGTGCAGGAGGAAATGGAACATGTATAAAAAGTGCTGTCATTTCTACATGGTGAAATCAACATGTATAAAAATACCCTTTAATAAAATCAGAAACAGAGGCAAATCAGTACAGAGTACAGAGCCAAATCAAGAAGAAATATGTCGTTGTCCCAAACATTATGGATGGCTCTGTATAAGCCTAACGCTTGCTTAAATTGGTCAGGGATGAGGGGGCTTGTGGGTAAAGAACACAGTGACCTCGCTGGAATCCTGCATGGTTTGTGGTTGCCAGGTAGAACCCCAAACCCAGGGGAGGGAGGGGATGAAAAATGTCACTTGGTCAACAAGGCTGACTGCAGTGGTGAAGTAGCGCTTCACTGTGTGGCGAAGGTCAGGACTCACCTGGTGTTTGGGAAATACTGTCTGTAGGGCTCGAGTAACTGCACAGGCACGTGGCTGCCTAGACAGAACAGACAAGCTCCCGGTCACAAGCTTTGCTACACGCGCAGCCAATCACAGAAATCAAGCCCCGCAACAGACACACTCGACTGACTCTAGCCGTCAAAAAGACAGTATTGAATTTAAAAAGCAATTCTATATCTGATTTGATTTGATTTGTTTATTTGGAAGGGACAATGCACATTAATGAACATACATACAGTATGTAAACATGCCGGATTATAGCAGGGATGCTAATTTCCATCCGTAGTCCCTTGGGCAATTTAGAGTCTCCAATTAGCCTAACCTGCATGTTTTTTGGACTGTGGGAGGAAACCGGAGTACCCGGAGGAAACCCACGCTGACACGGGGAGAACATGCAAACTCCACACAGAAAGGCCCTCGGCCGGGATTCGAACTCGGTACCTTCTTGCTGTGAGGCGACAGTGCTAACCACTGCACCACCGTGCCGCCCTATGACCGTATCTTCCGGAAACCCCAGTAACATTCCTATCCCTAGCTTATTGAATGTCTTTATTTGATAAGTTTGTTTGTGTGTTGTGGTTCTGCCCCACTGTCTATGTATTTTTTGTTGTTGCTGGGGCTACAACTGAAGTTCCCTAACGGGAAAATAAAAGTTATTCTATTCTATTTGTACATCCATGCAGTCTGCTGTATTTGACATGGTGGTTGAGAACAAATCGAGCAGCACTCGACCAGTCTAGTAATACTACTACATTAGAATCAGCCGTTTTTCTTCCTTTCATGTATGTGCCCACATCACAGGGCTTTTTGGATAGATGTGTTGGCTATATCACTTATGTTTAACATTATTAGTGGTAATAGTGGTAACTTTGAAATATTCCTCAGAATCAACTGGCAACACACTATTAATACACAGGCCCAGTCTGTAGGATTTCTGACCTGAACGTTCAGACCATAGACTGTAGAAAAATATAGACAAAGTGACTGCCGTCACCCATCGACTTTCCACAGGCTTGCGAAAAAGCGTTTAGAAAGGGCGGAAGTGCTGCCATGTTCTACACAAATCAGAGCCAGAGACTGCGCAGTAGGGAGCAGGAGGACCGGTCAACTGGGTCCAGTTCGTCCACTAAGCGCATGAGATTCTAGTGACGCACACTGGCTAGGAAGTGCCAAAAGAATTGCGTACAAACGACACAATAACTTAAATCAGGAGAAGACATTTAACCGCATTTGGTACCATTGACTTGCATTGAAAAACCGGCCTGAAAGACCTATACTAGAGCCAACCGCACTGACACCAAAGTGCAACGCTCTCAACAAGACCAGAAAGTGAGCTTCAACAGCTCCTTGGTAATATGTAGAGAGAGGGCAACATTATATCCGGCGCTAAGGTTGAGAGCCGAAAGCTGGTCCCTTGCTTGGTTCAGACCAACTGAATGCACTGGTTTTGAATATTGTGTGTGAGAAAGACCACTGCCCTCACCTGGTAGGAGAGGGGATTGTGGGTGCTGGGCAGGGGGCGGGGTCTGAGCTGGGGGCGGGCACGAGGCAAACAGGGGAGTCTCACTCTGAAACTCTGTCCTCATCTCCTTCACCACAACTGACAGGTTGGACCATCCCTGGCAATAAAATCAAAGACAAAAAAAATGTCTCCATTATTTCCATGGTACCAACAAAATATATCACTAAAGGTGTGCTTTCAACTCATATTTATTTATGGAACAACCTCATATATGTTTCTAAGCCATGTGATGTCATAGGCACTGCAATATGTCCAGATTTGCTACAAGCCCTTTGCAAGTTTGCATCCTATGAGAGTATGATCCTATATACAGTATGAGACTATTACCCTATATATGAGACTATTACCCTATATATGAGGCTATGATCCTATATACAGTATGAGACTATTACCCTATATATGAGGCTATGATCCTATATACAGTATGAGACTATTACCCTATATATGAGACCATCGCCTCAAAGGTTCAAAACCTGAATTACTTAATGGAACATCCAATTGTACAAATGGCTAAAACCAAACATGACATATCGCGGGTTGACCTGGATAAGGCCATCTGCTAATATAACAAGACCCTGCCGACCATTTTTGATTAGCCTTAGCGGTTAGCGCACTCTGTCTGAGTGTTTAGTGTGTGTTTATCCTCGGGCAATATCTTGCACAACACAGCAGAAATGACAGTGAAGAAGGACAAAGGGTTACGACACAAACAGCGATGGCTGACCTGCTGCCAGTTTCTGTTGGACTTCAGGAGAACATGTCCCTTCGCGTCCACACATCTGCACTTGGGGTTGATCACCATGGCGACCGAAGGGCGCACAAAGCACTTGGGGGGACTGTGAGGGTGCGTTTCGTGAAGCCAAATGCATACTGGGATATCGTACACATTACCTGGGGTTGCCAAAACACACACACACACACGCACGCACGCGCGCGCACGCACGCACACACACACACACACACACACACACACACAGTGGCATCAGTTAAAGGCACAGAAGCAACATGATTCAGCACTGTAATGGCCGACTATGCTTGCATATGGCACATCAGCACCGTACATCAGTCAATGGCAGCATGGATACAGAACTTGCACTCGGTTCCTGCTTGCACTGCTGCTGTTCCACCTGCGACCAGGGTACTTAACATGATATGCTTCCGTTAAAACAGGTGTGAAATGGGAGCTGAGCCTCTCTAAATCTCACATTTTAAGGGCATCTGCAAAGCAAATTATGCAGCGCTCTGCCAGTCTGTCATTTACCTTCGTATCGGATGGGAATGGTGCCGCTCAAATTCACCAACTTCTTTTTGTTCCCATCACTGTAGCCTACAAAAAAAGATGTGTACACGTACATATTTTCCTTTAGTAAACCCTTTGCAAGTAGCCTAATAAACAATCACGGAAATGAATATTAGCCAAAATAGTAGCGGTGGTAATGCTATTAAAAGTCATGGTTATTGGCAGCTGCGTTCATACTGTGATCCCCACTGCCGATTCGGGAGAGTGCAGATGTCTGCAGTTCTCCTCCAAAACACATGGTGTCACCAGCCTGCTTTCCTTTCCCACGGCCAAGCTAACGCAGAGCTGAGTCAGAGGAAGACAGTTCTTGTATGGACTAGCAGGGATCACTAGAGGCCAACTGAATCCTCCCGTCTCTGGGCGACACAAATGCCAATCGGCACCCCCATATGGACCACAGTCGGCAGTGTCACAGTCCGCATTCAGTCCAAGACCATAGAGGTTAATCCATGCACCAGAACTGACCATAGAGGTTAATCCATGCACCAGAACCGACTATTAACCACAATGGTTCCTTAACCAGAGGAGCCACCCAGCAGCCCCTTCACATAATAAGCAGAATGACACCACAGAAAAATGTACAGTACTGTGCAGGAAGTTAAATTACCAAAGAGGATGGTGGTAGAGCAGGGGTGCACAACAAGGGCCGATCCATTTCAGGATTTTGTGCCAACTTCTGCTCTTAATTATTGAATTAGCTCAACCATGTCTTGATCTGACACTTCTATAAGCAGTAGCTACAGCCAAGGACAGCAAGTGTATCCTAAAGATTTTACCGTGCTGAAGTACAGGAGTGAACCCGTGTAGTTTAGAGAGCTATCAAAAAAATGTTGCTGGAACAAAAACCAGGACGGAGTCCGGCCCTCCAGGATCGGAGTTGTGCACCCCTGTATTAGAGTTACAGTCATTACTATCGCAACACGAGCATGCTGGAAGGTGGGCCCCCACGGGTGAACAGATCAAATTTTAACCACGGAAACTACAATTGCTTTCAGAAGCACTAGAACCCTTGCTGTGTACTCACAGTAGAAGTCCACGTACAGGTGCAAGTCCTTAAAGGCAGCGGTCACACTCCTGATATCGGTCAATGCTTCTGTGGGGTAGATATATCTGCACTGAAAACAGCGAGAAACAGATACAATCATATTTAAAACTACGCATATTGGGCCTCATTCATCAACCATTCTAAAAACAAATTTGTTCTTAAGACCTTTTACTTTCTTTAAAACGTTTTTATGAACATACTGGCGTTCACCAATGGGATTTTTTCTCGGGTTGAACAGAAGCTGAGAACACAAGCATCAGTTAATCCTGAATTTTTTGTAAAAAACGTTTTAAAGGAAGTCTTAAGAACAAATTTGTTAGTAGAGTGATTGGTGATTGATGCCCATTATCTCTGAAAACTGTGGCATAATTACAACCTATGCATGCAGAGAACCAGGACGATTTTTTCGGTGCTAACGATTTACATTATTTGTAAATCAATCGGATTTGCCCCATATAATGGACTGCATGGGGCTTATTCAGGTTCATTTCGGGACAAAATGTGTCCCTACGCCTTTGACGTACGCTCGGTTCTGTGACAATGTTTTCTCCTGAGCCAAACTGGTTTCACAGATTACTGGCCTTCTCGAGTCTACAACACACGCATGACTCTAATCGCTTTAGTTGGAGGTTCATAAATAAAACCACTGAGATGATAAATCATATAACCAACATGCATTGTTACCTTACTAGATAGTAAGTAACCTTGACGTTCATTGAAAGTTCCAGAACAGAGTGCACCTACTCTAACTGACAAATAAACAAAGGTAACAACGGAGGGGTTATTTTGAACAGTCCAGTTGGAAGTTATGTAAAATGTCATAGGGCAGCGGTTCTCAAGTTCAGTCCTGGAGGACTCCTGTATATGCTGGTTTTCGTTCCAACCACAATTGCATTCCCAGAATTTGAACGGGCTGTTCATTTTAAATACGCTTTTCATGTTTTGAGGGATTAAGCCACATTATGTCAGACATAGCTTTGCATTTCCACCTTGCTTACTGGTTTGCAAATGATAAGGAGCCAAACCTGTATTGTGTTAAGTTAACACAATGCAGGTTTGGCTCATTATCATTTGCCTTTCAATTATGAGCCTGTTGATTCACCAGTCTTTAATTTGATCAGTTCAGAAAAAAAGGTTTGACAGTCTTTGAAATCTTCATTATCTAACAAATGGTTAGTTTTAGTGGCCATGTGTCCAAACCCACTTTTTATGAGCCTATTGATTCACCTCAGTCTTTACTTAGATCAGTCAAGAAATGTTTACCTCTCTTCTTGTAATGCAATATAGCACACTGTTAATATGGGACTTGTATTCTGCATTGCATGCATAGCTATTCCTGAAATGTCATTACTATGGATAGCTACTTTATGGGAAGAATGTGCTTCATCTTATCTGTTCTGTAGATACTTCGATGACGTTTCTGTATGCACTTGCTGTATGTCGCTTTGGATAAAAGCGTCTGCTAAATGACTAATGTAATGTAACGTAATGAAATAATGTGACTTAAGAGGGTAAATAATCCCTCAAAACACGAAAAGAGCATTTAAGAAAAAAAGTAGCAGCTTGTTAAAATTCTGGGATTGCAATTGTGGGTTGAACAAAAACATCATAACACAGGTAGTCTATCGTCCACGGCCGATTTTGAACACCACTGGCATGGGGACACAACTAGCTAGCTAAGTACGTTAGCAATTAAGCATACACGGTGGGGACACTTAACGTTACTTTAAGCAAGCTAGCTTATCTTGTGCACATTGGTAGTGTAACGTTACATTCGTCGCTTACTCACGACGATTAGCAAGTTAATTTAATGTGCTTTAGCGTGGGAACTTTTATGATTTCCAAGCCAATGAATGTGTTAAATTAGTGGATAAATCAAACCCGGACAATCCGTTACATGTGAAATGTAGCTGACATCAGCAAAACTAACGTTAGCTGTTTATTAGCAAGGCTGCTCGTTAAGTCACACGGGGAAATGACAAATCGTTACGCTACCTAGCAAGCTAGACTGTTGTTAGCTAGCTACAAAGTAGCACGTACATTGCGAAACAACTAACTCAATTTGAGTTAAGACCTGGTATAAGGTCATAACTAGTCAGTTTTAATGAGCTGGTTAGCTGTCACAACCCACTCTTTGTTCACACGACTAACGTCACAGCTAACGTTAGCCACCTTAGCTTTGTTGGACGACTAACGTTAGCGGGTGCTCGCCCCAGGCTTGTCTGTCCAACGCCATGGAGGAGATCGCGAGTGACAGTTCATTCAGAAAACTGGTACCCCCGCAATCTCGCCATACTTTAAACTCTCGACAAAGTACTGCAGCACAAACAGCGACTTTGGATACAGAAGCATTAGCTAGCTGTCTATGTACTCCCTAACGTTACCTCGATCAGAGCGGCATGTTCTTGGTCAGCATTTACCCGCGACATTCTCTCACGACATTAACTTTAACCCCCAGGAGACATCATAGCTGTGCATTGCTGATCGCTGTGCTAGGCGTCGCGTAGCTGTCAGCATAATTAGCTGTGATGTTTATGTGTAATCGAAGGCGTGGTATTCAGTATCCGCCCAACAGCACGTTTTCTGTGTTGTCTTGTCTGCCGCAGGGTTGCCAGGTTTATTACGAAATCCCAAGACAAATTACGGCCGATGCCTTTGCCAAAGGAAGGTCCAATCATGACGTTGCACTGCCTTAATCAAAATCAATCCTATATCGTTCGTCTTGGGAAATAAATCTTCTTGTCTAGTTCTGCAGAGGGACGAAATCTTACTCATAGGGGAAAAATGTAAATGGCCTTTTCAAGAGAATAGGAATATCAAGAAAATGGGTTTGAATGTAGAAAATGCCATACTAGCCACAAGGGTACACCAATGCACTTGTTTTATCACAGTTGAAATAGGCCTGCTTGTGTTGTATAAATTAATCTTACTTAATTGTTTAATAAATTCTCCTGAAATCAAACATTTCTGCCTCAAAGATAGGCTACCTGTCAAGGTAAAAAAATAAAATCAGATCAGTATTCAAGCAATATCTCAATCAAACCTATCCCATGAAGAGCTTGTCAAAGACAGGGCTAGCCAGACAAGGCAACTCGGCAGTGTTGGGGGGCGCTTTGGTCCATGGGAGCCCACTTAATTATCACTCACCCAAAGACACTTTTCAAACAATCAAACAATGTCCATATCAAATTAAATTAAGTGCAGCCTGACAACTTTGATCCACACCATAAGAAATTACTGCTGGTGTTTCAGCGTCATTTTTTATTTGGCAATCATACAAGAGGTCTGTTTGTTCAGCCCAAACATTTTAGTTTCAGTGTATGCTACTTTAACTAGAGGACATTTACCAAGCCTCTAAGCGTACAGGGCTTGCTAGCGCATTCTGAACACACAATCTATATTGATGTGATCATTGCTGATTTAATAGAGGGGTGCTAATTGTGTCAGCGGAATATGCACATATGTTCTTAGACAATAACTAGAAAAGGAAAGCTGCTGGATTAAGTGTATTGTAAGATAAATGGTGGTGGTGTTTTTAGGGTGCATTTCCTATATTAAAAAAAAGCACCACCAATGCTCGGGCACGGTCTTCTCTCTGGCTGGTGTGTTTGAAGGCACTCCTCCACAGTGAGACTCTTTTCCGAGGGTGGCGTGGTCATCGTGCTCTTGGAGGGCTGTGATGGAGTTTGTCTGGAAAGATTCAGGGTAGAGAAACAGGTAGAATGGGAGCGAGAGAGCATGTGGACGGCGCTCTTACAGGCTATGCCACTGAAACACCCGTCTGGGGAGATTTTAACCGACTATAAACATGCCGCACTGTATCGGCAATGGGTATGTCACCCTGCGGTATTCAATAAAGTATTCTCTTAGAAGCAGTGTGGCATGCAAACGTGAGAAAAGAGAAGAAAATAACATCTGTCAGCCAAGAAACATAAACTGTAATCAAGTCTCAAGTCTCAAAAACAAAGTTACCAGAGATTTCTATTTTTTTCAATGATGATAAATTACTTTAATTAATTTCACTTTCTGCATGTCTGATGTCCTTTGTCCACAGTACTCATGGTTTTTATACATTTTACTGTATATTCTTCACTGATACTCTAAACATGTAGCAGCTTTAAGATAAACACTTTCCAGGATAAGAAACCAAAAAACAAATGTAATCCATAAGCACATTTTTTGCACAAGCCATTATCTGTTATATACATGCAGGATGAGATTTTCTCCCATTAAACACCAGATGTTTTGTACCATATCGATGCATTAGGCTCACTTGTACCATTTTTAGGGCAGTGTAACAATAGGCGATAAAGTCCAGGGAACAGACACGTATTGAAATGAAGGGCCAAATGTTTACTATCACTAACCTTTGCAGCCAATGCACTTTATCAAAAGCGAGATAACCGCCAAAGGCCATTGTGTAATCCTCCATATGGTCTCTGTAATGGAGCCTCCGTGATTAAAAATGCTCCTGGGCAGCTGCTAAGAGAACAATTTTGCAGGAAGTGCAGAAGGGTTACGCTGAACATAAAGGAAGCTTGATCTCTATGTGCCACTCCCTGTCACCCAGGTCTGTAGTACTCCCTCTGTCATCTGCAGCCAGTATCCAGGGGTGGGGGGGGGGGGGTCTTGCCATTTACCGTTTTACCCTGGGGATTGTGCAGGTTTGGGTGGTCAAGATCACTGATTATTATTATTATTATTATTATTATTATTATTATTATTATTATAGTTCAAACAGAATTTAGAAAATATAGGATTGGCAGTAATTTTTTAAATCAGGATTTGTTGGATAACATAATTTTCTCCAACAAATTAGCTTTGATTAAAGTTCAGTTCATTTCAACACAAGTCCTCTTTCATTTGCAATTTTCACTGCAGACTGTCCCCAGACTGAAACAGGAAGCATGTTATTACCTTCATTAAAATCAGATCAATTGTCCTTTGGAACAAAGTTTATTTAATGTTCAATATAAAATTCAATATATGATCATGCGGCGCAGTAGATAATTTGTGTTTCCGGCAAGACTGCAGGGTACAGTGATATAGCATTTATACCCAGCGTTTTTGCTGCACAGTAATCCGTCTCATTTTCATTCGTTTTATTATCAATGACGTGGTCATTTATATCCCCACTTTCATTATGGCTTTAACATCCTGTTGGCCGCCTCGGACTTTATTTTACGATCAATCTACTGGGTTCATGCAATAGCGCATGCTGAACACTAGGGGTCATTGTTATACAGAAAATCTTACACTCTTCTTTGTTAAGTCTCAACTTGCTCTTGAATACTAATGGTCATGACAATGTAAATATGAGTAGGCATATATTAAGTTTATTACCCATGGTATCATCTCGTTCAGCCTCCCAATGTACTTATATGAGGCATCAGTTTTTTTTTTCTTCTTTCTCATTTAAGTTCATGTTCCAAACCAAGGTGACAGATAGTTTGTGTGTGTGTGTGTGCGTGCATGTGTGTGTGTGTCAGCATTGGAGCCTCCAATAAAGAGAAGATGGAGTGACTGACTGAGAAAGGATGGTGCTGGAGAGCTAAGGCTGTGAAACTAATGTTGTTTTCAGACTGTCATAAAAGGCGGCTGGGGAACGGTGGGGGAAAGTGGGGGGAGGTGGGGGGGGGTTGAACCACTGCGTAGGAGAAAAGCTCACTTCTGCTGATGATAATATTTGCAACCCCCGCTGAGTGCGATTATGCTGTGAAGGTGACACTGGCGACCAGGTAGGGCTGGCAGCGGATCCAGCGCTGCTCTCCCCGGGCGGGAACGCAGCCAGGGCTGAACGGGCTTCAGTAGTAAGAGTATCATCATTCCCCATTCCCTTTACCAACTGCCCAATCACTGCCTGCTTTCCGTCGTGATCTGAAGACACACCTCTTCAGACTCTACCTTGACTGACCCGCCAATCAAGTACCACTCTCCTACTGCACTTGATGCTTGTACCTTGTACCTTAATTCTTTAACACTCCTGCAACACTAGTGTCTTCATTGTGCTGTTGTTACTGACTAAGCCATGTCTTACTGCGCGAATTAGACTCACTGTTCATGTCTATGGCTACATTATGGTAGAACTGTACTTTAACGGACCTGTTTGTAGTTGTTTCAGCAACCTTCGGAATGCACTTATTGTACTTTGATTAGGTTAAAAGCGTCTGCCGAGTGAATGTAATGTAAAGTAATGTAATGAATGTAATTATCAGGACGCTGGACAGAACTGGAGATTTCACTGTCTCAGTGCCTCTCTGTACCAGCATTGAGGCTGTGATTTCACTGTCTCAGTGCCTCTCTGTACCAGCATTGAGGCTGCTGTTGTACCCCTTGAGCAGAGAGCACATGCAAAAAGATTTCGCACCAGTGAAATGAGATTTAAAGCCGACTGCGGCTAAACATAGCAGTATAGTACAATGGTTAAAGGACTGGACTTGTAACCGAAAGGTTGCAGGTTCGATTCCCAGGTAGGACACTGCCGTTGTACCCTTGAGCAAGGTACTTAACCTGAATTGCTTCAGTATATATCCAGCTGCATTAATTGGATAAAAAATTTGGATAAATGTAATAAAATGCTTGAAGTTGTGTAAGTCGCTCTGGATAAGAGCGTCTGCTAAATGCCTATAATGTAATGTAACTACTGTCCGAGAAGATGGTTTTGTGGGTTGCTGACTACGTAGGCCAGGATACGCAGGCTCCAAATGCAGCAAACCGCCTGGCTCTTAATGATGCGCCACGCTAAGCTATGTGGGAATATGAGCGGATACGCAGGGATGTGTTTAGATATG
The DNA here is from genome assembly GCA_022702515.1 of Ilyophis sp. 1 JC-2022. Classification (NCBI taxonomy): domain Eukaryota; kingdom Metazoa; phylum Chordata; class Actinopteri; order Anguilliformes; family Synaphobranchidae; genus Ilyophis; species Ilyophis sp. 1 JC-2022. Next base: position 9,044,754 of record CM040395.1, read on the forward strand.
TTCAACAGTGAGGATCCTGTAGCCGAAGCGCGCCCGACTGAATCCCGCCAATCGGCTTCAAAGAGCTCCGGACGGCGCAGTCTGATATTTATTCACGGCGTCTCGCTGTCGGTTTTTGTCACGTATAGCGGTGCAGGCGAGAGGTGGGCAGGCCTGCGCTGAGAGGCTACGACGCCGATCCATCTGGGCCACATTCCCTGGACTCCTGAGTGGGGCCTTATTGAGCCACTGACCTACTTCCGCACAATGGAGACTCACTTCACTGCTTTTCAGTGCTCTTGGGAAATCTCCCATCTCCCCAAACTCGCCCAGCTGCACATTTAGCCCCCACACCCTCAACACACATACCACCCAGCTCTATCACCCCCACACCCCCAACACACATACCCCCCAGCTCTACAACCCCTCAAAAACGCACACGCTGAAGTGCAGTTTAGTCAACGCGAGAGACTGGCTGGCGTCCAGCTGTAGCGAGAAGGCTAAGTGGAACGGCGGGATCGCTCAGACTGCTCCGTGAGGGGGTTTCTCCAGAGAGACTAGGGCGCCTGTCGCCGTGCGGTCCCTGGGGGCCTCAGGAGGGAGGGGGTGAGGTCCTTTCCCGCAGGAGAGAGGCGGGGTTCACACAGGATGTATCAGATGTTCCTGCAGGTTTTAGCTGTGCTTTTCAATTAGAGTGTAAGTTCGGGGCGAGGCAGCTGATGCAGGTTTTAATCCAAGCGATTCAACCTAATAAAGAGGCTACAGTTTGATGTGGCGGCTCTATCACAATCCCATCTGGCTTAAAAGGGTGGAGCGTTTGGTGTGGAAAACGTTTGAGTGGCTTATGGTTCTCTTCAAAGGACATGAAAAAAACATTACTACTATTTAAAGAGTAACGATCTAAAGAGGAGTTATATTTTTAAAATGTCGGCAGTTGAGTACACACTCAAGCTACACACACATACAAACACATACATACATGTGTGAACATAGCCTACTCACACAAACATTTTTACATATATACACACGTGGACACAGGCAGTGTGGTGCAAACACACACACACACACACACACACACACACACACACAAGATTGGTTGACAGCACAGATGGGACACAGTGGCACACGCATGCCTCAGGAACTCTCAGTTCACCTTGAGACTAGAAGCCTTGTTTCAGATGCACACACACACACACACACACACACACACACACACACACACACACACAGAGGTCAGCGATGAAATTCAACCAGGTCAACACGGAGTGAATTTTACCGCAAAGGTTTCTGTAAGGGCCCCAACCTTTGACCCCAGTTCAAAGAGCAGGATTTGGAGATGAACTAAGTCAAACAGAGCACATGCATTCCTCTACAGTAACTGCTTTGCAATGGCCTACCAGCAAAGGGGTTTGAATCAAGAACAGGATCAAAGTATAACCACAACACCATTTGTCAGTCACTACTCTGTATCAGGCATACATATTCGAAGAGAGAGAAAGAGAGAGAGAGAGAGAAAAGAGAAGAGAGAGAGAGAGAGAGAGAGAGAGAGAGAAAAGAGAAGAGAGAGAGAGAGAGAAAGCTGGTTGAAATAATATTTACAGACTCTCATAGGCTGTTTATTTTTCTTCTACCTATTTTCTCTTCTTTCATCTTTATCTTGTCCTTTCATTGCAGTTGCGTTTGTAAATAAATAGCTTGTCAATTTATATCAAGCGGCTCCAGTTCAAGGCATGCATTTCACCCGGGTGAAACACGGGCCAGGCTCAGGAACCACTTCAAAGAACAGATATAATCCTCGGAGGGATAAAAGAGGTTCGCTCATTTTTTTTTATCGTTTGGAGGGAAAACCACAGCCGACTCGAGACGCAGTGAATTCAAAGGTTTCTGGAGCCTTTTGCATGTCGTTCTACGTTCCGAAGCAAACAGGCCGTGGGCTATCTGTTCTCGCACTGACTCTCGCCTGTCGGTGATGTCACGGGGCCCAATCGATCAATTGTTTTCTTTTCCAGCTGTAAGTGACCTACTCAATTGTCTCAGTGGCATTTGAAACAGAACGTGTGTGTGTATATGTGTGTGTATGTGGGGGGGGGGGGGGGGGGGGTGTTTGGAGAGGTTGGGCTATTGGATCTGGCAAATGAACAAAGCAAGCCTGTCAGATCCACTCTGCTCGCAGGCCTCTTAATTGGGTTTGTCATCTGCTAATGATCACCCCCATTGAGGATGCTCTGGGGTGCTTGATGGAGAGCGTGGGGATCCATGATGATTTGGGATGCTTTAATGAGAGCCAGAGGGTGTCCCCCGACCACGGCTATACCACATTTTCTAGTGCGGGTAGTCTCCCACAAACCCCTCGGCACTCTCGTTCTCTCTCATTAGGGCTTTCTGGAAAGACTGTTCATTTTATTTTTCATGGCTTCAAGGCCATGTACTACGCTTTTTTTATGGTTTTGATTTTATCTCATGATTTAATTTTATGGAGACCCATCCCACCATTTTCCCCCTTAAAATCCAGGTTCCTACATCCCTGCTGTTTGTCTTTTCCCCAGGCCTGTAACTTCACAAATCGGCCGTCTTTTTTAAAAAGGTACCACATTGCTCCAGACTCCTTTGTTATGTTTGATCCTGTCTCCGTGTTTGTTGTACTTTTTTTTTTACACTGCTCTTTTCCAGCTACCAATACGATTGTTGTTTTTGTCTCTCCTAAAATGACCGTTGAATACTGTATGTCTAATGCTTTTTATGAAAAAAATTATAATAATTCAGTGACACTAGTATATGAAAACAGATTGAGTTTATACAAGATGCAAATTGATTGCTACAAGGTTATATAACTGCGTGCATAATAAGAGTCAGGAAATGCTTTTAGTGATTGCTTAGTGCCTGTAAATAGCCTATGACCATGATTTCTATAACATCGACTGTAATCCAGCCCTAGTTTTTAATATTATTACAGTCTCTTTCAGTTCACATTCAGAACTCTTGTAATGACTGTCCTTCAGAACGGTCACTGCAAAAGAACAGTCCAAAGTTACAGAACGGAACATAACATTGGTCCAGAATGAATACATTCACTTGAAAATCAGTCAAGCAATCTTAGCGACACTATTTTCTTTCAGCCAACGCAGTCCATTCAGCCTGCACTTAAACCCCCCACACAATGACTTATACAGAAGTCTGTGTGATAGGCTACGGACCGCAATTCAAAACCCCTCGTTTTATTTCCCGCTTTCTTCGTTCTCATTCGTTGATGATTGAATCGCAAAAGTGGCGGAGAGACCGATATGTTGAATCACGGAGTTGTTTCCGCAGAACTCTCAATAACTAGACCTCAAATCACTTCACAATGCGCTATTCGGTTTGCTCTGCCTTACTGTCTGTCTCGAGTGGGACTTTTTATTCCAATAGCCAGCCAACCAAATATGGATGTTTCCATTAAAACTTGATCTTGTGTTCCTCCTGCACTCTCTACTTACTCCACTCTGTGTATTTGACTATGAAGAGCTCTCCAACCCATAATTAGCGGCAACCATCGCACCACCGATGACACCTTTCAGTAATACCCTTTGTACGCATTTGGCCAAAATGCCCGAGAGGAAGTCGAGAAACCCCCTGAACTGCAATATAAGTGTGGGCATCACCCTCTCTCACCATGAGGGGCTTTGCTATTGTGACCCTGTCTCTTTTTGGGAAGGGTAACGGGACGTGTCCCAAGGATGAAAGCACAGAAAAATCTATTCATACAACCATAAAACACCAGTGGCCGGCCGACGCCCCATTTAGCACCGGTGACAGATCGCTGATGAGTTTCTGATAGCCAGTAGTGGTCCATTTTGTTTTGCAGCCTGACATGAACCGTTGCGTGTCAGGTCTGAAGAATGACCCAGAACTTGTACTCTATAGTGTTCTATATTGCCTGTTCACTGCCTAAAGTCTGACTGTTCGGGTGCTAAATTCCAAAAATAAAATAAATAAATAGATAAATAGATAAATATTTGGGCAGGTGGGTGGGTTCGGTAGCGATTGTGAAGTGGTGGGGTAGATTTTTATTTATATATATTTATTTACTATTTTTTCTATATCCTGTAATTCGGAAAGCTTCTGTATTCATTCTCTTTGGACAGTGAGGCTGAAAGGGTAAATTATATTTTAAATATAATTTAATTACAGGTGATTTACATTGGCATGACTCATCTGTTCTTCACTAGTTGTTTCCTGTAGACCCAACAGTGGTCATACGCATAGCAAACTAGCGCTAAAGATGTAGGTCTTCAGCAAGGCAACTAATGGCTACTGGTGTACTCTACTGAGCTACAGGAGCTGTCTGTGAACATCCCTAACACACAGATGCACATTCACATGTAGGTGTTTAGCACACGCTCTTCTCCAGAGGAACTTACATGACAATTTAGTTGGCTTGACAATGACCTGAGCAAATATCTTGAGCAGCCATTCCTGAGACCTCCTCACTAACGTCTCGCTAATGTTGCTGCGACGTTCTCGCTCAGTAGCCGCCGCCAGGTCTGTGAGCATAGGCCATTCTGGTCGGTCATTCACAGTAAAGCTACGATGTGGGTCAACGACCCTTATCTGGGCACTAGTCGTGTGCAGGACCTGCCTTTCAAGACAAAATTTATAAACGCTCAATTCTCCTCAGCCGTGTCTACATATAGCCCTTCTGACCCCCCTCTGACCCCCCTCTGACTCCTTGTTCTGCTGGGATATTCACAGCTTTCTCATCTGTGGCTGGAGACCACAACAAGCTGAACCCATTTGAAAGCGTTTGACGTTTCGGTGCGCCCTCCCTCCCCGAGCGAACGCTTGCAATAGATTTCTCATTGCGTTGACCTTTCGGCGATTGCGAAGTCATCGCTGTGGCATTGTGAGCCAATTGGGACGGGATAACAAAGGCTAAAACGCGAACCATTCCCAAGATGGCGGAGGTCCTTCTGATGAAAGGAAAAAATGTCTGAGAGAAGCTCAGACAAGTGGAAGTGTGACTTGACCTTCAGAGTAGAAAAAATGATTATTCAGACTCCTATAGGACCCGACATTCAAAGCTTCATACTTCAGACACGGCTAAGATTAGCTAGATGGTTCTAGAACATGGTGGAAAAGCACAGCGAATGTAATTCTAAAGCCTAACTGCACAGTTTATGAAATGGAAACAGCAGCCATTGTGCAATACAATAGGGCAGGAGTTACAGACCTTTTTTTGTCAGCTGAACCCCTTCAACCTAAATTATTTGCCTCAAGTACCCCCTTGACATTTTAGCCAAATCAAATTTTTCATCAAATGTCAGAAAATGCCACAGCAGCCTTCTTAGCATGTTATATTTTGCTTTGCAAAAACAACATTAATATTGTTATTGTTGCTATGATTATTATTGCATATTGTTTTTTTTCTCTATTTATAGAACTGTTTTACGAATCAAAAGAAGCATTTAAAGTCCACTGGTTGTACTCGCATGCACTGGCATAGGCCTACCCTTTGCAACGAGACGCCCGCACCTTTTGGATCTTGCAGCGGTCATCAATCCTGGGGATGATCTTTGACAGTCATACTCCCATCTCGTCTTACATCTTGCGCTTGGTTCTGTACATCGTTTCTATTCATCCAGCTTCACATAAACACATGGCGGCATGGTAAAATAATAACGTTCAGGTTTTTTTTTTTTTTTTTTTTGCGTGAGCTCAGGCTAGCACAAGGCTGAAATGGCAGGGTCCAGCCAAAATAATGGTTTTTTTTCACATCCAAGAGCTCTATTTGTCTAAAAAACTGTCGTTACTGAGATTAATGTGTTATAGTTTGTCCTCCTCTGCCACATTTGAACTGACATCCTGGGCGCATTAAAAAATGGATCTCAGGTCCAGTTATAGTCAGTTTTTGAGTCATTCTCTATTTCACCAAAGTGCTCAGTGAAATGATGAGCAGGAGCAGCGACAGGAGCGGAGGTTGTGTGAGGGATGTCTGCCGCGTCGGTCTCTCCATCACCGAAGACTGTTAGCAGGAGAACATTGCCGTCGTTCCGTTTCTCACCCGCTCATTCCAGCGTCTGACCTTTTCCGTAAATCCTTTTATGTTTGTCACACAGGTCGGGTACGTTTTGTCTGCAGGCCCGGCGTCGCTGGCCTTGAGCTCGATCGGCTCATCGAACACAAGTACATCTGAGAGGCGTGTTAGTGTTTAGCATTCCATGTTGGGCCCTTGAAGTGTCTGGCCAAGTTAGAATTCCGATCAGATGAAAAAATTGTGCGATCGCAGTTTGCAGATGAAACACTCGCAGTAAGATGGAATCAGTGTACACCCATATGCGAAAGCAGTCCTTTGGTGATCTGCAACCATTTCAGGGCACAGCCGGGAAAAAATTCAGGTGTTGAAAGCTAGGCTGTGCCTAGCCACAATTTTAACAACCGAGAGTAGTGCTTTGTTCAAATCTGGCCATAGTTATTTAGAGACGAGTGCCTCTCTGTGCAAAACAGAGTGTGTTGACGCAATGTTTAGTGTGACATGCTTAATTTTGGCGATACATCCCTAATACAGTCATCACTTTGTCTGCAGAGAGCAACACAGCTATTCCACATGAGGACTTTTGACTTTTGATTAGAGTTTTTCAGAAATATCTGCCTCCATTGTTCTTTTTGGCAAACTCAAACAAAAACAACAACAAAAAACCTCAACAACTTTACTTTCCCAAACATAATGAATACAAACTAAAAGCCAGGCTTGATTTCCCACATCGACAAATTTATAAACTTGTGGTGCAAATGCGGCACCAGTTTTCAGTCCAATTAACTGTGCCCCCGTGTGAAATGACATTTCAGATATTCTCCCGAAAACGTCTCCAAACTTTGCCCGCTCTTCTCCAAACGTAATGTCACATATGTCCACAGCAGCAGGTGGAATGAAAGGCTCACCGATTGTATGTGCCAGTGAGGTCCAGTACAATATATATATAAACAATAAATCTGACCTCTTCAAACCACAGATACTTGTTCTGCCTGTTACTTGCAGAGGAAGTCACTTCCTCTTCAGCAGTTGGAATTACAGCGATCCAGACGTCAGCCTCGATTCAGAACCTTCTGGAACTTTTCTGAGCTCTGGCCAATCTGCCCCCGATGATTTAACAGCAACTTTCTCTCTGCTCAGGGTGGATGAGTCCAGGTCAAGGGGCCAAGACCGGGGTTTCGCTGTTGAAGGTCACTTTCCTGGTCATGTTGAGAACGTTGCTCTCGTGGTGCCGGTGCATATAGGTCTTTCAGGCCTGTTTTTCAATGCAAGTCAATGGTACCAAGTGCGCTCAAAATAGAAAGTCAGAAAAGATTTCCCCACGAGAACATGTAGTCGCAATAGGTGCTTTTTCTTTGTCTAATGTCTCCCCATGTGCCGATTTGTTAATTTATTGTGTCGTTTGGACAATATTTTAATAATTTGTGGACCAATCAGGGATAGTTGGCACTTCCTAGTCACTGTGCGTCAATGATATTTCACACGCATAGTGGAAGAACCGGGCCCAGACTTAATGACCATATAAGCTCCCTACTGTGTAGTCTCTGACTCCAATTGTTGTGCAACATGGCAGCAGATCCGTGGCTTCAAAAAAATTTTTCCATGGAAAGGCAATAGACGTCACTGTCACTTTGTCCATATTTTTTCTACAGTCTACACAGCAAAAAAACGGTGTAAAACTAACACTGCTGGTGTACATTGGTGTACCACGGTCTCATATAAACACCCTAGGGTGTTAAATGTTTTTGCTGTGTATGGTCCAGGTACATTTGCAATGCACTCTGGCATCAGGCAACCAGCTTGGAGCAATTTGTTCCAATTTTCTATTTATTGTTTTAGCATAATCCCTTCTTGCCAGCCTCTGACTTGAATATCATATCCATATAGAAGTAATTTGTGAGATGTGTTTCCCTTCTTTCTACGTAAGTAGCACCATCTCTCTCTTTCTCTCTCTCAGACGTCGCTCTGAGTTTATAACATCCTGCTGAGCTCTTTGTTAATTGGATAAATCTGCTGCTCTCTCGTTCCCCATCTCAGCTGACCTAGTGCCCCTGTCCCAGCCACCTCACCTCTCGGACCTGACGGTCAGGCGGTTTCCGCGCTGCGCTGGACTCCCCGGTGACTTTAAACCCACGCCGGAGCTGTTTCATTAAGCCGCCTTATCCCAGAAGGCTTTCCCCCCCCACACCGAAAACTCACTACTTTGGGCTCGTACTTCTCTGCTCGGCTGTGCTGTGCACTGCTTGAAAAGTGCTGTCAGATGAACATTTCAGCTTCTGTTAGAGCTGGAGGAAGGCAAGCGCAAGCACATAAAATAAAATTTAATCTCTTGATAAAATATGAGAAGTAAATATGTCTATCTTAAAGGTATCACACAGATGGTCAAATTGTCTAAGGGATAAATTGGTCTAAGAAAATTATTCTTGTGGTTAATATGATACGACGAATTTAATGAAGAGAGATGAGGCAAATAAAGCCCAGTGGCATTGCTGTGTATTTCTGTGTGTGTGTGTGTGTGTATTTCTGTGTGTGTGTGTGTGTGTGTGTGTGTGTGTGTGTGTGTGTGTGCATGTGTGTGTGTGTGTGCGTGTGTGTGCGTGTGTGATTGCATGTGTGTGTATGTATTTTTGTGTTTGTCTGCATGTGTGCGGTGCATGTGTGTGTATGTTTGTGTGTGTGCATGCGTGTGTGTGTGTGTTTGCGTGTGCATGTATTTTTGTGTGTGCATGTGTGTGTGTGTGTGTGTGTACGTGCGCGTGCGCGTGAGAGAGAGAGAGGGAGAGAGAGAAAGAGAGAAAGTGTGTCTGCTGAGGTAATTGGGATTTTCCATAACCGATAAATGCCTTTCCACACATTTCTATACAAGCGGGAATGGAATATTTGTCATTTTAGAGAACCATTGCTAACACCTTCAGCAATAAGAACCTCATAATCGCCTGCTTTAACGGCAGGCATTTCTCCATGCAGTGCTAACAGTTTTGTTTAACAATGTAGATTAATACAGTTATTGGAAAAGGACATCGGAGAACATTTTATTAAATTTTTATTAGATTTTTATTTAAATCCGCCTCTCCTTTCTTTGCATCTGACTCCAGCAGCTTTATAATTCTGCATATTTAAGAAAATTGAACTAATTTGTCATCAATATTAGCAAGATTATTGAACTAATTTGTATAATGTCATAAATGAACGAGTGTAACGGTAGAGCACAATAGCTTTGAGGAAAGTGCACTCAAACTTGATGACTTGGGCTTCTATTTAATGTAACCGCAATATACTTTATCCATTGTGCTGAGTAACAATTTTAGGCACGTGCTTTACGTCTCATCTCAGCCAACAAAGACATTCCAGCGTTCGCTGGGATGAATAAAAAATGTGCACGGTACGGCTCCCAAGTGGTTCAGTTAATAATGTTACAAACACAGGCTGGGCTCTACAGCCCAGACACCAGATATTCAGTCCTGTACTAGTTCTATTTCTGGGACAAGAGGCTTTTTCCTTTTTGGGCAAAGGCAGGTTTATACTGACCAGGCTTTCTTAGGATACCACTGCATTAACTCTTGAAGATTAACATGCTGGGAGCCAACTCATCAATCAGTGGGAGATGTAGCTCAATGAGTGCTAGGTCTCCTATACTGCAATGCAGTGGCAGGTTGGCAGCGTGGTATAATGGCTAAGGACCTGGCCTTGTAAGATTGCTAGTTCGATTCCCAGGTAGAACACTGCCTTTGTACCCTTGACTATGGTACCTAACCTATATTGCTTCAGTATACATGTATATCCATAATGGATACTGTGTAAAAAAAAAGTTGATAAGATCTACTAAATACAATGTGGCCTGAAGTGTGAAACAAATATATTGCAGTTGAGTCCACCGGAGGCATTCACGAAATCAAGAGGCAACCAAGAGTCACAACTGATGATTTCCATATTTCAAATACTGTGTAACATTCCGAAAAATGTAACAAAAATGTAACCGTCATTGTTCATTACTCAACAGTCACTTGTGGCGAGACTGAAGGCCTTAGAAATGCAACCTTAGCCAAATTCTCAGGAACTTTGGGACATGATTCTGTAGTGTGATGTCACAATGTATTGTCCTCTGATTCGCTCCTCATAACTGTAGACATTGATGCCATTACTATATGTGGAGACATCTTTCAGACAATGATTATTATTCAAATATGTGTGCTTATGTGTAATTCCCAGACTGCTCCCCCCAAACAACCTTATAGTTATACATGACATTTCCCTGATAAACGGAATTCACACCGTAGCCTACATTTGGAAAACACGCAGCCTCAAAATAGCACGGTTAAACGCCTAAAATAACTGAATAAAGAAAAGGCTGCAGCCAGCCTGATGCTTAATTGGTGATGTGACAAGAGCGCTTATTTCCTGAGAACAAGAACGAGGTGCGTTAAAACTGCTAATGTAAAGCACTAAACTGGACAGAGTAAGGACGCATATGCACATAAGCCCACCGAGTCTGGCAAAAAAAAATATGCCCTCGGGATGCTGAAGTGACTGCAGAAATATAGAGCAGGTACAAGAAAAACCTGCCTCCTTCACCACTGTCGAACAGGTGTTAGCGCGGGTAATGGCCGTCGAGGCAGAAATACATCGTTTTTTCCGTTAACAAACAAATGAATTGTGATGGAAGGTAATTTCCTTTCTTTCTGAGAACTCTCTTTTTTTCCTTCTCAGCAAAGTGCAGTCCAGTACAATGCAAGAGCCCTGCGGACTGGAAATGGGAGTTTAAGTGGAACATAAAACCGGGCCCAAAAACAAAGAGAAAGCTCCACTCTCTTCAATAATGGATGTCCTTGTTCTGATTTACAGTACTGTACATCCAGGGCCCACTCAATCATTACCCATTCTTCCCCCGGAATCGCCCATCAAGGAGCAAACAGAACGGGGCTGAATTCAGTTTCGAGCCCAGTAAAGGTCAATCCTTTCTGATTAATTATATACATCCTGTTTCATTCCTGGGTATTAATTAGTAATGAACACGGACACACACACACACACACACACACTCGGAAAAACACAGAGAGGGATTTACACAGGGCACAATATCCTCACCCCTTTTTCCTCTTTCTGCGGAAACAAGAGAGAGCAATTCTTCCAGAACACACAAAGAGTGCAGTGAAGACGAGAACTTCGCCCTACAACTGTGATCTGAGATGCATGCAAAATCTTATACACACACATCTCAGATAGTCCACTACGCAGCAAACTGTGCTGTCCTCGATAACAAGTGACCCCTCTTGCCAGGGTCGAAACAGCGGCACTGTCAATGCGGAGTTTCTGTAAAGTGATTCATTTCTGCAGCTAGGGAATGCGAGAGAGTTATCTAATTGCAGCTGAATTTCAAACCCTCATTCAGAATCGGTGCTTCACTAAACAATACTGACTACCACTGATTATCTTAAGATCGTTACATACTTTCAGATGGGCAGGCTGTTTGGGATTCACTTTCCCCAGTATAAATAGGCTGTGCATGGCCTTGCCCCCAAAAAACGCTTTGAAACATATTATAGTAACGTGCCAGTTGAGTGGATCTGAGCATTAAAGCAGATAAATACCTTTTAAAATTAAACACATTTAAAATTAGACCAAGTGTTTAATAAAATTTTTGAAGTGGTCACTAAGTACACATTCCTTACATGGAATACTTACCATTTTTTGGGATATATAAAAAATACTTTTCTATAGATTTAATTAGCAAGGCCAATACACCCAGTACCCATTAAAGGGTGGTTAGGAAGTGCCCCTTTCCGAGATAGACTGAAAATAAATAGTGCTTGATTTATGATGATCTGAATATATTCCCATGATTCATGGCGATTATTGTGAAGCCAGCATGTTGATGGATTGCTGGGGCATTATGCCATACTGTTGCAATGAGTTTATCTGTCTTTCTTAGTTCTTATAATACGACAACAGAACTTGGGCACGGAACTCAAACCGTACTTCGCCGGAGGTGTTTGGCAGAAATGCAAAACAGCGCCGTTCGCTTTGCTCATTTTTTCTCCCCCTACGAAATAGCTCACTTTCAACCGCCTGACATGGATCTCATTGGACCTGCCGCTTTGCCGGAACGGCCCGGCTGAGTTAATTAGAACCCTGTCTCCTTCAGGCCCGCTGCTCGCATGAAGCTGGCAACCGGCGGTCCGGCCGTATCTCGAGCCTGACACGGCGTGCCGAGGCCCTGATACGACGAGATACCGCTCGCCGTCCGACGCAGGTATATCAGAGCGGGGGAGGCGCAGGAGGTGAAAACAAGAGTGTTATGAATATCTAATCCCCTATACATAATTCATGCTCATAACCTCCCATGAACACAAAGGGGCCCTAAGAGTACTCACTTCAAAAAGCTCTCCGCAGATCTCAAACGTGGCTAGCCCTCCCTCGCCTGCATGCTTCAATTCGAGGGAAATTCCAAATGGCATACATTACAACCTCTCCAACTTAAAAGACCACGCAGAGTGACGCAATAACATGTATGGAAATCAGTGAAGAGGCACGGAAACTACATCGCCGTTTTTGAAAATACGGACATTCTTATTCTCCTTCAGCTTTTGCATGGCGTTTGCATTTCAGCGCAATGGGCGATGAGGCCTTCCTCTTTTCCCCCTGCTCCGACAGAAAAAAACATGTTTGTGTCACAGCGGGTGTTCTAACAAGCCATGAAATACCGCGTGCAAGCAGAGAGAAAGGTGCTCTTTGATGAAGGAAAAACTGGGCCAGAGCTGGGGAGCGAGCGAGCAACACAGAGGACGAACGCAACAGAATAGAACGATTGTTACACGCTCACTGTTTCTACTGAAAAGGGAAGCGCATAAGAAATGGTGTTGGGGCAACAGCGGCAAACAGGCCATGCTTTTACAAAACGGATACTGCGCATAGAGGGCTGCCCATTAAGAGGAAGAGAAACTTGCTAATCGGCTATTTACCGTAAATAAACTCTAATTTTAGCCGATTCCGTTTTAGAATTCTGATAGCTTACATTGCAACGCCTTTCTGGAAATCGTCAAAGTGACCAGAAATGGTGTTTCTGGCAATACGCTGACTTGCATAGAGAGCGATCAGAATTGGCAACAGAAATACAATGTCAGGCCTACATATGCTGGTTATGCCTATACATGTGCTTCTGGGTCAACTATGTTACTAGAATCTCTTATTTTGCTGTAATTCACACACTGTGGAATATTCATCTTATATTTTCCTTCCAAGACAGAAGGTTAGGAGCTTTAAATAGAACCCTTTTCACAGATTGTTCATGAATCCTCGAGGGGCGGTAAATATATGTTAATTTGTCAATACAGAATCGTCAGATGAGGTACTTCTATATAATTAATATTTTAAGTCTATTTTTCAAGTAAATTTACCAGAAATCTCAAGGGGGCACTTAAATTGATGGAGAAACTTACAGATTAGTATGTTTCTATGTTCGAAAACGCATGCTTAAAAAACTTTTTGTGCCTCTCCGTATGCCAGCGTATGCCACCATATGTGACCGTGCTTGAAACGTATACAACCTATGCCTAACGTACCCCTAGCGTATGTCAGCGTATATCAGCGTATGAGTGATATTTTTCATACGCTGGTATACGCTAGTACAATACGCAATAGTGTGACAGGGCCATAAAGAGACTTTGATTATAAAAACCTCATATCATTGTCAAATATCCACCAAGATATGTTTGTCTCATTACTTTCACGTTCATGGTAGTTTCTGGCATCAACGAATTGAAGTTCTAATGAATAAGTAAAGATACAAATTGGGATCTTTGATGAGACGTGCAACCTTGACGATTTAAAGTAACAACATGCTCCAACTCCCCGTACTACTATGTAGCATACAGAACATATTTTTATATAGACGTCAGATTTATCATATAACCATAACAATTAATAAACTAAAAAATATAGCCAGAAAACCTGCAAGTCACACTTTCCATTGATTATAAAAACTCAAAATACTATCAAAGTTAGATAAAATGATGTGTCTTAGCACTAAGAACGCACCGTTACCGATATAGGGTATCGGGTCCGATTCTGTCCTCATGTACTCTATTCATATTCATAAAAATGCTCCGATATCCAGAACCGATTCTGATTACCCAGAACTATTTCCGATTTCATGCACCAAATCGAGACTGAAATAACTCACTTGATCCGTTATAGACTGCATTACTCCTCCTTCCCCTGTGAAAATCCTGTCCAGACACAAAAATGGCTTAACACCATAATGTTCATTGAGTAATCATACTTGTAGCCTATCAGTGTTAAAAGGCACTTGGATCTCACATTCGGCAAAGCTGAGAAAAAATCTGTGAAAATGTGTGTGTATTTGTGTGTGTGTGTGTGCGTGTAGTTTGAAATACCAAAATTAAATACCAAATTTACTCTAGGCTTAGGAAACATATTATTAAAAACTGACAGTTTTATAATCTATTCTACAGAATTTTGGTCACAGCTTCATAGACTGCTTTACTGAATCTTGGTCCATGTTATGTTTTATTGGAACTCAGTGGTTTTTGATAAAGGAGTGAACACAATAATCTTTGGAAAATAATAAACACTCCAGGGTCTTCAAAAACAAATGGTCTCACTGTTATGGTGTCACGTCCCGTGCCTCTATGTCTCAGTCCATTCCTGGTTTTTCAGTGTTTTCAGTGTTCAGTGTAGTCTTTTTGTGTCTCTGCTTCCCGCACCTGATATGTGTTTCCTCATGTTGTGTCGTCTCACCTGTTCCTCGTTGTCTCGTCGTTAGTCTGGCATATAGTCTCCCCTGTTTTTTTTGTTCTGTGCCAGATCGTCTTGTGTCCTGCATTTGTGCTTGTGTCACCACCTTCCAGCGGTTTTCGCTCCCTGCTCCCTGCTCCCTGCTCCCTGCTCCCTGCTCCCTGCTCCCTGCCTGCTCCGTGGCTGCTCCCCGCCTGCTCCCTGCCTGCTCCCTGCCCCTGTTTCCAGTCCTGTGTCTACTCTGTAGTTCTTCTGCCTGTCTTGCCTATTCCTGTCCAGCCTTGTTCCAGCCCTCCTGCCCACCAGCCCATCCCCGCCCTAGCCCTGCTCCAGCCCTTCGCCCTCCTGCCCACCAGCCCATCCCCGCCCTAGCCCTGCTCCAGCCCTTCGCTCTCCTGTTCTCCAGCCTCTGACGGATCTGACCCGTGCCTGTTCTGGACTTCGCCCAGCCTTTTCCGTATTGTTGCCTGGACTCTGACCCCTGCCTGGACCTGACCACGATTCTGCCTTGCCTATATTGCACTTTTTGCTGGGCTCTGTCCCTTCTTCTGTTAACCTTGAAGAAAGCCTTATTCTCCTATAATTTCTCAGTGTCTTTAAGTGGTTCCAATCAGTTCTTCTAACATATGGTAACAAATAATGATATATTAAAGTACTTGTATCAGTACTCTGTATTTGCAAGTACCCAAACCTGAGTACTTGGTACTCGTAGTCAGTCAGGAAAAAAAAGGTATCCGTGCCTCCCTATTATGACTAAAAAATGCAATGTGAGAAAATCACATGTTTGAAATAAAAAAGGGCCCAATTGAAATGCCTGGCAAAGAAGCAGGTGACAGAAAATGTTCAGAAATTATGTTTATGCACGTACAGAATTAAACCAAAACGTGTCCGTTTTATAGAAAAGCTTGTGGAAAGTGAAATGTAGTGACACTTGAAAGGAATGAAAAATTTGATAGACGTAGCCTTTATTTTTTAAAAATACTTTAAAAAAACATTGAAACATTTTTTTATTTGGGTTGAGGTCTCCCGGTGCCGTCCAATATGAGGAGTGACAGAAGTAGGTAATGCTGCCGCATTAAAGTTTCTCGGTCAACACATTCATGTTTAACCAAGTCTGGGGAAATGCCTGCTTTTCACAACTGGCAGCAATATCAGGGTTTACTGTATCTTTATCGAGGATCTAAGCCTGGAATCCAGCTGTATTGATTTCCACTATATACTGTAAGTTGCAAGAAATACTACTATCTGCTCTAAAGGAAAGATATTGTGCAAGTTGTTTGAGGTGGCTGCTGTCAGTCTGCCTTTGAAAATTAAGCACAACTTCCTCGTTTATATATTAATACACAATTTCCTTTCATTATGTGCTCTATATTTGACTAGAATCAGGGCTTTTCTTTGTTCTATTAACTGCAACATTTCCATTGACTCACTAACTAGCTGGACCCTTGTACTTTTCATACACAATAAGGGTATTTTGATATGTTACTACATACCCGGAGTACTATCTATCCAACCAGGTAAAAAATAAAATCAACAGCAACATTTACAAATATAATGACATGGTTACTCACAAACATCCTCAAACTTATTGGGTTTTTTCGAAAACTACTTTCTACCAACGTAGACTATGCCGCTGTGTATATATGCACAACGTCTTAACCAAAGCACAGCGGTATTCTGGGGCTTATGTCAACAAAGAGCCCTCTAAAATACTAGCATGATTTGCTTTGACGTTGCTGTTGATTTTTTCCAATGTACATTTTTGCCACTCTGCTGCTAGCGAGATCTCAGCAAAACAAGCTGGATGGATAGATAGCACTCCGGATATATACAAAAATATCAACACTGAATTATTTGGTGATTTGCCCTTTTATTGACCTATTCCAGCACTTATGCTGAGTTCAGAACAAATGGGAATTACAGTTTGAACTTGGAAGTGTTGACTGTAGGTAGCCTACACAAGATCAGATTATTTGTTGAAAATATGCTTCTTTCTTACCTTTGACCACAGAATTGACCACCATGCTTGGTAGGCCAAGCACGCTTGATGCTACGTTCACGTCATATGGGAGAGACGGTAGGCCATTTCCGCTCCGGTGACGTCAAGTGGAATAACTCGGAGTAGCCCTACAAAACAAATTCACAAAGTAGTATTTACGACGTGAATTCTGACGCATTAGTTCTGTGTGTGCACGTGTGGTACAGCTGATATTCTCACACATTCATAAATGAGGACCTGTAGGTCCTGTAGGTTCTCAAACAGCTCCTCCTGGCCGTGATTACGAAGACGCCCACCTCGTCGTACGTCGAACGATGACGGAACAGAGGAGGCAGACCTGTGACTCAGCGGAGCGGGAAATGGAGCGTTACGATCGCAGGAAAGTCCCCTTCTATTTCTGTTGATATCCACCGGCTTTCATCTGGGTTGTTTGGAAAATGACGAGCCAAGGGAGATCAATAGCCGCAGCGGATCGCAAAGGGGCGTTTAGAAGTCGGCTGTGAACGCCGTCTGACGTGTTTAGCGCCAGCCGCGACCGTGACGGTCCCTCAGATCTCTTGATGGCAGCACTAGAGGGTGGCTTGATCAAACATACAGAAAGAAAGAAAAAAAAAACTTGCAAGACTGTAACATTAAAAAAACCAAAAAAAACATTCAAATAGGTGAATAAAATATCATACTCAATGTACTTTTATGCCGTAAGCGATTTCTGTGGATCCTCTCCGTTTCTCAGGGAGACGTATTATTGTGCAAACAAAAGCTTAGAGAAAGGGTTTTCTGAAAGTCCATGACTAATCCATACTAAACATACTTATTCTCAAATTCAATAAGAACCCATCATAAAGTAACCTCCAAAATGTACTTGGAGATTTCTATAACTGTCCTCTACGCTCTACCCAGTTGAGGTCCTTGGAGGGGTAGCATGAAAAAACCTCATCCAGCTGGCTAAGTTCTATGACACTAAGTTCTATGACACTAAGTTCTATGGCACTAAGTTCTATGGCACTAAGTTCTATAAGTCTCACAATGCACTTTCATTAAATGCAACAACAACAATAAATGTAGTTTCAGTCGATACATTCATTTAACACGTGCGTTTTTACTGTCATGATCAAATAATTAATCCCATAAAACACATTATTTCTAAATACAAAGTAGGTACTATAACTGTTCATAATTTAACATCAAACACAGGTTTTTTTTTGGGAGTGATGGAAAAGTCCACCATCTCAACCATCTCAAGTCTTACAAACAAACTATTAAACATGCGTGCTTATAACCAATTTCATGCTTGTATGTAATTAACAAAGATGTATTTGTGGTAATGTGGTTATGTAAAGCTTGGGCACAAATCAGAAAAGATAATCACTCATAATAAATTCCAAAATAGTATTTTCTTCACGAGATAGTACACAATGCAACCCAATTTTTTATTTTTCCCCAATATTTAGAATTTGCTGAAATCCACCCCCACCCTGACATAACAGAAACAACTTACAGATGGAGAGTGGATTCGCAAAACCAATCTCACACAGCTACACTGCCTGGCCAAAAAAAAAGTTGCACACTTGTTGGACCGCCTTTAGCTTTGATTACGGCAGCCCATTCGTCATGGCATTGTTTCGACAAACTTATGTAACGTCACAACATTTATTTCCTTCCAGAGTTGCATTCATTTTTGGCCGAGATCTTGTATTGACGACAGGAGAGTCGAACCACCCCGTAAGGTCTTCTCCAACACATCTAAAAACATTCAATGGGGTTAAGGTCAGGACTCTGGTGGCCAATTCATGTGTGAAAATGATTCCTCACGCACCCTGAACCACTCGTTCACAATTTGAGCCCAATGAATCTTGGCATTGTCGTCCTGAAATATGCCCGTTGATGGGATAACCTGGTCATTCAGTCCATTCAGGTATTCAGCTGACTTAATTTTATTGCTGCATAACGTTGCTGAGCCTAGACCTGACCAACTGAAGCAACCCCAGATCATAACATTGCCTCCAGAGGCTTGTACAGTGGGCACTATGCATGACAGGTGCAACGGCGATTTTGTTTTTGGCCAAGCAGTGTACGTATGCAGTATATAGCAGGCCTAGGAGCCTGCGCAGTACATCACTGCTCTAAAATTGCATTGTGTTAAGAAAAAGAGGAACCCGTTTAAAACACTTAGTTTGAAAAGTGTATAGCCACTGCTTCGCAATTCACATTGCTTATTAACATTGCATATTACACACATATTCATGGGCTGAGTTTCATTATACCTTGTTTTCACTGCATTGTGTAAGCCTGTATTTGGAACATGTTTAATATCATATTTATTAAACCACTTTTCCCTCTTTATTCATGGATAGTGAAGAGAAGGGTGTTTTCACACTAGTATAATCACAGTAATGGAGAAAAGATCTCTAAATATATTATATATTTATATATATTTATTGTAAAACTTATATTAAATTCTTCAGTCTGCAGAGACAGAGAAATAGAAGTCTGCAGCTTCGATTATCTGAAGGTCTCTGTGTTTCTCTCTCAGTCAGCCAAAGCAAACCAGAGACAAAATATATATCTGTGTGTGTAAGGCGTGTGTGCGTGTATCGTTTTGTCTCTTTTTCTGTCTCTCTCTGTCTACCTTCTGTCTATCTTCTCTCAATGAAACTGCAGGCCTGTGGCCTCTGACCCACTTACATCACAGGCGCGAGGCCCATCTTATCGCTAGAGAGCCAGAGGAGACACTTCATCCTGAATCCTGAAAACAAGACGACTCGGAGAGACCAAATAGTATTGAAAACTGTTTGTGTAAAGTTAAAGGCTAGGAGTCACTGTGCGCTCATCCAATATGTATGATCTAACCAATTATTGACTTTGTATATCCCACTCTATGCCTATGTATTAACTGTGCACCAATCAGAGGGAGGATAATTTATGTATTAGCTTTTTGATTATATATGGCGGAAATTGCCTCCGTCTCTTCAGTTCATGCTGACCACCTTGTGTGTGCAAGTACTGGACTCTTTCTGCAGAAAAATTAAAAAAAATTTTTTTGGATCTACCTGGTCGTGCTTGATCATTATAAGGAGATACATTTCTCTGCTCAACAATAGGAAGTTAATCTATAAAGAATATTGTCAAGTCATCTATCCTCTCAAAAAGATTTGTAAAAACCTCAACATCATATGTGCCTTATTTTAAATGCATTTTTACATCTTAAAAATTGTCTTTTTCCTGATAAAGCACATTAACGAGCAATTACGCATGTAAATATATTTTTTCTTGTTCTTTCCAAACAGTTTTTCTTCCTTTTTTGCCCGAGAAGATGTTTACAGCTTAGTGGCTAATTGTGTACCCGTCTGTGCTAATCTGCTCGACCGCGGCTGAGTTCTGATAATCACTAGAAGGCAGCCGGTGAGCCATATTCAAATGCAACGCTCAGCACCTCTAATGCATGGCGATGTCTACCTTGACAACACCTCCTTAGGGATCATCCTTCTTCAGGAGGCGTTTTTAATTCCATTAGGAGACAACAGAAGTTCAACAACAACAAAAAAAAAATCAATTACCCACAGCCTTACACAGGGAGGGGGTTGGGGGAGCAACTTACATACTGTCAAATGACTCGGAGCGAAATACTCTTTTACTCGCTGCTGCCATTCTATACTCCTGCCATCTTGTTTGTCGGAATGAGACATTAAGTCAGGTCAGTGGGTGCAGATGTACTGTGTAGTAAAGTGTAAAATATCCTAAGAATGAGAGCCTGAGAGAATAGAGCTTCAAACACACATACACATACACACACACACACACACACACACACACACACACACACACGCACACACCCCTACACACAACCAAGTAGAAGAATCGTCCCTCCACAGCTGTCCATGGGCCCTGCCATTCACAGTCCTACTTCCTCTTAGCGAGGCACCATCACCCAGTGCTCAGTTTGAATACCTCTGTGCTCTTATGCAGCATTGTCTCATTTTTGCACAGAGATTAATACCAGGGGGCGTGAGAAAGCATCCCTTCCAGGATTAAACCTTCAGGCAGTCTGGCCGCTGTGCCCTGATATCCACTGTACCACACAGCCACTTTTAATATAATCAATTCATCAGCATAGAGTGAGCTGTGTTGTGCTAGTGCCTAATGACCAGTAGTTCTCCTACACTCTCCGAAAAAAAGGTCCAAACAATACCTTAAAAGGTACAAATGCTTTTCACTCAGGAGGTACACTATAGGTAGGTCAAATTGTACCCCTAGCTAATAATGCATAATTAATGTGTTTGTTTTTTGCTTGAAAGTACCCAAATAGAACATTGTTGTACAAACACAAATTCCTAAAGTTGGGACAGTATGTAAAATGCACATAAAAGCAGAAAGCAGTGATTTGTAAATAGTTTTTTACATATATTTAATTGAAAACAGTACAAAAAAAAGATATTTAATGTTTTACCTCATCAACTTTATTGATTTTTGTAAATATACGTTAATTCCTAATTTGATTCCTGCAGCACAAAGTTGGGACAGGAACAAAAAAAAAGACTGGGAAGTTGAAAAAACTCCTGTTTGGAACATTCCACAGGTAAACAGGTGACGCTATCATGGCTGGGTATAAAAAGATATCAAAAAACTCTTGATATCTTTACAAATCACTGCTTTCTGCTTTTATGTGCATTTTACATACTGTCCCGTTTTTTTGGAATTGGGGTTTGTACTTTCAGGGTACATTTGGGAAATGTTTTCATTACACATTCTTTACAGGAAAATAAAAGTTATTCTATTCTATTCTATTCTATTCTATTCTAAAGAAGAAAAATGTACCTCCACTGTACCTTTATTTCTGAGTGTGTACTCACCATGATGGTCACTCATCTTGGAGGCCTCAGATGGACTATGGTCAGGCTTTACCATTTGTAATGACCTGTACATGGTCTCCTGCACTCTCTGATTGCCACATCTCTCTGCTAATCGGAAAAAAAGGTTGACTTCAGTCCAACTGCTGATCATGATGAGAGTCAGCAGCTTTGGCAACTCATTACCCCCACCCTATGTATTTGATGGTTTTCATCAGTGGCTGGAAAGGGTAGAGTTCACTCTGAGGGGGAGAGGTGGAAGGGTATACGAGGTGGGGGGGGGGGGGGGGCTGTGTAGCATGAGTGTCAATGGTGGCGGGAAGGGGGTTTTGGGTTTTACGAATCTGAATTCTTGAGGAGCTGTGACTAACTGACTAACGTTCGAGATTCCCTTGGCTTTGGCAACTCATCCCCCCACCCCCTCCTCCTCCAGACCCGGCAGGTAATCGGTGGCTGGAGGGGGTAGACTTCACTCTGAGGGTGGAAGGGCATATGAGGTGGGGTGCTGTGAATCCTGGAGGAGCTGTGACTAACGATCGAGATTCCCTCGAGGAGAACATCACGAGGCGGGGGAAAGACAGAAAATGACAGAGGGAGTTCAACCGTAAATCTTGTTTCTAAAAAAAATATTTAATCAGGCTCAAAAAAATGAAGTGGAAAGGACAGGTGCATTTGGAACGACTCTCTGCGTGGGGTGAGGGGATTCGCAATGTAGCGTGCGCTCTCCCACTTTCTGAGCTCGTTTAAATTTCACCTGATTAAACTCAAATGAGCTGCGTTTGCACAAGTACTTTTTTTTCTTCTTTTTTTTTTGTTGAGACATTGCTGTGATGTTAAACTCATCTGAATGGATCCAATGGATCCGATTCTGTATTTAATTTTTTGTCTCCGTGTCAAATGAGAATGTCTTGCCATGAAAGAGATTGGTAAAATAAAGTTCGCCCGCAAGTAGGGGAAACTGCCATTGTACCCGTGAGCGAGGCACTTAACCTGAACTGCCTCGGCCAAAATCCGGCTGTATAAACGGATTGCGCGTAAAGAAAACATCTAAGCTGTGTAAGTCGCTCTGGATAACAGCGTTTATTAAATGCCTAAAATAAGTAATGCAGTACCCAGCTGCATTTGTGTGCTATGCCTGTTTATTGTGGTGTGAAACACATTCATGCGCGCGAGCAGTTTGCAGTGTTTGTCTATGGAGCCGTGAGACCGCTGACATAGGTCTGCTGAGTGGGATTTTCGTGTGATGGGGTGTCTGTACCCCGATGGGTCTGTCTTTAGCCCTACCATTGCGACCTACAGTCTGATTGGAGCGGCTGGATTTCTCAGATAAGGGGATTTGGCTCCGCTGACCCCCGCCTGCTAACTTAAGACTTTCGGGCAGCGGCTGAGGAACTTGTTTGGCCCTGCGCTCCGTTTATGGGGAGCTATTGGTGGAGCGCTCCTCTGGTGGATGCTGGGTAAACGATGCATTTAATGACAGAGCTGATTGGGCGGCTTCAGTCGGCAGTTTGGAAGTTGTCAGCCCTGCTTTATTGCAGGTCGATAGAGAGACAAAAGCCGACCTGCCCAGCCCACACTGACGCCAAAGAACAATACATTGCCAATTCTGCAAGATAAGTGATTTATATAAATATTAAATAAAAAATAAAGCACCGATGCACTTTATTGAAGATTATGTGTTTTTGAAAATATCACAGAATCTAACTTGATCAGAGTGGCTTCGCTATGGTTGTATTGTCAAAAAATAAAAGCATTGGAATGCATCACAACAAAGACAGTTATTATTGAATTTGATCTATGATAGATGTCGCTTTTTAGGAAAGTTTCTGTTAACAAGGTCAATGGTAATACATCATTGCTCATTGGTTTTTTCCCCCATGCAAACAATATGACTGCATTATTACTATTTCTTTTTATAATTAACCGAAGTTCCCCGGAATATAACCACAGGCTAACTTTAAGTTACAAATCAACAACACTTCCTATAAAAGATAAACAAAAGCAGGTTGGTACTCAGGGAATTCTGGGAAATGGAACAGAACCGTAGAAAAGCTTCTGTTTGTTAGACAAATATAGAAATGATACAGAACTACATTTACATTTTGTGTATAGTGTAGGATAGATTATTTTGAACTTCAGCCTATTGTACAAAATATCACATACAGTTTGGTAACATAAACCATACAAAAAAATATTATTTTGTGTATTATCATTGGTTTGTGACTGTGTATAAGCAGATTTTAATTAGACATATTTGCCTGTCTCAAGGACACACACATGCGCACACACACACACACCTACACACACACACACACACACACACACACACACACACACACACACACACATACATTACCATAAGACAAATATGATATATTGGCTCATTTCCTGTTTCCTGGCAGCCATATTGATTTTCTGCCTTTTTAATATCACATTTGACAAACATTGGTTTTCATAAATTCAATAATAATTTCATACCTTAATGTCAGTGGTTAAAAGGTTTCTTAAACAATCCGAACAAGATGTTTCTGTGCCTTTTTGAGTTTGTTTTTCCACATTTTAATATCGGTCGTATAAAATGCAGTACAGAACATGTATTCAGCTCCGCATACCCGTGATTAAGAGGCCTTAATCTCCAGCGGCAGGTCTTTGCTCTCGAAAAATAAACTTTGGCAGTAAAGTGGAGTCACTTAGGTCATTTGAACAGACTTATTGATCGCTTTAACTTACAGAGCTCTATATCAGCCAAAAGAACACATTTTTTTAAATATAACTTGATGGCTGCCATATTTCTTCTGTGTGAATTCTAGCTCCCCTGATAACTAATAGTAGCCAAAAGCTTTCCAATATTACCAATATTGCAGCTCTGTAATCCCTGTGGAAGGATCGTTTCCATTCTATAATATGTACATTTATCATGATTTTGCATTTCCACCTTGCAGCATGTTGATCTGTGATTCCAGTAGGTACCATGGCTACACTAAGGTAGGCCATAAAGCCAAGAAAATCTTGGCTTATCCTACAATTAAACAATATCTCTCCTCATGCATATGGCTGGTTGGCTACCTAGCTGAACTGTAGCTAGTTACCCGGTGATCTACTGTATGCCAACATTAACCTTAACTACAGGCTATCTCCTCCCGGGTACCTTGCTAGCTAGCAACAGTTAAGAGTTTTTAATTGACAGTAGTGTTCCAGCATGTTTTCCAGTGTTACCCGTTTCTCTAGCTAGGAACATAGTGTCTGGGCAGCCATTTCTATATGAAGTTAGCTGAGGAAGGATAATTCTCATATTTATTTTTTTACCTAATTTCAAGACTACATGTTTATATTTTAATAATATAATATATATATATATATATATATATATATATATAATACAATTACAACACATCTAATCTAACGATTAACTTCTGTAATGTTACCAGAATCAACGCATTCATTACAATGAAGTCAATCCCAGCCAGTAGGCTACATGCTACATACATACAATTGTTGACAGTAGGCTACATACCATCTGATCGATATAGACTGTAACATCAACAGTGCACACACACACACACACACACACACACACACACACACACACATGCTCTGTGTTCAATCCAGAATGCACTTTATTAGGCTGTGTTACTTGTGTCGTGTTTTTCTACTCATTATATTTTCTAGTTTTTATTCCACGGTAGTGGTGCACATGCACTGTAAAACTTGTTGGAGGAGATCAGACATATCGCTGATTTCATAAGTATGTAGCCGTTATTGCAGAACCACATACAATTTAAGTGTTCTGAAGCATGTGTTACATAAGTTAGGCTTTATTTTAATGATTGTAAATTAGCTAATTGCATTTGTATAACTGTAAGTTTATATAATTGTTTAATCATAAATATATATAATGCCCAGTTGTATTAAAAAAAAATTGTATTAATTTGTCATCTTGGGAGATCACAGGCAAGAAGGTATTGGTCCCCATGCATGTTGCTAGCCACCTATTATTTTCACTCCACAGTCCACCAGCTGAGCTGTTCACAGAAAAAATGGTGGTGTACATTTAACACCATAGGATGTTTACATGAGTCCGTGGATGTAGGGTGTAAAATGTACACCAGCAGTGTTAAATTTACACATGCGTTTTTTGCTGTGTTTAGTCATCGTATGGGAAGAGTACACTTCACACGGTGTTATCTGAGGCGGTCGGCAGGCTTCCGATTGATCACAGGAGATGTTCTTGTGTGAAAAGATGTGGACAATCCTGTCAGCTGCAGCTTGGTGCTATGGCTACAGGACTGCTGACCACTGTCGGTGTTAGCACGATACCAGATTTGATGGGATTTGATACCAGACCGACCATAGGCTCTGTAACCGACAGGCCCAAGAAGTTGCAGTTCTGATTCTTTAATCAATTTTGGCTTTATGCTTTTTAAAATTAATATTTTTTTTACTGGCCACCTGGGCAACTTCTGGCCCATGAAAACATGTTGATCTTTTTCAGGACGGCAAGGCCGCAAAGTACGAGTTATTATCTTCACACTGCATATTAAAAAATGTAAATGGTATCAAGATACTGAAATGCAACATTTTGGGCGATAATTACTTTAATCACACTGCCCACACACTCTTAAAATATCTAAGCAAATTGGCGAGCGACACACAAATCTGCAGAGATTTATTTATTTATTTTTTTGCTAAATCGTGATTCGTTCTTTTCTTTCCGGGGCTCTATAAACAACTATAAATTAAGCGTAAGGGTTTGTTAAATTGGTCTGAGTCTGGGGGAAGAAAAAAAAATACATGGGAAAATCGACATTCTTAATGACAGCAACAAATAAAGGCAGCCGATGCCAGGGAATAAAGCTGAGGGCTGCCGATGGGCTGCTGCCCAATCCATATCAGGATTGAGCCGGACCGCCGCTCATATAACAGTCCTTTAAAACAACACATCTCTGCTAGCTGACCTTCCCAGGGTGAGCGTGTGACACTTTAATCACGCCTGTAGGGGTGCTCACTGACCCCCTCATTACCTCTCCAACCCTCGCCCCCCAAAAAGAAAAAGAAGAAGAAGACGAAGATGAATATGAAGATGAAGATGAAGAAGATGAAGAAGAAGAAGATGAAGATGAAGATGAAGAAGATGAAGAAGAAGAAAGGGGGAGAGCTGCGGAAGGCTGGGCGTATCATCTCCAATCCCCCTTTGGCGGGAATGGCGGCGCATTAATTCAGTCAGTCCATCGCAGTGCTCTCCACCTCCGGGAGTCCCACTGCCTTTCAGTTTATCGGTGTGGACCTGCTAAAATTGAGTTTTCCAGCTTAGGACCTTTTTACCTGGTTGTCATGACTCCCTACACTTGGATAGTGACAAACGCCTGATGATTTGCTCAGCAGTACGTCCCTTATTTAGTGTGAGTTAAATACTGTGGGTTGGATTTTACTATTTTATACACTCTGGATATCTACTGAACTTATCCAGCACCAGAGATACCAAAGAGTATAGTGCCCCGCAACCAGGATACAAGCCTGCAATCTCCTCCATGCAATTCCATCCCTAACTCTAACCACTGAACCACATGGCTGCCCACGACTATACAATAAAAAGTTACTTTGTTAAGGCCAAGGTGGGGGAGATCACACAGTGTAAAAAAATGTCCGTCTTAACAGGTGTTTTAGTCTTGTAATGAGCCTTAAAATCTTATTTTGGAAGTGGAAAATATTTGCTTGTTTTAAGTTACTTTTTGCTTGACAAGTGAATTTATCTTACCCCACTGGTAAATTTTGAAATGAGTAAAACTATCTCACCCCACTGGCAATCTTTTGTCTTATTTAGCAAAAAAGTAACAGAAATAAGATTCTAAAGTCTAAATATGAGGTTAAAATGCTTGATACGATTTGGTTTCTGCAGTGCATTCATTGTGATGTGATCAGTTCCTTGTATTTTATGGGCCAAAACTCTAGATTCGAGATCTTTATAGGTCTGTGTAATCTGTAGGGAAATCAGAAGAGAGTCAGATGTGAAGACAGTGTGGCCAATCAGCAGCACTAATTTAACAAAACTCCCTCAGCCCACTTTGACAAATTTTTAGAAAATCAACATTTGAGTTTTTTTGCATGAACAAAAAAAATCACATTTTCCCCAAGAATAATAGTGTAAAAGTTAAACTGCAAATAAACCATTTATCAGAAAATAATTATACCCACCTTGAAAAATATGGTTTATCAAAGCTGGACTTAAAAAAAAACAGGGCCGGATTTGGATTCGAGGTCCAGATTTGAGTATCCATGTTGTAGGGTTCAGTAGAACATTTGCTCAGTTTACGTCATAGTAATCCCTGGACCACTTCAGACCACTTCAGACCACTCCAGAACCGCAATGCATGCGGAGCTTTCACTCCACGCGACTCGGAAAAGAAACGTTTGTTTTATGTTTGGAGGATAGACGAGAAAGCTACCGGTAAAGTTTGTTGCTGCGTGATAGGAGATAGGGGGCTTTTCAGTTGGAAATGTAAGGCCAGCCATTTAAAATGGAATGCATGTTCAGTCCCGTGTCACTTGGGGCGGTTCAGTGCCAGGCTTTGCGTACAACTTCAGCATCGCAAATCAGCTCATATGCATTTATTTATATATTTCACCATCAAAGTCTGTTAGCAGCACTGAGACACATTGGGCTGGTTTGCAGTTGACTGTCTGACTGAGCGCTGTTAGCATGCTTTGTGCATTTAAACGCAGAAGTCGTGGCACCATTTCTCAGGGTGTTTAAAAAATGCTGACAGTGCCCCGCGTTTTGCCCGCGTTTCTCCCGGGAAAACAAACGCGCGGGTAATCGCGCGACAGCCATCTGAAAAGTTTTGTTGGAAGCGCAAAAGTGACTCAGCGTGAAGCCGGAGAGCGCCTCGGGTGGGAGTCACATGGAACCCTGGGGGGTGTAAAATTGAGAGGCGGTTTTTAGGTTGGTGCCTTTCTCTCTGAGGGGGAGGGGCCCCCCGTGGCGGTGCGGAGAGGTTACCTCCGGTCGCCGTTCGCTCCGTCTCCGAGAGCCCCACCGCGCTTGCGTGGCTTTCTGCTCTCGCGCCCACCTCTTCACGGCGCTCCGTGAAAAACGGCGCAGACGCACGTGCGCTCTCTCACTCTACGCGGTGGCGGCGGCAGGGCGCAGGTCGCGAAACAGCTGTTGGAGAAACAGGACCGTGCAGGTGTCGCGCTGGGGGGGGCGGGGGGGGGGGGTAAAGGCGTGGGGTGGTGTACTGCCGAAACCCGTGTTCCGATCAGAGCCAGGAGGGGGGTTCACCAAAGCTCTAATCTCGCCGAGGCCCCCTGGTGCCGTTGCTTGGAAACCGAGCAAGCTCGACTGATTCTAATTAGCAGTAAGGATGAGCCCCGTGTTCCGAGGCACAGAGGAATGGCGCACTCCATGTATTTGTTCTCTGTGCTTTATTAAAATGTCCCAACGTTTTAAAACAAAACGCAATACCTGCGTATGCGGGACTCATTTCTTGCCCCATTTTGTGGGTTTATGATAACGAGATGGGCTGAAATTTTTATATCTGTAGCCTCATTGAACAGAAAAAAACTGAGCTATTATGAAACAGCAATTTACATCAATATATGGTCATATTATGTAATGTCTATTACATACAGTGCCCTCCACAATTATTGGCACCCCTGGTAAAGATGAGTAAAAAGGGTTAGAAAAAGAATATTAGATTTAGCTTATTCTCACACTAAAAATAGAAAATGTATTTATTTACTTCAAAAAAAACCAAAAAACAAGATATAGCAAAGAGAGGTTGTACAAAGTATTAAATGCAAGGGTGCCAATAATGGCACACATGGTTTTGTTAAAAATAAAAACATTTTGATGATTCAATTAAAGGTTCGATTTTTCAAATTTTTTCAGTGTGAGATTAAGCTAATTCACCAAAAGGTGAATTTTTTATAACCCTTTTTACTAATTTTTACCAGTGGTGCCAATAATGTGTTACACAAGTTTGTACATTATGGAAGATAGCCATTGTAGATGTGTTATTTCAAGAATTTCTACACATTATCTTTCTTTTTTTATACATATTTTATGTTTTATATTTCTGACATTTCAGGTTGCATGTTCAAATATATTACTTCATGATGTTTGGAAGGGATATATTACTTCAAATATATTACTTCATGATGTTTGCCCATTCAGGTTTAGGGAGATAGTGGTTTTGAGAGCAAGGGTATTGATTCAAATGCCTCTCTGTTATTCTTATACTATAGTACTCCAGAAAAACAAACCAATTGTCTTTTTCAACCAATAGTCTTTTTCAATAATTTTTTTATAACTCCCAGAGCAGTGAGTCGAAGAGTTTTCATTGTTTAAAACTGCTTTCCCTCGCCTGGATCATCAGGTGGGTTGAACAAGATAACATATTGCATTCTGTGATGGGAGCACATGATTTAAAACTGCTTTCCCTCGCCTGGATCATCAGGTGGGTTGAACAAGATAACATATTGCATTCTGTGATGGGAGCACATGATTTAAAACTGCTTTCCCTTGCCTGGATCATCAGGTGGGTTGAACAAGATAACATATTGCATTCTGTGATGGGAGCACATGAGTTACCGCTGAAAGGTCTTAGAGTTATTGAAGCCGATGGACGGAGATGGAGAACTATTACTTGTCCTGCAACAGTGCATTCTCTTGAACTCCCGAAACCTAATATTCTCAGTCCGGAGATTAAACTTGCCTTTAAACACACAAAGGGGAAAAAAGAATAAGCTCTTTGTGGAGATATTTTCCTGAAACTTAGACTTGGGGACACGAGCCGAGACGAGACACGTGACAACATTTCTTTCACTTATGAAATGAAGAGCAGATGCGGAATTGGGGGGATATAGAAGCCTGGAAACGTCTCTCTTTCTCTCCTCTCTCACTCTGTCTCTCTATCTCTCACTCTGAATGAGAAAAGAACCACAGCCGGACTGTTGCTAAATAGGATGGGGAGCATCGCAAAATTGGATACGGTGTCTGAAATTGGAAGAGAGCGTAAAAAATATATATATAAGAAAAAAAAAAACCCTGGAAGGCGAACCGAAGTAACTCGGTTGAAATGATGCAGCCAGAGGAGCACGGCACATTCATCTCCTGCCGGAGAGCTCGTTCTGTACGCTCGTGTGAAAGAGGCCCTAACCAGCAAGAACCTTTTTCATTGACCAGGGTGTGATAAACCCTGAGGTCTAGCTCTCTTCTGGGCTCACGTTATTATCAAAGACAATTTTTGTAGTCCTGCTACTCTAGCCTTAAAGTGTTAATTGTGGGCGGGGTTTTTTTTTGTCATACCCTAGAGCAGATTTTTCTTTGAGGCCTACACTGCCGTGCAAAGACAAAAGGGCGTAACTTCATCTTTGGTCGAAAATTAGTTTTTTACATTTTCGGAACTATAAAGACCCGCTTTATCATGTGGAGAAATATCTTGAGTCAATTGTGTTGTTTTTTTGAGAAAATAGTGGGTTGTCTTTGCCGTAACTTCCAAAAGTGCTACAGAAGCCAAGGCAGAAGGACGTAACATCAGTTAAGGTTCCTTGCCTTTGTTTCACGGCACTGTGAAACGTTCGAGTTGAGTTACGGTAGCTACTCTGCCTTTGTTTTGCTTGCTCCGCATCAAAGTGGAGTTACTGTTTACGGCGCTGACGTTACCTGTGTTATACCTTTGTATAATATCTGTCACCGAAGTATTTCTAACACACGCATAATAGCTTGAATAAAGGTAAGTTACTGTTTACCGCGCTGAAGCTATGGTGTTTTACCTTGGTATTGTAGGCTATATGTTAATCACTGAAGCATTTCAGATACACATAGGCAGACTGAATAAAGTGAAAACATATTGTTGTTGTTGTTAATGAGTCTAACCTAGCCTTAGCCTATAACAGAATGGCCCATTGCGCTCGAGGGAAAATGTTAGTGTAAATAGCTTTGAAACGCTGACACCCAGGCAAAGATAAGAAAGACTAGCCTACTGAGGATAGATTAGAAGGCAATCCCAGCTCTTCAAGTAAGATTTGTCAGGGTTTCCTGATATGATATTGAGTTCACAGGCTCAAGTAGGCGGTCTGGTGTGTTGATGTTGTAGTATAGGTATCCTGTTTTGTATTTTGGATGTGTTTTTACTTTTTACTTTTTGTGTGTGTTTTATGTTGTAATAGGTATCATTTTTGTATTTTGGATGTTTCTTGATATGTTTGATCGTTGTTTTATGATGATTGAAATGAAGTGTCTTGTAAGTCCATATGGGCTGGGCTTCTTCGGAAGCATGACACTCAAATAAAAGAATAAATCAAATCAAAATCAAATCAAATCAGATAGGCAATCTACAAAATTACTAGCTTGCTCGAGCAAACGTTAGCTAACGTTACATGCTAGCTAATGAGAGAACTGGAAAACTGCTCCCATATGCAATCAGAACTGTGTTCAAAGCATCCAGGACAAGCGAATCCTGCCTGTCAATTCGTGCAACACAACACGGCTGAATGTCTGACTGCCGAATATAACAGCGGTAACGTTAACGGATCACTGAATCGACACACCTCCTTGTGAGAAGTAGGCTACACACACACGCACGCATGCAAGCAACGCACAATTAAAACGTTAGCCTACCTTTTATAGCCCAGTAAAATATCAATTGTAAAGCACAAGGATGCCCTTCTCTCACGTTCAACAAGTTAAATCCAATTAGGCTCTCTCTCACATTCAATGCTCTTACATTCAGCAAAGTAAATCCATAAAGCGAGTCGAGTATCTGTGTACTACTTTATTGCGTAGCATGGTGCACTTGATAATTTGGTTGAAAAAAGTTATCTGGCATGCAAAAACTTTGCTTATCATCTATGTCTGGATTCATCGCATCCATCCAATCATTCAAGTCCTAAATCTGTCAATGTGTTAACCAATTGGCTAGATTTTTGTCTTTATTTATATCACAGTGACGCCCTTTTCACCGTATAGTACATATTTGACTAATAAATACTGAAACTTAGGCTACATACAACATCTCAAATTTTACTGATATTTAACATATTTAACGTTGGGCATGATTTGCAACTTGCCATGTTAAGGGGTGGGAAAGAAAATATTGCAAGGTTTTGTTTCAAGTCGATACAAACTTGGGCCTCATGATGCGAGTTAGTAATGCACCATCGAAAGACAATCAAAGTAATGCGAGTACTTAAAAATCCTACAAATTGATTGATTTATTCTCATTCACATTATATTAAGCGGACAGTTGCATGATATATTTCGAGATATTATCTAGATGTTATCATGTTATTGTTTATATTGTGATCAACAAAAAAGTGAGAGATCAAATGGAAGTTACAGCTTTTTGCTTTGGCATGACCCCTTATCATTTTGTAGACCATACAACGACAAAATACCTTAACTTCCGAATAAGGGTCAAAGGTCAAGTTTGAGCTCAGGATTAATATGTACATAAAATAACTTCATAAAAATACAAACAACTGCCACATTTCCAATAATCTGCCTACAACTCATTTGGCTGGGCAACAATAAAACTTTAAAGCCATTTTTCTCAGTTCTACACTCTGGGAAGTTAAGGCCTTTTGCCTTTGTAGGGCAGTACAGGGTGCTGGTTTTTGTTGTCGTTTGGCGGGAAAAACAACCACAACCACAACTTCACCAAGCGAAAAGCGGTGGAATGAAAAGGGCTAAGGCATTTACTGATAAGGTCTTGAGCTTTGCTCTGTTGCATAGCGATTAGGGACACGCTCTTATGCCAATTTCAGAAATAAAATTGATCTTGAGTTTTGAGTTGACCGCTAATCTTCACCACTTTATCTTTCTCTAACAAGAAAGCATAGTATGAAATCTGGTTGGAGTACAGGGTGTACCTCACTTAGGGCCTGATTTACTAAGACCTTTAGCATGCGCAAAACTAATAACACAGCCAATGATTGGTGCAAAACAAATACCATGACCAATCATTGGTCAAGTTATTAGTTTTTTTGCGTGTGTGTGCTAAAAGGTTTTACACATGCATTCATTTCACCCCCAAGTGATGGACAGAGGAATGCATCTCGGCGAGATGAGTTGGGGAGTGCATTGCAATGATGGCTGCTGCCGGTGAGCCGATGTGAGTGGTTTCTTAAACCTTTTTTTCATTATCACAGCCAAAAACTTGAAGAAAAGGTCCATGCAGCAAGCACAGGAACTCAAAACCATTAAAAGGTTGCAATGATAATACAACAAAAAATATCATCAGGGATAGACTTCATCATGTTTATTTTAGTATAACATTTTGTTTCAGAGTAATAGTAATTTGATTAAGTACCCAGACAGACCACCACGCTACCTAACCCTTGGGCTTTCTCGAGACGTCAAGAAATATGTGGCAAAATGTGATTGAGGTACAGTAATAGACAGGGTAAAAATATGTTTTGGAGAACAAGGTGTTTAATTGCTTCACTTCTCCCAGAGAGACTCCCTGGGAAAAAGCGACACGTATCGACAGAGGCAGCTGACATATTAAAATCAATGTTTCTGTGTTTTTTTGCGTTGCTAATAATAACGTTAGCTGAGGCTAATACACGAGGCGCCCTCCTGCTTCCTGTTTACTGCCATTCATGAAATCCAGCGTAGACATTCAAGATGACCTCTGATGGCCTGGAATGAGTCATTTGGACCGGACTATAGACCGTTAGGTAAAAATCTCCAGCGGCACATATGAAAGCTTCCTGGGTGGAGGACGAGTCGAGATTCGGGCGATGGAGAGTTTCGCTAATGAGCGAGCGGCATAGGCGCGGCTGACTCACAGCACCCCCAAGGCCTGCCGTCATTACCGCAATTAAAAACTCGGCGAGATGCTGGGGGTCGCGACGTCGTGGCTCAGCGAGCGCCGGGGTTGTTTTCAGCTGCGAGAGACAGCCGCCCTGGCAATTATCACCATCGTCTGAAGGGTAACGCCAAGTCGCCAAGTCACCAAGCCACCGAGGGAGTGGAGAGTTGTGGGGGGGGCGGTGATGGGGGGGCAGCCAGCGGCCACCGTCTGCTTCAAAAGCGCCCTTTCCCTTCGCCTCAGCGACTCTGCCAACTAAAAAAAAAAAGAAAAAACGGGAGGTGGGGGTGCGGGGGGGGGGGTTTGGACGACAGAAAATAAAATGTCCGCCAAATGGTGATTATCGCAGGTTATTCTTCACACCACTGGGGTCTGATTATACGGACGGTAATTAGGACTGCACGCCACTAATGGCCGTGAAACAGCTTGATTGTGCTTAATTAGCCACCGACAGCAATTCTAACTTATTTATATATCTGCCAACTTTTTCCCCCTCTCTTTTCTGCCACGCTGTTACACAGAGCCACTGTAGGTAATTGCGTGTGTCCTGCAGTGTCACGAAGCTACACATATTATATTTTTATTTTCAAAGAGGCTCATGGGAGCTGTCTTCTCACCTCCATCTCCAGTAGGCAGAGTGGATGTTGTTTGGTCATCTGTGTTTGTCCATGTGAACTGTGAACAAGTTTTGCACACATTTGTGTGAAACTCTGAGTGAGGCGAAATAATTACCTAACTGCGGCAGTGGAGGCAGAAATCCTACTGAGAACTGTGCTGCAGTGGTACTACTTTATGTGTAGCGATACATACATGCAGCGTAGAGATACTTAGGTCAAGTTTACATTAGGAGTAGTGCGTGAGACAAGAATTAACATAGCTGCTGCCTGAATGAACTCCCACTAAGTTCATTTTTGTATTTATCCTTTATGTTAATAAAAACAGTTTTTATGAATGCCTCAATCTCCCGTCCTGACGAACAACACAAGAACCGTGATAGTTATACTGTAGGTGCCAGCCAACAGCAACATGGATAATCTTAGTACACTCACAGAAAAAAAAAGTACGAAATGTGCCTAAAAAGGTACAATCGCTTCTCACTGGGGTGGTACCCTATAGGTACATACAACTGTACCCCTGGCCAGCAATACATAATTAATGTGTACCTTTTTTGCTCGTAAAATGTACCCAAATGGAACATTATTGTACTTTCAAGGAACATTTGGGAAATTTTGTTCCTTAAAGAAGAAAAATGTACCTCCACTGTACCTTTATTTTTGAGAGTGTATGAAATCTTACCAAGAAATTGTGTAACACAGTCATAGTAGACTAGTGAAACAACCCTGGCTCAGACTAGAGATAACTAGGCTGTGGGTTCAGCCTAAGACCATGCAAGAATCTACGCGGTATCAATCAAATGCCTATTACATTACATTACATTACATTATAGGCATTTAGCAGACGCTCTTATCCAGAGCGACTTACACAACTTCTTATTACATGTATCCATTCATACAGCTGGATATATACTGAAGCAATTCAGGTTAAGTACCTTGCTCAAGGGTACAACGGCAGTGTCCTACCTGGGAATCGAACCTGCAACCTTTTGGTTACAAGTCCAGCTCCTTAACCATTATACTACACTGCCGCTACACTGCCTACTACACTACACTGCCGCCTATGATAGCCAAATTCGACAAGAACTCCAGATCCAAATTCAGAGTGATACAGAGAGATCACATCAACACATTTTCAAACAAAACCTTTCAAATTGTTGTTTTAAAATTTTAATCTGTGTTGTTGTATGGAATATGAAGTGTGGTGCGCTGGCCTGGTGTTTCTCCCCGTCCATATCAAGCAGTCTTCCGGTGCACAAACTGAACCGGTGAACAAAGAAAACAAATCATTTGCATTGCCAGGTTAATTGTATGTAAAAGCTATGCCTTGGAGTCATTGCAGCCTGGAAACAAACACTTCCCGGCGACAAGGGAGTGACAGATATTTAAATGCAATATGTCATTAACAAACACCTCCCTGGGAGACACCTGCTTTAATCACTCCAACAAAGGCACAGCGAGTGGCCGCACACGCCCGCTTCCTGTGATATTCAAATGACGGGGTGGTGCAACGCGCGGCAACAACAACATCAAAGGCCCCGCACTCTGCGAGAGCGGTTCGCGCGTTCGCTTTCGCGTGGGGGATCCCGGTCGTTTCTCCCTTTTCAAAGCAAAGGCAAACTGAGTGCTTTACCTGGTCAGGAACAGTCTCTCGTCCCTCCATTTTGATTAATTTAAAATGTTTTTTTTTTTTTTCAGTTTATTGCACAAAGGTGACATAGTCTAACTGCACCCCCTCTCCTTTTTTCTCCACGGGTGATGTCTGCGGCTTTTAAGTGTCGCAAAATGTGTGATCCTCTGAAACTTCATGCAGCTTTTCTCACAAGATGGACTGTGTTTTTACGATCTGGGTTTTACAGAGTTAAATTTAAAAGCCCTAATATATTTCGCATCAATCTCTGCTTTTAATCTAAAAATCCATTATTACTTAGCTTCATTCAATTAGCGCTAAAATGATTAAACCGATCAAACTAATGAACGCCACCTTGAAGCGCTCAACGATTAGGTACGCGATCCAGCGAGCGCGGCACGTGTTTCGCGAGGCTCGCGGAGACGGCGAAGCGGAACGGGACGGACTGGGGGACGCTCAAGGTGGAATGTACCGAAAACCCGCAGGGGACAGAGAAGAGGGGATGAGGGGAGAACGAGAGAGTGAGCGATGGGTTCTGCTGGCTGAGAGGACATGGTAAACAAGAAAAGAAAGTAAAGTACATTCATGAGGTAAAAAAATAACACGAGGGGGGGGAGTAGAACGTGAAGAGAGAGGGGTGACATTCCATCCCCCTGCTGACGGAGAGGGACGCGCGGTCCGCACGCACGGGGATAAATATTGTTCCAAGGCTCCTCTCTACGACCCCAACTCTGACACCGCTGAGAAGGGGACCGGTATCCACTCTTCTCTCGTGGGGACCATTCTGACATATCACTGGTCCAAGGTCAGGGATGTCCGCTCTGTAAAAGCCACTGGGCCGTTTATGAGTCATTCTGTCACTGCCAGTACATGCAGCAAGCCATCATTCGTACGGAAGCGATGTTGATATCCTAAATCTAATAACGTGATGAATACTTTAACCTTTCATTGGTATTTTTTTTTTATAGTACACTACAAGTACACATATCCGTACCTTATTTGATTAAATACATGCATTAGGTGATATATATACTGTCAAATATATTTTGTGAAAGTGGAAATCGTTGATATATTGACATTCATTTATACACGTCTTCATGTTTACATTGATTGATTGTTCACGTGAATATATCAATATACACTATGATTTTTTTATTAGGTGTCCTTTAAGGTATGAATAAAGTGTTAAAAAAAGTGTTTTATTTGAAGATGGAGTCCTTCTTTTCATTATGATATACTCCAATGCTAACTGAAGACCAGCCTACACCTGGATTGCTTTAATGGCACCACACATGTTAAAAGTGCATTCCATGCAGTTAGACAATGTTATTTTGCTATTTCAAAATCAAATGCACTTATAATAAATCTTTACACGGTACTGTGCTGCCAAATTACTGACTTTAATCCATCTATTGCAATATTGTAATGATAATCAGAAATAATCTTACAAAACTAAAATGTTAAATTATGGACAGTGCATGAACGCTTTGTGGATTCAGGAATGATTGTTTCTGAAAAAACCAATAACATGTGTCACGGTATTCATTTCGCACCTATCGCTGGTTGTGTTATTAGCTACAGGTCTTCTTAGCTAAATTTCACCCTTTCTCTCAAATCTCTCTTTCTCTCTCTCTCTCTCTCCCTTTTTATACAGGGTGCAAAAAAAGAAGAAGAAAGAAAATAAGAAAGAGGTAGAAAGGAGAAAGAAAGCATTCTGAGACCAAGGGCTCTCGCCCTTTCACCCAGAGATGGCTCTGCTTTCTGTGTGTGCATAGGCAATGTCACACAACAGCAATTACAGTCACAAGGTCGATGACCTCACTGCTAGCAGCAAGGCGCCGACTCACTGTTTGTTTACCTCACCTTATTTTTCAAAGGAAATCTACTACCATTGTTTCGTTTTGTTCGTATTTTTCAGACACCATGCAAAACAGAATTTTTTATTCCGTCCAGAACTGCACATCTACCTAGTTTTAGTTTATTTGTTCTGGGTTGGCTTAATATTGTCTCATCTAGTTTTTTGAGAGAGGGGTTGTTTTTGTCTTCTTTCTACCTATTTTCTCTTCTCTCAATCTTTTTCTTGTCCTTTCATTGCAGTTACACTTGTAAATAAATAGCTTGTCATTTATATCACAGGGTGAGAGATTTCTATCTCCATCACATCAAACTTTAGCCCGACTCCGCAGTCGAATGACACAACGATTCACATCTATAAATATTTCATTTACACTCTCATATATAAAAATGTCATTCCCGTCGTTACGCCTGTCATTAAATTGCAATTGAATAAATGTAAGTTCAATGTAAGCTTGTGCTCTGTATATTAAAACTTTGTGACATGTTGCAAGACAGAATACATGAACAACCTCTCCTGTCTTTTCTGTGCTATACTTCTACACTGGAGAGAGAGAGAGAGAGAGAGAGAGAGAGTGAGAGAGCACACCTTGCCCCATCAACTACAATAGTTGCAATACGTCTGTGACTGTTGTTCGGTTTAGTATGCAACGAGCGAGACGCAGTCCTTCATTAAAACTATATGTGGGCCCGTAGGGCCATGGCTGTTGGGACAAATCAACATCTGCTTGCATTCATGAGAAGGGAAATAAGCTCTGCTAGAGCAGCCATTATGGAGCAGGCTACCCATATGCTGTTGTGAGAGGGATGTTGTGCTTAGCATAGCACTTACAGGTTCTTGCAGATTAGAAACATTGCTTTTATGTTACAGTTTCTATGTTTTATTTATAATTAGGCTGTTTATCATATATATTTACAATTACCGTAAACAAAAAAAAACAAAAAAATTACATCTTTATAAGCATGTATTTTCCTGACTAAAGACAGCCATTTTCTATGTTTTTCTCACATTCCACCATGATAGCCATAGGAGTATACAGTTTTGTGCATTTTACTTCTGGTTCTTACTTAATGTATTTCCAAACTGATCTGTAAGGAACAAGTGAAATATTTCCGCTTGTTTTTCTAGCAGCACAACAAAGTTGTTAACTACCGCAGCAAACTTAAAATTCTAATGAATTCTGATAGATTTGCACTTCTCATTAATCAACCACCCTCTGTTTGAGATATCAGGCAGGGGAAAGGGGGTCAGTTTAATTAGCGGTCACATGGCCAACAAATTGCCCTCGTTGGCGTCTCATATTTCCACCTGCCCGGCAGTCCTGGCACAGTTCATCATTAAAATTCTCCTGAAAAATCAAGAGGTATGTATTCTTACCGCAGACTTAAGTGCATTAATTAATTTCCCAACAGGAGCTTTTTCTCGAACCACACAAACATATTAAAGAACTTACCAACAGAAAGAGGCTGCCTGGAAATCAAAATTACCAGGTACAAAATGTCAAGGGCATTATATATATTTACTTTTGCTTTCTGATTGCATTCTGCTTTCAAGAACTTTGCTCGTTAGTTTGTTGTTTTAAAGTTTCTTGGAAGTGCAAAGTTCATCTCAGGAGCTGAGCGTGCGTTCAGGTGCCTGTAATTCTCGGAGCGCACAATACATTTAGAGGCTGAACTGAAATACTCTTCCTCTACTCTGAAAGCTAACATTCAATAGCGCGCTACTGGTACAAACATGACACAATATTGCATTCTAAACAAACTGCATTGCATTCCAAATACACTTATTTAGTTTAGAAGCCATTTTACCATTAGCGAGTGAAAAATGCTGTCCCGAGCATGTATGTGTACACATGTCAGGGACAATAAAAAATGTATGACGTCTTAAAAGCATTCACAGCACTAAAAGGCTTGCGCAAGCAATTGTTTGAAAGTTCCCAATGCTAAGGGTGATTGTGAGCACACTGCTCAGGCATGCAACCCATAAATGGACTACATTTCAT
Organism: Ilyophis sp. 1 JC-2022; assembly: GCA_022702515.1. Classification (NCBI taxonomy): domain Eukaryota; kingdom Metazoa; phylum Chordata; class Actinopteri; order Anguilliformes; family Synaphobranchidae; genus Ilyophis; species Ilyophis sp. 1 JC-2022. The sequence goes on from CM040395.1 coordinate 9,085,256, forward strand.
AAGCTAAATTGTGGAATCCAGTGAAAGTTGCTCTCATATAATAGTAAATTAAGCCATTAACAGTAGAATGGCCATCATTCTGCGGTACCTGTATTGGCTAAGTGACTTTGCACGTGCACAAAGTGTTACTCCGTGAAATACCATCACAAAAAATAATACATTTGTTGCGTTGTTAGATATGTTATAGGACACATTGGAAGGCACATTTTTTTATTTTAAATGAATGTACATTATTGTACATTGTACATGTATACAATGGTTCATTTAAAAAAAATAAAATCAATGTGTGTGTTCATTCTGTGAACAGCATAATAAAACCACTATGTATGATGATAAGAATAATTCAATTTTATAGCAGTGTAGATATATGACTCAATTTCATCAAAATGTTGAAGTATTGCCAGAGCTTCTTCCGAACCCATTAACGTTTATTGCCAGACTTTTTTTTCAAGGTAAATCATTGCAAATGATCACATTTTGTCTCTCATAACTACTCTGTAATTAGCAGGCAATTGATTATAGGCTTGTTTCACACATTGTCTCCAAAAGGACTTGTGTAATAGTTTCAATGACACATTATTATCAAACGCATTTGCCGAGGACTGCCCGGTGGCTCATTGGGATAAGGCGCCACGCTGCGGTGCATGGATGTTGACGCCACGTGTTTCGAAGGGGAACAATAGGTGTCCCAGCTCTCCCGAATTGGCAGGGTGGTTCGCACATGGAACACGGCTGCAGCCGCAGACGGTTAGACATTCCAGACTGGGATGCATAGGGACTTGGATATAATACAGTATAAAGTGAGACAAAAGCCTTTTCCTAACAGGTTCAATGGACTTCACTTCCCCCAGTCAGAGCAATCCAGCACCAATGAGTGCTGTGTGAAGTTATATTGGATACATTTCATATTTTATCTCTTTTTTCCTTTTTAACCGAATTTTTACAGCTTCAGTTATTCGATATTTGATACCTTCAAACACACAAAGATATGCAGTGTTAAACTGGTCAAAGTACAAGCATCATTGGCATGTGCAGCATGTGACTAAAATGTCAACCAATGGGATGGGGGTATTTTGACAAGCTAATGAGTTTACCGTTCTAATGCTTTATTGACTATTTTCAGTAATTTTGCCTAGAGGGAATTTCCTGTGTAGCTCTTGGTTAATTATCTTTTGTTATGTAATCTAATTGTTTACGGGTAATTGATTCACTTCATTAAAAAGTGTCATGTTAATTATAACAAAAAGTAATTTTTTTCAAATATGACATTTTTAGAAACCGTTTCATATATCACAGAGGAAGTGTCAATATCTGCATGCTGTCAACAGTGAAATTCTTTACATTGACCTTGAAGGCTGAGGTTTTAGAGTTACCTATGACGTCATGTGGTGCTGTAATGGCGACATGTAGTCCAGTTGTCTCTCGTGTTCATGTTTGTTCATTTGAATGTGTTTTGTTGTGTCTGGCTGGGGATGGGGAAGCAGGCTGGAGATTTTTCAGGGCACTCCTGCTGCTCGTTTTGATAATATTGACGGATTGTCTAGTCGATATAATTTTGTCTGTGGTCGTCACCATGGAGGCACAGTCGCAACATATGCTCGGGAATGTCCGTTGGAGAAAGTTACCATCGCTCTTCACCGGAGTTGAAGACGTCGGACTCGGGACTGTTCCGGGGAGTGCAGGCAATATCCAAAAGGCAACCAGGGAAGGAGAACATAATGCGGAAGAGGAGTGAGGAGACGACTGGGAAGATTGACGCAGTTCGGTGCTCCGTTTCAGCAGTGTAGGGAGGAGAGTCGTGGAGGCAGAGTTTGTGTGTTGGACTGCTTGGTGACACTGGACATCTCGGGACAGCGGGGGCTATTTTTAATCATGGCTGTATTGCACTTTAATTCACTTGATTGATGTAATGATTCTGTTGGATGTCTTTGTTTGATATGTTTGTTTGTGTGTTGTGGGTCTGCCCCACTGTCTGTCTTTTTTGTTGTTGCTGGGACTACAACTGAAGTTCCCTAGCGGGAAATAAAGGTTATTCTATTCTATTCTATTACTTTGTGGTGATTATTTCATAGAAGCTTTGCCTGCGTTATACACAAACCAGTGACTTAACCATCTTAACCTCCCCCCGTGGTCATGGACCAGGGTGTGCGCTTTGCCATTTTATGTTGTTTTATACGTGGAAACACCTAGAAACCCTGAGCCCAGTCAAATTCTGCCTCTCCGCTGCTACTGAGAAACCTTTGACTAAAGGAAATAGGTTTTGGTGGGGGTAAGGCAGTTTGGACTCTGATCAGATGTTGGAAATCAGTTTTAGTGGGAGTACAGTAGTTTGGCCTCATCAGATGCTGGAAATTAGCCATCTGATTGACAGGAAGTTAATCTGTGAGCTTGAGAGTCTGGTTTACAGAACAGATAAATTATATTTAAAATGCCTGCCTTCTCCCATTATCCACCTGCAGCTCAAAACCTACACTCAATATAAATGGGTCCCCTGATCTGGGCTGTGATGACATCACAGGCGATTTGTTGTGTCAGGGATGATACTTGCATGGGCGGCAGCGGAGGAGGCCGCTCCTGAAGTTGCACTTCGAAGGGTTCTCGCTGGGGGACGGAGGTCCAGGAGTCAAAGCGGTGCGGACGAGTTATTGCAAATGCACTTTGGCAGCAACCGCGATACCACGGAGGTGTCCGGCTACCTCTGTCACCTCACCCCCACCCTTCCACACTTCAGACTGCCAGGTGCAGCCTCTTTTGTTCAGAATAATTATATTACTTTCGTGACTCAAGAAGCAATAAAGGGTAGAGGTAATAAAAGGATGTTATCCATCAAAAAGTTCCCAGACAAAACGATAAAGAAGAAGGGATGGGGTCTCGGGGGGGAAAACTGCCAAGCTGTGATTTTGATTGTTCTCCATGCCGAGCAATGATTTCCCACAATCCTGTGAGGGAAAGCACACAGCAATCGGGGAACTACTGAATCAAAAAGAATGTTAATATTTGTCATCTGAAAACGGCATCATGTTGACACGGCACTATTGCAAGACTTGTACAGAAGTCACCCTGATCCAGTTGAATGTAACATGTTGAATATGAAATAGACATATTGTAACACTGTTGATTTATTTACTTGGCACACTGATTCAGTTTGACTCGCATAGCCTCGTACTCACACCTCTGATTTTAAGGTGAAAATAAAAACCCAACATAAATTGCAGCTCACCAGGATCAGGGTTGAGAACCCCTTACATTATACATATTTACTCATTCTTTACTATTATTCAACTATAATTGAATAAATTCTGGTTGCATACAGTTCCGTGATGAAAAAAGTATTTGCTGTATAAAGAAGTGAACATACAATCTTCTAATCACAAACCCAAAATCTTCTCAAAGTTATAAATTTTTTTTTTTGTGATAATTAGTGATACTATTAGATATTATTTGTAGCACAAGGAAATATATTAGAGCTGTTTTGCTTAACACCTTTTGGCACAGGTGCTATGGAGCTTACCTGTGTTGTATTGTCTATCATTGTGTGCCCTGTTACCATTTGACCTGCGAGCCCACGTAGCCACGGATAACCGGAAAAACTGTTTAAATCGAATTTTCCATTCATAAGCATGCAGTGATTATTAAGCCATTAATGAATTTTGATGGAGACGCACGGTCGTCGCGGAGCCTCGCTGCTCGTCGAACCGGGGTTCCCTCTTGAGTTAATCTTTTGAGTGTGTTCATGCATAATCATGCGCCAAGGTGACAGGCATCAAAGCGCGGCGTCCTGGGAACCTTCGCGTTAATGAAGACGCAGCCTGACAGAGGCGCCCGGGCTGCCGCGTGAGGCGAGGGTATCGAATGGGACTTAGCGCTGTGCGATTAGAACGCAACCAATAACTGTAACAATCAAAGCAAATGCGGGGGGAAAAAACGTTTTTTTTTTTTTTTTACTACGGCAGGAGACGGAGAAGAGCGCAGATGCGCTATAATAAGCCTCCTTATTGTCCATGCTAATTTGACAGTCTAATCAATTTGTGGCGAAGACAACAAATGAATGTATAAAAACAGGCTTAAGACCCAGAGAGAGAGACGGCGTACATCCCTGGGTCTCATCTGTCTGTGTGCATTACATGTATATCTGTGTGTGTGTAGCCTACGTGTGCGAGAGCACGCGTGTGTGTGTGTGTGTGTTTTTTCTACCCTTACAGCATGTCTGCGGCCATGCCGTTGCTTGTGGAGTCCCACAGTCACTATGTCTCCGTCTGTGCCCCCGGTTCCCATAGCGATGCAGCTTCGCGGGACCCTCTCACCCTCGGTTCAGGCCCACCCGCCGCGTGAGAGGGGACCTCTATAATTCATTTAGCCGCGATTCAGCCGCGGAGCCCCGGGGAATGGGACAGAGTCGGCGCGCCGATAATCCGCCGTGATCCGTCGCATCTTGGGATCCGCTCCGGCCTGCCGCGCATTCCGCCAACGTTGTGGCCGTCACGCTTCGCATGTGTATACGCTGCTGAATCGAATCAGGTCGCGTTCGACGGTACTGACCACAGCCTTAATCCCTTGAACGCGATTCAGCTTGGAGACAGCATCTTAATCTTAGCAGTGTTGCATAAACAGAGGGAGAAATACCTTTATTTTGAACTGATCTAGGTCTTACATGTATCACTATAGCTAAACAGTTCGGAAATAGTATAATGGAGCTTGCAACGATCTTTATTTGGCACTGATAGTTTTAGTTCATTCACTTGATGTAAGATACTGTTCTGGATCGTTGCTTGGCACAGTATGATCACCATCATAAGCGGTAATGTTTCTCTTACAGATAACAGGCACTATGTGCATATTCATGTGACAGTGGTGCTTTCCAGTGTAATCTGTACACACAATACACACATGAATATTAATTAGTTGTTGCAGCAAATAATACTACTTTCATAAATGTCGATTTATCATGAAAAAATGTTAGCTCATGTCGAGCATTATATAAACCCTACATATTCTTTACATGTGCATGCACACATATACACCTATACTATTTATAAAGTATTTGTGACCTATACTATTCATAAAGAATGTGTGACCTATACTAGTCATAAAGCATTTGTGACCTATACTATTTATAAAGCATTTGTGAGCTCTTTGCCATAACCTCCCATCAGCCGGCCTTCAGCTCTTTCTCCTAATGTCTCCTAATGCTAGCGTATCCCAGCCTGCTTGCAAATGAAACACCATCATTAGCCTCCGTTACTGAAGCAAAGTTACATTATACTCCTTTCTCCCAGGGCCTCTTCACATATCAGCCCCTGCAAGATATAATATCTTGCATCAAAGGCTTTTGTCAGCAGTTCCTCCTGTTTGTTATTAATGTATCTCTAGCGTTGTTTAGCGAGGACATTTGGGGAGGGGAGGAGGGGCGGGGGTGGGGGGTGGGAGGGGGGGGGGGGGGTGTGGCGGTACTGCGCCGCGCTCTTAAAAAATGCATAATGGGAAGAAATATACAACCTTAAGCACCCAGGCCTCGTCGCCAAAGTTATTAACATATTCATTGTTGCCTCAGCCAAAATCAAGATTAAGCTGAACTCTCCTATCATTTCTCCTGCATTCAACTGTGGAGTTTGAGACCACTTTGCAAAGTTTCCTTGTCTTTGTTAACGCTTATTTTTTTGGGCGGGAGTGGTTTCTACTGTGAGGCTGTTGTATAAACAGTATATATATGTATTTTAATTTTTTTGGGAGGGAGGGGGGGCGACTGGGGGGCTAAGGTGGATCCCACCAATGATTTTGTTTCTTTATTCAGTCACTGGCAGGCTCTGAATTCAGCAGCACTGCCATGCTCTGTGCTGTTCACCTTGGTGGCACTTAGTCAAGCATTAATTTTTTTATAGAAAATATGCTTTGTTTTGGTTCTCTCTATGATTGCTCTTGTATTTAACAGTTGTCTTTATGTGCCATGTACATCTAAAAATCCATGTGAAATGATTCCAGAAAGAAGAGAAAAACTTTGTTGTGTTGAGATTGATTGGCTTGCTGCAGCTGTAATTAGCGTGAGGAGTGGAAGGAATGCCGCCCGGAGCCTTCACATGCATCCACTCCACATCCTGCGAGCGTCTCACGGTATGTAGGTCAAGCAGTTTACACTCACCGAGCTGAAGAGGACAATCAATCTCTGCACATTAAATTTATTCTGGCCCATTTATTGCAGACACAGGCGGCGGAGTGTCGTGCAGCGCGCGAGCACTTAAGCGACCGGACCGGAGCGAAAACACGGTTTCAGACTGAACAGAAGTGACTCAACGGAGCCGCTGTGGCCCCTGTTGGGTGTTTAACCCATTAGGGTGTAAGATTAAAAACATGTGATCAGAATGTTCTTAACTGAACATTCTAATGCTGATGTAACAATCACTACTGGTAAATAGAGGCCTGTCACCTACGTCACAATTTGGCCAGACACGCCCACTTTTTACGCCAACCACCATCTTGGAGGACCAAATGCCGGTGATCCATAATGTTATGCAAACCAAACTTATAGGCAATCACATTTAGTGATTTTCCTTTATTGCCATCATCGGAATTTTCTTTGCGCAATGCTTACAGGTAGCTCAGCAATATACAAAATATACAGTGCACAACATCACAAAACAATTTCTCAGTTTCGGCGGTGTACAGAGACCGCGGCACTGCTTGTATGGAGGAAATTCGTGGAGGTGGAGTTTGTATGTTGGACTGCTTGGTGACACTGGACATCTCGGGACAGCGGGCGCTATTTATTTAAAAAAAAAATTTGTTTCTGATTTTTTCCCCATTTTCTCCCAATTTAGTAGCCAATTGAACCCCTATTCTACTTCAATTCCCCCCGTGTAGCAACCGCTATACAACCCCGTCAGCCGGTAGTAGGAAAGAGGCCGCCACGTCCTCTACAGGGTGCGACTCCCCAAGCTCCTGACCGTGATTCCAACTCGCCCGGGGCCTTATTTTGCGTAGCGATTCTCATCCGAGCCCTCCCCCCACCCGGAAGCAGCCGCCAATTGCTGCTCCCACAGGGCGCTGGCCATGCTCGGAAAATGGCAGGACCGGGGCGCGAACCCCGATCCTCGGAGTACAACTGCGCTGACTGAAAGTCAGCGCCTTTTACCGCTGTACCACCGCAGCGGTAGCGGGCGCTATTTTTAATCATGGCTGTATTGCACTTCCATTCACTTAATTGATGTAATGATTTTGTTGGATGTCTTTGTTTGTTTGTTTGTGTGTTGTGGGTCCCACTGTCTATGTCGTTTTTGTTGTGGCTGGGGCTCCAACTGAAGTTCCCTAGCGGGAAATAAAAGTTATTATCTATTCTATTCTAATAATACATTAGATATATAGTATAAGGAGTATTGGGGGGTATACGTACGAAGCAGGATTAATTACTGAGTAAAACCCGGAACACTCCCAAATCTGGAACATGCATGGACTGAAGTAAAAAGCTGTTCTGGGTTTTATTGAGTTATCCAGCTAGTACTATCTCAGTAATCCTGCTTCGTAGTATACCACCTTGGTAAGTAAGGTGTTTGTGCAGTTCATATGGGAGCAAAGTGATACGTTACATGTTAAAGTATTAACGGTAGGCTACAGTAGCCTACTTCTGCAATAAAACATATTTTAGCTCGATGGATAGAATAGAATAACTTTTATTTTCCCGATAGGGAACTTCAGTTGTAGACACCATACAAGGCAAATCAGTTCAACACATAAAGTACATTTACCGTTACTTTCAAATACATTGTTATTTGGTGCTTAATATCGTAGCGTTACATTTTCTTTTCGCCCTCTTCTGGATTCTCTCATATTGCTCACACCCTGCCTGGTCAGCACAGGTAGCTCATGTTTACCATTTACCCAATCTATTTGTGAGACATCGTACAATGTAGCACCCCTAGCATAGTAATAATAGTTCAAATGAACACTGTTTTGATGTTCACAATATGCTTGACGTATCGCATTAGGTTAACGTTAATGTTTCGCAGGCATGGCAGTCGTTCACACAAATGATATAGCTACTAACGTTTGCTAAACCTAGCGATTAATTCACTTTTAACTTTCTAACATTAAGATAATGTACATACATGTACATTAGGCCAGCTAGTTATGTATATATTAACTGGCTAACTTTATCATTTGTTTATAAAACGTAATTTACCATTAATGATCCGAGCCTGGTTGCTATCTAAATCCAGCTCACTCCTCACTGCTTTCAACCACCAGTTTCTTCTTTCGGTCGTAAAATTTAGTTCGTTCACCCTGCCTGGTGGTTTAGCTACTATGGTAAGTACTCAGATTATCATGTAAAAGGACATTTTCGCCCTTTCCCAGTTTTATTCGCACATCAGTACGCAGTGCAGAAGTTCGTCATTGTAGGACAGCAATCATAGTAGCGTTATCATGAAACTCGTTTCATGGAGTAGCAAACACGACTAGTTCAGTGGTAACGTTAAGCGTCTCTGTTAGGGTTGGTCCTCCAAAATGGCGGCGCGTCCCTGTAACCATGGGTAACGACAGTTCTAGTTCTATGTGACAGGCCTCTATTGAAAGCAATGGAGTTCTAGAAGACTGACTTAGAATTTGGAAGAACTATTCCAAAAAACCTACTTTTCAAAGGGTTCAATCCAGGGCTGGCCAACCCTGTTTCTGGAGATCTACCTACCTGTAGGTTTTCATTTCAACCGTAATTTGACACACCTGATTCTAATAATTAGCAGCTCAACTAGATCTCTAGCTGTTAAATGAGGTGTGCTTTGTTAGGGTTGGAGTAAAAACCTACAGGATAGATCTCCAGGAATAGGGTTGGGCAGCCCTGGTTTAATCTGTGGGGCCCGTACTGGAATGTAGGGCCCCCATTTGGAAGGGCCCCAATTTTCAGTAGGCAGGCCGCGTGAAGTGCCGATGCGCTCGGCCAATCTCAGGCGCGGTTTTTACGGAGGTCGGTTTTTACGGCACTGCTGGAATCCTTCCTCGGTACGACAACAAATCCCCCACCCCAGACACCCCCCCGACCTTCCCCTCCCCCTCCCCCTCCCCCCCACGCTTTAATCTAAGCGATGTTCTTGGAAGCCATCCTAATTAATGACAGGATATTACATCGGAATCAGTTGATAGTGCGGAAATCCGATTACGCGTGGATACGTTTATGGTCCTCCTCAATTAAGAGAGGGGAAGATGAAGCCGCGGCAGAACATAGCGCAGCGCACATATTTCAGTCCCTTTTAATTAAGGGAATGTGTTTCTTACGGTATCCCGGCGTAATAAGTTACGCGGCGAACACGGGAAGGTATGACAGCTCCGTGCCCTCCGGGCGTTTAACGGAGATTAATGGCGTGTCGGCGAAGGGCCGGTGCCTGTTGTACAAGGAGCGGCGAGGCTGAAGAGGAGCAGAAACCGACCATGATGGGGTTATGTGATAGCGTTCATTTGCTTAGCGGGCTCCCTTGTCTGCAGGCGCGCGGGGGGAGGCAGAGGGCTGGTATGACAGCTTGACTTTAACACAGCATTCGTTTCTATATTTGCTGAAGAAGATCATGTTAAATGCATTAATGCAAGGGCTGCCTGGCAATGTCACAACTGGGATTTGAACCCGCAAGGCCGATTCCCTCGCCGCTCTTTCCTGCAGAATAGCCTTTGCTCCGCTGGATCCAAAATGCTGACAGAATATAGCCGCTTTAAATTACTTGGTGATTTGTTAATTAATATTGCAAATATTAAATTTGTAAAGAAATAAATCCAGTCAGAGTGCATACACAGGTGATGTGACACTTTAGGGCGTGCGCGGTTATACGGCGCATCTTCTCTCGCTAATTATGCTGTTGGTTGTTCAGGCTGTTTTTATTTGGCTGTTCATATAAAGCTCAGTATATTTCCCTGGACAGTAATTATAATGGTTACAAGCCAAGCGCAAGCACAAGGGAGCTCTAATAAAACCACATCCTGATCATTAATTTATCATCCAATTTATTAGAAGTTCAAGCACTAGAATAATGTAACTAATATGTAGTGATTCGTTTGTGGCTGCAGTATTCCTAGTGATTGGAATGTGTTTTTAAGTTTACAATGTTTTAAAATGGACGTCAGAATATTTAAACAATTTGACAAGAATGGTAATTAGAATGTGTTACAGTTAGAGCTGAATTGAGATATTACTACTACTACTACTGCTACTACTACTACTACTACTACTACTACTGCTACTGCTACTTACTACTACTACTACTACTGCTACTTACTACTGCTACTACTACTACTACTACTACTACTGCTACTGCTACTACTACTACTACTACTACTACTACTACTACTACTGCTGCTGCTACTACTACTGCTACTACTACTACTACTGCTACTACTGCTACTACTACTACTGCTACTACTACTACTACTACTACTACTGCTACTACTGCTGCTGCTACTTACTACTGCTACTACTACTACTACTGCTACTACTACTACTGCTACTGCTACTACTGCGACTACTACTGCTACTACTGCTACTTACTACTGCTACTACTGCTGCTGCTACTTACTACTGCTACTACTACTACTACTGCTACTACTACTACTGCTACTGCTACTACTGCGACTACTACTGCTACTACTGCTACTTATAATAATAATAATAATAATAATAATAATAATAATAATAACTGAAGGGAAACTACAGTCTACTATCAGTCTAATAAACTCAATGGGCCTTATTTATCATTCATGTGTACGTTCAAATCTGATCGTAAGGTGTGTACGGCCATTTTTAGACAAATTACCGGATTTATGAAAATGACCGTGGGTGTACGGTACAATGAAATCTCATGACAGCTCTTGATTTAGCACACAGTTTTTCCCAGTGGTGAGGCAGCAACATTGCATGTAATGAACAGCGAGGGAATAATAGCCTATGGTTGTGCAGCCTAAATAATGAAAAAATAACTTTTGTTCAGAGCACTGCGGATGTGATGAAATGTGCTTCTTGGTAAACATGGGTTATGTGAGCTCAGATTTTGCCTTAAAAAAATGTGTAGCTGTTCATATCATCCATGGCATTCCATTTATGAAAATATTAAAAGCCATTAATGCATCTAGGCAATATTTTAAAATGCACTTGGCCTGTAGCCTAATTGGCAAAAATAATATCTGAATAAGTTTTTCACAAGTAAATTTTTTATTTGACACCGTTATTCGTTTCTCAACACATGCAGCCTAAATGGAATGAAGCATAAGCCAGTTAAAATGATTAAATCAGGAAAAAGCCTCTTTATAAGGATTCATTGGAGACAGTAAATAATTTTGCATCACCAGTCATGTTGTATGCATGACACAAAAATGTAGGCTAACCTATGTATGTTAAAAAAAAATCAGCTCTAGTTTTATTATCTTAGAAGACCTAACAAACGTCAGAACCCGGCGTGAGACAAACTTGAAGTCTTGACGAATCATGTCTTCTATCACTTCTTCCACGCGACGACGAAACACCCCCATTGCAGATGAGAGGTCCGGGATGCCCTTTCCTCTACCTGTACAGGCAGAATTTTTTTTTTGTGAATGCTTATTTTCTTTTAAAAATGTTAATCTCAGTTGTAGGCTATAGTTCGCAAATCAGATGAAGCATGTTAGCCCTGGTTATCCTCTGCAAGTGGCTTGTGAGCTAGGCTGCACACCACTACTAACGCTCCCAATAAGCACACATTTATTTTTACGTTCATTCATAAGTATTTAAATTTTACCCTCACATAATTATTATTTTTCTGCTTTCCTGTTGCCCGCCATGGCCTATAAAACTGGAGAAAACTGCGTGGGCATGTGCGCTTAGAAAGAGGTGTCCTTGCCAAATATGGTAGTAAAATGTGCGTGCGAGTATGGTATTTCATAATGATGTGAACGCGCTTTCTAATATACGGTCAAGTCGGATTTATAAACCGAGAAGACATTTACCCTCAGATCAGTGATTTACACAAGTTTGATGAATCACACGTGAGATTTTTGTACACAAGGTGGTAGGCACAAATATACGCTCATTTGTGCGACCATATTGATAAATTGGGCCCATTGTGCTCATCAAATGTTCTTTGGGTATGGACAATAAATTACGAGATTATTATTTCCACAAATGAAATAATACAAATGAATCACAGTTTCGATAAATCTTCAACTGACTGTGAAAAGGGTCATCCTGTTATTTCTATTTCAATTATCTCTCTTTCTCTCTCTCTCTCTCTCTCTTTCTCTCTCTCTCTATATATACAGTATATATATATATATCAGTTTAACCATGTGGCAAAAATACATTTCTCTGGTCTTTTCTCACCTGACTGTTACGGAAAGACTCTCTTTCTCTCTGTCTTTCTCTCTCTCTTTCTCTCTCTTTCTCTCTTTCATTTTTGGCAGCATAAGGAGCCGTGCACTGTGGGAGAACCCCGAACGAGCCATCCGTTCGTCCTCATTTAGACGAGGCCGTAGATTTTGGTCCCCTGCCACATGTGAAAGTGGCGGTGTGAAGGGTGGCCGAGCGGATGGACGGGTTAACGACCCGCCATTACGGGCCGCCGAAGATTTGTCACGGCCGCCGTCGACGAGGACGGGCACCTCAGGTGTGATTTAGAGCCCCTCGCCGTGCGGCTTGTTCTCGCTCAAGCGGTTCAGCGAGGCTCTGCCGGCCTTGCTCGGGTTGGACAGCGAGCATGAAAAAGAGAAAAAAAAGGCGGGAAAAAAAAAGAAACGCGACACACAGAATCGTTTGGGTTCACCTTCACCTCCTCTGCTTCTCATTCAATCCCACCTACGTCTTTTTTCCCTTCTTATTACGGTTGACCCCACGCATCGTTCCCCCTGACCTGTACCGTAGCTTTCTTTTACGGCTGTAATATTTTATAGTTTATGCGCTCGCCCTCTGTGGATTGGCTCTGCGAGCTGTGCGGTTCTTAGAAGACCTTGGTTGAGACTGTCTCTCAAGCAAATGTTGGTCTTATACTAACAGAATGAGTCCTTGTCATAACTCATCTGTCTAAATGCTTATACATTAAAAAAAAAGCCATTTATCAGATCATCTTCCTTAACTTTTGGTTATTGGATTTGAACTCAGTCCAGTGAAATTATTGCTGCTGAGTGATTAGTTATATTCCTATAGCCCTATAGTCCTACATCCCGAACGGTTATATCTCCAAACCTCAGGAGAAGGCTAACACACCGACCTCTTTGCCCTCTCCGTGCAGTGGGCTACTGGGCAGGCAGAAATATTTTGCCTGTTGGCTTTGTTCTCGACATATTGGAAAGCGATAGAGACACTTTCAGAGTTGGATGGCGTGAGAAGTTAACCCCGGAGAGCAGATCCATTACAATCCTGGCGCGGGAGCAGAAGCCGCCGTCCTCCACAGAGGACGTGGGTTGGGGAACGAAGCGTGGACGGGCTGCGGGATAGGAGCATTTGGGGATTAGGCCCGGGGACATGGTGATGGCATGACCCCGCCGTGGCGGTTAAGGGCATCATCTGCAATTCGGCGCAGCACAATGTCACGCCGCCATTTGCGCGAGCTTAACGCGCAGTCACCAAAGAGCTCTAATGGCGGGTGGCAGAGCTGGGAGATTGGATTTGGTAACTGCGCTGGCCAATCGGGTCCCCCGTCTCTATTACATTGGTGCTGTGCTGTTTCTGAATCTTCTAAAGCCCTGTCTACTGCGTTCTGTCTCCTGTGTACTGTATTTTAGCAGGCTGTGTACTGTTTACTGCATACTGTTTAGTACATGACTTGCAGTATGCAAAGAATATTCTCCATACTATTTTCCAACCGTACTTTGGAAGTGTCGTAAGATGAGTATATAGTCGTTTTGCTGAGTATATTCAAGAGCATACTTTTCAAAAAGTAAGTCAATCATCCTGGGATTTTAAGTACACTACATTTACAGAAAAGATTGTCTATTTAACCACTTTCTCATCCAGTGTACTCAACTAGTCTACTCAAAAGTACAGAAGGGCACTGATTCAGACACAGCCCATGTCTAACGACTTCTATTTCCCAGAATCCCATGTGGTTAGTTCCCCACAGTTCCCCTGATCTGATGACATCATGGTTCACGGTCCCCCCTGAAGCGGAGGGAGGAACAGAGCGGGGAGGGGAGGGGGAGAGATGTGGGACGGCACGCGAGGGGCAGTAGCAGACTGACCTTTGAGTGACGCCTCGCCCAGGGCTGACCCAGCGGAGGGTAATGTTACAGTCACTGCCTTCGTCCACCAATTCTCCCGCTCTGACAGGATTTTCCTGCGCGCCTCATCAAGACTGAACACATGTGTCAACCAGAATCATTGACATTTGGACTGTGAGGAGTTTTCCACCCTGACGGATTGACGGACCGTGTCCCAGCATGCCATCTGTCTTAGCGAGCGCATTAAAGTGGAGTGGGAAAGACACAATGCCAGACAACGCTGATTCAATGAATTGCAGTGCGTGAGTGTGCTCGTGCAGGTGTCCTTCACAGCACTGCATTGCACCTTCAGAAGCTAACAGCGTAAATGATAGAGGCGTTGTAGATTTGTATTTTTCCAGTTTTTTCCTCACTTCCTCTGTTATATTTAAGTTATGAACAGCGTAGTACTTTTACCACGTGGAGTGCCACATCCGATCATGCTGTGTTGCGTTTGGAAGCCCTCGTCTTTATTTACAAAAAGGATCTAGAGATGATGTGTTTGTGTGTGTTTTAATGTTTTAATGTTTTGCGTATTAGTGTGCAGTGTACATGCATGTAATGCATGGATGTCTGTGCTAATATTTTGTGAGCACCAGAATGCTAGTGCATTTGCATTTGTGTGCATGAGTGTGTGTGTGTGTGTGTTTGTGTGTGTGTGTGTATGTGCATGAGTGTTTTTGTGTTTGTGAATGTGTGTGTGTGTGTGTTTGTGAGTGTGTGTGTGTGTATGTGCATGAGTGTGTTTGTGTGTGTGTGTGTGTTTGTGTTGTGTGTGTGTGTCTCTGTGTGTGTGTGTTTGTGTTGTCTGTGTGTGTGTGTTTGTGTTGTCTGTGTGTGTGTGTGTGTGTGTGTCTGTGCATTCAGTTAACCATGGCAGAAAACCCCAGGATCCCTACTTGTGAGAAGGAGCAACTTCCACACTCATGTACACATATCCAGGTGAACAAGGGCTAATGAGTCCAGTTTATTATTAAAAAGTAAAGGTGTTTCACGTGGTTCTTTTGGTCTGATGGAGAGTATTTGAATATTTGAATTGCTCTCGCCTCATCTCTTTTTTGAGTGTACAGTTTCATCATTTATTTTTGGTTATTCTGTTATCCAGGGGTTATAGAGGGGTACATACAGAGTTGAACATATTATCTATTTATACAAATCAACTTACAGAAACAGTACTCTAACAAAATAGGTTAAGAGCCTTGCCCAAGGGAAAAAAAATATAGTATGATAAATAGTAAACGTTATGCCATCTTAAATCATACTTAAAGATTGACTAATGCAGACATTTACCTTTCCACGGTAGTTAAACATTTTATATAAATAAGGGATCAATGAGGCAAGGTATCAACGTTTATGCAGAGAACTGGCCTGTAGAATGTATCCATTGCTTATAATGGCTGGGTGCTACATTTGAATTGATCAGGTGGGCTATTATTTTTTCAACTCAACCAATGGTTTATAGCATGGCTATTCAAATCTGGACCTCGCCTCCAAATCCAACCCTGGTTTTCTTTCTCCCAGGTAATTAACTGAACAATTAGTGCAACCGATTGGCCAGACTGTCTTCACACCTGACTCGCAGGTAAAAGGAAGGTGGAAAACCAGCAGGTCTCTGACCTCGCGGACCGTGATTTGAATACCAGGGACCTATAGCAATGGTCTTTTCACGAAAAAAAATATCTCCGGCCTGTGTTTCACTCTACAGTGATTTGGTTAAAAAGGGATCTGTGGATCTCGCTTTATTTTGTAGAATATCGCAGCCCTTATGCTATTTTCCATTAGCCTGGGAGCTAGGCCAACTGTTGCATTAGCATAACTATGTAATATACGTGCCCTGGTACTGTTAGCTTTGAACAAAGTGTTCATGTGAGTTTTGTTGTTTTTCTTGTTGTTCTGTTTTTCTGCAGTGCGCTAGCTTGCTAGCGGTATGACTAAGTTTCCGGGTGACTTGCCAATATGACATGACTCTCACCCTTCAGCAAGTTGGTAAAATAAGGCTGAGCACAATATATGGTCTTTCAAAATATTGTCTACTTATTTTTTTCCAAAAAGGTTTAAATGTGTTTGTTAACTTTTTTCGAGCTCATCTGATCATTCTCACCATTCTCCATTAGGTTTGTACTAGAACCTAAACTACAATTAATGAGAATATTAGAGCAAAGTGCTGTTCTTTTTTAAACCGAATCTCTCCCTTTCAAAGAGATATACTTCATAATGAGAGATATAATTCATAATGTAATGTGTGTCTGAAATAATATGAATATACTTTTATGGTGTGATGTGAAATTTTTGATAATAACACCCAAAAAGACATCACACCAGCTTTTCTAATTCAACAATATGTTTTTATTAGGGGTTTGTCTGTGCATCTGTTCTCATAGAACACAATATTGTTTTTGTGGCTTTGCTTATTTTTTATTTATGGATTAATAACACAAAATTAATAGATATATTTTACTGCTTTTTAAAACCTGGGGAAAATGTGGAAATTGTTTTATTGTATTGTTCTTATGGAAAAACAACATAAAAGCAGCATCATTTTAGAGTCTTACCAAGATTCAAGTCTGAAACATTGCCTGATTTACTAAGACCTTTAGCTTGTGCAAAACCGTTTTGCACACACAAAACCAATAACATGGCCACTGATTGGGCATGGTATTTGTTTTTCACCAATCACTGGTTGCGTTATTAGTTTTGGGCATGCTAAAAGCTTTTGCTAAAGGTCTTAGTAAATCAGGCCCTAAGTCAACGTCTCACTGCAATACAACATAACAACATTAACAAGGACAAACATGTTGAGCTTGAAATAATACTTTTTTGTTGCTGGGTTTCACAAAGTATGTGATATTAAAGCAACAACAAAAAAGTTGACGACTGAGAAAAACAGCCTATTTGCTTCAGAACTTTAAAAACAAAGTGTGTTGTGCTGTAATTGCACTGGGACTTTTGTATAATGACTTTTTATGGAAGTGGTGTGCCAAGTGCCTGGTCCACGGTTTAATAATGTGATTAAAAACCCCAAAAGGTTTGCCTCTTATTTAATCATTTTATGATTGACAGCTACAAAGCAGTCCATAATGATAATTGTATGTGTGCTACTTCTACTAGTTCATTCATGTTTTGTCAAATATATATCTGCTTGCTCTCTATCACAAATCGTCTTGTCTTGTGCATATGGTGACATTTAAATTTTTCCTCACTAAAAATGGGCAAATGGGTGCCTGTCGGTAAATTATCGAGGGTTGAAATCTTCCAGTTATCCTGTCAAATTGCTGTCCATGGTTTGCGCATATGATGTATGTCTTACTTGAGATAGCTGAAAGTATAAATGCATTTTTATATAATATTTAATGTTTTCGGAGGAATTGTGTCAATTGTACCAACACTCTTATAATGCACTTATGACTGATAGCACTACAGAAAAGGATTTCCATAACCACAATATATTTGAATCGAAATAAGTTTCACAATTTTTTTAACTGGCCAAAACAGCCAGCCCTCCAAACTGATTTGGACACATGGGCTGTATGCTAGTTGAGTATACTGGATGAGAAAGTAGGTGAAATGTTCTCTAAACGTAGTAAACTTAAAATTCCTGATGATATACTTATTTCCGGGTTTTTGCTGATAACAGTATGGAGGATAGTTCTTGCATACTGCATGTCACAATAAGCAGTATACAGTATTCTCGTACACAGTCCACAGGGGGCAGTAGATAGGGCTCTGATTCAGACACAGCCTGAATGTTTCGAATTAGAGTATTCCAAGGGCTCTGTCTATATTCGCTCAAACGCCAGGGTCAGTCATAGAGAATCAAAGTTGGTGTAATTGCACCTGGCCATTGCAACTGCAATCACAGCCCATGTCTCTTTTCAGTCTTTTATAACACGAGTTGTGCAATACTAACTTTAATCTCTCTCCAGGATATGAACACCTTCCACCGTCCTCTGGCCAATCACGGCACACCTTATGTCAGTGTCCGTCCCGGACGTTTGTAACGCAAGCAGAGCAGCGGTGGACTCACAGCGACTTCATCTTATCTCCACTGACAGTGCCATCAGCCGCCAAGATCTTCCATCAGCGATATTTCAGTCGACTTCCTCCTACAAGCCACTAGCTATCTTTAGTCAGGCATGTATTGTCGTTAGAGATGTCAGTGCGGAGGAGACGGGAAGAGAGGAGACATAAATCAAGCTGACAGCTGCCAAAAACACCCTGGCTTTACACAGAATATTAGAAGAGTGACTGCGTTGAACCCCAACAGTGTTCTTCTACATGGAACCGAGTCCCACTGGTCCAATGCAGATCCGCTCTTGTTCCAAATCTGCACGGCGGGAAGATTAGGTGTCCTTATATCTCCTCGTATCAGCAGAGCAGGGACAGAGACTGAAATGTTTCATCTCATTATGTCACGGCAATGGTGGGACTGTTCACGTTCACGTGCGATGTGCCAGCGTTTCACGTGCGATGTTTCCAAATGTTTTATGCATCATTCTTCCCTTCCTCCATTTCCTCATTATGCTAAATCATTCTCCTTTAATGGCCTTTGCATCATTCTGAGTTTCTCGGTTTGCTTTATATTGTCTAATACACAGTACAGCAAACAAAACCCAACTGCTTTTCTTTTCAAACCGCATCTCTCAACTCTAAAAACAAAATTGGATAAACATCAAATGCTGAATTAAAGCAACAATTTCCAAGCAAACAGGCAACTGAGGAAAAGCATTCTTGTCTACAGTCACATAGCATTAAATAACATGGATCAAAAGCATCAATTTACATAGAATATCAAATAATAATTATAATATGCATGCTATAATATGTTTTCTTGTGGCAAATAGGCTTGCTTGGTCGATTTTCTATATTTACTTTTACTTCCACTCCTGTATCCTCGATCGCGCCAGTTTTAATCAGCATTTAATCGGACTTTAATGGAGCTATTTAAGTAACATGCAGAGTTGTTCAAGCCTGTCCTGTTGTCGCATACCCAGGGGCTAAAAGAAAGCAGCAATGCTTCTCAACAACAAAGAAGAAAAAACTAATTCACATTAATGCTGTTTATCAAGGGTGACCATGGGTGTGTATAACATCTGTGATTGTGTAATGAGCCCATTGTAGGCTCTGTCACTCCCCTGGTTGAGGGCGTAAATCCTGCCAATCAGCACCATGGACAGTTCTCGACTTTCAAGAGTTCACCTTACACTTGCACACAATCACATTGAAGCTAATAAAAACTATTTGTCTTCCCACTTAAAAAAGTAACACATTTGTTTGGTCAGATGTAAGAGCAAACTTAAGTTGATTGAATCAAAATCCAAGTATGTTTTTTAATTATGTTTGAAGAAAAAAAATACTTTAATTAAAAACATTTTTAAATAAAATTTTATTTTTGTAACATCCGCCATTTGTTTCTTCTGTTTTCCCATTCCTTGTGTTCCTTCACGGCGTGTTTTTTAGTTTACCCTTCACAGCGTGTTTTTCAGTTTACCCTTCACGGCGTGTTTTTCAGTTTACCCTTCACGGTGTGTTTTTCAGTTTACCCTTCACGGCGTGTTTTTCAGTTTACCCTTCACGGTGTGTTTTTCAGTTTACCCTTCACAGCGTGTTTTTCAGTTTACCCTTCACGGCGTGTTTTTCAGTTTACCCTTCACGGCGTGTTTTTCAGTTTACCCTTCACGGCGTGTTTTTCAGTTTACCCTTCACGGCGTGTTGTTCAGTTTACCCTTCACGGCGTGTTTTTCAGTTTACCCTTCACAGCGTGTTTTTCAGTTTACCCTTCACAGCGTGTTTTTCAGTTTACCCTTCATGTCGTGTTGTTCAGTTTACCCTTCACGTCGTGTTGTTCAGTTTACCCTTCACGGCGTGTTTTTCAGTTTACCCTTCACGGCGTGTTTTTCAGTTTACCCTTCACGGCGTGTTTTTCAGTTTACCCTTCATGGTGTGTTTTTCAGTTTACCCTTCACAGCGTGTTTTTCAGTTTACCCTTCACGTCGTGTTGTTCAGTTTACCCTTCACGTCGTGTTTTTCAGTTTACCCTTCACGGCGTGTTTTTCAGTTTACCCTTCACGGCGTGTTTTTCAGTTTACCCTTCACGGCGTGTTTTTCAGTTTACCCTTCACGGTGTGTTTTTCAGTTTACCCTTCACGGCGTGTTTTTTAGTTTATCCTCCATGGCGTGTTTTTTAGTTTACCCTTCACGGCGTGTTTTTCAGTTTACCCTTCACGGCGTGTTTTTTAGTTTACCCTTCACGGCGTGTTTTTCAGTTTACCCTTCACGGCGTGTTTTTTAGTTTACCCTTCACGGCGTGTTTTTTAGTTTACCCTTCACGGCGTGTTTTTTAGTTTACCCTTCACAGCGTGTTTTTCAGTTTACCCTTCACGTCGTGTTGTTCAGTTTACCCTTCACGTCGTGTTTTTCAGTTTACCCTTCACGGCGTGTTTTTTAGTTTACCCTTCACAGCGTGTTTTTCAGTTTACCCTTCACGTCGTGTTGTTCAGTTTACCCTTCACGTCGTGTTTTTCAGTTTACCCTTCACGTCGTGTTTTTCAGTTTACCCTTCACAGTGTGTTTTTTAGTTTACCCTTCACGGCGTGTTGTTCAGTTTACCCTTCACGGCGTGTTTTTCAGTTTACCCTCCACAATGTGTTTTTCAGTTTACCCTTCACGGCGTGGTCCCTGGTTTAGTTCCTTGTTTCTCCCCTCATTGGTTAGCCTATCACCCTCCCGCTTGCACACATTCCTCACTCCTTTTAGTTATTCAATTAGCCCCCTCACCTGTTTCCTTCTCTATTTAGGTTCTCCTCTCTCACAGTTTCGTTGCCAGTTTGTTTTCTCTGCTCCGTTTGAGATCACTCCCGGTCATTCTGTTTGCTACTCTGTTTGCCCGTAACCTGTTTGTTCTGTTTCTTATTCTAGCCCACCCAGCCTGCCTCCTGTTCTGCCCTGACGAGCCCTGTCTCTTCTCCTGCTCCGCTTTAGTTCGCCGACCCCGTTTCCAGCCTTTCACCCTTAGTTTCCCCTGCTTTTTTCCTTGCCTACTGCCTTTGCCTTGCCTAAATAAATATACCCCCTGGTGGAGTTTCATCCAATCTGTCTCAGAGTCTTGGATTTGGGTCCAGTCTAGTACACTGCCGTGACACTTTTACTTTGAAAGCACCACTTTATACTTAATGGTGATTTCGGGTAGGGTCTAGGTAAATGTAAGGTTGGTGATCTAGAAAGCTGTCTTTTAGAATATGTTACAGTGCATACAATTCATATCAGTTCATTTATTCCACTTGTGGAACTGGAGTGTTGTGTGCTTCATAGAGTGTTTTCAAAAGTGTTTTGTGTTGTGTACTTAATAAAGTGCTTTCAAAAGTGTCAAATGCGCTCAAACACAAACTCTTGAGTAGATATTGCCAGAAAACGTCGATCTTGGGTCAGATTTCATTTGTAAAAAGCTGGAAGTGATCCAACTTGCTTCCTGACCATATTTTCTCTTCTGACATCGCAGAAAACACTTTTAGTAAAAAAACCCAACTCATTATTGAATATTGGACAGTGTCTATAACATTTAATGATGAGGTAATTTCAACAGCTGAGTTGCCATAGTGTTTTGGTGACAAATCCATCACCCCCCCCCCCAAAAAACCCCCCAAAAAAACAGATAATGCCACTGCCAGAGGTTCACTGGGCTGACAACAACCTCCTTAAATGGATAACATTTCTACGGGTGACTAAAAAAACGACACCACCACAACACACTGTTATCCTACATTACTTAAATTAGAACTGTACTTAAGGACTTTAATAGTCAATAAAAAGGGATACAGGTGGTGGGTTTGCTGGGATCCTCATATGGCTTCTTTATCTGGTGCTTTTATGGATGCTAATTAGCTCTGAACCTGGATAAGATGCTGCTTCTTTAACTTGAATAAAGTTTCCAAAGAGTCCAGCCTACAAGGCCTACATCCTTTTTGTTTACTTTCTATATTTACAAGCTCAGTTCAAGGTCTGTTGATGGTTATTTCTCCTAATACAGACAGCCATGAACAGGAAAAGAGGACCTCCAGCATTTAAGACTCAAAAAAGCTGAAATTACTGTCTACGACTTAACGGCTTGTTGAAGGTTATGTTCACACTTTCCATATCCAAGGATCAAAGAGTGATACCTTGTGTAAGAATAGATTAGCGGCCCCATCTGCAGGCTGGGGTTTTATATTCTCTGTGAAGGAAATTAAAGAGAAGCTTTACACAGACGAAGTGGGGACTTCAGAAGGACATGGGAGTGCATATTTTCATGTAAAAAGTCACTGAACGTATTATTAAATATTTAGATTATTGCCTTTTCATGAAAACAAAATTAAATTTTTAACCTGCATGTCTTTGGATCATTCTAAAAAAAGTTACAACAGGGGGAAACTCAAGTATTTCCATCTATTATGCTTCTGCTATCAATTATTCTACTTTCTAAGTGAAAAGCCTTACTGAACCGCGCACAAACACAGAGGGCAGCTTCATCGCCTGGCCGAACCCCTCCCTGGTACACTACACACCCACTGCAGGGGTATCAGCCATACCCCCAATTCCTACGACAACCCGCCCCCCCCCCGCTGCCCAACCGCTCCTCCCTGTTTTATTGGTGGATGCCCCGTGGCCACCCGCCCTTTGGGGCTATCCACCCGCGTCACAGCGCGAGCAACGTAATTGAAAGTCAGCCTCACGTCTCGGGAGATACTGTGAGCGACGTCTGAAAATGACGGCGGCGAAATAACGAGGGGGGTGGCGGCATACACGGGTACCGTTTTTTAATCGAGGGGCATTCGTCGCTAATTGGAGCTGAGCTGAACAGCTCGGCCAGGAGTCACACAGAGGCCCGATGCTCCCTTGGTCCCGAGGACAACAGCCCTCAGCCCACACGGCTGCCCTGCTTTCTATCTTAATTGCCATATTGAGCTATGTTAATATGTATCTCTTTTTTTAGTAGCTGATGATTTGTACACCACTATATGCGGTCTGCCCAGGAACAACCAGAGGCTAATTTAGCAGGGTTCTGGTGGCTGGCAGAGGGCAGGGGGTTACAGCCGATTACGTCTAATGAGCCAGCCACACTGGACAATAAAAAAAGCCCCAAAACTTTTTCTTTTTATTTGTATTTTGTTAAAAAAATATTGCATACCTCAAAACTTTTCCGTTTCTGTCAAGAGCTCAAGAGATGTTAACTGAAAATAGTTTTCTCAAATAATAATAATTATAATAATAATAATAATAATAATAATAATAATAATGAAGAAAATTATGGCATACCTATGGTGGCATATGGTCGCATATTTTCGATGTTACTTTTTGTTTTTCCAAACCTTCTGGAGTTTGGGGATACCAGGCAGCCAGTTTGTGGATCAACAGGCGGGCCGAGCATGATGACGAGTTTGTCCTGGATCACCTCATTGTAGGGCGAACAAATTAGCGATGACTTCGCTGTTTCAACTGGTGACCCTTGTCGTCGCATTGCCTGGTGACCCTTGACCCCTGCCTGTCAGGGGGATTTCGTCAGTAAGGGGGGCGGTGAGTCAGACTCGGAGCTTAAGGAGGACATTGTTCATAGCTCTACGGGCTGAGCCTGCAGTATCAAACCCCCCGTTAGGCATTGTGTGGGCGGGGTGTATGCGCCCGCATCATCATTAAGGCAATTAGCTCATCTGCTCAGAGACAAGCGCTGGAGCACATGGAGCCCTCAGCTGCATAGAGCCACTTTACCCGCACGGTGGACGTGAGCGATATATGCGTCTTTATCCGTGACTTGCCCTTGTGAATGAGGAGACTGAGCAGCTCCTGTGGGTCAATACACAACGCACATCTTTACATTTATTATGGAGGAACGCGCATCTTTCAGGTCGTATTCATGTGGGTATACTATTGCATTTCTTTTTTAGATGCAGAAAGATGTGAAAGGTGGCCTGGATTTTCAACGCGATGGACTGGAGGCAAGGTGCCGCAGAGGAGAATGAATGAGAGAATACATCTGGGGTTTGATAGCGGACAGGTCACAGGCTGCAGGCCGCTCCAGGGTTCTACGAGAAGGGTTCTACGTCTGCCGCGACACCTTTTTTGATGTTGGCGCAGTTACGTTTCCCCTCGTTGGGGCCACCCGCCTGAACAGCTGTCGGGTAGATTCCATCTGACTCGACGACTCGGCTGATGGCGGTGCCCGACCAAGGTTGTCATTCATTAGGCAAACGCACAATTAGTTCTGGCACGTGAAAAGAACAACTTAATGCCACATCCACTGGCATGGATCGAGCCCTTACCGGGAGGCATGTCAAAAGCGCCACAGGAAGTTGGCTGGCTGGAACCAGAGCGGTTTCCTCCACGAACACAACCGGGTCTTTTACGCAACTGTAATTACAAGAAACAAACAAACCAAAAGTTATTTCTCCCTCTATCTAGATTTCTTTTCTTCCCTCTTAACATTTATTCAGGCTTCCACAGAATTTATCAAAACGTTTTAATAATGGACACCAGCATCTTTCCAATTACGTATTTGTTTATGAAAATGGATTTTGGCACCTTAATTACGAGTAAATGAAATTCTTTTGACGCAGATAATTTATGGAAATGTATTTATACAGTGCAAGTTCATTTCCACATGCAGTTTTTTTTTTTGGGAAAAAAAAACCTTCCTGCAGGCAGCTGCATGATTGCAAAAAATTTTAAAGCCCTATTTGACAAAATCCAATAGAACAGAAAGCTTCAGAAATTCAGAATCTCTAATACTTCCTATAAACCCTTTATAACGTTGAGTTGCGAAGGGACTCCATCACGGGCCTTTGTTTATTTACTTATAAAGGCTTTTGAGAACTTTGTTTAAAAAATTTTTAATAAACTTGATGAATCCAAAAATAACACATGTTTTATTCAATATTTTTTCACTTTTCTTTTGAAGTGAATTTTTTCTTGCAATTTCTGTACGTCAATGGTTTAAATTTAAGAAGGGTTCATTATAAAAGCAGCCTACTTTTACACTCATATTTCTGAATAAAAATAAATTAAAAATGTAATCGTACCCAGGGAAGTCCTCAGAGAAAGTTAGCCCCCATGGAAAAGGTTTGATTGGACGTGATGAATCGACCTTTTGTAGGCTATATATGTTCTGTGCTTGGTGCAGCACCACCAACAGCATAGTCTGAGGATACTTCCCAAACATGTTTGGAAGAAAAGGCTGTTGAACCAGTACTGTTGTCACTTGTTCACTTTCTGATTGGCTGACTTGATTTTATTTATCATGCTCAGTAAAATGTTCAGTGTTAGTTATATGAGCAAAAGTTGAATTAAGTATCAAATCAAATCAAATCAATATTTATTTATATAACGCATTTCACAATGCGCTTCACAGAAAAGCCGCAGCCTAAACCCCCACAAGAGCAAGCCAGAGGCAACTTTATTACAGTTGATTAGAGTTCATTTATCACTAAACATTTTACTGTGTAGTATGTTTTAAATACACAGTTGAGTAAGAGGGCAGCGTTGTTTTACAATCCAGTGATCGAAAGGCCAGAGCACAGCCTAGTTTTTGTTGAACGAGACGTTTTATTTAAATTCTCTAGAAATAAATGCAGAATCAAGTACTCAATGACGTACTTGTATACTGACTTCTATTTCAGATAACATAACAGCTGTATGTGTGACCCATTCATTTCAGCATAGAAACCCCCCTAAAATAAAGACCTACAGATTGCACAAGTATAATATGTTTTTTTCCCCGCAGCATTATAAAACTATATTTTCTAATAAATTATGTAACAAATACAATAAAACCGGGTTCTTGATTTCACCTTTATTCCAGTTATTTATGAATACATTTATCTTGCCTTTTATATAAGTCCCTGCATACGGTAAGAATATGTTTCATAAAGGATACTCTCCTCCAAAGACGAGACGGTAAAGAAAGTATATCAGTAATTTGGTCAGTAATTTTGGTCAGTAATTTTGCGTATATTTTCAGGCACCCTGAGGGGCTAACAGTATTTGTCAGTTACTGATTGCAATGACAATGTGGATCAATCTGCTGTTTCGTGTCTTCATAGCAAAACACAATAGGAAACAACACATGGTATTTGAAAAACTTTACTGACCACGAAAACTGTTCAGAAGTCAATGTTCTCTTTATTAAGACTATTTGACTGTGATCAATTTCCATCGTCATTCAGCTCGTGAGAAAAAAAAAAAATGGGAGCACACCAGCGTTTGTACAGTGAAGGTGGCAGGTGTGATGTGCGCTCTCCAGGCGTAGACTGGAAGCAGTCATATCCTTCGAAGTAAGATCAACGTCAGTTGTTACTTAATGTTAATCGGTGGTCGTCTTCACCCCGTGCTGAAGCATTTCTTTTCTATGGAGAGGAGGCTCTTTCAAAATGGCGCTGCCCCTGTCCCCAAAGCACGGGTAGTTGCCCAAAGAATCGAGGCTCAAGGCACTGATGTTATTTATGCCATCGCCTTCTCAATCCCTAGACTGGAACCCAGTAGAACAAGGATGCTCAAATCTGTCCCACAAGGCCAGTAGCTGGTTCTCTTTTTTACCTGATAGTTAATTGATTTATTAACGCCAACAATTGGCCCGAAATTTAACTCACCTGGTGTCCCAGGTTTAAAATCCTTCCCTGACGAGAGGGGAATTACAAAAACCAGCATTACGACTGGCCTCGATGGCCATAAGTATCCCTGCTGTAGAGTATTTATGAAATATTGTGTTATGGCTCCCAGAGACAGCAGTCCTACACCATGTCAAATGCTGGCAGACTCTAGTCAGAGTACACACAGGTGTTATTGGCCCAACACCCCAAAAAGTAACTACATTTTAGCTTTTTTTTTCTTCTGTGCTGAAAGTGAAAGTTTATGAAGATTATGGTGCATATTACATTTAAGAATATTGCATTATTTTATGAGTGAAAATAACATTAAGAATGAATCTGATTAATATGAATGCAATTCATAAATCCCTGAGCACAAGGAGTGTCAATTCCTGACCCTGTTCTCCTAAAATTACATTTAAATGAAATAAGAATGGATAGAATTGTAATGAAAATTGTAAATTTTGATCTCTACGGATCTTCATCAGGACACATGACACAATGATCTGCAGAAATAAGATGTTGCAAATAGTCACATGATGCAATTCTGTTCTAATTATGTGGGAAATGATTAGTACCAATCAGCCCAAGATAGAAAATGACAATTAATTAACAATTAACCAAAGTTTCAATTAAAATGACATTCAGTGAATCCATTAAAGTATCTGTAACCACAGCTTCACTGTTTATTTCTGAAATGAGAGAACACAGAAAAGGATAAAATACATGTTTCCTGACAGAATCCGTCATTATACAAACACATACAGAAAATAGACAACAAGCCGGATACGCCTTCAAAATCAAGATCAGATATAATTCAAAGCTAGACATTCTGAGGCCCCGATATCCTCTAAGTTCTCTTTCTCTCTCTCTCTCTCTCTCTCTCTCTCTCTCTCTCTCTCTCTCTCTCTCTCTCACACTTTCTCTTTATGTTTCTCTCTCTTGTTCTCTTCCTCTCTCTATTTCTTTCTCCCTCTCTCTCTCTTTCTCACACACACACACATACGCACGCACGCACACATACACTTTCACAGCACAACTGCTCTTGCTAAATAGTGGTCAGATTAGACCGGCAGAGAGACACATTGAGCTCAATCATAAGAGCTGCATTTTCTTTACGGACTTTAATATGGACATGCCCACATCCACCCTACACTAAGGACATGTATTAAGTTTTGTATGATCTCTGGTATAAGGCCTATTAATCCCATTACAAAGCCAGCTAATACTAAGAGTCTGCTCTAGCTGTTCCCGGGTAAAGCCTTCATTACATTACCTTAAAGAAGACATGCCATTCTCCCGTTTTAAACTGCACCATTTATCTACATTTCGCCACTAATTGATGCTTTGCAATTCCTATAAACGCGTATTAATGCCTTTGCACATCGGCAAGTCTGTTTTTCTTCTCCAAATTGAAACATATGAGGTGCCATTTTGAACAAAAAGTGATGGGAAAATGTTCCACACACCAGCAAATGCACATTTTTTCTGTGCATGTGCTGAAAGTGTGTTAATTCATGATTTATGTAATCAATAAAGTATAACGATTTATAGTTCTGGTCTATGATGGCACTATCTTGCACGATCATCTAAAAAATATCCACTTTCATTTTTATGATACATTTGTTAAGGTTGCTGCTCAGAACTAGACTCAAATGCACGACTCAGAGACAGAACTAACAATAAGCTCACAAAGAGCGTTTATTTGCTACAGCAAACTCTTGTAGCGAGAGAGAGGAAGGGACTGAATCCTGGGTAGAGCAGAACCGGAGGGCAGAGCAGGAGAGGGAAGCAGGCAAGGAGCTGGATGGTGACTGAATCCTGGAGGGTGTAGCAGGGGCAGAGCGGGATGCGGGCAGGCAGTGGCTTGGAACAGGCAGAAAGCTGCAGGCTGGCGGGTACAAATAGAAAGGCATTAAGCATTAATTCAGCAAGACAAGACGAGACTTAGACTTAGACCAAGTTCCAAACTTGACATAACTGAGTTAACAATGAACAAGACAAAGAACAGCGGGAGAATATATAGTGTGGTAAATGAGATAATGAGTGATTGCAGCTTGAGAATGTATGCGAGAGTGATTGAGCTGTAACAAGGGTGTGAGGAATGCAAACAGGGAACCATTGGCTGGGGAATTAGTGAGGGCGAAATGGGCAAACAAGAAGGAAAACCACGCCAAACCTGCACAACACGGAAGACAGACAGGAAAACGTAAAACATGGCAAGATACGTGAAAAAAAGGGAAAAACACGGAGCACAAACAGGGATGGGGACTGAGAAGGAACAGAGAGTGTAACAACATTTCTTAAATAATATAGTGAGGTATTTTCAATATGGTAAAGAAGTGGCAACAACCCTTAATCAACATTTTATGATACAGTATCTTATTTAGATCTTTTTGGAATTCTACTGCAAGATTCAGTTGCAAGATAACTATCCACACACTCAAACCCAGGCTGCCTGACTTCTTTGCTCTGTTTCGTCCCCAAGCCTAGACACCCCCGCCCCGCCCCACCCTGCCCCGCCCCACCCTGCCCCGCCCCGCCCCCGGACTATGATTGGGCAGATGATTACACTTAATTTAAGCACAAAACTGCCGTGGTATTTTGACGAAAGCAAAGACAGTCCACTCTGCAGTTCAATAAATACAATTGAATTGTGTCACGTTCCGTGTTGCACACAATGGTCACAGTGCAAAATGCAAGGGGCACGTTGATTACATTCACCTGTGTGTATTACATTTAATTGTGGCACGAAAACGACACACAGGCATTGAAAACAATACACCTTCTTGTACTTCAGTATTAATTATGGCATCATAAATGCATATCATTATGTAAAAGCAAATGCAGATAATGTATGTATTACATTTCACCATATGTCACTATAGTGATTGCGTTTAATAAAATTTTGGACACAGGTTTTACGTGTATCTCAGACATTATAGCAATGATGAAGATGGCAGGTGCTTTGTAACCATTTTAATGAAGAGGCTGAGCTTAAAACAGCATAAATGTCTATCAAAATGGAGACCCGCCAACTTGATTTAACAAATGTTTTAAAACACCTGCCAAACTTTGCAATTTGAATAATGTTTTCAAAGTTAAGTTTTATATTCATGAGACATTACACCTGCTAATGATTAATTAATGTAATTAACACATGGCATATTGCAATATTGGACCAACATATTCGGGTATCATTCATTACTTACATATTGCTTCATTAAGTATGTATAAATTGACATTTGCAGTCCCCAAAGGCCAGTGTAGCCATGTTCCTTCAAAGAGAAACAGAAATTGCGTTTGAAAAAAAAAAAGAAAGGCTTTCCTTATTCAGGGAGCTTCATGCACACAGGTTCAAGATCCTATCAGTCCTGAGAACATATCTATATTCATGTGCGATGTATTGGCTGATTAGTCATTCAGGTCTATACTGTGATTAACATTTCTCATCAGGGGCTAACACTTTGGTGTCACTAAATGCATCTGATTTTCCCTTTGTGTGTACTGAGTAGAAGTGTTAAATCGAACTGTCCAAACTATGATAAGGTCATAGATTCATTTTCCGGGGCAGGGAAGAGTAAACAAGACGCGGTCACAATAATTAAGGGCTCGTTCGCGCCCTTTGTGACACGCCAGGCCTCCGCGGGAATACGTCGTGTTATCCCCCCAGAGGGATCCCAGACATTTTTAATTTGAGCATTAAATAAAAAATAAAAAGGGGCTCATTAGAATCTGTGACTTCAAACACTAACTGCGAGCTTTGAAGACTTCCAGCTCATGCAGTATCCAAATTAAAGAGGAATATGCAGTTGCCGCGTGAGTGCACGTGTGTGCGTGTGTGTGTGAGCGTGTGCATGCCGTGTATAATTAGTTGTGATAAGGTATTGTACTGTGCAGGTGAGGTACGTCTCAGGGAATGACGTGAGAGGGAACGCTTTATTTCTCTCCCAGATCTTCAGACATCTTGACGGCCCCTGAAACAGACAAAATTACTCTAATGACCTGAAGACAAAACAGCACATAAAATCTGTCAATAACCATGAAAAAAATACACAATCCTTCATTGCGAAGATGCATGTATTTTGTTATTTCTGTGACGCAGAGACAGAAGTTCTTTCATATAGAAGCAAATCAGTTCATATTCTGTCAACATGCCCATTTTGTTGGCAGTGTAGTGAACTGAATAAGTGATTGAGGACTGTTCTTATAACTCAGGTTCAAATGGCAGGTAAGGTGCTGGTGTTGTTCCCTTTGAGGGAGGAACACAACCTGAGTCGTGTCAGTAAATATCCAGATGTACTAAAGGATAACCTGACTGCTGTGTAAGCTCCTCGAGATAAGGGCAAAAAAAAATACATTTAAGAAAATAAGTAAATAAAAGTTTGTGAATCAAACGCCCGAATCCACGGCTGAATACAATATCATGTTCGTGCCAAGAATGGCTAATGCCCCCACCTTAGATTATAAAACAGAACACTGCTTTCTGTTCTGAACACTGTTTCCTGTTCTGAACACTGCTTTCTGTTCTGAACACTGCTTTCTGTTCTGAACACTGCTTTCTGTTCTGAACACTGTTTCCTGTTCTGAACACTGCTTTCTGTTCTGAACACTGCTTTCTGTTCTGAACACTGCTTTCTGTTCTGAACACTGTTTCCTGTTCTGAACACTGATTTCTGTTCTGAACACTGTTTCCTGTTCTGAACACTGATTTCTGTTCTGAACACTGTTTCCTGTTCTGAACACTGCTTTCTGTTCTGAACACTGCTTTCTGTTCTGAACACTGTTTCCTGTTCTGAACACTGATTTCTGTTCTGAACACTGTTTCCTATTCTAAACACTGTTTCCAGTTCAGACACATCCCTTCTGCTCTTATGTTTTGAACAGCACATCATTAATTACTTTCACATTGCTTCTTAAATTATGCAAATCTGGCTGTGAAAACAGCCAGTTCCACCCGGTCGCATTTTTTTGTGTGCCAATCGGCTGAAATTACATGGAGCAGCGCCTGGTTAATAAAGGGCTGGAGACAATGACATCATTGATGGAAGCAATTTTGGGAAGCCAGTGAGAAACTGCCTTCTCTTTGGCCCTAAATAATACTCCACTGCGTTGAAGCCAGCGGGAGCTCGGTGCTGTAAGACATGCCATCTGTGGAAGGAGCAGTTAACCCTTTGAAGAATAGGGTTTTTTGGAATGTTTTCTCTTTTTTTTTTTTATTCTAATTTGGTGTTCTAGAACTCAAATTGTTTTCAGTCGTGATTGTTACATGAGCATTAGAATGTTCGGTTAAGAACATTCTAATCACGTATTTGTGTTCTTACAATTTAAAGGGTTTGAGCTCTTGAAACAGTGTGTATGGCTCTCACAGCACGTGCAAAGAGTAGAGTTGCAGAGGAGACACGGTGTTACGAGCAGGAGGAAAACCCACTTCCACAGACACCAACAGTGACCTATTTTTCTCAGTTAAAATCCTCTAAATGCATTTTGTTTGCTGTGGATGTGAGTTACTGAATTGCAATAAGACAATAATAAATAGGCAGGCCTAATTTATTCATTTAGTTACTGTAGCTACCACGCTAACTTTATCACAGTGAAAAGCAGAAGTAAAGGAACGGATTTGTGGTTGCAGAAACCATTGTGGCTATGCTTTCTTGCTGCATGTCCTCTTTTGGCCATGATACAGGAGATTATTAAGGATCATTTAAAGAGACAATAACTACTGATAATAACTACCTCCGAGTCAATTATCAGATGACAAAAGATAACTAAGACAGCATCTGCTATGCTAATGCATCTGTCCATGGCATCAATATTGATGGGTGGTAGCGGGTAGCAGTGTAGCGTGCAGGTTAGTGGACTGGGCCCATAACTCTGAGATTGCAGGTTCAAATCCCAGTGGGACACTACTGTTATACTCCAGACTAAACAATGTAACCTGAATTACAACAATACATATCCAGCTTTATAAATTACTTGTATGCAAGATGTGTATGGTGCGGTGTATAAAAGGCATCTACTGAGTATTCCAAAGAGTTAATGCTGCATATGTGATGTCTATGTGTGCGGTTTTGAGATTTAAACACAATTAGTCATAACCGAGCGATGTTTTTTTTTTTTTTTACATAAGAATACATTTCTGGCATTGGGCGGACGCGCTCATCCAGAGCGACTGTGATATTCGAGCAATGCATGCTCAGGTAATCGATTAAACAAGCCGATTTACTAAAATAAATGCTATAAGTCAATTAATTGTGCCGCGCAGTTTCTTTCTCCATGTATATGAATGTGTATGTCTGTACTAGTGTACTAGTGATGCCTGGATCCCGGTATTTTCCATCACAATTCTTTTCCATTCCCGGCCGGGAGTGACGTCAGGAAACCCAGAAATTTAACATGGGCAATGCAGATAAATAACTCTTGCATTATATAATTAAGTACAATAAAATAATCAATATATGAAGTTTATTTTCAAAATGCAGTATTCACCATTTGAAAAAACTGACGCCTACTCATGACTGCTTATTGACAAGCGAAAACTCGGTAACTGATTGCACTTTAGAGCAGTTTAGAGCACGTTTAGAGCACGTTTAGAGCATGTGAACGTTGCTAGCATATAGAACATAGAAGATCAATATAGGCTACCTGCTGTAAACGTGGAGAGCAAAATCATGTCAAGCTACATGTGGGAGAATTTTGAGAAACTTAATACTAACGAGGCAAAATGGCGGGGTTTTTTTTATTGTAAATTAATTTCAGAGAAAAGAATAGGCTACTATAATTGCGACTAGGCTACCACTACAGGGCAATCATGGCAGGGGTGCCAATAATTGTGGCACACATGGTTTTGTTAAAAATAATTATTTCTTGATGACAGATTTTTTTTTCTCTTAATAAATTTACTTCAATTAAAGGTCTTTCAAATTTTTTTAGTGTGACATTAAGCTAATTCACCAAACCCTTTTTACTCATCTTTACCAGGGGTGCCAATAATAGTGGAAGGCACTGTATTACTCACATTCTCAGTTCTTGCAGCAAAAACCTCGATTTTTAAATTTAGGTTTTATTTTTTTATTGGCTTGTTATAAACGTGAGACATTTCTGCATAACACACGTTACTTTATTTCTAAATTTCTCAGTTTTGGGCATTCACCGCCGAAACCCTCGACATTTCAAAGAAGAGGGTAAAATGTATAGGCATTACTTTATTTTTTTGGGGGGGAAGGCGTTTGCCTGTAGACCTAAAGCCTTTTTGTCGTGAACAGTTATAGCCAATGTTAATACTTCTCATGATGGTTCAGGTAGGCCTAATAGCCATATAGCCTTTGTTTAGATGTCCGAAGTTCCAAAGCAGCCATAATTTTGTACAGACAATATCTTGCTTTCATAAATAAAACATCTTTGAAAAACAGTTTGTTGTTATTGATATTCAAGAATCTCAGCCAATAGTACGCTAGTGGACAATGCCATGTTGTTTTTTATGGCATATGGATGCCGGTAGCCTGTAAACCAATAAGCAGGGTTGCACATTTGATAATAGCCTACTAGAACGCCCCTGTTTTTTTTAGACGGGATTTTCCGGGAAACCCGAGAGGAAGGTGTTATAATCCCAGGTTTAAAAATAGCAAATTTTCTGTAAAATATTAAACACTAGTCTGTACATAATACTGTTCTGTAAAACATTTGGGAAATGAACGCTTCTGGCTGCTTCAGTACCCTGAAGCAGCATCACCACCCCCCCCCCCCCCTTCTTTTTGCATTTTGCATTTCGCCATAATTATCATCTCCTTTTTGGGAATCGGAAAGCAGAGCTCCCCCCCTCAGGGCTCTGAGCGACTGAACTTCTGCCGGGGCCAGTTCATTAACACTGCGGTTAGGGAAGAAGACCCGTGATAAACCCGCCATGCGGCCGCGCCGCCATAATGAAGACTCGGTTACATCAGACAGAGGGCGAGGGCGAGCTACGTCTGATCAGCCCGCTCCTCACGCTCGCCGTGGATGTTAATCAGTGCCAATCACAGCAGCCGCTAATATTCCCCATGAACCCTCATTACGGGACCGCACTCCAGCTTCTACACGCAGACAGCTCATAAACTGTGCAGAAAAAGGTAAGAATTAGCTGGTGGGGTGGGGCTTCATTAAAGCTTTGTCGAATAACTAACTATACGGTGAGAAACTTCCACAAACTGTTTTTTCGTTCACAGCACTGCAGGTGCCACTTTTATTAATCAAAAACACAAGCCAACACATAGTCGCAGTAGCAGTAGTAGTAGCAGTAGTTGTTGTTGTAGCAGTAGTAGCTAGCAGTAGTAGTAGTTGTAGTAGCAGTAGTAGTAGCAGTAGTAGTAGTTGTAGCTAGCAGTAGTAGTAGTAGCAGTAGTAGTTGTAGTAGTAGTAGTTGTTGTAGTCGTAGTAGCAGTAGTAGCAGTAGTAGTAGTTGTAGTAGCAGTAGTAGTAGCAGTAGTAGTTGTAGTAGCAGTAGAAGTAGTAGTTGTAGTAGTAGTTGTAGTAGCAGTAGTAGCAGTAGTAGTAGTTGTAGTAGAAGTAGTAGTTGTAGTAGCAGTAGTAGTAGTTGTAGTAGCAGTAGTAGTAGAAGTAGTAGTATCCTTATTATACATCACCAGGTTTATCACTACAACATTAGTGAAATGCACTATTTAATAAAATAAATAAAACATTTAAAAAATGGACATTCCAAAAATTTGGACATAGGACATGGCTCTGTTTAATCTGTTTTTGTTTATTTTCCAAACAGTGTTTTTGCCTTCAATACAGGGCCCTAGGCATTTTTAGACAAATATTCAAAAAAACATTATGGTTCAACAAATATTATTATACACTTGCTTTAAGAATATGTTTTTATTTTTTATAACCGACATTCTTTACGAGATGTCATTCTGACAGTTGTCTTAAGAATTCAGCTAAAATAAAAGTGGGCCTTTCCAAACAGTTGAAAACATCTGAAGCGATAATGCAATTTAAAAAGATGGTTTTGTAGTCGGCTATTTATGACACAGCAAACTATAAATGCAATGAATCCCTCAAACAGTGAGTTTTTAGAACTGGTAGTTTTGTTAAGCCAGTCACTCCAAGCCAGAGCACAAATGACAAACAGCCTATTTCAAGACACAGCAACCAGCTACAGTGCATATATTATTCAAAGCTCTATATTAAAGTGTGGGTGAAAGAAAGCGATAAAGTCTCTGGTTATATCACAGCTTAGAAAGAAGCAGGATTCCTCTTTTTTATCAACATTTAAAATGTACATTTCTTTAACATTTCTAAAAGTAGAATACTTGATTATAACCTATCTGAAAAAAATAGATAATCAATGCATCTCCTGAGGGGATGTTTTGTAGTTGTGCTATAAGGTAAGTGCTCACACTCTGAGCGCAGTTCTTAAACTAATGTACAACCAGGGGTCGATTTGAAAGGGGGTGCAAGAGTATGCAATCCCCCCTGTTAAAAATAAAACATTTGACAAAAACCCACCCACTTTGTAAAACCGCCATCACCACTTTCCATCCCCCTTGCTTAAATGGTTATCTGTGATATCACAGATCCCACCATCCCCCTAGAAAAAAATTATACAATCTAATTACCCAGAAGTCCCCACTGAGCACTTCTGATTTGTCGGCCTTTGTTTCCGTCTACTTGGGTTTGAAACCAAAGCCTGTGGGGAGCAGACTTAGGGATGTGACTGCAAGCAAAACCCGAGGAAGTCATAGCGGGAAAATGCGCCATCGTTTGTTGGGGTACGTGCTCGGATAGGTGCTCATTATAAACACAAAGAGGACAACTGATTTTTGCGGTAAATATGATTGTGGAAGAGTTTTAGAAGAAGTTGTATATCTATCCTGCCAATTTCCTGTTCCCTGTTCATCTAAATCCACCAGCTGAGACACTGGTTGGCTGCTCTTTAAGTACTGTAATCTCTGTATATTTGCCTAAAGTATAAGTGTGAATGTCAAACCTTTCACTCAAACTATTACAAAACACAGCCTTATTAAATTATTAAACGGCTCATATACTTAGTGCCCCTCTTCATCGACTACCATCTTCACTGACCACAAACAACTTGTGGAATGTCAAGTTTCCTCAAAGGGAAGAAGACCTCGTTTGTGAATAGTTTTTTTTTTTCCGTTTGCATGAGGGATTATGAGCTGTCAGTCAACTGGGGAGAAAGCAGCACCTCCATGGCTGAAGTTGTTAAGTTCAAAAACCTGCTTTTCTCCAGTGTGCTGTGCTGTTTACATTGCCTGGCATTTAACTCCACCACCCCGCCCCCCCCCCCCCCCCCCACACACACACACACTGACCAAGTGAATCTTAATTTAATTGTCTCACAGAGATAAGTTCTCAGGTTTCGTCATGGTCACACTGCATAGGAGATTTTATTGGGGGAGTGGGGGGGTGGGATGTGGCACAGAAAACAAAACTGGCAATAGTTATTCTCTTTTTTTGGGGGGGTTGGGGTGTTGATCAGGGCATGAAATTAACTTTTTCACACACTAGTGAAGTGGCTTGTGCATAATTTTTTTTTTTATCACCAGCCATTTTCAACATTTTACCAACCACATTACCTTTTTACAATATAACACAACCTGGTTGGTTACCTGCCAAAGTGGCTGCTAGAGTCCGAAATCGTACCAGCCACAATCTAAATTTCCCCAGAATTTGGCTGGTGGCGGGTGGTAATTTCACACCCTGTGTAGTGGTTCGTGGCTGTTTATTATTTTATTTTTTTTGCGGTTCTCGTCCTGCTTTCACGATTGTTATCAATCTGATTTTTCCCACGTTCCTTTTTGGGGTTTGCCGTCCTCATTATTGTTTTCACCTGTGCTTCTACCGGCGAGGTATTTAGGTTCCTCACTTCCGGTTCTTCGGTGCTTGTTTGTCTTTCGACATTGCATTCGAGCCAGGTATAGCAGGTACTAGCGACCTCCTGATATTAAACATTGTTTATGTTCACGAGGGACTTGCTATTAGCTTTTAGTCAGGTATAGGATTGTTTCCTCCTGTTATCGTTCTGCGCTATTTATTCTGTCCATTACTGTTCTCTAGAAGACAGTTTTTCTTTGGACTTTTGTTTTTGGTTTTACACTCTTCCGGCTCTGAGCTAAGGTAGCCTAAGGTGTTTTTTTGTTTGCTAGATTTCCCGTTCTAGCTCATTAAGTGAGCTCAAGAGATTTAGTTGGTATTTCACTAGTTTACTAGTTTCCCCGTTTTAGTGGGTTGATTATCGTTTATTGGCTGTTAGCCTTAAGGAATTAAGTTCCTGTCTTTCCTTTCTTTTAAAAAAAATCTCTCTCCCTATTATTGGTCCTCACGGTTGTGAGCTGACTTCTTCTGATTCCCCCACCTTCACGTTTGAATCTCCGAACCATTATAAACCCATTACACCCTGGTGTTGATGCAGAGTGGTGGGGAGCCTGTGTGTGTGTGTGTGTGTGTGTGTGTGTGTGTGTGAGGGGGAGTGTATTTCCCCTGTTCAGGTGTGTGTAATAATACCAGGGGGTGAGAGCACTCTAGAGAATAATATGTCTCCTGTCTGGGAAATTAATGGGGGTCCCCACACGCATTATTCAGGGGAAACCTGTGCTTGGTTATGGATTTTTAAAAGTAACACTTGATCTCACTTTCATTTTTAACTTTTGGCAACTTCAGGTTGGCTTTAAGTTACCCATACCAATGTGTATGTGTTAAACCGCACTGTCTGCCTTTTGTATGTGGTTCTGCATCCCCCTTGTGATGTTCCAGAAGCCCGGTGACTCGTTAAAAAAAGAAGGCCAGTAGTGTCGTGTGTGTGGCCAGGCTTGGAAGTCAAGGCAAAGTTTGACATACACAAAACAATAAGGTGATGTTGACTGAGTTTTGTTCCGGCTGCGCCGGCCGCATGCGTTGCACGGCAACACCGCATTGTGTTCTGTGACACAGGGGAGCCATTGACTCAAACTAAGATATGGATGAAATAAGCGGGGA
The DNA here is from genome assembly GCA_022702515.1 of Ilyophis sp. 1 JC-2022. Taxonomy (NCBI): domain Eukaryota; kingdom Metazoa; phylum Chordata; class Actinopteri; order Anguilliformes; family Synaphobranchidae; genus Ilyophis; species Ilyophis sp. 1 JC-2022. The sequence continues at coordinate 9,124,036 of CM040395.1, forward strand.
GATTGAATTCAAAGTGGAGGACTACTGTGCGTGCTGGGTGAACTGTTCTTTTCTAATTACTGCGACTGGCGAGAACCCGTCTCCTGCTGTTTTATTCGCAATAAAAGGCAAAAACTCTCTGAGACTCTATATTTCTGTATTTAAAAAAGAAAACGTGCAGAAATGTAATGTTATTTTTATCGTATTTACCTTTTTTTGGGGGGAGGGGGGGGGGCTGGTAGTTGCTATGCTATCATGGCAGAATCAGCGTGATCTTAATTACACAGTGAAACCAATGTGCCTTTGGACATACAGTAGACAGTTAGCTAAGCACACAGATATTGCTTTGTATTCCTCTTAACTTGCAATGTTATCAGTGAATGGGGCAGAGTTGGTGATCCTGTTGTATTCGTCTAATGTAAACACCCGTTTGCTACTTCTAGAAATTTACAGTGTATGTTACAGGGAGAACTGACGTGCAATAATCGCTGTATCAAATACGGATATTTCTAACGGTGTCAATACTTCGTCCTTCCTGCGAATTTGTGAGTTATTCTGTACGCCTCTCTGAAGAGCCAGGCTTGATTAATCAGGAGAAGCTGCACTTATTTCCTCCTTCTCACCGTGTGACACAGCTTTGCTAAAGGGCGTGTCAGGGGCAGCTGCCTTTCAGCGTTCTGTTTTATCTGCAGGCGGGGGGAAATTATAACGAACAAAACAAAAAGAACGAAGGAAGGAAGAAAAGAAGGGAAGAAGGAAAGAAAAAGAAGATAAATTATGCTTGCATAATATTCAGCTGCAGAAAGTCTGGGAGATTTCATTGTTGTCTTTAAACAATAATCTTATTACATGACTGTGTCTCCTCAGTAATTATGCTAATTTGTGAAACGTTAGCAGCTGCTGCTGCCGGTACATCATCAGAAACAGATTGTAAATATGAACATGTATCTCCTTAGATTTAGTTTTCATCGTAACGCTTTTCAGCAGTTTAAACAGCGAACTGGGCAATTTCCATACGAAAGTCACACGTGAAACTTAAAACAAAGGCTCAGAATTGCATCTGATCATAGAATACAAATATATGGCTTAATATGCATGTGGCACCATTTTTGCTCTAAATTCCCATTTGATGTTTTTTTTTCGAAATTCGTACAGGCCTCATATTATCTTCACGGGTTCTTAATTAATAGGGTAGGACAGTTTTATTTGTATGTATAGTCAGCAAGATGCATGGCTGCACTGGAGGCAGAGACTGGAGGGAGTTGCTTTCAGCGCTTTCTGCCCAAGCAATTTTAAAATCTAATGGGGAATTGTCTGGGCTGTGACCTTCTGTCGTTTCTCTTATTTGGAAATACAAGACAGCGGCCCACATGGGCTAAAGGGCAGAATCACGTCTCTAACATGCTCCACTGTACCAATTAAAGAACTGACCGTCAATGCCGTGTGACCAAGTTCTGTGACAGTCGCCTTTATTACATTGGGTACATTTATGATTTATGGAGGCTTTACTTAACCCCCTATACTTACTGTCCAAGCTCTTAATGAGGTGTCTCCATAAATCCATGGGTGCTTAAAAGGAGCCCTAAAACGACTGTGTTTGGACAGTCCAAGGAGTGCATCTGATTAGATTCTGTCTGGAGCGCACTGAGCAGGGTACCGAATTCAGCCCATGCTGCTTATCCAGTTAGATCCAATTAGATGCACTTACAGGTAGGTGGCAAAGTCAGCTCAATAACATGCTGAAAATAACCAAAGAATAAGGAAGATACCATTCAAGGAACCCCCCTTCTCGCCTCCTCCTGTACAGCATTGGTTTGTTCCACCAAATTCCCCACAGAGGTCACACTTGCTAGAATACCATCCCCCAAGTTTTTTGAAGGAAGAAGACAAAGGGAATTCCTGTGTCTTTAGGGCCATCATGTCCTGTTATTCTCTAAAATAGTGCATATTAAATTAATATTAATAAACCTTATCTCTTTAGCCGGAGGCCAGATCATCACTTTTTGCTTCGGAGTTTTGGGAACTTTTGGAGGCATCCATGAATAATTATCTTCCGAGTTTGATTTTAACAGCTCTATTCATTATTATTGCTTTAAGTGGAAACTGTAAACGTTTCTCTTGGAATCTGATGAGGCAGCCTGCTCCCGATTAAAACGTTCTAAATCCCATTTTCTCTGCCGATTATTCACTTTGGGCACTTGTCAAAAAATACCTTTGTTTTAATTATGACACTACTAAACAAAAACCACACAAAATAGAGCTCTGCTCTGCTTAAAGACATGGCTAAACGTTCTGTTTTAAATGTAAATTTTTAAAACTTTTTTTTCCAGAATCATTGATGCCCTTATCCTTATCTGTATGCTCTGATGACCAAATGTGGCTTTACACAAAGGGAAAGCGTGTCTACATGACACAAACTAATTAAATCTTTCTCTTGCAGGCAGCTGTTGATGGAGAGCACAGTACATTGATTCCTGCCCACCGCAATTACGCAGAAAGGGAGAGAACTGGCAGAGCCGTGCACCCGGGCCGCCCTGGCACAGTTCCCCCGCTGCATTGTCACGCCCACCGAGAAATATGTGACAAGGAGCCGCCATTAAATTCATGGCAAAACCGTGATGCAACACTGCCAAGGACTGATTGGGAAAATAAGAAAGATTTGTGGTCATGAGGGGAATCTGAAAGAGGGAGGGGGGTAAAAAGACGAATGCTGAAAAAAAGATGAATGTGATTTCTGTTTTCTATGAGTCGGGGGGGGCGATGAAAATGGGACATTTAGTGTGGTGCATGTGGGCTGTTGTGAAACCCGAATCCCACTACGAGAAAATTCTGGATTAGAGGCGAAATATTTGCGCAATATTCCTTATCTCTCTGCCACATTCTCCCGCTGACCTTGGGGAGCTGAAGACTAGCGCAATATCCTTTAAGAAGTTTAAGATGGTCGCGTCCTAACAGACTGTGGGTTTGGATAAATCTGAGTGTTCAGACCTATCAGAAACGGGTCTTGCTTTTTAGAGTTTTTTTTAGGGTTCAAATTGATCAGAAACGGGTCTTTTACTTACAGTTACAGTTTTTTTCGATTGCATAAACACTAAAATCAAAAGTATTACACAATTATCAAAACCTTACACTCAAGGAGCAAAAAATCGGCCCAGATTTGCACCACTATAAGCACAATGTCAGCCTCACACTTTTTGCAAAATAATACACACAGTGATTTGCAAAACACTAAACACACTTGTATACATTAGACACAGAAGTATATCATTATGTCACTTCCTTGCAATTCCAAAGCACTGACAGTCAAATTACCACACCTATGAGCCAATTGGTTAAACACAGCCATCAGGTGCGCAAACACATGATTGCTTAATTGTAGACACACCAATCAGGTTTAAGCACTATACACATGCAGCAGGTGAGTTCACCTGTCTTCAACCAAAATGGAAGGAGTCAGAAGAAGAAGAGTGAGGGTGAGAGGGGGAATCCACGGAGAAGGAGAAGGAGGAAGAGGAATAGGCGGAGGCCGTGCCAGAGGTAGAGGCCGAGGTGGAGGTAGAGGAAGAGGAAGACCTGAAGCAGGAGGAGAACATGCTCAAAGAAGAAGAGGACCAAATTTATCAAATGAAATTCGCGCAACACTAGTTGACCATGTCGGGAACCACGGATTGACGCCAAATCTTAGCAGATATACAGTGGCATCTGGCATTAGGACATTTCGACAAGAAAACTGGTTAAAAAAAAATCTGTCTACAGTTACAGTAATCAGCTGCTTATTGTATGCACCATATCAGCACTTTTGATACCCCTTCCTGTGACATTTTATAGTAGGCTACATGTATTTTTTTCTACATAGAATTGAGAGTCGAGAACGACAAGGAGGAAGGGGGCCCATATTCACGCAAGAACAAGAGAGAGAGATCATAAACATGGTTTTGGCCAATAATGCTATCAGGCTCAGAGAAATTCAAGCCAACATTATCGGTGACCATGCCATTTTCAATAATGTCTCGGTCAACACTGGCACGCATCCTGAAAAGACATCAGGCTCAAATGAAACTGGGATATGTTTTGTTGTGATTCTCCATGTTGACTGATTTGGGTATATGGAGAGAAATAAATTGTATTTTCATCAGTCTGCAGCATTGGTCTTGTGTATTGTTTAGTGAATTTATTGTATATTTGCACTTTTTCTGTGTACTTCACTTACAGTACTCTAATCACTGAGAAGTAGAATTGCTAAAAGTGTTTTAGGTAAGCAACAGCAGTGTGGAACTGGTTCAAACATAATTAAGTCATATGAAATGTGTGTGTTTCATATGGTAACAAAATATGGTTTTGATAAATTAGTGTATAGTTTTTACAAGAGTGTTTCATTTTGCAAAAGATCTGAGGTGTTCTGCTAATTGGGTGTGTGGTTGTGCTAATTGTGTGTAGTGTTTTGAAAAACCGGGCCCTGTTTTCAAAATCGTGCTTAAGCAATCGAAAAAAACTGTAAATGTGCGTGTGTGTGTGTGTGTGTGTGTGTGTGTGTGTGTGTGTGTGTGTGTGTGTGTGTGTGTGTGTGTGTGTGTGTGTGTGTGTGCGTGTGTGTGCATGTTCATAGGCGGTTCACTAACACTCGGTAAGTTAAAGGTAACGTTAGGTATTTATTGAAATAAGGCCTTTCCCTTCAGTTGCAGGTAAAGGGATGGCAGTTTGAGATGGAGTTCAGCTTTGAAGTGTGAATCTATGGCTCTCCTGGTAATGAACCCCTACGCTAAACAACTTAGCCTCTGATGTTCAAAGGGGTTCATTTGGTTTAGCCTAATTTCTTTGCAGCTGTGTAAGGTTGTAATGGACAACAGACGCATCGAGGAACTTGAAACATCCAGAATTGGTGTTGAGGATTATTATTTCTATTTGCATAGTAGACGATCCAGGGCAAATGAAACAGCTTACATTTGTACATGTTTTCAGTTCATACAGACGGATATATTACCGAAGCAATTAAGGTTAAGTAGACTGTACCCACAGACACGACAGCTGTACCCCGCCTGGGATATTATCCTGCAACCTTGAATTAAAAGCATGTTTTTCAGTGTCAGGTTTCAGTCAAGTCATCCATTTAACGCAAGTCATTAATTTTTTTGATAAATGGTTACATACTTGCAGTTTTACCTTTACACTATTGTTCTTTGGGGGCTAAGTATAAAAATGTGGTTTTCATGCAAAAAACACCACCAGTTTAAAATAAACAAAAATTTTGTTTTTCTCGAAATTGTGGGCTTTAGAAAAAGACTCTTCAATTAGTTGTGTCATTGCCAAGGGTCGGATACTCTGCACCGCATTGGCCTATATTGCCACCCCTGGTCAACAAGGCACCTGTGATATCCTCCTAAGACCCAGGGTGCGTCCCAATAGTCGAAAAATGCACACTTCCTTTCTCCACTACCACCTCCTCTACTCCGTGCCCCGGAAACGGATCTTTGTGTTGTAATCTAATGTCGCTGATTACATCTTAATTACGTATTAATGGTTACATATTAATTTAATGTCTCGACGCAAACCGCAATGCCAGGTACATTGTATACTGAACATGCAAATAATTGTACTCGAAACGTTCACAGTTTTGCATACTTCCGGGTAGGAGAGGAGTGGTAGAGGGGGAGTGGAGGAAAGGAGGTGGGGAGTGAAGAATATTGGGACGCACCCCAGCCATTCATTTTTGTCTCCTGTAGGAGACATGAGTCTCTGGTCTTAATCTCAAGAACCATGTTATACTATGTTAAAACCTACACTACAAGGGTCATTCAATAGAAATAAAATAAATAATATTGTTGAAAATCTTATTCTGTTTTTGCTGCAACATCCAAGATACTTGTATTATTTAAAAAAACAATAATATTAATAATAATAATAGTTTATAATAATGTTTTTGCTGGGCCTCAGGAGGAGCCTGGGGCAGCGGTGTAGTTACTATGCAGCCGGCAGACTACTACCTCGAATCCATATCCGGTCCTGGTGTTCTTTCTCCCAGGTAAGTAACTAAAAATGCATGGGTTCTCATTGGCCAGACTGCCTTCACACCTGACTCCCAGGTAAAGGGAGGGTGGAAAACCATGATTTTAATAACGGGGGGGGGGGGGGGGGGGGCTAGTGGCAACACGCATTTCAGAGGAAGCACGGCCTAGCGCGCGCTCTCCTGAATTGATAGAGGGCGTCCGATCTGTAGTCCGTCTTTCCGTCATACCTCTGAATAATGCAACTATGAACAAAGCATGCAACAACGTCCCTTCAGTGAAAGCGGCACTGGTAATGTTGCTCGAGAAAACAGAGAAGTGATGCCTGCTTGGATACGTAGGACATAGGAGGGCGCACAGCATTCAGTTTGAATCGGAGTGTGCCGTCGACAGAGCTCGGCGTCGGCAGCAATTCACGTTCTGCAGACTCGAAGGCAGCGACATCAACTCGGAAGGGAATCGTCGCCTCTTCCCACTGTGGAACTGATTCTCCCGGTGCCAATGGGGATTATTCAATTATACAAATAGATGTGTGTTAATTGTGTCTAACCGGGATGGCTGCAGGACCCAAACTAATAACACGTTGTTACCCATCTCCCTTGCTCTTGCCTTGATTTTAATGATCTCATTAAGATTCCCTTTCCTTATTCCACTGCAATCACTCTCTATTATTTATGTATTATTAGCGCATTATTTCTTTTGCTAATTCTCGGCTGTGGGCTACGAATTGTCATGGTGACCGCAAATGCCTCGATGTGCTGCCTGCAGGTGCTGTGCGAGTCAAGACGAAGGCAAAAGATTCCCAAATCGATAACCACATACCTTTGTCTGGGAATTTTAGAGAGACGTTGTGTCCTTCCCTACCACCATCAGAGAACCTTTCTGCATATACCGTATGACTGATCTTTAATTATTTTTATTTCTTGGCTGAAGTGATTTGGGGGTGGGGGGGTGAGTCATTATGTGGTGATTGATGTGAGTGGCGCAGAGGTAACCTGGATCCAGTCAGACATTTTTTTTATAAATTCCAGTGCCTGCTTTTTCTTCAAAAACTGTTTAGAGAGGAGAGCAATCAACTGAGAATATTTAACTGTGAGTCAAGTTGAAGTTAAGGCCAAATGTTAATTCAATACAGGACTGTCTGTGACTGTTATATTTTCATGGACGCTTCACTGGTTAAGGCAGAGGTTCTCAAACGTCCTGGGGACCCCTGTGTATGCTGCTTTTTGTTCCAACCGCAATTACAATCCCAGAATTTTAACAAGCTGTTCATTTTCCTTAATGAGACACTTTTCATGTTTTGAGGCATTATTTACTCTCGTATGCCATATTATGTCAGAAATACGTAGCTATGCATGCCATGAAGAGTATTATTCCCATATTCACATAGTGCTTATTGTGTTATATTGCCAACAATGAAATGAAAACAGGTCATTTTTAAATCAAAGATGCCGCAAATGATAACGAGCCAAACCTGCATTGTGTTAATAAGTTTAAAAAAACTAATAATAAAAAAACTTAAGCATGTGTTCAACAACCTTAATTAAGAAAATAAATTGGCTGTAACAAAAACCTACACATACAGGTGCAACCAAAATATAAAATATGATACTTTAAAAATATGTTAAAGCAAAATATTCTAATTTTCTGAGACACGGAATTTTGGGTTTCATTAGCTGTAAGCCATAATCATCAAAATTACAAGAAATAAAGGCTTGAAATATTTCACTCTATGTGTTATGAATCTATATAATATATGAGTTTCACTTTCTGAAATGAGTGACAAAAAATATTGAACTTTTTCACTATATTCTAATTTTTTGAGCTGCACCTGTACACAAGGGTCCCCGGGTCCGAGCTTGAGAACTACAGAGTTAAGGCGATGTTACTGCAATATGAGCCCTGAACAAAAATACCCTCCAAAAAAATAAATAAAAACTGCAATTGTGTGGTGTTACCCAGGCCCTCTCTGTGCAATACAACACCTGCAGCCCTTTGATATGCTGGAAAATTAAAACCATAGAGGTTGTCTCATCACCTGGGACCTTCAAATATTTATGCAAAACCCAGCCAGAGCTTTCCGTCACCATGTTTGTGCAACAGATGTGACAGCAGAAGATTAAGCCAAACCGCAAAACAAAGTTAACCGTGTGTCTACTGTGGATGGCAGTGTGGCGGTGGGGCGGTCGGGCTGAGGGTGGGGGAAGACATTCCGTGCGACGTATCGCTTTGTCATTCCTCGGGAGACGTTTGTAGACATCAGCGAAAAAAAGGCAGACGCCGTGCGGCCGTGCCCGTCACGCGTCCTCAGTGTCACAGGAAGTGAGCTCGCTCCCACGGGGGGACGGCGGATAAACACAGAGACGAGGCGCGGCTTTCTGGGGACGGGTCCCGAAGACGAGGGTGTGTGCGCGGCATCGAAATGTTAGCCTGTCTGCACTAGAGGCAGTGGCTGCCTGGAATTTCCCCCAATGGAATTCTTTTCTGCTGTGTTGATTATTTCAGTGTGGCTTCTGTGCTTCACTAAAAAAAATATATAGAATTTTTTTTGTTTTTTTGTTATGTTTTTAGGGCTTAGACCTTTTTTGCATGTTTTCCCCTCTTTCTCACCTCTTTTTCCATTCTTCCTGTCTGTATACAGCAGTGGTCCCCAATCCTGTTCCTGGAGATCTACCGTCCTGTAGGTTTTCACACCAACCCTAACAAAGCACACCTCATTCAACAGCTTGAGATCTAGTTGAGCTGCTAATTACTAGACTCAGGTGTGCCACAGTAAGGTTGAAAAACCTACAGGAAGGCAGATTTCCAGGAATAGGGTTGGGGACCACTGCTGTAGACAGACAGGAAGAATGGGAGCGAGAGAAAGAGGGAAAGACATGCAGAAAAGGTAGCGTGGCCGGATTCAACCTGTGATGTCATGGATCGCATGTGGTGATGAGCATGTGGACGGTGCTCTTACAGGCTACGCCACCGAGACACCCCGGTTTTTTGTACTATACCCTATCAGTATGAGTCCAAATGTTTTCATGTTGGCATGAGTGAGCGTTGCCAACCGACTAACTTGACACAGAAGTACCAGGGAGTTTTTTCTTCTCAGCTCCAGCCTGCTCCAATATGCTTACCAATGCATATGCTTTCTGGGGGAGGACCCCCAGACCCCCGCTACTTCGTCCCCCCCCTTGTGCCCCACCAACATCTCTTCATGCCCCCCAAAATTAAAGCAGTCTAGAAACGGCCCTGGTAGACAGTGGGGGGGGGGGGGCAAACAAAATATATAAAACTCAATTTTCAAACTGGAACTCATTAAACTGTCACTTTTGAAGTTTAATCATCAGCCAGACTATAGACCTGCTCTCTTGCCCATTGTGCTTATAGGTTGGCCTATCTGACCATAATAATGCTAAGTGATCCAATAGAATTGTGTCTTTGCCTATGAATTATTGGTGACCACAGTATTCGCATTTCATATGTAACAGACGGTTGAAAATTAATGTGATAGAATAAAATAGAAACACACGTTTTTTTTTTATTGTCGTTCAAATCCAAAACCATATGTTAGTCCAACAACCACAAATCCGTATGCGACTGCAAAAAAAAAAAAAGAAATGTAAAAAAAAAAAAAAGAAAAAAAATGAAGAGAGGCCAAAACACATGGATGTTTAATGACGGTTATAAAACACAGAGAAGGCATTACATTTTGGGGTGTAATTCTGAGGGAACGCATTAGCTTAATGTGATAGATTGAGCTTAATTGTAGCCTCTGGCTGCAGGAACTTTCAAGAGCAAGGTTGTGGGGGGAAGGGGGGGGGGGGGCTGACTTGCAGCTCAGTGCTGTGAGACGTCTCTGTGACCTTGGTACGTTTTCTGTCCTGTGGAAGTCACCTTTCTCTCTCGCTGTTCCATTAACCCTTTGAAGAGTAGGGTTTTTTTTCCCCACAGCAAAGCGTATTTGTGGTTGATGCCAATGCTGCATTCGTTTATTCATTTCCAACTAGGAATCCCGATATCCGACTAAATGTAGGAAACGCCCTTTCAACTAGGAGTTTCATGTCGGAAATCAGGGTTCGAGAAATCAACCCCGACCTCCCGACTAGGAAACTTGACATCATATCATCATGGCAGCTCACACCACGACCCAATGGTCTAAAAACAAACATTACTTTTAGACGAGTTTAGCTTTTAAAACACTTCAACTTTCGTTTTTCAGCATGAAACTACTACTATTGCATGGATTGTGTCCATTAAGCAGAGGTTCAAGATCAATAAAGATTTTTGCATTTTTTAAATTGATGTCAATGTGTTATCTATTTTAGTAGCCTAACTCAAAGTATTTTGATTAGTTTTTTTGTAGATTGAGACTACTTTGAGCAAGAATTGGTGAAATGTAGTTAGAAATTATATTTTCATTAACTATGATAGATTACACTGATAAGTTGATTTAAAATCAGTTACGTTGATTTCCATTGTTAACATCAACATTGTTTCAACATTATTTCAATGCATTGATTCAACGTAAACTCGGATGAGCACCTGGACGCAGAATCGTCCAACATTGAATCAATGACTAATCTTATGTTAATTCAACATTAATTCAATGTTTCCTTGCTATCTGGGAAGTTTGGCTTGGTGGTGCTCATTTGAATTTCCTGTCTTTTGCGGCTCTTGACCAAGCCAAACTTTTTGAACAAGCAGGTATGTCTATAATGCATATATTGTCGTACTAATGTGCAATGTTTGCACCTACATGAGGTTCAGATAGTAAGGCAAGTTATCTGAACGACACAAGCACTCTAATTCTAATCGCTATTCCAGTCTCACAGTCTATATACAGCCCTCTTTACACAGCGTATAGTTTTAAATGCCATGTAAATTGAACCTGGAAATCAACAAAATATAATGTTAACTAACCATTTTTTTCTCAATTGAAACCAAACTAAGTGTGAAACCCAATTTTGAAAGTGTTGCACTTGTTCCTGCCCTTGGAGCCACTAGACATCAAATTAGTCAAGAAAACGTTGGGAACGTCAGGGGAACGTCGGTAACGGCAAAGAAACGTTGGCAATTTGCACTGCACAGTTAAAATTCCTTCTTTTCTTTTCTTTTTTTTTTAATACAAGAGAACAATGTATTTCTAAATGCTCTTCCTGCCAACATGTGGCTTACTTCCTGGGCTGGAAATTGTCCAATAGCTTAGAACAGTGACTCAAGGGTGGGTTAATTATTAATCTCTTACAATGCTCATTCTGCTGCTGACATATCCATGTATTTAGATCCACTTTACTGATATTCATCTGCAGAATGAATATGCATATAAGATAAATATGGAGGCCCCAGGAATAATCCTACAATATAAAAAAAAAAAATTAGATGCTCTAATTAGTACAACTGCAGACATAGAAAAAGTGCTGAATCCAGTCCTATGGACACAAAATATTTATTCATTGCCACATTAAAGTTTAATTCCTTTTTTAAGTGGGGGAACAGAAAGAAAAAGCTTTGAACATTTGACCCTTTAAAGTAAAAAAAGAAAAAAAAAGTGCATTGTATGAAATGCTTCAGGGATTCTCTGGTCATAATAATGGCATTGTGGTACTGAAGAAAAAATCACCTCAATAAATATTTAATGTGTCTCTACCCATATGTGCTACTCATTCCAATGGAGGAGCGTTATTTGTTAACCCAGGGTCACGCACAAACACAATAACCATGATCCCGGTAGTACTGGAACGATATTTTAAGTAAAGTGAAAATCATTCTCAGAGATAACGGTGCCTTTTAAATACTCCGCTGAAGACAGAGCAGAGCTCAGTGGTCCATATAAGAGTAAACACATCAACTACTCTGAAAAATGTAGTCAACAAAGTTAGCAGTGATTATAGATTGGAAGTAGTTTAACTATAGCAAAGCTATCATTGAGAGAAAAGTGGTTAGCAACATTTTGCTCTACTTTTCATAAGTAGCTAGTGACATGAACGCTACTTTTTGGGATTTTATCCCAACTTCAGGTGACAAATATCACTGACAAGATGTCACTGCAAACAAATCTATTTACTCTTGATGCAAATACCCAGTAAATGTATTTGGCCCTGTGAGTGAAGAGTTTGCTCTGAGATATATCAAGACAAATGGTTTGTTTGTCAAAGACAGACTCTCCCGCCATTACTGAAAATGTTTCTGTTTAAATGAATGAAAGAACTGAAGCTTATGAGGACAGGAGACCTATAATCTATTGCTAGCCTTTAAGCCTGCCAAGCGTTTACAACCTGCATCCTAAAATAGTTTTACCTTCAGGAAGAGTTCTTATCGAAACACTCAGTTAACGTCAGCATTACAAATGTGCCTGGTCTTACTCTCATTCAAAATAAGGGCAAAGTAAGCAGAAAAACAAAATACCTACTTAGAAGGTAACTTTATTTTAAACTTTTCTAATGTTATTGATGGCTGATAACCGCTTTGTTTGCTAGCTAATGACGCTGGCCAGCAAGTCAATTGTAGTTGATTATTTACCTGAATGTGCACCTGAGTTTGGAGCCGAAAGCCGTTTCTGTTCAAGTTCGCACAATGGGCCTATGCACTGTACAATGCTATCGTTATCAGTAGCATTTGATGCACTTCATAACTCAAGCTAAACATGGCCAGGATGTTGGCAGCTCATTTGCGGCCTTATTAGCGAGTCTTTCACGTTTGTCTTCAGACGGAGTTGATTGGTGCCTCGTCATCAGGCGGAAATGGAGAAGGGGATTGGCTCTTTGCCTGCTACTTTGCCTGCTAGTTAAAACGTAGTTCAACTCCCAGCGCTGCTCACTTGTAGCTTCGCTTCACCTCAACATGACAACTTGACATAAAGAACTGCCAGCATACAAAACATGACAAAAAAGCTCCCAGACCTCAATAAGTCTGACCTCTGATCTTACCACTCCATGCTGAAGGCCTTCTTATAGCTGATCACCTCCTCTCCATACACAAGGCCTCACCGTCTCCAAGGCAACTTTTGATCAACAAAAAGGCTTTCCGAGGTTCTCCACTGAACCGTTTCTTTGAGAGGGTGGACCTACAGCAAGCCACCTATTCTCCCTCTCAAGCCTACCTGTAAATGTTTATCCTTTGGTAAGCAGGTGGATTCATTATCTAGGGGGGCCATGATAGAATGCCCATCCAGAACACAGAACAGTGAAGTAGCCAGTGGCCATTTAAGCAAAACAAAATACACCAGGCTGAAAACATAATGCCGTCCAGGCCTACATTCTAGTGGTAGTTTTGCTTGGCTTCGGGGGTTCTGGGGATCTAGCCAAATCAATGATTGTATCCATGTAGGTCCCTGCCCAAAGCCTCAGTTTTATAATAGGCTTGGAGAAGTCAACGAGTAACAGCTGTGCTGTTTACCAATCTTTTGCAGCTGTGCTCTTCTGTTGGGGAGGCCACTCCTGTCTTTAGTCTTGAAGGCCTCGTAAAAGTAAGCTGTGACAGTAACCCTCGCTTCTCCTCCAACACCCATTCCCCAGCACCAAAACACATCATTATCATCATGGGAAACTGAGGCTTAATTAACCACTTTTTTGGGGGTGGAGCTACCATATGCTGGCATTGATTTATTTTAAAAAAAACATCACGGACACTTTACTCTCTGCAGAAGCTTCTTTCAGGAGATAACCCATGTGAGCTCCGTGTGTTTCAGGTCCCATACTGCCTCACAGCACCGCCTCACAGCACCGCCTCATTGCTCCGTGTGGTTTTCACTGTTACATAGCAACAGCATTATTTTAATTTGCTCATTCTTCTGATTTGCGGGTACCCTTAAAAAGTATTTATGTATTTGTTTGCATATCTCAGGATAATCCTCTCTGTGTTGTAGGATAATAATAATAATAATAATAATAATAATAATAATAAGAAGAATAATAATAATAATAATAATAATAATGGTGATTATTATTATTATAGAAAATAGTATTTAAAAGGCGCCGTTATCTCTGAGAATGATTTTCCCTTTACTCAGTTAACTCCGGGGCTCAGGTTTACAGATGTGCCTTCTACAGTACTGTCCCACTATGAAGGACAGCATTAGCTACAGTAAGTCTGAGTCGATATCCACAGGGTTCCTGCAGAGGATAACAGATTGTAGACTCATTGCCTGACTCAGTAAAGTAATGTTCTTAAGGAGCCATCAATAGGGTCTTTGGTCTGAATCAATTCTGCTTCTGCTTCTGCAAACACTGAGACTTTCTTCATTTGCATGATTTGCGGCCCTAAGAGGTGTGTAATGTTTCCACGGTAACCGAGAATACACTGAGATTGCTTTCTGATGGCTTATAATTGTTATTCAATAAAAGAAAGACACACACACACACACACACCATTCTCTGCATCCTCAAATTATTGTTTTTTAACTTTGTACTGGGGAATAGAGAGAGAGAGTTAGAGAGAGAGAGAGAGAGAGAGAGAGAGAGAGAGAGAGAGAGAGAGAGAGAGTAATGGGTGTAACAGTTGCGTTCTTGTCAGACTATGAATGCAGTATTATTGCCCAAACACAATACCATAACCCATACTTAGTAAGAGAACAAACACTTATTTTAAAATATTCACCATGTGCGATGAACATCTGGATATCTACAGAAAATTTTCTTCATGGATTTAAATATACAATTGAGTCCTGAAATTGTTGTGTATTATGTAGAAAATAAATCAATTGAAATTCCTTGCAAAATCAAATTACATCTTCATACTCATGTTTTGCTGTATCAACGTGAGAAATAAAAAATCGGGAACTAGAATGTTTAGTGGTTAATGATCTCGCATGCAACTCAAGCTGCACTTGTTTTTCACGGGACATATATAGCCTGTGTGGTCGAGCTTCTTGTGCGGCTCTGGCAAACACAGTCGCCACGTGCTGAGACTCACAGCAAAACCGCTGTGTTCAGGCAGTTAAAAATGAATTGTTTGATTGGCACGGGTGTACCCTCTATGTGGGAACTGGTGGAACTGAGAACAATCGCTGCTCTTGGTTCCCTACAAGTTATAACTGCATCTTCCTCCGCAACTGCCATTAATTCCTTTTGCCATGCTCTCTAGCACAATAACTAGGCTGACCAGACGTCCTCTTTTCCCCCCGGTTATTTCTCCTGTTTGGGAACGGAAATATCCATCCTTCCTCAAAACTGTCTGCTTAGGTTTTGCTCATTCCACAGCCTATATAAATATACAAACAAATAGTGTAGTATTATGTTCAGAACACCCACCCACCCCTGTCAATATATGGTCACACTAATGATAACACACAATGTACATGAGTCAGACTGCCAATGGCATTGCCTGCGTCTGAAGAGATTTAAGATTATTTTAGCCTCTCTGCCTTTAACCTAGTGAGCAATGGATTGCCTGTGCGCATATGTCCCATAACACTGCAGGCTCAGCCAGCCTTGAGATTCTCACTGAGCTTGTGGAGTGACGAGGAACGGAAACGGGGGAACGAGGGACAGAAGGAGAGAAGGAAGGAAGGAAGGAGATAGAAACGTGTGGATATTTTCAGGGTATATAAAGCAGCAATCAACACGTTCAGGGTTTGAGCAACGGCACCCGGCCTCTCTTCCTGCGGGGGTGCGAGGACGGTGATGAGAACAGAGTAAAACGGCAGTGTTTCTATCGATGGGAAACTAACCAATGAACCGTCGCCCTCTGGGATGCCAGTACCGAGGGGGCTCGGCTGCCTGGCAGCAGCTATCAAATGCAAACACTTTTCTTTTTCAGGGTTCATGTGAACAAGTGCTACGTGCCCAGAGACACCAGGACCCTGTGTTTTGTCAGGGCAGGGAAGTGTCGTCCACGGCGTTCCACGGGAATCTCAGGTCAGGGGGAATCCATTGGGCCTTAGGCTGACCGCTCAATTTCCTCTACGCATTCTAACATTGCATGCTGGGACAATATCAGAATTGGATATGGTGCCTTCTCTGGTCCATTTAAAAAAGAACCGTACGTGGTGAAGTTCAATCAAACTGGAGGGGGACCTCGAGAAGGCTTTGGCAGTCACTACTTTATTGACTACTGAGACATAAGCATAAACAAGCTCATAAGAATGTCTGATTATGATGACAGTCCATAATGTCTACCGCCTACCGATAGGCCATAATGCCTACTGCCTACCAACAGTCCATAATGCCTACCGCCTACCAACAGTCCATAATGCCTACCGCCTACCGATAGTCCATAATGCCTACCGCCTACCGATAGTCCATAATGCCTACTGCCTACCAACAGTCCATAATGCCTACCGCCTACCGATAGTCCATAATGCCTACCGCCTACCGATAGTCCATAATGCCTACCGCCTACCAACAGTCCATAATGCCTACCGTGTTACCAACAGTCCATAATGTCTACTGCCTACCGATAGTCCATAATGCCTACCGCCTACCGATAGTCCATAATGCCTACCGCCTACCGATAGTCCATAATGCCTACCGCCTACCGATAGTCCATAATGCCTACCGCCTACCAACAGTCCATAATGCCTACCGCGTTACCAACAGTCCATAATGTCTACTGCCTACCGATAGTCCATAATGCCTACCGCCTACCGATAGTCCATAATGCCTACCGCCTACCGATAGTCCATAATGCCTACCGCCTACCAACAGTCCATAATGCCTACCGCCTACCGATAGTCCATAATGTCTACCGCCTACCGATAGTCCATAATGCCTACCGCCTACCGATAGTCCATAATGTCTACCGCCTACCGATAGTCCATAATGCCTACCGCCTACCGATAGTCCATAATGCCTACTGCCTACCAACAGTCCATAATTGACACCATCTGCAGTATTCACCATAGTTTCAAGTCAGGTTTTGAACAATATATATCCTAGCATTGTTTTCCCTTTTTACCACATAATGTCTGCATATTACATATAACTATTACACCCAAGTCTACATTATGTTAAATGTTCACAGCTCTATTTAGTATCTTACATAACATAATTTTGTCCATAAATTAGTTTATATATGTAAATCTGTTCATTTTTCTATGCAAAATTTAAGTTGCGAGCCATGTCCCCAATTGTGGATTCTACTTCAATATTCTTGAATTAGAAAATCTCAGTTGCCTTTTTAGAGGTTCAAATGTTGAGCTTTGGGGGATTCCGCTTCACAAAGCATCCAGCTCAGATATGGGATCCCTCTCATGATTATTCAGCCTTCCAGCTCAGATATGGGATCCCTCTCATGATTATTCAGCCTTCCAGCTCAGATATGGGATCCCTCTCATGATTATTCAGCCTTCCAGCTCAGATATGGGATCCCTCTCATGATTATTCAGCCTTCCAGCTCAGATATGGGATCCCTCTCATGATTATTCAGCCTTCCAGCTCAGATATGGGATCCCTCTCATGATTATTCAGCCTTCCAGCTCAGATATGGGATCCCTCTCATGATTATTCAGCCTTCCAGCTCAGATATGGGATCCCTCTCATGATTATTCAGCCTTCCAGCTCAGATATGGGATCCCTCTCATGATTATTCAGCCTTCTACAGCAAAACCAATTTTGAGCCACACTGAGATCACTTCTTTAATTCCTACTGATTTCTGTTTGATGATGATATTTTGTTTGATGGTGATATTTTGCTAAAGTCTATGGAATCCAGGATATCCTCCTAAGACCTAGCAATTCATTCTATTCCTGGCTGGGGGAAATATCTCAAGAATCATATACTTTCCATATACTATGCTGAAACTTACACAACAAGAGACATTCAATAAAAATTTTATAAATCATAATGAAATTAAATATTTTCACTGCAACTATATATTTTGCCATGCAAGACACTTGTATTATGTCAAAATAAAATAAAAATACTTTTGCTGGTTTTGAAAATAATATTTGTTTGAAACTATACGGAAAATTTCTAACGACAATTTTCTTGTGTGAAAATTAATAAATAATTAATTATTTTAATGTTTTAATGTACTTGATATTTTATATATAATGTACGGAAGCCCTGAAGCGCAAGGTGGAAAAAATTTTTTTTAAGAGCTATCGCGTTAATACGAGATAGTAAGTCGTTAATACGAGATAGTAAGTCGTTATTTCGAGATAGTAAGTCGTTAATACGAGTTATTATCTCGTTAATACGAGATAGTAAGTCGTTATTTCGAGATAGTAAGTCGTTAATACGAGTTATTATCTCGTTAATACGAGATAGTAAGTCGTTATTTCGAGATAGTAAGTCGTTAATACGAGATAGTAAGTCGTTATTTCGAGATAGTAAGTCGTTAATACGAGTTATTATCTCGTTAATACGAGATAGTAAGTCGTTAATACGAGTTATTATCTCGTTAATTCGAGATAGTAAGACGTTTATATGAGTTATTACGTCGTTTGTTCGAGATATTATCGCGTTTATACGGCTCGTTTATACGAGTTATTAACGCGTCTGTAAGGCACGTTTTTACGAGATATGAACTCTGATTTCAATGTGTATTTTGAGTGCAATTAAAGCTGTTTTTGAGTCCTTACGTGCTTCATTTTAACATGGGGGAACGAGGGGCTGTATATTATTTTCATATTTGTAACACTTAAAATATAGGCTAATGCTACTGAAAACACATGTGTTAACTCTAGCTACATTGTGTATTGAACAAATGATGCATCTATCAGGTTTAGAGATAATTAGCTGCCAATCGATGGTGTTTATTAGGCTGTTTTATTTGAGATTAAATGCATAAACTGGTATTTTACAGTGCAATTGTAATAGAAGAGATGTTCTCATTCTCGTCAGGAGAGGGCAGTATGGTCACGCAAATCATTGATTCGTTTCTTTCTACGTGCGGGGATTTTGAAGACAAAATGTGAGACAATAAAATAAATAAATAAGAAATGAAATAAATCAATAATTATTTTACACATCCGCCATATTATGCTGTCAATATCAGCGTATTTGGTAGTGTATTGACAGATGCAGAGCTCACCTGATAAAACTCGCTTAGGGA
Source organism: Ilyophis sp. 1 JC-2022 (assembly GCA_022702515.1). Classification (NCBI taxonomy): domain Eukaryota; kingdom Metazoa; phylum Chordata; class Actinopteri; order Anguilliformes; family Synaphobranchidae; genus Ilyophis; species Ilyophis sp. 1 JC-2022. The sequence goes on from CM040395.1 coordinate 9,142,999, forward strand.
ACTCTCAACTAATTTTCGTAAAATTTGACTTGTTATAAACGTGAGAAATATCTGCATAACACAGATTACTTTCTTTCTAAATTCCCCAGAACAGCTATCCTATTTGTAAAATGTTCTTTTAACTAGGCTAGCCTACAGGAGTTGTCAACATGTAGTAACTGGCGGGGTAATAATGATAGATAACTGTGAGCAGTTATGGCTCCAAACTTTAACAATATTGTTAATTTTTATTGCATTATGCTATAGCCTAGGCTACGGCCTGTCGTAGTGCATAGTTACATGTATATGACTTGGGTATATCATACGCACATCTAATTATATACGGCGAATCACACTACATTCTCGGTGAAGCTGATCTCCTGAATGAGGAAGTTATTTTTCCCCTGCTACGAGTAGCTAGGCTAACCCCCGTAAAATTGCATACGTAGGCTACGAGTTGTTAAGAAAAGCGAAGGTATCTAAACGTGTGAAGGTATCTAAGTGGAATACTCATTTTGTAATAATAGCTGGGCTATTTCTGCAGAATGCGATGTCCTGGAATATGGGTTTGGGTTCATTATTACCCCGTGAATTACGCTTACCCTATACCACGGTGGCTCGTTATCTGAAAATTTTTAATTAATTCATTACATTACATTACAGTCATTTAGCAGACGCTTTTATCCAAAGCGACGTACAGTAAGTGCATACAGAAAGGTCATCGAAGTAACTACAGAACAGATAAGAAAGCACATTCTTCCCATACAGTAGGCTATCAGCTATCCCTAGTAACGAACACAATGCAGTTCACAGTGAACTGGGTAAATCAGTAAATCAATCTATCTAATTCATGCCTACTGTACGCCAACAAGCAATTGACAACTCCTGTAGGCTAGGAAATATGTATTTCTATTTAATTTCTTATTTATTCATTTTATTGTGTCACATTTGGTCTTCCAAAATCCCCGCACGTAGAAAGAAACGAATCAATGATTTGCGTGACCATACTGCCCTCTCCTGACGAGAATGAGAACATCTCTTCTATTACAATTGCACTGTAAAATACCAGTTTATGCATTTAATCTCAAATAAAACAGCCTAATAAACACCATCGATTGGCAGCTAATTATCTCTAAACCTGATAGATGCATCATTTGTTCAATACACAATGTAGCTAGAGTTAACACATGTGTTTTCAGTAGCATTAGCCTATATTTTAAGTGTTACAAATATGAAAATAATATACAGCCCCTCGTTCCCCCATGTTAAAATGAAGCACGTAAGGACTCAAAAACAGCTTTAATTGCACTCAAAATACACATTGAAATCAGAGTTCATATCTCGTAAAAACGTGCCTTACAGACGCGTTAATAACTCGTATAAACGAGCCGTATAAACGCGATAATATCTCGAACAAACGACGTAATAACTCATATAAACGTCTTACTATCTCGAATTAACGAGATAATAACTCGTATTAACGACTTACTATCTCGTATTAACGAGATAATAACTCGTATTAACGACTTACTATCTCGAAATAACGACTTACTATCTCGTATTAACGACTTACTATCTCGAAATAACGACTTACTATCTCGTATTAACGAGATAATAACTCGTATTAACGACTTACTATCTCGAAATAACGACTTACTATCTCGTATTAACGAGATAATAACTCGTATTAACGACTTACTATCTCGAAATAACGACTTACTATCTCGTATTAACGACTTACTATCTCGTATTAACGCGATAGCTCTTAAAAAAAATTTTTTCCACCTTGCGCTTCAGGGCTTCCGTAATAATGTAATATAGAATGTATTCATATAAAAATAATATAATACAGAATATTATAACATGCTATTTTAATTTTAACTCCAATTAAACTAACCGGCCTGTAAGTGTCTCGTCCTCAGTCACGACTCGGCTTTGCAATACTCATTTTCTGTTTTTAAATAATGTCCCCTAGTTCAAATATATTGATATATATGCCATTGAGGCATAATGTCTTTGTTATAAGTTCCCGTCTTTTTCTATGCTTCACCATCCATTATCTGATATCCACTAAAGCCTCTTGGCAATTCAGTGTAATTGCAGACATATTTTGACCTCTTCCCTGCAAGGGTTTTTAGAAAAGTATAATAATGGTCGACTGCTTTGGCAAAAAAAATATAGTGCAAAATTTCTTACCCCATTTAGCCTTTTAAATCATTCCTTTTTCCGTTACAATAAGAAAATAAATAAATAAAACACTTGGCATTACTTTTTCCATCTCAAGTCTTTTCTTAGAAAGATTTGCTAAAAAACATATTCGGACCGCAGAGCTTTTTCCAGCTGGGATCTCTTTAAAGTGTACCGTGACCCATTATCACAAGGAACAGGTATTAAAAAACTGAATACACAACCTCTGAATAACTCTCTTCACCAGCTTTGAAAAAGGAAAAAGCGTGGCGGCCCACCCGGCTCAGGGTTGAGCGCTCCTTTCTCAAACTGAGGTTCATGGCTACAAAATGAAATCAACCGACGGAACGAGAACACGGCCAGAGTACTGCAAATAACAATTACAATCAAGAAAGGATTCACATTTTTCAGTTGGAGACGGCCTCCCGATGTGTTTGTATCGGCAGGGTTCTACTGCTTATAAATCAACCGACATAAACAGACGCAGAAAAAACATCACAACACCAGGAGGCCCTGTGATGCAGTCTGAGGGGTCGACTCAAAACCTAAATATGGGGGGGTTCCCCACTGTGATTTCATCTCTATCTTTACCACACCCTTGCCTTACCCCCTGGTTTAATACATAAATACAACGTGCACTCGAAAGGTTGTGATACCTCTCATAGAATTAGCTTCAGTTACATGTCTACCCTCACAATTTCGAAAAAGATCAGTTACTGTATTTAAAATGACATTGTTCATTTTCTTTGCCACCCACACTCTTAATATTATAGCGATCTCAATTGTTAGGCAGGGTGATACTGCTTAGAAGAGCACAGCAGCCTAATCGTCCACGTTGCCAACCAGCCTAGTCTTTAAGCGACGAGATAATATCACTGCGCTTCAGAATTTGGTTTCCGTGGCGCCCCTGGTAAGAGTGCTTCGCCTCCTGAAGAATCCCCTGTTTACCATAATATTTTTGAAACAACTGGTTATATACTGAAATATTTCAGTCGCGCTGTAAGTTTCTCAAGCGCATGTACAATGCAGAGCCTGTAAACCATTTTTTGTGAAGACCAGTTACTTAAATATTTTTATGTAATTCAACGTGTCAAAGCATTTTCCACACTTGATAGGAAAATATTCTGATCATCATAGGAAGAGTATTATCGTGCGCACAAGATAATTATCAAAAAAACAAAAAAATTATAAAATTATTATTTTTTTAAATAATTTTGCATGTTCCTTTAAGGGCTCCGTAGAAGAGGGCTACAAAAATTAAACTTAAAGTTCTCTGAGAAAGGGATATGTTTCAAGGTGCGCCTGTCATATACTGGAGTTACTGACAAACAGACAGACAAGTGGAGAATTTCATTTTGAATGCAGCAACCAGGGACAAGCCCTAGACAAGGAGGGCTTTGTATAGTACAACATTTTTAACAGTGATTTGAAAACACATTGATTGAAACACAAAGGGAAATGACAAAAGCCTCCACGCATTGTGTCAATCAATGTGCTTGTCAGACGGAAGCCAGCAAAAATAAAATTGCGTAGTTAAAAAAAAAAAAGAAGCATTTCTTCTTTTGACCCTTTAAAGTCAGATCTGCCAATACTAAATTCAGTCTTCCCTGTAGTTAAAATCGCTCTTTCCCACAGCAGCTCTCCAGCCAATTACGTGCTGCCCTGCCGGGCTTCTGGGCGCAGTTAGAACGGACGCGGCTCTGATTCGATACCAGACCGTGGGGCCCATCCGATAACGCAACAGGGTCCTAGCGGAATGGGGCCTATAATCACCCTGGCAACGCCTTTTAAACTGAATGACTAAATCCAGCACGGTCCATTCAGCCAGAATAGAGTGACTGGGATTGAGCGAACAATCTTACTACAAACAGTTATTCAGCAGAAACAATAAAAATAAATAAAAAACAGGCTTTGAAATCACACATATGATTGTCATACGTCACTGCCCAAGCCATTGTTTTATTTATAGCTGTGAAAGATGGAGTCCACCTGTTATTCTTGCATTGTATGTGTTAGAATGCAGCAGGGTGATTCTCTGGTGTGGGTGTTGGATGACTGATGGCTCTAGGGTAGTGAACCCACCCTCCCATCAGCTCTACATGGTCTCACACACATTGACGTCCTGCCAGCACTTTCCGCTGCCACTGCACGACTTGACATTTAATGATCTTTAGACGGAGTAGCGTCACATTTATCACTCTTCCTGAGACGTGACACAACCAAATCCCACAGTGTAAACAGAAGCCTCTAATACACACACATACAAACACGCACACACACACACACTCAGACATATATACACAAACATACGTGTGTGCGAACACACACGTGCACACACAAACACACTCACAGACACATGCACACCCACACGTACACACGCGCAGGTATTCGCACGCTCTCACAGATACACACAAACGCACGTACACACGCATGCAGACACACACACATAGAAGTATACACTCATCGTAAAGGGTCAGTTTCAGAACTCTCACTCACAAATATTTTTGGAAACGATGAGATCAGTTTTTCCATTTTTCTTTTATTAGAAGTTAGAGGAACTGAAAAAAAGATTTTTGAAGGAGGTTCCTCATTTTATGCCCAATTATATCCTAAACAAAAATCCAAACCCTAGCTGAAGCCCTTCATCTCTGACACCCACTGAAATCCCAGAGGGCGAAGATTAGCACTAACCTTGTTAGCACTAACCTCGTTCGATGTTAGCGAAGCCAGTCCGCCAGTCCCACCTGGTTTGGACTGCCCATAACTAGTATAACACACATAGGAGAGCGCTACTTTGTCTGATACAGGCGCAGATCTCGCAAGCCCCAGTAGAGGGCGCTAGAAAGTGATGAGAGGGAGAGAGAGTGACCCTGCTCGACTACCCCTGCTGTGGGGGTGGCCAATTCCATCCAGAAGGTGGCCTCTCAATGTCCAACTAATGACCCAGCAAGATCTCCAGCAACAATGGTCTGCTCTCTACCTAAACATGGTGCAATGGGTAGCCCCATGTACTCTCTCTAATTAATAAAGCATTTATTTCTCGGTAGCATGACGTTTGGCCCTCCTATGCGTCATATTCCCAATTTTTTACGCATTAAAAACAAGACAATCATAAGTATAATCATCATTGCTGGTGACGTCCCCACATATGTTGCGGATTTACATTAAAGGAAAAGATAATACCCAATATAATCTGTTCCACACTTTGGTTTGAGCTTCTGTTTGGTTTCTGATGGGCTTTTCATGCAATATCACACTGAGATTTAACACAACATTAGCGTCTTTTTTATGTGGAGAGCTGCAGTGGACATGCATGGAGCATCGAGAATCTCGAGGCGAAAAATGCAGCCGTTACAAAATAAACAAAAAATACAAGAAGAGACGAGATTTTTTTGAAAGATTTTGTCACATAACTCTAGGCTCTGCAATGTGACTCACTCAAGACTCAAGCTTCTTCACTGGCCAAGGTTTTGAAAGGTCATTCACAAGAGGCGAGAAAGCTATCACAAGTTTATAATGATGAAAGTTGATGTTATCGTTCACCAGGCAAAAAAAACAATACATATCCATGACTCATGATACAGCTGTCCAGACATGGGAATACAATGGGTCAGGTCTATATGTGTTTGAATTCTGCACTATTGTGTGGTTTGAATTATTATTTTTTTTTAATACTGTAATTTCATGAGACGTGAGTTGAGGTAACAATGGTAAAGGTGTAACTTTAGGTTACAAAAGTTTTTTTTATTTTGAAATAAATAAAACCAACAATGTCAATGGCAGTCATTTTGCTCAAAATAAAAAGCTGTAAAGTAAAGTAATATACGAGGAACAGTCTGAATGTGTTTAATATAAGGAACAGTCTGAATGTGTTTAATATAAGGAACAGTCTGAATGTGTTTAATACGAGGAGCAGTCTGAATGTGTTTAATACGAGGAACAGTCTGAATGTGTTTAATACGAGGAACAGTCTGAATGTGTTTAATACGAGGAACAGTCTGAATGTGTTTAATACGAGGAACAGTCTGAATGTGTTTAATACGAGGAACAGTCTGAATGTGTTTAATATGAAGAACAGTCTGAATGTGTTTAATACGAGGAACAGTCTGAATGTGTTTAACACGAGGAGCAGTCTGAATGCGTTTAATACGAGGAGCAGTCTGAATGTGTATAATACGAGGAACAGTCTGAATGTGTTTAATACGAGGAGCAGTCTGAATGTGTTTAATACGAGGAACAGTCTGAATGTGTTTAATACGAGGAACAGTCTGAATGTGTTTAATACGAGGAACAGTCTGAATGTGTTTAATACGAGGAACAGTCTGAATGTGTTTAACACGAGGAGCAGTCTGAATGCGTTTAATACGAGGAACAGTCTGAATGTGTTTAATATGAGGAACAGTCTGAATGCGTTTAATACGAGGAACAGTCTGAATGTGTTTAATATGAGGAACAGTCTGAATGTGTTTAATACGAGGAACAGTCTGAATGTGTTTAATACGAGGAACAGTCTGAATGTGTTTAATACGAGGAACAGTCTGAATGTGTTTAATACGAGGAGCAGTCTGAATGTGTTTAATACGAGGAACAGTCTGAATGTGTTTAATACGAGGAACAGTCTGAATGTGTTTAATACGAGGAACAGTCTGAATGTGTTTAATACGAGGAACAGTCTGAATGTGTTTAATACGAGGAACAGTCTGAATGTGTTTAATACGAGGAACAGTCTGAATGTGTTTAATACGAGGAGCAGTCTGAATGTGTTTAATACGAGGAACAGTCTGAATGTGTTTAATATGAGGAACAGTCTGAATGTGTTTAATACGAGGAACAGTCTGAATGTGTTTAATACGAGGAACAGTCTGAATGTGTTTAATACGAGGAACAGTCTGAATGTGTTTACTATGAGGAACAGTCTGAATGTGTTTAATACGAGGAACAGTCTGAATGTGTTTAATATGAGGAACAGTCTGAATGTGTTTAATATGAGGAACAGTCTCAATGTGTTTAATACGAGGAACAGTCTGAATGTGTTTAATACGAGGAACAGTCTGAATGTGTTTAATACGAGGAACAGTCAGAATGTGTTTGTTTTCACTTACAGTGGAAGTTACTTTTTTATTTTGGCCCCAAAATGAAACCTCTGTGGGAAAAGAAACACCCCAAAAGAGCCACTAGCGGTTTTGAATGTTTTTTTGAATCAATAACAATGAATGAATTACAGACGCCTTTCTGGGTTCACTCTTCCAGACTTGCCATTTACAACAGGTGCTTAACGCCGAATTCACAAACAGCCCATCGGCACACTTTTGTTCTGGCAGAAATGAACATTTACAGGAGATTCTGGACGGATGCCTGGTGTGATCTTTCCACATTGCCAATAGAGAAGAACTGCCCAGCATGCAATATTTCTGCTGGGGTGAGATTGCAGGGTCCTGTCTATCAGTATTCATGCATGGTCCTCATATTATTATTATTATTATTATTATTATTATTTTATTATTATTATTATTATTATGATTATTATTATTATGCACCTCTGTTGTGAAGAGTGCTGCTCCATTCCTGCACGACATCACTAAAAGAGAAACGAGAGGCTACATGAAGCAGGATGGACTACACACAGCATATAAATGTCGTGTCGTTGTATTCCGGTTCATATTCAAGTGATATATGCGAGAAACTAGATTTGAACAGAGCGTAGGCTCTAGCAGATAAAGTTTGTTCAACTTCGGACTGGCTTTGTTCACAAAAACTGTAGATTATTGTGCACTTTAGTCAAAAAAAAAACTTTTTTGTTTGTCATTATTTATGTATGTGTTATTCTTTCATGTGGACTCTTGATCCTTCAAACGTAACCCCTCCGGTCAATTCTGTGGCTTACCCCAATACATCTGAAAGAGATAAGAATCTAATTTCTCAGCCCTCACCATAAAATATATCATCAAGAGCAACAATGCTTCAAGCAACAAAAACATTCACTCAAATGATGCATTAGCACTTTTTTTTACCCAGTAATTAAGTATGAATAATAATACTCAGTTTGCAGCTTGAAAGAGCAGATGGCGGTATCTCTACCGACCGTGATCAAACAGAGCAATTTCCATTATGATTTATAGCACGCCTTCCACAGCCATCCAACTACGCAACAGAGGTGTACAGAAAAACGACGTGCAAAAACTACACTGGCTATCATTTATTTTTTAAAAAGTGATGGAGTAGCACCTGCTTTTTTTTATTGCCCCCTGTAAAATAATAGATGATTCAAAGATAATGCCCCCTTTAATCATACTCGAGTAACACGTCAGATATCATAACCTAATGGCGTAATTCATCTATTACGAGACGCAATTCCCCCAAAGTTCCTCGTAGTAGCAGTCTGTTGGGATGGCGATGGAGCTGATTAATTAGACCGACAGGGCTCTGTTTTACCCTCCTTATTAGTCCTCGGAGGGATGACGATTTGGGATCCTGGGAGCTCTGGCTGTAGATTTATTGGGGGATTTAAGACCTTGGCCTGGCCATTATAGCCCTTGCATGATATCCTATTAAGCCATGTAATGCTGTGGCAATTTAGGCTCTGGGGGTACAGCAATGAAGTAATTGAGATTGTGACCTCCCTTGAGGTCAAGGAAGGGCTAGCGACGTGGGCAACATGTGGACAGTTCAATCTAACCACAAATGTTAACTCCTGCACTCGGAGAGGTTAATTATTGTACAAAAAGTTTGCCTTTTTTGTCTTCTTCTTAGTATTGCACACCACTGTGCGTGGTCTCTGGCACTAACACAATATGTTTACGATAAATAAAACTGAGAATTATATTCTGGAAGTAGCTGGTTCGGTTTTGTGACAAACATGTTTTTATGAAATTTCTTTTACCCATTGAGCCTGTTGCTTCTTGTTCAAAAAAATATGCAGTTGGAAACTAATTTAAATTCTGCGACAGTCAAGGTTGTATCCTAGTGTCAACCCCATGCTGTGAAAATACACGGGAACAATGACTATAGATATTGACTTTTTTTTTTGTTGAAAAGTGAGGCAAAAAAAAGTCAATAAACTCTATTGACAACGTTATAAACATAAGTTTAAATTATGGACTTGCTCACACGTAAAACACACTATAAGACAACATTTCAGCATTTAAACCTGACCATCAAGGGCCGCCAAGTGTCTCTTTCTGTTAAGCCACGGTTCTAGTGTGTGGTACTGAATCAGGGCCAGGATCACCTGTGGGTAGTGGTCCCACAGAGAGGTGCATAATTTCATATACAGTCGCCCGCGGAGGGAAGCATCCCAGTTGGCTGGACATCCGTGTGTCATCACAAGCCAAACCCTTTTTTCTGATATCCCATGCTTTAGGAGAGAGGTATTCCAAAAAGTGGGAAACACATGCACACACAGACATTTGCACGCACCCACACACACACACACACACACACACGCCATATCAGCATATCCCACCAAGTCAATAAGTCGCTATACTATATTTCTATTGCAAGCAAGTTGGCCTGCAATGAGCAGAAGGGATTCACCAGCGCGGCGTTGAACACAAGCCAGAGGGCCACAGGTTCTACCGGTGCTCTGCCTTGTCCAGTCCACCCCCATAAATCAATGACAAGCGCGCCCCCCTCCCAAAACGCCCGCTGTCCCGGGAAGGAGACAGCTCAGTCATGTAAGATACACACTGTGGCGTCACGGCAGCGCCTAGAGTATCAATCCAGTGTGAGAGGCTGCGTCACCGAGCCGGAGCGGGGTAAAAGAGAGTGAGCGTGAAGTGTGAGAGGATGCGCCACCGAGCCGGAGCGGGGTAAAAGAGAGTGAGCGTGAAGTGTGAGAGGATGCACCACCGAGCCGGAGCGGGGTAAAAGAGAGTGAGAGGCTGCCCCACCGAGCCGGAGCGGGGTAAAAGAGAGTGAGAGGCTGCCCCACCGAGCCGGAGCGGGGTAAAAGAGAGTGAGAGGCGGCGTCACCGAGCCGGAGCGGGGTAAAAGAGAGTGTGTGAGAGGATGCGCCACCGAGCCGGAGCGGGGTAAAAGAGAGTGAGAGGCTGCCCCACCGAGCCGGAGCGGGGTAAAAGAGAGTGAGAGGCTGCCCCACCGAGCCGGAGCGGGGTAAAAGAGAGTGAGCGTGAAGTGTGAGAGGCTGCGCCACCGAGCCGGAGCGGGGTAAAAGAGAGTGAGCGTGAAGTGTGAGAGGATGCGCCACAGAGCCGGAGCGGGGTAAAAGAGAGTGAGAGGCTGCCCCACCGAGCCGGAGCGGGGTAAAAGAGAGTGAGCGTGAAGTGTGAGAGGCTGCGCCACCGAGCCGGAGCGGGGTAAAAGAGAGTGAGCGTGGAGTGTGAGAGGCTGTGCCACCGAGCCGGAGCGGGGTAAAAGAGAGTGAGCGTGAAGTGTGAGAGGCTGCTCCACCGAGCCGGAGCGGGGTAAAAGAGAGTGAGCGTGAAGTGTGAGAGGCTGTGCCACCGAGCCGGAGCAGGGTAAAAGAGAGCGAGCGTGGAGTGTGAGAGGCTGTGCCACCGAGCCGGAGCGGGGTAAAAGAGAGCGAGCGTGAAGTGTGAGAGGCTGCCCCACCGAGCCGGAGCGGGGTAAAAGAGAGCGAGCGTGAAGTGTGAGAGGCTGTGCCACCGAGCCGGAGCGGGGTAAAAGAGAGCGAGCGTGAAGTGTGAGAGGCTGCCCCACCGAGCCGGAGCGGGGTAAAAGAGAGCGAGCGTGAAGTGTGAGAGGCTGCGCCACCGAGCCGGAGCGGGGTAAAAGAGAGTGAGCGTGAATATGTTCACCCTCAGCCGCCATCTGCCCCGAGCTGGAGGGGCTCATCTGCATGTTTTCAGGGGCGCGCCGTGCAAGGCATTACAAAATCAGCTCCCGCAAATTTTTCTGCTGGAAATGTTTACGAGCCCAGGCGTCACCGCTATGTATCGCCGCGCTTTTATGATGACGCGACGCATCTCTCACCGCGGTTGTTGAGAGTAACGGATGTGTCCCGTGGTGCGTTGTGTGTGTGATTTTGCATTAACCTGCCGGAACGTTTCTCTTCCATGAAAATGTGAAATATAATTAATAGAAGCACACACTCACACACCTGCATGTTCGTGTATACGTGTGCAAATGTGTTAAATGCTTTTATATTTAAAAAAATCCAGTGGTATTTAAATTAATGTTTTTTTTTCTAAATTCTAAGTCTGTGTTCTAGAACTCGATCACCAGTAGTGTTTGTTACATCAGCATTAGAATGTTCAGTTAACAACATTCTAATCACATATTTGTGATCTCACTTTAAAGGGTTAAAAGCTAAAATGTATTTTTTTAAAGTACAATAAAAAAAAGAAAACATTGAAAATATTTGCTGGGTTTGAATCAGCTCAATAGATGCAGCTCACTGTTCAGAGTTGTGTCAGGAGCTCAGTAGACTGAAGCCGGTGTGCTGGCTAGCCTCTTCTGCCCTTCTCCAATGCCCATCACTACCCAGAAGAAGGACAGAATACATTTTTTTATTCGTGCTTCATTTTTTATCGAAACGTTTAAAAATGCATCGTGCTCAACCGCAGAAGCCAGTGGGATTTTTTTTTTTCAAGAATAAATTATGTATTTTTTAAATCAGCTACCGGGTATGGCTGCAGGAACGCGAGGGCACATTTAGAAAATTGCAGTCACAGAAAAAAATAACGTTTTTTTTGTACTTGCAAAGAAGTCTGCTGTGTTTAATATTCATTCGGTCGCCCACAATGTTGGCCAACTAATGCAGGCATAAGTGAGTTGTGTTGGGGAGGTCAGGACCTTAGCCAACAGCCAGAACAGAGGTGACGCACTTTGGCCAGGGCTGGTAAAGATCCCACTGAATTCAGAGTTGCAAACTATTGTCTGGAGTCTGGTCCACTTAGCTGTATGTTCTCCACCTCCACCTGTCATGGATTGTGCCTTCCTTCCCTTATCTCCGTGTTTGGTATTTAATTTTTCCCATTTACCTGTAATCTATCGAATTTTTTTGTGTTCCGCTATGGGTTTTGCTTTCACCCCTGTGATTAGTGAGTTCACCTGTCCTGCATTTCTGCTCACTACTTATACTGGGCTTCCTCCTTTTCTCGTCGCTTCCATGTTATTTTCTGGTAACATTCTAGCCGGTAAAGGTATAGGAAGTTGTGCTGCTATAGCCTGGGGTTTTTATACACTTGCCAAATATTAGAATATGCTGTAGAGGGGCCCAAATATGAAATTGATTAGGATCACCTTTAAGATTGGGTATTGAGGACGCGGTAATCATAGGAACCTCTCGTTTTTCCGTCTGTGTCTCGTTGCAGTGATAACCACAACAGCCATCACCTGTTTGCATTTGACCTGGAATGACCTTTGGCTCTATAGGTCAACGTCAGCAGCCTGAGGGGTGCGGCACTGCCTCGTCGTTGTTTTTGACCTGTTACAGATCAATCACAAGGAAGTCATCACCAAGGGCAATGTCAAATGAAGATGTAGAGAATGGCCGGGGATAGGCAACTTTGTGATCCTCTCCTCCCATACACTGTCACACTGTCATGTAGGGGCATTTGAGAAGTAGGCACACCAACCTAGAAAAACGTACGACACACGGTTATTGTACAACATATATTTTACCAAAATGAATGCAATGGAAATGAAACACAGCAAGAATAATAATGAAAATATAATATATTTTGTTATCGAATAAAAGGTACACAACAGGCACCTGAGATAAAAAGGGAAGATGCTCGGGCCCCTGGATCACTGCTGGTAATCAAAAGCAATGGAGTTCTAGAACACTGACTTAGAATTTTGAAAATAATTCCAAAAACGTACTTACACATCCCCTATAATGGGTCATTTTCTCTCTGGGTTGGCTATCTATAACAGTCTCACCATGGACACTTAAACACTTTGGGTTCTTCTACTGACTAGTATCTCACAAGCAAAATATTGGATGTTATTTTTTTATACGATTTTTGGAATTCATTACATGAATAATAGGTTTATTTGATAACATGCCACTACTTAGCTGCTCTGTCACTGATGCATTTCTATTATGCTTGTTTGAAAAGTGATTACTGTCTCTCGAAAACAGAGAGTTAAAAGTATATATTCCATGATATCATTTTCAGTTTTATGTTCTTGCTGCAGTATGCATTTTAAGTTACAAAGTTTTTAAGTAGACAAACTCTGGCCTCATACGGCATGGCGATGTTATGCACAATGTAATTAGTTATACTTTAGTTCTAACTTTGGGAAGCATTGCAATGAAAAGATACTGACAACAGCGCTCGCATATCTGATTAGCTTTGGAATATTTTCTTGGAATATATACAGTGTTTAATAAATGCTCTGACAAATGTCCATGTGTGGCAATATTTTATCCAGCTTGTATCAATAAATACAGGTTATTTTTTGCGGTGTGCGTACATTGTTTATTACAACAAGAAGAGAAGTTATTAAAAATGACAGGAAAAAGCTATTTAGATCAAGGCAAGAGAGAAGAAAAAAGCTAAGGAAAATAATTCTAGTGTAGTCTATTTTGTTGTCTATTTGCCAAGGCCTTACCCTAATTAGATGGCAAAACACAAGTTGTCAATCTAACGATAGCGTATTGTCTGCACTTATCTTCGGAGTGCATCAAGACAGCCCAATTAAATGATACACGGAGACAGCTAAAGTCTTAAGTCCTCTTATTCAGTTAATTTATGGTTGCCAATTAAAATAAAATATTGCACAAAGTTGTAGAGCTGTCAGGAGTGGCGGGCAAAATCACCCCTCTCTGCTTTTAATGATTAATGATTTTATTTGTCTTCAAAAAATAAATAAAAACAAGACCATGGGTGGTTCAAAGGTCACATCATCACCAGAAAAGAATCTGTCATAATAAAAAGAAGGCGATAAGTATTTATCTTATTTTTAGACTTTTTCTTTGCTGCCTTTATAGCACCAGAAGATCTGATATGTTTGATTTTTTTTTGTTTGATTCATATACAGATTGGTGCCTGCAAGACAAACTCTTACCTTCACAAAGTAAACAGCGAAGTTTAATTTGCCGTGAATTTCCCTGCCGTCTTGTGTTACTAGCTACACGGTTACACTTGATTGAATGATCGACTGGAACACGTCGGTCACTATGAACTCGTGCCAAGAGTCGGGAGGACGGGCTCCGCCCGCCCCTTTGAGCATTGGTGTCTCCTACGGTTTCTGCCTAACACGTCACTAACACGCTCCGCTCCGCTGCACTTACTTCCCTCTAGCAGGTGCCATTGGATATTAACCAGGGCCCTGTTTCACAAAGCAGGGTTACTGAGATAACCGCATCTGAACTGCACTGAGTAAAACCTGGAACAGCTCTTTTTTACTTCTATTCATGTTCCAGATCTGGGAGGGTTCTGTGTTTTTCTCAGTGCAGTTAACCAGCTAACTCAGTAATCCCACGTTGTGAAATACCTCCCTGGATTGCAGTGCTTATTTAAGGTTTCTGGTTACCTCAAAAAAGGAGACCCCACCTGTTTAACAACTCTGCTATTAGCTTCTGTTTTGTTTTGTTTTGGCGAAGGGGGTCCAGTAGTATAGTTTACCTGGCTTTGTTTGGTTTTTCTCTTTCCCATCGTCATTAGTTTAAGGTATGTCCTGGGGCCTGTATCACAAGGCAGGATTACTGAGTTAGCTGGATAACTGCACTGAGTAAAACCCAGGACAGCTCTTTTCACTTCAGTCCATGTTCCAGACGGTTCTGGGTTTTACTCAGTATCCAGGAAACTCAGTAATTCTGCTTTGTGATTGGTCCCTGGGCTCGCTGACCCACTGTGTGGTTAGCCAAGCAGCTTATCTTCCTTTTGTTCTTTTTTGGCCAGATCCCTGGACTCCTATTGTTTCTTGTGTAAAAGTATTTTGCATTTTGAAGGAAAATAAATGTTTACTTTTTCATATCTGGTCTCACAATATGTCCTGTGCCAATTGTTAAACTAATCAGGTTTGAGGACATAGCAGTCACCACAAGGGAGTTTTCTTCCAGCATCCACCTCAGGCAGACACTGGTCATCCACTCCGGGCAAACACTGGTCATCCACTCCGGGCAAACACTGGTCATCCACTCCAGGCAAACACTGACTATGGAGAGATTTGCGTTAAAGTAACAGTTTGCAGGGTGGGATTCTCAGGTCCAGCCAGCCTCCTGCACCTACACCAAGTTCTGCCAGATGTGGGTGGACCTGTATATCATTTGCATATCATTAAAGTGATAACAAATGTGTGTGATGATAAAAAAAAAAAGGTGTAGCTTTAGGCAGGTGGAGATATAGCCAGCAGTTTATAAATCACTGGGAATTTTTACCTTTTGGTAACTCTTGGAAACATATGGGAAATTCAAGCAGGTTGGTGTTATATTTATTGAAATGTTTTCTGAGGGCAGCATTGCAACCCTAGCCCTAACCCTAACCCTAACCCTCTCGCTGATTCGATGGCTGAGAGAACCACATGCAATGCTGACCTCAGAAGACATTTCAATAAATATAACACCAACCTGCAAAATTCAACCTGTCTATAATCTGCAATCTACAAATACATGCCCTCAGAGCAGCCTAGCTAAAGCAATCCTACAAAAACTGTCTATTTCACTTATGGATTTGCTCAGGTGAGAATGCCACCTGGGAATACCAATGCAATTTAAGTGATAGAATCCACTGCGCCAGAGAGGCTGGTGTCAGACACACATCATATATATGTAATCCGCTCATATACATTGCTTTTCATCCCTGGAGCATTATAACCCCTAGCCTCTAAATCCACATCAAAGTCTGTCATTTTGCAAATTCCCAACAGCATGGTGAGAAAGTTTAAACCCATTAGTTCTTTGTTGTGCCTGTGACTTGTGTCAGTGCCAGTCCGTACTGTAGTGCTTCATTGAGTTCCAATAGTATATTGACGATCTATAGATATATAGACAGTTGCCTACCAACTACCAATCACTTTCAGTAAGGTTTTGACTCTTTGGGCAGAATCAAAAGGGGCATTGGACATAAGAGAGAAAGATATTTATACAAAAATGGAACGGCGTGGAGTGTATGCCTGGGTTACTGAAAAATGTACCCCTGTAAAAAAATGTTTCCCCCTTATTGAAGGTCTTCTCATTTGTTTGTGCTCACATTGAGTTGCATATTTAACCATTGTTTTTTGTGTAAATGTCAAAAGAATTGGGTATGAGGAGCCTGAAGTATAGCTACAGGCTGATGTACAGTTTATTGGTCAAATCTCTGGGGTGTCAGGGTCACTTGCCAATCCAGCAATCTCTCTCTGTTATGGCCAACTGTCGGACAGCCGGGAGGCTCTATATTCTTTTCGATAACAGATATATTGTTGCTCGTTGTGAATGTGTGTTTTTCAGGCCTGGCCATGACAGCTTAAGAGAGGAGTCGTTAACGTATCTATTACAGAGACCAGCATGTCTTTTCAGCCAATAGAATTCACCTTGCATTCACCTTTACCATTTCTCACAGTGCTATAAAAAAGGATTTTTGCACATGATTAGCATCTGATTAGAATTAATTTTTTCCCCCACACACCAGTCACTGAAACCGCTCCGTGACAAACTCATCTTTTTCATTGTGCTTTTGAATTATTTTATACTATTACTCATTTCACATCTTTTCAAAATCTTTGTCAATCAATTTTTTTATTGCCATCCCTTGAAAGATGGAGGCTACATTTTTCAATTTTGTTTTTGTTTATAAGTGTAATAATATTGTCTATGGTAAGAATGCTTAGCCATGGCATTTTGTCATCTCAACAAAAAAAAATTCTTAAATGTAAAAAACCAAGTTATTCACACATGTATTTTATGTCATATCGGTTTTATTAATCAATACCTTCATTGTGAACATGACACTTACATCCAAGAGTCCCATGTAAGCTCATACGAGACCGAATGATTGCCTGAAGTGATATATCAGCTTAATAGAGCTGCAAACTGCCCTATTTACATTTTCAACGAGCCGGCCTTTAGCTCCAAAGTGTAATTAGAGAAATGTCACCAGCCCAATTTCCAGAAGAATAATTATTTCAAGATGAAGGTTGAGCTATTTGAACATTACAGCCATCTCCTTCGCTTAAACAATTTGCTTCTGAATATTTTACTTTTATCAGATTCTGTGTTAAACACTTGGACTATTAATTACTGAGAGAATGAGAGAATTTTTCATCTTTAGCTACCACACAAGGTCATTATTGTCGCTCACTGAGATGAGCTGGATCTAGAAGTTTGATTCTCTAAGCTCTGGGATCAAAAATCACTCAAAATTGTGAAGCTTCAATGATGGAGATCGTGCTAAGACACATGGCAAATCTAATCTGTACCTCTTCTTTCCCACAGTTTTACTGGGGATTGGGCCTAAAGGTACAGATATAGGCAGCTTGTCTGATGAAAGAACCCAGCGAAAAAGACAACATAGAATCATCACGGTGATGCAAGAAAGGAAGGAAGACCGAACAGATATAGAGAAAGGAGGAGGATGTCGTGAGTATTCTGTTTGCAGGCTTTGAGGTGATTGATTACAATGGGAAGCTGCAGTTCTGATGCCGGTCCTACGTTGCCTGGTTTTTTTCTCAGCTCCACCCCACACACACAAATGGGTGTTTCCGTATGACGCTGAATGTCATTCAGCGTGATAGCTACACAGCTTTGCTGATTGATTGCTGTGGGAACGCCAAACAGCTCTGAAAGCTTTGAAGCTTCTGCACACGTCCAAACTGCCAAACTACCAGAAGATTTTGCAGTGATTGGGTGGGCTTAGGAATGGGGCTGGCATAGCCGCCACACCGCTGGTGTAAACAATCTACCCCAGGGGTGTCCAATCTTCCCCGAAAAGGGCCAGTATGGGTGCACTTTTTTTGTTCTATCCCACCACGGAGACACTCAATTCTACTCATTGCGCTAAAACAATACAAACTACACAACTGAAATTTTTTTTTAAATTTTTTTTTTTTTTTTAAGTCCATTATTTTATCAATTTTATTTTATTATTTTTATATTTGTCCATTTTTAAGTTCAGGATATTTATTTTATTTTACATTTTTTCCCCAGTCTCCTCGTTTTCTGCAGTTTCTTACCAGCACTCAGCGACTACTAATCTATTATAGTGTTATTTGGCCTTTTTTAAAGCCGTGTTTTCACTTAGTAGTATTGTGACAGGAGAATAATAAATGGGCATTAAGTCTGGTACAGTCAAGAGGATATTTTAAGAGTCCCCCCAGGAAGTGAGAATACATAAATATAAATATTCAAATGTGTAAAGCTACATCATTCTTCCTCTGGATCTGTTATAAACAGCCACCAGGAAACATGGTCTGTCCTTTAAGCATTTACCTGGCTTTTTCCTTTAATTCCATAAAATTAATTTTGTAGCTTTTTTGGAATAGTTTAGGGATGGTACCATTTTGTGAAGAATGCATGAGACATCCGGTGAGTGTTGAGTGTCGAGAGAGATTACAGAAGGACGACACAGAGGAGGGAGAGCACCTGGATTATTGCAATTTTACGGTAAAATCAAATACGTCTCAACGGGGCTTGCAACCAGACTGAAGCAGGTTCATATCTTAAATGGCACACTACCTTATATACCTTTCAGCAAGGTATTGAAGATGATCATCCTCATCCTCATCATCATCGTCATCGTCATCGTCATCGTCATCGTCATCGTCATCGTCATCGTGACCATCATCGGCATCAATATTCATGATCATTGAACTTTCAGAAATAAAATGGACTTTGTGTTTATATTTTTCACTGAAATTTCATTTTGAATGCCCATGTGTTCCCCTTTCAGAGTGGAATCGGGTCACATGACATGCCATTCGACACCTGTTGAAGGTCACGCCTCAGACGGAAATGCCAGTTATCCATCATGCAACGGGCCCAAATGTCACACCAGGCAACCGGCTCGTAATTACAGCAGTACTTCTGCCACGGGCACATCAGTCTTGCAGCTGTTGCCCGTGTTCAAGGTTACACGCTGTGCATACCACAGAACAGTAATATTACATTTATATAAAAAGAAAAAAAGAAAATCTTGTGCACAAATGTGTCTCTCTGTCGATGAGGTGCTGGTTACGGGAAGATGAGGAAATATAAAGAAAAGAGAACTTGAGAACTTGGAGGGATATGCTTTCTATGTCAAGCTCCAATGTGCAAACCGCACAACCACAAAATGTTAAAGGCTGACCTTCCGATGCAAAAGTGGTTTTATTCCATTTAATGAAAATAGAACGAACCACGTACGTTTCAACGTATCTTCATTGGGTTCATTTCGTATTTGCATTTTTATTAGCAGGAATATACACATTTGTAATAAGATGGTGAAATGGTACATTAAAAGGAAATGTAAACATCCAAATGACCGTTGTATCATTTTTCAATTACCTTTTTTCTGTCATGAAGCCATCGTCATGGCATATCCAAACATATCAGGCTCAGTTCTGTTCAATAGCGAGTCCATAAAAAAGCATTTGGAAAAAAGTTGTTGTAATCGTGTCAGCGTTCTTATAAAGCATGCAGAATGAAATAGTAATATATATTTTTCAGTATTTAATAAGTTGCCCAAACTCTGCCTGCCGACGAAGGCTATTTCAGCTAAATGCAAGAAAAGCTGATGAATAATGTTATTAATAACGTTACGAATTATGACAATTATGCAATAAATACCCACCAAATTCTTTGTGATGCGAAAAGGCCACACTTTTAAGAAGTTAATGTGCTTTTAATTAGGATATTTTATATAATGACATAGACAATTATGGAATACTTCGTTTTGGATTCCACAGTTATGGAGATTAATGTCCTGTAATTGACGGATAAGTGACTTATAGAAATTAATTTTGCCATAGTGTTTTCCATCTGACAACTAGTCAGACGATAAAAAAAGCAGTCACATAAAAAAAACATATGAGGGGATAATTTTATTATTTTAAAATTATATATTTTTACAGTTATTCGTACCATGAAAACAATATATGACCTTTTTTGCATATAGTTCTCTAAACGTAGGGAAACATTACTGCTTGCGTAAAAAAAAACTAAACTAAACTAATCCTGTCTCCACATTGTTCTCCCGTCCTCGTAGGTACCACCAAATCCACCCCCGCCTTGCTGTAACAGCACAATGGGTGTTAGAACTGTAACTGTGTTTGTGTACTGTGCGCTTACACACCCTTCAAGCTTTTGGTCTCTGCACAATACATAAGGCAAGTAAAGACTGTGAGTTCAGAGAGAAGCCACATAAATACCCCAGAGGCTAAAGAGAGAGAGAGAGAGAGATTGAAAAAGATATTTTTAAAAATACATACAAACATCACAAAACTGCGTCTACAAGCCGAGGTTTAAAGTTGCAGACGGCGAAGCTTGGAAGGGGGCGCATTTGATATCGCTCCTCATCAGAACGAATCAGGCATAACCATCAAGTTCTCAATGAGGTAAAGCGTGCACGAGATGTACACCTCTCTTCACTGGAGGGCTCTCACAGATATACACCTCTCTTCACTGGAGGGCTCTCACAGATATACACCTCTCTTCACTGGAGGGCTCTCACAGATATACACCTCTCTTCACTGGAGGGCTCTCACAGATATACACCTCTCTTCACTGGAGGGCTCTCACAGATATACACCTCTCTTCACTAGAGGGCTCTCACAGATATACACCTCTCTTCACTGGAGGGCTCTCACAGATATACACCTCTCTTCACTGGAGGGC
The DNA here is from genome assembly GCA_022702515.1 of Ilyophis sp. 1 JC-2022. Lineage (NCBI taxonomy): Eukaryota > Metazoa > Chordata > Actinopteri > Anguilliformes > Synaphobranchidae > Ilyophis > Ilyophis sp. 1 JC-2022. The sequence goes on from CM040395.1 coordinate 9,163,886, forward strand.
TCTCACAGATATACACCTCTCTTCACTGGAGGGCTCTCACAGATATACACCTCTCTTCACTGGAGGGCTCTCACAGATATACACCTCTCTTCACTGGAGGGCTCTCACAGATATACACCTCTCTTCACTGGAGGGCTCTCACAGATATACACCTCTCTTCACTGGAGGGCTCTCACAGATATACACCTCTCTTCACTGGAGGGCTCTCACAGATATACACCTCTCTTCACTGGAGGGCTCTCACAGACATGAGTAAAGGAGGCAAAGGCTTCGATTCTGTCAACATTTTTCCTCAACTTTTAGATTTTTTTTTTGCAAGTTTGGTGTTCACCAGGTGCACTGGAAAATATAGCGCTTGCAGTGAAACACTGGACCATTTCCTCTTATTGGTAAATCAGAATATTGATTGAATCCAGCATACAGAGAAGTGGAGCAGGTATCAGTGACCGGATCATGACTGGTCAGATGATCACCTTATGAAATTGTCGGGGCAGATTTTTTTTAAACTTCAACAATCAACCTCCCAAATGATGAATCCAGGCTAATGTCTATGGGCCCATAATCCCAAGCTGAAAAGGTTCGCTCAGAGCCTAGATCAGCACATTGGGTGTAGAGAGCAGATGTGTAAATAGTGAAATCAGCAGACGAGGGAAAGCTTACAGCACTGGATGCGGACTTCACTTTGATTGTGAGATAATTGTGCAATATGGACAGGTTATTTTGTCTGCGAATTATTTTTAGTAAATGAACTGAACTTCAAAATAAGGGGGGGAAGTCATTGTGCGTTACTTGGAACTAAGCGTTTTGTTTTGCTTGGTTCACATCCTTGGGATGCATTATTTAGGAATTCATTTAGCCGATCCCTCTCATCAGTAGACATGAGAAGTGGATGAGAAGTCATCTAACTGAGCTAGGTTCACACACACACACACACACACACACACACACACACACACACACACACACACACACACACACACACACACACACACAGGCACACACACACACACACAGGCACACACACACACACACACACAGGCACACACACACACACACACACACACACACACACACACACACACACACACACACACACACACAGGCACACACACACACACACACACACACACACACACAGGCACACACACACACACACACACACACACAGGCACACACACACACACACACAGGCACACACACACACACACACACACACACACACAGGCACACACACACACACACACACACACACACACACACACACACACACACACACACACACACAGGCACACACACACACACACACACACACACACACAGGCACACACACACACACACACACACACACAGGCACACACACACACACACACACACACACACACAGGCACACACAAACACATCACTGAAATAAATGCAACTTTTATTTATATATTATTTTTCACAAACACACTTTCATGAGTATGAACAGACACAGCTGCCATCAACAACATTGACTGCACAAAAAATGCAAAGAAAAAAAACTTGCATTTAATTGAAAGATTGAATCCAGGCCCAAGCTTCTAGCTACACTGTAATTCTGAGCCTCTGGCCTCAGATGTGGTTGCTGTCTGTAGTTTGGGACGACTGGATAAGAAGGAGAGTCAGAAACAGGGGGGGGGAGGCGCTGCCAGCTGTTTAACGCGCCCCTCCGAGGCTGCGGACGTTTGATCTGACTGATCAAGCATGTGGGGTTCTTTACCCAGAGAGCCCCTGTACAGCCTGGACCCCATTAGCCGTGTGTCTTAGGTTACGGCTGTGTGTGCGAGGAATGGTCCCCCACGGCATGGTGCATGATCTGGAACGCCTGGCCAGGCAGATGGGCACTCGCTGCTCAGAATTAGGAATACCACAGCGTCTATAATAACCTTCGACAGAAGGGTACGGCCGGCCTGTTCCAAACAACTCATTGGAATACATTTGTTTTCCAGTTGTCAGGGTCCAGGGAACTGCTCTTGTAACACAAGAGGTTGCAGGTTTAAATCCCAGAGAACTGTAATTGTTCTATTGTGCACTGTACCTATGCTAATCTGCTTCATTGCAACACTGTAACTGCATATAACTGCATTATAAATGATTGTAATACATAACAAGATTGCATATGAAACAGAAATACATGAATTATGTCAAAATATAAACGTATGTATTATAATTCAGACATTATTTTCACATGTTCAGTTTTACAGACTTTTCACGTTATTTGTGCCGTTCCAATATATTCCGCAGGCCTGGTAAGTGCAGGGAACGTGATCCGTGTCCTTTCCCGAATACATCCTTAAAGGGGAAGTGCTGCATGGCACCTGAGGGAAATTAAGGACACAGTTTAAAACACAGCAAGCAATGAACAATAAAGGCGCACCTTTCTTGTTCCCACGGTGACTCGAGTGGTGCAATGGAAGTGAAACTGCTGCATCTCAGGAACATCGGTTCTCAACTGGAGCCATTCATTGTCATCATCTCTGAGCTGTTTGTTTGCTTACCATTAATGTATAATAATAGGCAGGGGCCCTGGTGAGTAGTATTTATCTTGATGCTCATTATTCAGCCAACATACCTCTGGGATGGCATATTTATATTGCAACTTGAATACTAATGAATTCTGAGAGCTCAGAAGTTCCTCCGCAAGTTTTTCCTTTTGTACTGTCTCGCAGCGCCAGAACCGTTATCTGCCTAACGCTGGATTTCAAGAGATAGAGTGTTCAACCTGTCCTCCTTCACCTGTGAGATTTTAGACAAGGATTTCATAGAGTTACACAGGAGAACACACTTTTAAAATCATAGATTTGGAGATTAATTTATCATCCCTTTTACATGTCCTTGATTCGTTTTAAGTGCAGTCTCTTAAAGAAATATCTGCTACACTTGTGAAGTAGTATCTGTGTAATTGCTGGGTCCCCAGAAACTGCTCAAGAGAAGGTACAAAGTGGAAGAGGTTCGACTTGGGGGAAAAAAATTCTCAGGTATTTGTTGCAGCCATTAACTTGGGGCTCATTCATCATAGAATCTCATCAGCTTGTTTTTGGAATGATCCCAGAAAACGGCGCTAAGGATGGATAGTTCATTTCGGTAAAGCTTTCCATGGGTCCTGCTAACCCTGAACCCTGCATTCTGGGCTCCTATTGTTTGTAAGTGTCTTTCTTTCTGTGCATGGTTGTAATTGAAAAAAGGCTGGTTGAATTTTGAATTCAACCACACAAAATAACTGAAAAAGCTCAAACACAAATACTGTTTGTGGTCAATGTTTTGGGTTGACCCCATGGACTCTCACACCATTGTTACTTTTTTAAAATGCAGGCATACATTTATGTACATGTATGGTTGATGCTGCCTGTATGATGAAATGTAATATACACCTTCATAAGACAGAACAGACAAGGCCAGGCCAGAGCAATATAGCTGTTTACCATTAAGAATTCAATAACTGTTCATTCGTGAAAATGTACGGAACAACTGTTTATTTCAGTCATACATGTAGGTTTGAAGGGAGACAATGAGACATAGGCCAATGTCACCCCCAATATGTTCATGTCGGTCCCCAGACTAGCTAGTATGCTTGTAAGACTTGACGTTTGACTATGCAAGACTTAGGGGTCCAGCAGTGTGTCACCCCCCAAAGGAAATTCAGTGATATGATATGATTTCAGCAATAGTGTATAAAAATGATACAGTTATGTGTACGTGTATACTAACACACTAATTGAGTCTACTTCCACTTGGTTTGCCTTGTGCATTTCAGCATTACCAGATAGAGGGGTGGCTCTGCTCTTGTCTTGTTGTTTGCACAGTGGAGGTTTGCAGTCGTCATGCTAATGAACTGTGCAATCTGATTATTGCAAACAGGAGTTGCATTACATTTCACCAGCTGAAAACCAGCTGTGGGGGGGTTTATGCTTTTTTATGATTATTCTGAGAGACTAGGTACCATAAATACTGTAATAACAGTAATACTGTCTTTTTCTGAGGTGTAGGGCTGCTTGCGTAATAATTGCGTGCACAAACTAAGGTTACTCCCAAAGTTTTGAACCATCAATATTTCTCTCTGCTCAGTAAACAAAATAGAATAAAGTAACCCATAGAGTGCATATGTTTCTATTAAGTTTTAATCCTACAGTGGCATTAAAAAGAAAGTACATCCTTTTTCAATTCTATGGTTTTACATATTAGGACATAACTAACCCTCATCTAGTACGGACATAACTAACCCACATCTAGTCCTCCCCAAGTCCTAACAGTAGATAGATCGAATCCAATTTCACTCAGACAGTAAAAGACTCAATTGTCCTTATTTATTCAAGCAGAACAAATAAAAAATAATTTATGCACTATTTTTCACAATCGGCTCGATTTATCTGCTGTTAGTATTTGGTGGAAACTAGATGAGGGTTAGTTATATCCCAATGTGTAAAACCATAGAACGAAAAGAGTGTGTACTTTCATGTCCACATCCCTGTGGTCGTATTTACAAACGTATTGGCCTATTTCTCTGAAATAAATTCAGTGTTTTCTCACAGGGTGTATCACTGTACGTGCAGTTGTGTTTTGCGGGATGATTTTCTAATACCGATGAGGTAGATGAAACAAAAAAAAGTATCTCGTTTTTTTTTTTTTCATCTTTAAAACTAATCCAAATGGCCCATTATTTCAGAGCCAGTTAAAACATTTCCCCTTTCTAGAAGTTTCTTTTTTAAGTAGCATAGAAGAAAATGTTTTGTGTTGTCCTCAAAAAGAAGAAAATAAATACATTCAAGAGGAAAGTAAGGTTTGTCAGGAGTGCAGGTGAGTGGACTTCCATGGCTTTTATTTATTTATTTTTAGTTTAATCACAATGTAATCTCTGGCGGGGCCCTCACTGGGGAACTGAAAAACAGAACTTGGGTTAAAAAAAGACAGAAACCAAGTTGTTTCATTATCAGCAGACTATTGAAAGTCAGTGTGTTGCATTGACTTTGCATTGTTTCAGTCTCTGCCTATGGCTGTTTGTCGACATATGACCTACATGGGTTGCAAAATTCTTATGGTAATTGCGCAAAAAAGAGTGTCTTCTTACACATACTAAGGGATATGGCTTGAAGAAAAGCTCAGTTTTAAAATTTCTATATATATATAAAAAATGTATTAAAAAGTTGAGAATTAAGCTAGGCTGCCATTTTAGAAAGATAATTTGTTTTAGTTTTGTGACTGAGAGATGACAGGTAGTAGCACATCAGTGCTATTTCATGAGCATAAATGTTTGCATATATTGCATAGCATGTTTATAAAATCTCAACAAATGAATTTGAAAAAAATCTAAGTTGCTTACATGCTAAGCATACATATTACACTGCATTTAAGCAGGAGACATGTACACTCCCCAGCATTATTCACCTTTATCCTTGCTACTGCCACCCGCCAAAACAATAACATTATTTTAATTCAGGGGCATGTTCCAGAAAGCAGGATTACCGAGATAGCCGAATAACTATCTAGATATGGGAGGGTTCCGGGTTTTACGCGGTGCAGTTATCCTGCTAACTCAATAATTCTTTCTGGAACAGGCCCCAGATTTCTGAATTATCCTATATAAGTTATCCTATTTTTGCACATGTTCTCAGCAAAATCCAATAGCCCCCTACCAGAAGTCTTCAATTTAGTAAAGTAATTCTCAAAGGTAGCTGACTACTCAGTCAATTGGACCCAATCCACAGTCTCAGTGAGGAAGAATAGAGAGCAGTGACTCAGAGAAGTGACTCAGAAGCTTCCTTTCAACATCACGATACATATCTCCGCCAATCTGTCAGAGTTATCTCAGCCGAACTCTCCAATTCTCAAAACCATTGAAGGTCATCTCAAGTGTTGGAAAAACCTACCCGTGTCTCCAATTAGCGGAATAGCAGCAGTCAAAATTAATATATTACCCAAAATAAACAACATATTTTCTCAATGACCCGGGGCAAACTGGCATCCACCTTGTGCAACACTCTAGATTCCATAATGAACAATTCTGTGAGAAAAAGAAAAAACCCACACAGAATAAAATTGCCCACCTTACAGAAAAGTAAAGATCCTTTTAATCCATAATCAGTACTGTTCACCATATTGCATGAGATCATATCAACAGTATGGCAACTCATATAGATAAAGAATTTACAATTGAATACTATGACCATGCGCATCCCCTTTATCTCTGCAGACACTATACATGCACCACTCAGTCTATATAATGTGCTGTATCGTTACATTGTAGAGGTAAGCTATATCTCTGAAAGGCTGGCCACAGATACAATGGCGGCAATGCAGTCATGAATGCACTGTTCAACGGTCACATTGAAATGAGGCAGGAGTTCAACCTTTTGGGGATCTTGATGTATTTCCACACACGCCTCGCAAGTATTTCTTTACCCACAGAGCAGCCGAGCCTAACCCTGCTGATCACAGTGCTCTGAGTACAAAGACAAAGGAAGGCTTCTCTCCTTTATCGCGAAAAGAGACGCAACAGAGAACGAGTCTCGCCCTTCGACGTAGCGCGCACATTAATGAATTCCGTGCCTCCGATTACAAGGCCACTAAATTACAATGGGGAATTATGTCCATAAGAGAGTCAGTCAGCCTACCAAAGTGCATCAGTACAAATTACCTTTCGCAATGAGATGAGTCAATGAGCTGTCGGTTTCAGGGGAATATGCTTTTCCTGGCAAAATGAAATGGGACATTATCGAGCCACTATGGGAAATAAACGGAAAAATAAATAATGATATTAATAACAGCAATAAAGTGGTGCAGTGTAATATGTGAGCCTTGACAGGCCGTTAGATTAGAAACAGCACCGCGCTCATTTAATACACCATATCTGGAGAAATGTTTGACATTATTGAAAGCGTTTTTGACTGATAAAATCGCTCCCATTTAGAAGATGTTTTCTCGCGCAGGGGTTGGCGCGCACGCATCATCTTTCTCCGCATCGCCACTGCGGAGAGATGTATTTAAACAAAACACATATGAAAAGACATAATTCAAAATGACAGCCAAATTGTGCGAGCACTCCCTTTTGGAGTATAAAGGCATGTTTTCAGATGATGAGATAGGGGTCTCGCTCTGTAGACATAATAGCCTCCCAAAGATGTGTTACTTTGCACACACATTTTATTTCTACCACTGAAGTCAATAAGCAACAGCGTCTGGTCTTGTGCAGAGATATTATCCCATTCGTTTCTGCTAAACAACACATAATAGGTATGTTTTTGTACATGGACTGTTTGCAAACTTGGGATTCTTGATAGTTCAATGTGCAGCATACACAAGGTAGTTGAATAAAAGGTTAAACTGTTTATTATCTATCATTCGCTGTTATTTGAAATGCAAACTTTTTTCCCTCTAATTCTATTCAGCTGACTTTAGGAAAAAAAATATCACACACACATAAAATAACAATACACTGTGATGAAGCTTTATACAGTATGTCACAGAACACCCATTTTTGTATTTTAGTTTTAAACTACAGCTGGAATAGGTACTGTTTTGACTAGGTTATGACACAGATAATTTGATCTATGTTCTGATTAAGGTCTTCTGGCTGAACCAACTGAAAAAAAAAAATAATAATTCCAAACCAAAACAATAAATATAAATTATACAAAAGTATAAATAATGCTATGACCATAGTGTAAACAGTAAAAAAAAGAGATCCGGCCAAAAAGAACAAAAAAATGATATGCTCCTGGGCCAACCAAGCAATGGGCCATCAGGCCAAGAGCTTACCTGAAATTACCCCAAAAATGAAACAAGAAAACTAAACTAACAAATAAAGCCATGCAAAACTGGGCCCTATTTTTTGTAGCTGGTTAACTGGAGTTAGCCGGCTAACTGCGCTGAGTAAAACCTCCGACAGTGGGCCTAGTTTATACGTTTCATATTGGGGGGGTTTCTGGGTTTTAGTGTGTTATCTACATATGAAGAACGGGGCCCTGGGGGGTATGCTTTGAATCAGGATGACTGAGTTAGCTGGATAAATGCACCCGAAACAGCTCTTTTTACTTCAGTCCGTGTTCCAGATTTGGGATGGCTCCGGGTTTTACTCGGTGCAGTTATCCAGCTAACTAAGTAATCCTGCTTTGTAGTATACCCCCCTGCTCTACTGGATCCTCTTCCTGAATAGGAAAACTGAATAAAACTAAACAGAAGCTACTTCAATCTAACGGAATAGAATGCCGCATGTGTGGAGTGGCTGTCCCCCTCTCCAAGGCAACCGGGAACCTTTAAATAGGCACGCCAATCAAGGTTAACCACTCGCACCTGTGAGAGGGAGAGAAAGCATGTGGTGCAGGAGATCACATAACACAAACAAACATTCGCTTTCAACAGTGAATCAGAGTCAGTCAATTTAAGGACAAATATCAACTGAATCTATGCCCGATTTTTCATCCCCCACAAACCTGAGCGCCAACCACACGCCAACGTTCGTGGATGAAGTCAAGTGGGAACCTGATTTTGTTATTTATCTAGTTTATTTTTTTTATTCATCATTTTGGTTCCTGTTATTTTTTGGTCCAAGCACCCCCACACTGCTTAATATAGCGCTTGCGCGGTTTCCGACTGAACGCCCTCGGGGCGATGCTTCCCTGGATCCGTTAAAGCAGATTCATGTTGACTGGCACCCTGATTAATTCTACGCACTTCCCTCATCCGCGCGTTTCCGTCACCTCATGCGAGTCGTGCGCTCTTTCCTCTGATAAAGCGAGAGGTGGCACAGGCTCAGATTCATTGAGAGCGGCCTGGAATTAGGGGAGTTATTGAAGGGGATTAAGAGCCGAGGCTGTGTTCGACAGCCTGCATGCTGGAATTAAACATTTATTACAATAGGCCTCAGCGGTGCACTCATTAAGAGAGCCTTCCGGAAGAACAGCAAGTCAAGTTTGTTAAGAAATAAATAAATAAATTAAATAAGACAATTTAGGAGTGGGGGGGGGGGGGGCTGGGTGAAACTACAGAATGGGCTTAACTGCGTCAGAGAGCAAGTTGTGCCTTTGAAAGCAAAACAGAGAGATGAACGTGCAAGACTAATGAAAAAATCAGTTTTCCCCCTCAAAAACAAGAGTAGCAAGAGTGAGAGTAGTGATAGCTTTGACATGAAGGTGTGTCCGGCCAATCACTCACTCTTTCTGAGAGACATACCAAAGGGAGATACCAGACTGTTAAAAAAAATGCGCTGGAAGATGAAATGGACTGGAGAAATCAAATAAATTATTGTTGTTCTGAAATTCATAACGTCTTGACCACAAAGCTGCAATGGAAAATAAGGGTGTTTGGCTTCTACATACAGTTAGCATTCATAGCTATGGAGACAAAATGTCTCTGTTATTTAACAACACAAAGTACATCCAACATGTAGTACATTTGCAAAAGGGTATTTGTTTTAGTCTGGTAAAAAAAAAGCCTCAATCTCACCTCCCTTCTCAAAATTACAGCTCTGTGGAACATTGTGTTCTTTGAAATGGACATATCATTATCTGCAATTCTCAACTATAAATGTGTGAGGCATAGATTATTTTGGTAGTAGCTCTAAAAATGTGTCTCGAAACCGTTTTCTCCCAGGTAACTGCTCATAGGCTAGGGATGTTTGCATTCAGATCTTTGCATAAGACAAAAATAGTTTTGCGATGTCTCATATTTATGCATTTTTTTAGAGGCTTTAGTACTGGCAGGATTCAGTTCTGTTATTTTTGCAAATGGAAGCCGTGCACAGTACTAAAAAAAGGGGTGTGAATAATGATTACTTTTTAAACAAATCTTTTTAATCTGAGCAATCATATTTGTACCATCAGAATAAAAAAAATTTCAGCAAACAATATAGCTCATTACTTGTATTATTTTCTACAAGTAATTTTTTCTTTGCTCATCTATATCGAGGCTATGGATAATTTTGGAGGGTGATGTAGACACGACACACACAATGTAAGTATGATGACTCATATGTTAAACAAATTAAGACAATATGACAATTAACAGAGATGGAAAGTCCGGGTTCAGGAAATCGAAATGTCCACCTCAGTATTCTGTTCCAATCACCTGGATTTGCTCATTAGCATACTTTCCAATCAGCTGGATTTGCTAATTAGCATACTTCTTCAGGCTGGAGGTATCGCTAATTAATGAACTCAGCAGGCTGGAGTTCATGGGTGGAACAAACACATGGCAGGGCTTTTACTTTCTGACCCCCAGACTTTCCACCTCCAGACTTTTCCAAATAAAAGTCTTGGGAAAGCCAAGTGCTACACCAGATGTCTGGCTCGCTCTTCCTTTTACATTGCAAAACCTACATATATTCATTTGATAGTGGCGAAGCACAAGCTTATTGGTGCTGATATGTTTTTCAGCCACTGTAGGGTAGTTATGGTAGGAGGTGAGGTGTCTTACAGCAGAAGAGTGGTCGACACGCAAGGCGTAAATGCTTTGATTAATAAACCATTTGGCATTAGCAAAGCTGGAAGCTTTAAATCCCTGGAAATGTCAACCCAATAAGGAAGATTACACAAAGCCTCATTAGCATCAACGGAAATCATTCCAGTCTTTTCGATCATGGGGATTATTTAACAGTCAAACTGCTCAAGAGAGAAAATGGCTTTGCTTTTAAAAATAAATAAATAAAAAATCTTGTCATTGGAAATAACAAGGCTGCATTCAATACCAGCTTCCATACAGACCACAGCGTGTTATACACACAACCCCTGGATAACAAGCTAACATATCACAGGGTCTTCAGCACAATTCTTTCTTATCTCCCAGGCCAGAAAAAAACACTGAGTTTACTTTTTTTTTTGGGCCTGAAGTACTACAAGCCTTGCGGGATATTGTTTAGTCAGTGGATTGCAGGCAAGTGATTTGGGGGATGTACTTCAGTTTGAAGTGATTTGGGAGTGTACATTCTTCAGTATGAAAAAAAAAAAACTTCCACTAGACTTACAACAGCAGTACAGCATAAAAACAATATCTTTCAGCTTGCTTCTGAAGACTATATACCTGTGGATATCAAGAGAGCGCGCCAAAACAGAGATCCAGAATTGGGACTAAACTTGAGGATATTTCATTTTCAGTGGGCCAGTTATGTGCATGCTCTTTGTTTGGTGTCATCAGTGCTAATTGGCTTAATATGGAAAATTAGGCCTAAAGAAAGACTAATGGAGAATCATTTACCATAATTTTCTTCAAAGCCATCACTAATGAATAAATGGCACAGATTGAATAACGTGGCAAAGATAGCACGTGTTGAATTAGTTGAAGGACACAATGAAATTGTAATCGCCCGAGAAAAGTATGATTAAGAAGCAATTAAAGCCATTCTGGATTCAAGCTCATGATTTTTTTTTTCACTTCGGAACGGTGATCTCTGTCCCTTTTCATGGCGATGTATACCAGTCCTGAGACAAGACTGCTATCCAGGATGTAACCCTGGATGTAACCCAGGATGTAACCCTATAGAGTGGATGTATTGGTGCCAAACCTGTAAAATGGTCACATTCATTAGAATGTTGTCAAATTTGAATATCTTATTTGTACAATGGCTGTCAAAAGAAGACTTCCCCACCTTGCTGACTTAACCTCTGTCACGGTTAAGTCCAGATGGGGTGCAAACAGAGTTCCGAGCGGTTATAGCCACCCACCTATAGCACTGTCAATCTGCAATTAAGAGCATCTTTTACCATGGAACCTTCTCGAGGTCCACCATCACCTCAAGAATCTAACTTTGAAGGAAATTATTTCAGAATAAAAGTTTGAGTGCTTCGTGCACACATTAGATCCCTCATTCATTCTGATATGAACTGAGGCATTTGCCTCCCTGTGCACAGCAGGTGCATTTCAAGGTAACCCTCCATTTTGTAAGATGAGGCTGATGAGAATTTGCATGCCATTGCACACGGGGCTATTATTATTTATTAGCTAAGCAGATGGTCTTAACCAGGCGACTTATATTGATTATGATTACAAAAATTTAAGCAATTTCTTAAAGCCATTTATGCAGCATGGCTTATTACTTTAGCAATTTACTCTGCAAAGTCAATTGCTCCAGTAGTCAGAGCAATGCACTCTACCTCACACAAGGGCCCAACATCAGTGTCCCAACTGTGCTTGAAACCTTCTTGTCACCTTTTGGCTCAATGCTTCTTGACACATGCAGTGCAATTAAAACAGAAGTGAAATGAAATCACTCAGTATTGTGACCGTCTGTGTGCATGCGGCCGAATACATTCTTAATTTAACCATCGTATCTGAACCGAGAGAGACGTATTCTTGACGTTGTGCTAAAAAAAGTATTATTATTTTTATTTCGAAAAAAAAACCTGGAACTATAGCTCAAATGTCGATAATATATTTTTCATAGTTTGTGTTGAAAGGTCAATAAACTGTACAGTATGTTTGAAGAATGAAGAACAATTTTTTCTTCTTTTTTCTACCCTTTTACCGAGGTGGGTGCACGTATGTCTTCTTTAACTGTACACTGCTCAGTGAATGCAATAGAATGTTATGGAATCAAAGGTTTTGCATCTTGAGTTAGAAGTTTGCCACTGAAACCCACACAGCAGGAGCTATTAGCATTTATAACATTTTATGTTTAAACCCAGAGATTATGTGATATGTACAGCTGACTGACACGTCCTCCGCGCTACTCTCTTTCATACATGAAACTTCATGAAACTTGAGCCGCACGGCTGTTACTTATACAGAATCAGTAGTTTACCCTTTGCCTGACCTGATTTCAGTATCTGGAGCCAGGAGTGAAGTGAAGGGCTGGGTCGAGCTTGTGTGTTGTTTCTAACAGTGAGGAACCCGGTCGGGGGGGGGGGGGGGGCGAACTTGGCGGCAGGCGTTTTTGAGTTAGAGAGCGCGAGAGGATCTGAACGAGAGAGAGGTGGAGAAGGTGAGCGTCTTATTAAGCCGTCGGTGAAAGGCAGAGGCAGCGCATCAGCAGGGCTGCGTTTCTCTGTGTGCCTCGTGCCTCTCTTCGCCTTCATCTCTTCCTGTTTCCCTGGAACCTGTGAGATGAGGAGCACTGGGAGAGGAGCTGAGTTTGGTCCGGGGGTCGGAGAGCCGGCCCTACCGACCTTATCGAATTCCCTGGGAGGAGAATCGGGCCCCGGGTTGATTAATCTTTTGAGTCGAGATATTAAAAAAAGAGGAGGAGGAATAACGAGGTTGCGCAGCGTGGTGGGGGACGTATTTGACCGGCGCGCTGCCCTTGCCCTCGGGGGCTTCACGTGCAGCGCATGGCCTTGTCCTCGCGGGTCGACCCACGCCCTCTCCAGGGACCTCGCATTTCTGCACGCAGGTCTGTCCAGGATGAATGCCATAATTAAAGGTGGAATTTACAGCGGCCATTTGAGAATCACAGGGGAAAAAAGTGGAAAAGTTTTGTAAGAAAAGAGCGTTTCTTTAAAGTTCCTCATGCGTTACTACAGTACAAATGATTTCCTCATATTTACAATTCTACATTATTATTGCAGGACAATTGGGTGACAATGCTACTGAATATAGTGAATAGTCAATAACAACACTGCAACACTGCTTATGTGATTAGCACTCGTATCTTATATATATTAATGTAATGATGAAATGATATGACATACTATCGTGACAATGTTATTTTCCTATTACGCAACCCCAATAAAGGAAAAATGTATTGCACGTTGTCACTCATAAAATAAACCATAGTGGTATTCGTAAGAGAATAAATGGAACACAAATATCTTTATGCTTTTTCCCACCCCCAAATTTTTTTTTGCAATGCATTTCATAACAGAGCTGAAAAAATTTACTGTGAAAGGCTTCAAAGATGTCCATTCAAAATCAGTACAATTCTTCAAGGTTAACCTACAAGGCCTGCTCATTTTGGTTTAATTGTTCATTTTTCAATAGAATTCAATCTCATTCAATGGAAAAGGTCATTTATTGGTTTACTTTTAGAGCTACCAACAATAGAATATTGCCAATTTAAAATATCTCTTATAAAATTAAAAAGGCATATGACCTCAAGTTAGATCCCTATTAGAAGATAATTTATGAATACATTACATATTATATATGACCAGTTTCTTTCAAAAAATAATACACATCTACCTAATGTAGCGCTTTATTGTTATCACCACAATGAAAAAACAATAACACAAGGTAAGCAGAGACTTAGACATTTCAAAAAGTACAATACAAGTAAATAAAAGGTTTGCATGATGAAATACAAATGAGTATATTAACATAATTGATAGTTGGGCTTCCTGCTTTTACACTAGGCTTTATAGAAACCAATTTGAACTGTGGGCAAATAGAAATTTTATTTTGTGTGATGCTCGCTGACTGGCTCAAGGTGAGGGTTCACAAATACAAAATCAGTCCGTGTCAGGGAGGTTGCATAAAGCATTCGAAGGTGATAGGCCAGGGGTTGAGTGGCAGGCTGGAGTGGTGGACATTCGGGGGACAGTCAGGCAGGCTTCGGGGTGACTCCGGAAAGAGGCCAGTTTTCCCGTTAATCACATTTCTTTTTAAAAATTTGTAGGGTGCCTTGGGATATGAACAGCAGCTACTTAACATGCAAAGGCAACCTGGGTAGGCCTATCGGCAATAGAGAACAAAGGTCTGCACTGTTATAATATTATTTCAGAATGAAGGGAAGGTTTCTTCCCTGAGCTTATGAGCAGATGTCTCTCCCATTGATACCGTAATGTTCTTGTTCTGTAGCAGCACGTTAGCAAAGCGGAGTACACCTCAAGTATCAAGGATAAAGACGACAGCTTTATAACAGAAAACACATTTTAAAAGGGATTTGTCAGTTAAGCTACCTCTACCTCAAGCTCCACTGTCTTTGCAAATGCAAGAGTACTTGCCGCTCCTCTTCAGTTCTATACGAAGGCGGTAAGTGCAAACCCTCCCGTAAGTGAAGCATAATTGTCTTTTTAGCCTAATCTCTCCAGACGGCCCTTCTGTTTTGTCGTCACGCGCCGCTCTGTGTGGTTAAAGCACTCGATTATCAAGTGGAGCCAGTCGGCATACTCGCCACATCCGGTCTCGCCGACTGTCGAAGGGACGTGAACGAGCACTTAGATCGTCGGCCATGAAGCGGCTTGTTAATTCCCCCATCTTGATTCTGGGCTCAGATACACAAAGGCGGGGCCCGTGTAGACACGTGTGTTCCGTCCTTTTCCAACGAGCGACATTCTCAGACGCAGCGAGCCATCTGTATTCCCGTCGCCTCTGAGGGGAAGGCGAGTCCAGGGTACTTTGAAAAGACATTAAAATGAATTAATCATCTGATATCCAGCTCGGCTGGCGCTGTTTAGCCACGGGGTATGCTTATTCAGCGTTACGCTGGGACACAAACACATTGCAAAATGTGATGTCGCTGGTTCAGTGGAACACAGACGGAGCGGATCCAATGGCCTGTACACTGTTCATTTCCACACTGGCCTCCCAGGAGAAACGGGGAGTCAAATATTTACCTCCAGAAAGCAACTCGATATCCTGAGGGCGCAAGATCCTTGTGTCCTGGAAGTTGTTTTATACGTTTAGGGGAAAAAAATACTTATCACAAGTTGTGTCCTGGTGATAGAGAGGCTGGCTGTTAGCATTTGAATTCTAACTGTCAGTATCATCAAAGAGAATCGCTTAGGTAAAGGCAAAAGGTTAAAGAATTCAGGCCCTGGTTCATTCAATAGATACTCTTATATATAACACAACAACGATACTACACTTGTTTATATTTGTTTACATAAAGGCTGCTGTGATTGAGTACAGTCAGGACCCAAGCTTTGGCTTCTTTAATAAGGAGATCTGATTGCAAAGTTCCCTCTCAGAACACTGCATCATAAAGATATTCATTGATAAGACAGCTTTACAGTGTACTACTTTGAGTTGCTAATGAGCATGTGTCGATGATTTATTTATTCACTTATATTATGGGAGAAATAAAAGATGTTGCTGGTCCAGTTGCACGACTTAACATTAATTTTTTAACATTACATTTTTCAGATGCCATTGTCCAGAGCCATTAGCTTATCTAATATATAATCAATTTTTCAAAATGTATGCTTTGCTCAAGAGTACAGTGGCAGTGGCTTTTCTGGGATTTAAACTCGCAACCTCTCAGGTACCAGCTTGCCATTAAGTTACACTGTCACTCTACTAAATGAGGCTGTCCTCTTTTTTTTTTTCTTTACTAAAAAAATGTGAATGCAGTCGCCTAAATAGGGATGAATCATAAATCGTTGCTTATTTTAGTGACTGCTGAAATTACTACACTGTGTCAAACAAAATAATCTCTTGCATTTAATTATGATTTAAAGTTAAGGAACACGGCCCTAGGCTGACAAAACAAAACCAAACAAATGGGGGGGAAAACAGAGAGAAAAACTTGAATGTTGGGCTCACACTATGAATTTTAATGCCGATGTCTCAACGGCTCAAACCCTGTAATGTGTTTAAGATTCCGGGGGTGTGGAAAACTGCATGGCGCTCCTGAAGGGAGCTATTTTAGGCTAATGCTGATGCTGACAAACAGCAAAGCTGAAAGAGGGCATGTCCTTGTCCAAGTTGGCAACCGAAGGATTTTAAACATCTTTGTTCGACTTCCTCTCTGGGAGTCACATGACTCATGATCGACAGTCCTCTTCGTTTTTCCTCAACACAAGCAGGCGGGGGTAAAAATGTAAACCGGAGACCCTCTGGGAAGGGTTTGATAGAATGATTGATGTTTACTGTGCTCCCTAGCCCTGTTAATTTAATCCATCAGTCCTTCATAGATCTCTTAATTATTCCGTATTGGAAATCCAGCCTAGTATTTGCTGCTTCCCAGCATGCTTCGGGTTCTCTGAAATCCTCTTCCGCGGACATCGTTTATCAGACAAGGGAAGGATGGAAAGAATTCGTGGGCATTGATAACGGCGCTGTATTTTCTGCTTTTCCAAACGCGCTGTAGATACTCGGCCTCCAGGGTGAGCTTCACGCAATGATTCAGTCTCTCTCACGTGGACGCCTCTCGCATTGTACAGTGTTCAATCGGGCGAGTGCTTCAAAAAGATCAATATTTGTTTGAAGGAGAGATTTGATGCCGAACATCACTTCGGCATCGATTTTAACGAAGACCCCGGGTCACGTCGAAGGTAAAGGACGATTGAAGAAAAGCCACAATAAACAGACCCTCGCAATGTTATTTTTAGCGGTACAGTTTTGTTCACGGCCAAACGAGAAGACGGATTGTCACGCGCACGTGCACTTGGATTTACCTGCAGCCTAATTAGCATTGATATTATCAGCACATTTTCTATTGTAGCCGTTTCAATGGTTCCAGCCCGCGCTGGAGCCAGCAGCTTGACGCTGTAAATACGTGCTGATATAAATGCCTCCGCTGGTGTCTGTGTTCGGGAAAATTTACACAGCCGCTGTGGATAATCAATTTTTAACGGCTCTCCTGACCCTCACTTGGCTCGCCTTTGATTTTAATAACTGGACTTTCTCTGGGCCCTAAAGACCGACGTAGCTTACCAGCATCGATGCCTTTTTCTTTTCTTTTTTTAAAGATAAGCCTCATTTGAAGCCACGGCCCTATCAGCCCTGCTGAGATGCAATAACATAGCGTCGGAAACAAAGGCACTTTATCGACGGCACACCTACCGCGGCTCTCTTTCCGCCAGCCGTGCACGTTCATTACAGTCCATTACCGGAGCGTGGCACCTAATTACAGCCGAGCGCAGAGGAAACCCTATTCAAGTTTTAAAATTAGGCATACAGGTGCGGAGTTCTGTAAGCACTCAAAGTTATTATCCTCTCCTTCCCTCCCCGATGCCCTGCCGCCTCTCTCAAGGCCCCCTCCCGTGTCTCAGGAACGCGTTCCCGCTGCGTGGGGGCGGATGTGGGAACGCATCCAAGTGACACCTTTTCTTCCGAGAACGTCGCTGGAAACGCTTTCTTTATTTCCCGCTGATGTGCGAGTTTCCTAAGCAATCCCCCACCCCCACCCCCACCCCCACCCCAAACCCAAACCCAAACCCAAACCTTTTCTAGTACGGAAGAGAGCCAGCCCTCGTAGTCGTAAGCTGCTGCATGTTTTTAATGGCCGTTGTGCTCGTCATCGCTGGCCAGCCCTCGGATCGCCAGTTTGTTAAAAAGCAACATGGTGGCACCCCGTCCGCCTGCCTCCGATAAACTGTAGCTGCTATCACGAGAGACGGACCGATGTTTCTAGAAAGGCAGGCAGGATGAGGTGATGGATTCAGGGTGAGCATGATTTCGACCTGTCAGTACTGGAGACTCGCGCTGACCCAGCGTCCCTTGCTGGTGTTCCCCCCCAGTCTCACATACACGACTGAACTCGGTTCATTAAAACATAATGGCTCCCATTAGCATTTTCATCTAATTAATTTCTGCTCAGGAAACCTATGAAGATTGAAAAAGAAGGCAAAGGTCTTTTTTACCGCAGGCCACAGTGCTGATTCGCTGGCTGCTCTTGCATTACGACCGCATTCTGGACAACAATACATCATCTATAAATCTGGGCTGCCATTGGTTTTTGGGACTTCAGCGGAACATAAAACAGGCCCTGATTAACTTCCTGTCTAACGTCTGATTTGATTGTCAGATTGTTTTAGACTGT
Source organism: Ilyophis sp. 1 JC-2022 (assembly GCA_022702515.1). Lineage (NCBI taxonomy): Eukaryota > Metazoa > Chordata > Actinopteri > Anguilliformes > Synaphobranchidae > Ilyophis > Ilyophis sp. 1 JC-2022. The sequence goes on from CM040395.1 coordinate 9,182,529, forward strand.
GGACTACACAACAACAAACGCCTACTCAAAAATTTTATTCTCCAGTTTTCCACACTTTTTATTTTTAATGTTTTTACTTTTCACATGTTGTACACAGCAGGCAGATTTATGGTAAGCGATGTATTTATATCTTTGCTTTCCACACATTTGTTCAAAGCAGAATGAAGAAATATGAAAAATATTTTGTTACAGCGAAATAATGAATTCACGCTATAACCAGCATTTGACTCGTGCTTAATTCAGCCTTTATTATACTCTACAGCTCTTTGGTTGCGTCACTTTGACTCCCGTGATCTACGTGTTGTTTGTGTTGTTTGAGTAAAGGTGTATTGTGGTTAGGCTGAAGTAGGGCCCACACCCTGGCTCCTGTCAGCATATACCATCTACTGTTGTATCAACAATCCGTTTGCTATTTGAGTGAGGTATCACCAATACAGAATTTGTGTTCTAGCAGAAACACAAACATCGAGAGAGAGAGAGAGAGAGAGAGAGAGAGAGAGAGAGAGAGAGAGAGAGAGAGAGAGAGAGAGAGAGAGAGAGAGAGAGAGAGAGAGAGAGAGAGAGAGAGAGAGACAAATGCTAAAATTATTTGAGTCTTTGTTTTATTAGACTGAAATACAAAGTGCAACAGCATAAATAACTGTGACAGCCATAAGTAATAATTTTAGAACACAAATTGATCAGCAACTGATGCATATCAAGGACCGGTTATTATTCAGTCAGGACTGTGAGGGCTGACAACGCAATTATTGATTTAATAATTTAATTTACGAAGCAAATATTCAACAGCACAGTGGAATAAAAAAAAATTAAATAAAACCAGAACGCCCATTAATTGGACAAATAAAGTGTTTTGAAGAGCCAGACTCCATTTTTCTCTTTAGGGAAAGTACTTCACATTACCATGACAATCCATCAATACGTATATCAACAAGCAATAAAATATTCATGAGCCAACAGCTGTCAGGTTGGGTTGCAGGATTTGAAAATGATCCCAAACAACAACTGCCGTGCAAAAAAAAAAACGATGGGAGAATCTTCAAAGCTTTTTTTACTGACTCCTGACTGAATGACAGCGAGATTCTTCCTTTCTCATTGATGTATTGCTGCTGTGTCAAAAATACAAATAGCACATTAAACATGTCACCAATGTGGCTTTGTTACGGCATTATCTTGTTTCTCTCAACCTGTCAAATTTGCATTTGAAATCCACAGCCAGCTTTAATAGAGTTGCGCAGGTACACTGGCTATAACAATGACAATGTCCTATATGTGTACGGGGAGATGTTAAAGCTCTAGGATAATTAAAGTGATTTATTGCAGCCCAGAAAAGATTATGTAGGCAAATTAATAATGCCTATATATTAGTGGAATTTCTTATTATTTTTTTCTGAAGAACCTGTGTCTATAAAATATACTATTACTACACTATACCTAAATAAATGGGACCAAGACAGACAAACTGCACCTTTATGACTTGAAATATGGTTTTAGAGATGTCGCTCTTGAATGATAATTCTTACTTTCATAATAAGTGATCAAATGGCAGCATTTGTCTTGTTCGCAATATGTATGTATTTGTTCTGAGTAGTGATTTTGAAACGATCCATCTCTTTAACCGTCTGATTTTTACTTCTTAAACTGTATGTACTGAGTGAAAACAAAACAAACTTTTGTGCTGTTGTTCATGCAGTAACATACGCATGTCTGTCTGTGTGTCTGTCCATCTCCCCCCAGGTCTTTTTTAATTCATTGCTAGACTAGCTAGTACGCTTGTGAGACTTGACATTTCACAACCCAAGATTAGGTGGTCCAGCTGTGTGTCTCTGCCACAGTTGAAATGAAACCTATGCCCTATGTGTAGTAATACATTGCATGCAACATACTTAGGTCTCCATCTACAAATACAGCTCTCAGTCTATCCGGGTACAAATGGATTTGTGCCATGCCTGTAGTAATATTTACAGTTAACTGCTCAAGAAACCAGCCTTAAAAGACCTCTTCACCTGGCCCATCTGTTCTATCTTTTAGCTGCATAGCAGGTGTTGTCAGTGTTTTATTAGTATCTTGTGTGTGAACATCTTCACCAGCCCTGACAGTTCATACGAATTATTAACCTTGCGTCGAACCGGCAATGAATCCATGCAAGGGGCGTGCCGAGCACGGTCGCGGTGAGCTGGCTGAATCCAAACAGCACTATATGAGATTGTTGGAGCTCATTAGTATTCCAGCTGAGAGAACGGAAGCTTAATTTGTCTCATATGTCATGTCTCGGCAATCCCGGCGTACGTTAGAGCATTCTCCCGGGGGAGTCCCCAAAATGTGCCACAGGACCGTGTCGTTCCCCTGAGAAATGACGGGAGAGATGTTGTTTTGGGGGAGGAGCTGGGAGGGAGGGGTAAAGATATTAAAATGATACATGGCTCTAGAATTTGTCTGATTCCCAGTGCTTTCCTCTCCAACCTCTGCTGCAACGCCCTGGAGAAGAAATAGCTGGTGTGTTGTGTCATCATTTCTGCACAAAAACCTTTTGCTTATTTACACCAGTTCTACCGATGGCTAAAATGCCTCCTTCCCCCGCTTTGAGCTCTGACAGACAATCACGTATACGTTGCGTTCGTGTCAAACGAGGATGGCTTTGCAAAGCACAGAATCATGGTGGTCACGGTAAATTAGATTCAGCCGGGCTGCTAGGCGGCTGATCTCACTTATGCACTAGTTGTCAGTGTGGAGACGGACCCAGCTATTTGCTACGGATCCTGACTGTGCCAGTGGGGAGTGGCCTTGGCCTGGATGGGAGGGCATTTGTCTTCTGGGTCGTTCCCATCTCATCACACCAGTGGGATTCTGATTGGTGGGGTGACTGCTGTGTACTTCTGCCAGCACTCCACCAGTGCGATGGCTGCGATGAGTCCAAAAAAATAGCGGCTTCCAGCATGTGCTTTGGATCAGAACTCCTAGGTGTCTGCGCTCTCCCAAAAACTGTTGGCAGGCATTGCGACAGGCTTGCGGAAATAATTGGCCATTCCAAAATGATAGGTAATATGGAATAACTTTTTTAATTTTTTTAAAGAATTGCCTCAGTATTGCTACAGACTCATGAACGATCAAAAAAGGTGGAGTGAACGAGAGGTGCCCATCAGCGAAAGGAAAGGAACAATACAACTGCAGAATACAGTGTTTTTCTCTAACCTGAATTTAACCCGTTTTTTTATTATTTCTTTTCAATGCAGACTTGGCCAAAATCGCCAAAGTGGGATTTATACTAAGACCTGGTCTTTGCCCCACCGCACAAACAACAGACCGGCACAATGACACAGCTTTCATTTTCTGGTATGAAACTTTCAAGTAATGCCACTATTCTGAAAACCCTACACTACAAAAAAACATTGGTCTTAAGTGTTTTACATTATAGGCATTTAGCAGACGCTAGTCGTTTTAGTCTTGTAATGTAATTTTGTTCTCAAGTAGAAAATATTAGCTTGTTTTAAGTTACTGTTTGCTTGAAAAGTGAAATGTTCCTGCCCAATCTTGGAATGAGGAAGACCTCAAGAAAAGTATAAACTTGTTGAGATTTACTTATTTTTTTGTTTTTACAGTGTAGCTACAGTACATTAAACACAGCAAGGACAACGTTCCAGTAGAGAACGGATACATTGTGCATTGGAGGCAGAGCCATCCATTGTGCAAACATAAGAATTTTAAATAGTATCACTGGAGTGCACCACCCACTGCATGATGCCACTGGCTCTCAGTGATTCCCTCATAGCTATTGGCCCAGGAAGAAGCTTCTTGCTGTTTTAGATGATCTTTTTTACTGGCATTCCCTGATTTTTGGGCATGTGGGAACTGCTGGGGTCCTGATTAAATGACACATCAAACTCCCGTAGATTAGAAACCACTGAGTGTGTTTGAACGGCGGTTTGGCGAATCGCCAGAGTGTGATTCGTACCTTTCGCAGAGCCCACTGTGAGGGTTAGCCGCTGCGCTTTCCAGGATGTACCCGTAGTTACTGCTGGCCAGCGCTTCATATAAACCAGGGGTAGGCAACCCTGGTCCTGGAGTGCCGGAGCCATTTCTGGTTTTTGCTCCATCCAAACCAATGGGACTACATACTGTAAGTAGATTCATTTGAATGAATCAGGTTTAATGGAGGCACTCAGCGTTTCACCATTGAGAATATTCAGGCTCAGGCTTTTAATCATCCGTCAAGCTCTTGTGATCAAGCTCAGATTGAACAGAAACCAGAAACGGCACCGGCTCTCCAGGACCAGGGTTGCCTACCCGTGATTTAGACTGTGAAGTCCTGTTCTGCAGTAACCACGGGTATATCCTGAAAAATGTGCTCTTGTTGCAAAGGGAGAGTTTTAAATATGTTCATTGCAAACAGTGTTTCTGCTATGTGGACACTTTATTTGAACAGAAAAAGTTGGAAAAACAGCATCCATAGTTTGTCTGGGTATTCCGGGCATTGGCATTCCAGGAACAGCTTTCGGAAAACAAACTTTATATCCACACAGGCATTAAACATTTACAGGTTTTCAAGGATAAAAGCTATTTTAATGCTGTCTATCAGCCACAGATGGATGGACAACAGAGGAGATTTAAATAGATTCTGAAAAAGCAAGTTCAACATTCAGAGGCTCTAAGACTGACTGGGAGCAGAGCCAAACACTTTTTAAATCACCAGTCGCGACACAGATAAATCGGCTACCAGAGCAAAGGGCTGTCTGGGGATCAAGTGGTTTATAAAGAGCTTAAGTTATTACATCTTGGAGTGAGCCTTGAAATGGCTTTCATTGGCTATATATATATATATATATGTATACATGTATATATAACTGATTGTTTTGTGTGGTGTTCTCGGTTACAGCTGAGACAATGTGTTGATTTTTTGAAACCTATGCATTTAATTCAATATTCTAATGTACTTGACAGTTGAAGAATATTGTCAAATATGTGAGAGGATATTATGGTATTTTTATTATTTCGTTAGTCATGTGCAGTGTCATTGCAAAACCTGTCAGGCTATGTTTGATGTCCGTCAGTAGAGGGCTGGTATATACAGCAATGGCTTGTGTGGAAGCAATGTATAAATTGAGAGCAATTCCATGCCATGAATTGTTTATATTCATGTGACTTAAAAAAACAATAATCATAAACTGTAACAATGACCTTGGAAGCTGTGATGTTTGCAAAAAATCATCTTACAAAAACCATAACGCCAAGTTCACAGCCTATGACAATCAAGGACCTTGTGATTATTTGGGACTATTTAACAGCCTATTACAGGACGAGACATGCTAGCACTACACCAAGACCCTTCTCATCACCAAATCTGATTGGGCAGAACCCCTGGCGCCACGGAGAGGTTAAACTGACTTGACTTTGAAGAGTGCAAGGTTAAAAATCCAATCTACGAAGTCTTCATGCTTCGGGAAATGTCATCTCCAAATCGCTGTCCGTGACCCGAGAAACACTGTCAAATTGTCTGAAAGAACGAAACAAACAAACAACAGCGACGGTCGGCAACGGGGAGAATCTGAAAGTCGGCCCACCGCCATTACGCTACCATCGCAGTCTTAAAGGTCATGGCGGCCGGATCCTCACCCCGCCAGTCTGGCAGGTCACTCCTTTTATGGACACCTAGTGGTGTGTTCCTATTGGCCACTCTATAGCAACTAATCACAACAAATGGAAGGTCACGGGTCCACAGGGGGCACTTTGATTGGCTCGGTTACTGAAAAGAGTGAGTTCAGAAGAGGACGGACGGGGTAAAACACACATCACACATCGGAGCTTTAACGTGGCAGCTTGCACTGAAAAGTGCAAATGCAATGAAATCTCTCTTGGAGGATATGCTAGTCAGGAATAATAAATAAACAAATTCCATTCACCATTCACAGTTCTAGTTTTGTCAAACTCTTGCATGCCTTTTGATTGTTTTAGAGAAGGTACCCTACAGGTGTGTTAGACTGTTTGTAAGTCTGTTTTCAAGTAGCAGAAATTGAACAGCGGGGTACTGGGTTGGAATACTTACTTGCGAGTCCGAGACTTCATTACTGAACCAAGCGACCTTCGCAGCCTTAAATACGGCAGGTGGGATTAGTGTCTGATGAGATGAGGCTTTTTTATAAGGAAATCAGTGTCATGTTCTTATTAAATATGACTCCCTTAACCTTTAAACAAAGACATTTCCCTGTTCCGCGAGATAGCAAATGTCACCGATCGCAGATGGGGGATTTTGTGTGTGCGATGTGCGCGCGGGTATTATTTTGGGGGGTCGCCTTCCACTGCTTCTTCAAAGCTGTGCTGTGTGCACCCCACCTCAATGCTGAACCCCATCCCATTGAGGTTTTAGCAAAAACTTTATAAATGTAAAAATAATTTTGGTGAAAGTATAAGTGGCCGAGCAGGCTGACTCTGCCGGTGGAAAGCTACGTTATGAAAGGATGTTCTTTCAGACATGTCAGTGTCCACTTAAAAGACAGTCCACTGCATAACCTGAAGCTTCAGATTGACAACCTGTATACGCACTTTGATTGCTTGCATTTAAAAAGACACGGTCAACTTCTTTAAAAATATTATGATGTGCATATACCAGGGGAAAAGGTACTGTAAGAACCCCAGATTATTAGGGGACCGAGCAGCGTAGCTGGTACCCTATTGTTTTTGTTCGGATTCAGAAAATCTTATGAATGTGTCAAGCACCAAGCCCCACTTTGGTTCCCCTTTGCCTGCAACCACGTACATCTTGAAGAGGGCTGTGTTCATCATTACCGTTTTTGTTTGCCGTTCCTAAATTATATGAGAAAGGTATGTATGGTTTAAGCATTGTTACTCGAGACATTTTTTGGAAGCTTTTCTATTAATTTCTAAATATAAAAAAACTCCCCACAGCATATTGTCTGCTACCTCCTGGAAGAAATTGAATTAAAAACAGAAAGGAATGTCTTCGCCACAAGCTTCTGCAGTACAGTTTTTTTCTTCTGAATAATTTGACAAAATCAGCTTATACTGTATATTGAGTTGCAAACAAATTCAGATATAAATATTTATTTGATTTGAAACCCCCCTTGATATTTTTATTGTTATTACTTCACAGGTACCTATTCATATGGAACATATCCTCCACTTCTTAAATTCAATTTAAAAACCGTAAGCCACTTAATTTGACACCATACCTGTGTTTAACACTAACATTGACTTTCGCATATGCTACATGACTCATTTAGCAGCTTATCACATTTAAATTATTCTACCCACACAACACATACAGTGAGCACCATAACTCATTGGATAGTGACACACTGTTTTGTTATTTTGGTTCTGTACTCTAACACTTTGAGTTTGAAAAGATACAATGACAATGAGGTTGAAGTGCAGACTGTCAGCTTTAATATGAGGGTATTTTCATCAATATCCATATGAACCTTTTGTACATAGTCCCCCCTCATTTTCAGGCATCACAAAAATATTGGACATAATGTAGAATAAAGTAATAATTTCTTCATATTTGGTCGCATATATTTTGCATGCCATGACTTCCTGATGTCTGTGACCCAACAATTTAAAAAAAAATCTTGATATCTTATTTTCTGGTACTCCTACAAGCAATACTATAACTTCTCTGCATTTGAATGGATCTGTATGGGAATTGGGGGGTGGGACTACATTTAGCTGTAAATGACACTGGTACAGTATGGAATACATGGTTGGCGAAATGGCTGTACATGGGTCTGAGGTATCAAACGAGCCTTAAACCATCACTCTGCTGCCAGATATGCAGTAGATATGGATGGATCACTTTAAGGGTTGTTTCTCCCGACAATTATTCCTATTGAAGTCTATGGAAAAATAAGTCAGGAGAAGAAACCCTTTAAGTTATCCATCCATATCTAATGCATATCTGGCAGTAGAATGATGGTTTAAGGCTTGTTTGATACGCCAGACTCTTGATGACTTAGAGCCATTTAGCCAACCATGTGTTTCATACTGTTCCAGTGTAATTTACAGCAAAATCTAGTCCCACCCCCCAAATTCTATAGAGATCCATTCAAATGCAGAGAGGTTATAGTATTGCTTGTAAGAGTACCAGAAAATAAGATACCACAGGTTTTTGATACTGTTGGGTCGCAGACATCAAAAAAATGGGGGGACTATGTACAAAACATTCTATAATTTCTAAACGGTTCATCCAATATGGATGTAAATACCCTCAAATTAAAGCTGACAGTCTGCACTTCAACCCATTGTCATTGTATCCTTTCAAACACAAAGTGCTAGAGTACAAAACTAAAATAACAAATAAATGTGTCACTGTCCAATGAATTATGGTGCTCACTGTATGTCGCATCCTCACTGAACAGTGTAAGAAGTGTTAAATTGATGTTTAGATCTAGAATTAATGGATGTGGAGAACAGATTTTCTCGCTAACATTATTATAATTTTTTTGTAGTTAAATCAAAATGAGTGCCTTTTAAAATAATTCTAGACTAAGGCAAATAGCCATTCCAATAAATTATTTATATAAAAATGGGGCATGTCTGGACTTTCATTTTAAAGTTCTGAATTAGTTATATAGACAGAAAGACATAAACCCCAATAGTGAGTCCTTGTCTTTAAATATGTTTCTTTTCATAAAGAGGGTCATGCCTGTATACAAAAAGCATGTAGTTTTTTTTTTCCCTGAAGCGATTGATTTTGGTCTTTTTTTCCCACTTTCCATTGTACATTCTGAAGAGTATGATGCAATAAAATGTCATAACAATTTTTCATGAACATTGAACAAGCTTGAAGTTATTACTGGAAGAAAACGAAGACTAGGGACATTGGCACAGGTGACAAAAGGTGCACGCACTGGGTCTGGATGCGGTTTATTACCCTACCCTGTGTATACGTATACGCTTATTTTACATTTCTAACATGGGTTGATGAGTGGTTCTTAAACAAGCCCTCTTACCTGACAACCATTTAAATGGTGAGGCAACATTTCCAGGTAGACAAAAAAAACAGGTAAAGCGTGTGCTATAAAAAGTGATAGTGACCAAGTCCTTCAACCTTACTGTGATGCCCTATTATTGTAAATAAGATAAAATGTTGGCGAAACTGAACACTTAAGAGTAAAAAAAACAAGCCTCCATTACTAGATGCTTGGGCAGGTTTCTGAAGCATATGCCCGTGAATGGTCTCTCCGCTAATGTTTGGAGAGAGCACGCCTCAGAGGTATAGCCTGATGCGTTTGGCAGATGTCTCAATTCCATTGCATCACGAGCCTCGTTTTGAGCTCAAATCTGGTAACAGCGTCGCTCTCAAAACAGATTCCCACACTGCGCAGTTTATTTTCCGAGTCTTAAAAAGCAACGGCGTGCCTTTTTTTTCAATGTGCAGGCAGCAATAAATTCCTTTTTTTTTATTGCGTGTGTTTATCTCACATTGAGCTCTGCCAGAAAACAGTCGGCTCCGCTGTTGTTTTCTATTGTATTGTATTTTGCTTGTTCAACATTCTAATGACAGTGAATCCCAGGAGTCGACACCATCTTAGACGTGTCACTAATTAAACTCTATTCTGCAATATGCAATTATGCTGATCTGTGCATTCGGCTTGGGATATGACTGGTATGTCTGCTAGAGTTAATCAATGTCACAGTGAAGTCTCTTACACTTTAATCTTGGGAGACATTTTTTTTTTTTAAATCACAGAGTTTTGACGTGAAGTGTAGTCTATTTAAATGGCCAAACAACCCCAGAGCACAGCAGAGTCATTTTCAATCTGGACTGAGCGGTAAGTGAAGGAATACACCTGCTTCTTGCCCTGAGGATAATGAGTTTTAATCCCGGAATGGAAATGCTATGGTAAATGTTCAATGTATAAATGGAAAATATGTCAACTGTATATAATAAATTGCCTTTCATAAAGATGCCTGCGGTGAAAATCATAAGCAGATGCATAGTATTTATTTCACGTGGCAATTAATCTTTTCTCTTTTTAAAAAAGAAAAGCATTGACAGTGCATGACCAATACACTGTTCAAATAAAATAGCATGCGGATGTGAAATTCTGCATGACCTTCTTAAGAACACACGGCCTTACAGAGAACATTAGGTTCATTGTGCAGATAGCGTCAAGAGGTTAAGAGATGCCATTGGTTTTCATTGTCTTCAGGCTCCCCCAAAAACCTACTATTTTTGTTTCTGACTAAACCTGTTCATAATGGGTAAACCGGACAACATTTCATCCTATGGAATAGTCCAGATATGTCAGTCTGCACATAATAAACAAATACTAACCTCCTGTGGTTTTATTCTTTTTCCATGTCACTTTCCAATGTGACATTTTGTGTACATACTACAGGATACAGTTACTGGACTTTAAAATGCATTGAACAATATATGCATCGCCACATTTTGATCAATTATGAATCCATTATACATTTAATGTCACATTTTAAAAAATATGAAAAAACTTGCTGTAAAACTTTGTGTATAAAGCCTCTATGTTGGGATTTGTGATGCAAAGGGAAGAAAAGTGTTACATCCAAACAAATAAATTACATTCAGGATGCCAGTGGCTTCTAAAACATTAATAGAAAGACAGTGGTGTTTGCACTCAGGGTAAGAGCACTACAGGGATGATTTATGTTTTTGTATTGACACTGGTATTGGTCCCCGGGTTTGTATTCTACAACCTCACAAACCCTGCTGCACCACAGATGCTGTGGTTTTACTCGGGGCTGTGGATTTATGCGTTCCACAGCGGCGGTTTCATTACTCGCTCATAAACGCAACACGCGCGTGTGTGCCACCGATGCCGACGTTACGACACATACCACACGCGCGGGCGCGGGCACATCGTCGGAGCCGAACACTCGCGGCCAAGGTCACCCCGCTTTCCGATGTTGGGCCAAACACCACACACAATTACACCGTTATTACGAGCATTGAGAATGGCGCGGTCGCGGCATTGAGAAACGCGTGTTTATTTTTTCAGTTCCACATTTCGCGGAAATGCATCTTGCTTCCTCTTTCTCTCTCTGGGGGTTTGGAGGTTTAAATATATCTCCCGTCTCTGGAATATTTAGTTACGATATGAGTCTGTGCTTTGATGATTCTGATTTAGAGCAGGTAACAAGGGCTGCAGCAGTTGATTATTAAGTAGAAAAACCGATTCAAACAGAATAGGGATTTCAGTGATCTTGTTTTTAACTTTTTTTTGGCTCTCCAATGCACTTTTACATTTCAAAGAAAGACAAAAAGTGCATGTAGATGTATGCACGTGTCAAAAATGTCCACCGCATTATAACACAATAGGCTGGCTTTATCGTCATAAAATAGAAAATATGGCACGTATAGTATGCATAGTAATATAGATAAAACATGCACATCCAACTTATCTTTGCACGCGCAGATAGGCAATCACGTACAAAAGATAGAGTCCGCACACTGCTGTAATGCTCCCATATGGTGTTTATTTTCACCACAAAAGATCAACGTTTCGATCAAAAAGATCTTCGTCAGGCTTTTTGATCGAAACGTTGATCATTTGTGGTGCAAATAAACACCCTATGGGAGCGTTACAGCAGTGTGCGCACTCTATCTTTTGTACGTATTTAAATGCACTCATTTAAGAGTCAGAAGACCAGGCAATATCACGTCCGCACAAAGAATTTCACCTCTGATTCTCACAGCACGTTGAAATGGATTTAGATGAGCTGGGGAGCTGGATAAGAGAGACATGCTTTTAATATCCATCCCACTAGGGTCTCATTGTTACAGGGACATTATGTGATTTAATAAATGCTTCTGGTGAAGGGGGGGGTGGTTACTGTCACTATGTGAGCTGGCAGGCTGCACACGTTTTATGAATCCATTGGTGTGCATGCTGTCAAGGACATTTGGGCATGTACCTGATGTTCAGGTGGATCGCTAGAAATGATTATCTTCCACGGCCGGTTGTATCTCTTTGTAAATCCAGGCTCCCTTTTCCCCAGCCGCACTTCACTGTTACCACTTCTACAATGAGCCAAATATGATTTGTCAGTTTCAAGAGGGAACATCCTGTACAAAGGGGTCCATTTATTCAATTCTTTATTTTTTTTAAATAAGTATTTATTCTTTCCTTTGTTAATGGCATTAGAGGTTCAATAATTGTATCCCATAAGGAACTGTCATTTAACTCATTTAAAAGTTATTTTAAATGTAAAAAATATGTCAAGTGACATCGCTGGATATATTACAGGGCAACGACACATTCTTTTTTATGGCATGAATACCACAGGGATTTTGTATGGTAATACAATGAATGCAGGAAAGGTCATCTTTAATCATATGCTTCTCATAACATTCACAAGTTTCCTATTTACAAAGGGTCAAGAGTCGCCGACATAGCTGGATGCCTTTTGAATTGCCCCCAGATGTTTTTTTGTCATTTTGATGAGGGGCTTGTGAAAGCAGTGAGTTTGTCCAAAGGTAAGGGGGATCTATGTGTGCTTTTTCAAATTTTTCCAATTAAGTTGTAGATTTAAAAAAAAATAATAATAATCTTGATGGCATGAAACTGAACCACATGGTAACTGGGTCACCACAAACACTTCTATGTTGCTCCACGTTGATCATAAATGTGCTCGCATTTAATGTGAGTGCAAAATTGATCTTTGGGTGCAATCCCAAGATATAGGCCCTATAGCAAATGAAATAAGTCCCACCACAGTGGGCCTGATTTAATGCCAGTAAAACCAATATTTTGTGGCCCTCTCCAATGTCATCCATCACTGGCAGTTAAACTGATAAAATTAGAGAGAGGATCCAGAAAGGAACCTACGTTAAAACAGGTGAGATCAATGGCTACGACCAGAGGATGGGGGAGGGGGTTTTAACAGCAGAAAAAAAGGTGCGTGAGAGCGAAAGCAAGGAAGAGGAAGTCAAGAAAATGATAGGAGGATAAGTCTGTCAGTCAGAGTAGAGTTATGATGTCTTCACTACTCCTGTACATTTATGCATTATGTATCCCCTTTAGCTATTATTCATTATTGATGTCCTTGATTTGACTCACAATGCAATCTTCAATACAATGCAATACAATGCTCCTCAAATGTGGACATAGCCTACAGCTTATCTCCTGGGTTTAACCAAGCTCAGCTAAGCTCTAAATCAAGCTCCACTACAGAAGACCTTTATTTCTTTATTATTCTTTAACTGTACAGTAATTTTGATAGATACGCAACACCGCTGTCAGTAATTACATTTTTCAGAGATTCCCATCTACAAACACACATTTTTCAGGGATTCCGATCTACAAACACACAAATTTACGGACTGAGGTATCTTCAGTAGGCCTCAGGTTGGCTCTCTGATTCCATCCTCCATCCGTACATATTCTCCTTGGAAAAAGCGAAACTTTCCATCACCTTTAAGTTTCACCACCCCTGATAGAAAGCACAAAGGATAAACAGCAGGCTGCAGTCAGCCCTCGGTAGTTTTATGGATAGTGGGGGAGAGGGTAGCTTTCTATTGATCAGCTGGATCAGTGCCAGGGGTAATAAAGCTGTCCTCAAAGGTATAGTTGTCATCTCCAGGCGTAGCCTCTATAAGAAAGCAAATTCATCATCTGCTTAATCTTATTAGCAGTGACAATGGCTAAAGTACAGCTGTGTTTTCTGTGCTTGGCATAGCACTTGATCTAGGTAAGCCCTCCTCCTGACTTTCTACGATCATGGATTCTCACGGGCAGGACTTACTATTCCTTGCCATCACATATAGGGCATTGCGTGGTCTGGCACCTGCGTACATTAGGGAGCTACTTTGCCCTTACACCACCAGTAGGTTCTGTAGGTCTTCAGACCAAAGGCTGTGGGCCATTCCCAGGTCTAAATTAAAAACAAAGGGCGATCATGTTTTTGCAACAGTGGCTCCAAAACTACGGGACAGACTTAAGATCTGTGGGCACTGTGGACACTTAAGTGGCAGCTAAAACCTCACCTATACAGGTTGGCTTTCAGTTAAAAGTCTTTGTATTTGTGATTCTGGGTTTTTTATGCCTCTGTGAAGCACTTTATGAATTTGTGCTCCATAAATAAACTTTTATTTAACTTTACTTGACTATTAGCTATCTAATGTTTTTTTAAAGAAAAAAGTGTGCTTAAACCATTTATTAGCAAATGTGTGACCCTTTCCACAAGGCACCCAAAAAATGTTTTCTCCTCTTGCAAGACCACTATAAATGGCAGTGCAGGGAAAAACAGAACTGAAACGAGATTTTGTTTGTATTGATCGTAGCTAAATAGCAGGCAGTTTTTTTCTCTCCAGTGTCTCTAGTGGTAAAGCATAAGTACTGCAATAGCCATTAAGGCAGGCATTTAGAAAGCAAACGAAGGGCTCAGACATTACGGCATACGTAATTCTGGCCTGCGGTGGTCGAATCGTGTTTCTGGTGACAAAACATTGACAGGGTCAGTGGGAATTAGCCTACCTATCTTCAACAGCCGTCACAGCAGTATACAGTAGCTTGCACAGGGAAAGACATTTAGGATGTGAAAAGTGTTCATTAAGCCTCTTACTGCTTGGACAGACATGCATTCACATTCGCCTGCGCACAAACACATCTCCAAGGTCATTCTGGTCATTCGTTTTTGACCCCTGAAGTATAATTGTGCAGCCATTTCTTACGAAAGCATCCAAAAACGCTCAAAGGGATGGTTGTGAATGGCTTTATTAATTAACGTCTAATTCGATTGCTAAAAGTAATGCTGATGATGTCAATTATCTGTAATAGGATTTAGGAATAAATGACATGTTTTAGAATGCAGGCCAAATGAAAATTTTGTATGTAAGCAGCTCAACAGCAAAGTTTTAAGATCGTAAGCAGATAAAGTTCAAACTTTTTTTTTTTAACACAAGAAAAGAGGCCAGCCTCTTGGTTCCGCCATCACGTTGATGAAATTAATCTGGAGGAGAAACGGGGTTGAGCTCTGGAGGTAAATAAACGCAAATTAATGAAGTCCGACGGTTCCACAATGATTCCATAGATCAAAGGAGCCTGCCGTCTCACCAGAAAGCTTTCTATGCCTACTCCCGTAGTCTCCTCCTACCCCAACACAGAGTGAGGCAGAGCCTAATTCTTAGGGTGCACATTCAGCTATAAATACAGGACTCTACATGAGGTATGAGGTATATATGAGCTATACGCTAAAATGTTGCTTCGTGAAAATAAATAAATAAATAACCTGCAATATTTTGCATGGCAAATTATACCATGCAAAAATGTATTTCGATTAGAGGTTTTTCAAGTATAAAGAGTGTTCTATGATTAAATACTTTTGCTATCATCAAAATAATGCTTCATAATTACATAAAACTAAGACATGATCTTTGCACTAAAATAATATAATAATCATGTACCTTAAAACGTGACAGTATAAAATAACTAATGTAATTACTTTAATTCGTTTGATAAAGAAGTCTTGTACCATATAGTCCAGAACAGGAAGCTCCATACCAACTAGAATAGTTTTTTGGAATGCATATTTAAAAAGCTCATTTTGTATTGGACATATTGAAATACAGTAAATAAAAACACCATTCTATAATAAATACTGCATAATATTCTGGAAAAGGTTGCAGCAAGTTAATCCAGGCATTGGAAACCATCACATCTTGCACTTACTGACAATCCCCATAGCAACAGAGCGAGACTATGCTGATATGATAGAGTGTTACTGAGAAAGAAATAACTGACTCAAAGGTAGGGAGAAACAGCACTGCAGCGCTGTGAGGGCAACGGGAGGGGTTAAACACACCTGGGAGACGGCACAGGTGCTGGTAAAGGTTCCTCGCTCTTGTTCATTTCATTGCCCTGCGTCCGTCCCCTTGGATGTGAGTGAAGGCAAGTTGGGCAGAACCTCCCGATGCGCGTTAAGAGCTCCGTTTGCGCTTTTCTGTTTTTGAGGTCCAGGAGCCTGTTTATTCCGTGATCTGGTTATGAATCTGAGCAGATTAAAATATCTGCTCCCAAGAGTGCAGGCTCCTCTCCAGCAAGAATCTTAAAACCTAGCTGACCTCAACTTGCTTTCACACAGTCCTGGATGAAAAGTTGTATAGCAACACATACATTGAGACACTGCGTGCTGCCTTCTTTTAGTCAAACCGCATCTCATTGATTCACTCTACAATTGCTAGTCATTTGCTGTTAAAGTTTAATTTAGAGGCTGTCATTTATTGATTGTTTTCATTGATCCATCTAACAATTAAACTATTTTGTGATCCCTGTACTGGTGGGAACCAAACAAAGTTCTTAGAGCAAGACTTTGACCTTCATCTTAATTCATTTTCATTTCCACAGGTCCAAGAATACTGATTTTGTGACAGCAAGAACATTGTTTTCATGGAAGCCAGATTTGCTCTCGTGGACTGATCTATCCTGTCATTTGTACTTTGCATTTAATGACTCCTCTGTTAGCGAGGCAAGGACGGCAGATGTCCTCAGCATTAAACAAACATCATGAGTTCTGTCCTTTAGCTACTCCTGTTTAATTAAAAAGCTTCTCTCTCACCGCGGTGGTACAATGGTAAGAGCGCTGACTTTCAGTCAGTGCAGTTGTAATCCGAGGATCGGGGTTCGCGCCCCGGTCCTGCCAGATCCGAGCGTGGCCGGTGCCCTGTGGCAGCGGCAATTGGCGGCTGCTTCCGGGTGGGGGGAGGGGCTTGGAGAGAATCGCTGCGCACAAAAATGGCCCTGGGCGAGTTGGAATCAACTCGTGGAGGACGTGGCGCCCTCCTTCCTACTACAGGGTTGTATAGCGGTGGTTCTCAAGCGGTTGGCTGGGGGGGGGGAATGAAAAGAGGGGGGTTCAATGGCTACTAAAAAAAAAAAAAAAATCTTTAAAAAAAAAAATTTTTTAATTAAAAAAAGCTTCTCTCTCCATCATCTTTAATTTTGGCAGGAACAACTCCTCGCGAATGCAGGCGGAACGCTTACGAGCGCACGCGCGTCGCGCAGGGGGTCGTGGTCGAGACCGCCGGAAAAACCTGACGCGCTTTTTCAGAAGAGTCAGAAGAAAACTCAACCAAAGGAAACAAAACACAGAGCAAATCTTTTTTATTACGGCTGATTATTTATGGAGAGGAGAGCAGCGGATGTCTGTGCAACAGACAAAAATGGTGATTCAATCAATTACCCATACCACACTTCCCTCCACAGTTAGGAAGAACGGATGTAACTGCATTTTTCTGTCACTGATGGAAATGATGAAATATTGCTTTGTCTTTGGGAGGGGGGGTTGAAAATTCACCAACATCATTGCCCCCCCATAACTTTTAAATATTACTGCCTCTATAGATTATAACCACTATAACACTGTAGCATGGTTCAGTTGGCACAGATAGTTCATCAACAAAATCTAAAAATGGAAATTGTCCTCCTCACACGTATTTTTTTTTGTGCCGTGAAACTAAGAGAAAATTTGCTATCGGGCTAAATACGGCTGTCTCCCTGATGAGAAAGATAGTGGGCATTGCAGAAACATGATTTGCCACGTTAAGCCACTGTCAGAGCTATTTCTCATTTTTCTTCTGCTTATAACCTATGCTAAAGTACACCCAAACTGCTTTATGATTCTTTGGGAATCTTGGGCATTATGTGCTAGCTCTCTTCTTGCACAATTTAACCCACAGAGGCCACTAAGTGTATGAATCTTATGCAGAATTAATCTTTTTTTTCTTCTTGCATATCTAAAGATGGGTGAAAATAAAAATAAAAAAAATCCTACAGTGTGGGGGTCTTGTGGCTCTGTTATGCTGTGGGGGGCATTTTCCTGGCATGGTTCGAGTCCACTTGTCCCCTTAGAGGGAAGGGTCACTGCAAATCAAATACAAAGTTGTTCTGAGTGGTCACCTTTATCCTATGATGAAACATTTCTATCCTGATGGGAGTGGTCTCTTCCAGGATGACAATGCCCCCATCCACAAGGCACTAGGGGTCACTAAACAGTTTGGTGAGTATTAAAATTATGTGAATCACCTGCTATGGCTTTCACAGGCACCAGATCTCAAACCAGTTGAGCACATATGGAAGATTTTGGACCAACATGTTAGACAGCGCTCTCCACCACCATCATCAAAACATCAAAGGAGGGAATATCTTTTGAAACTAATAAGGTAACTAATCAAACAGAGTCAATTCCAGCAGTGACTATATCCTTTTTGTTTCATACATTTTGAATTTAAAATGTCCTTGATAGGGAATGCAAGCCGTTAAAGACCCAGACATTGTATTCAATTTGATGGAGATGCTAGTTAGCACACAATGCAGAAATATTTTTAATAAATATATCTGTGCGGCCATTAAAAAAGGAGAACGTGCAAAAGAACAGAAACATGCATGTCATGCACTGAAACGATTGGAAAGGGCAGACGTTGTGAGCACATTGGCTGCAGCGAAGGCGTGTAAAGGAAGTGGCTTTCCTCTGGTGCTGGGCACTCGCACGCCATCATACATCCTGCTTGCGCAAGTGGTGTAAAAAAAAAAAGCAGAACTGTGTGGCAATTGCACACATTTTTGTGTGGGGAAGAGGGCGGGGAAAAGACATTTATCCATCTTCACACAGATCTATATTTTTGCACGCAATTGAAGGAGGTCTTTCTCCCTGAATTGGGACAGCAGCAGAATTCGTACCCCACTGGCAAATTTTGAGATGAGTAAAAATATCTCACCCCACTGGCAGATAGTTTGTTTTATTTAACAATAAGATTCTAAAGTAAATAAATATGAGATAAAATCTAAATATGAGATAAAAATGTTTGTTAAAACTTGTTTTTTTGCAATGTATCTCTGGTGAGAATCTGTGAATATATTTTTTTGTTCTTGAAAATTCATAGAAAGTCTCAAATGATCCCATGGTCCTTAAATATTTAATCTGAAAGGAGTATTGGAAATAAAATAGAAAACAATAAAGCTGTCAATGTATTTATTAAAGAACAGATTTACAGTTGAATTATACAAAGCCTCAAAGTGCTGGCATGGGACTTTATTTTTCAGAAAAAAGTCATTGTGGAAACTGAAATAAATAAATCTTAGTGAACCTGAATGAGTATAGAGCTCTATACCTTCATTAGCATATAGCAGTGTTACGCCAAGCTCAACCCAGAGAGAGAGAGAGAGAGAGAGAGAGAGAGGGAGAGAGAGAGAGAGAGAGAGAGAGAGAGAGAGAGAGAGAGAGAGAGAGAGAGAGAGAGAGAGAGAGAGAGAGAGAGAGAGAGAGTGAGCGAGATGGAGACGGAGACAGACAGAGACGCAAGGGTGTACAAGCTGATCTTAGTTCTGTCGTGAAGGGCAAAAAGCACCGAAATTTAGTTTGAAGTGAAAACATTACAATGCACTTGTGTCGTGCTGGAGAAGCATGAGGAGAACCTACTTCTATAAATATGATGGAAGTTTAATGGCAGCATATTCTGTAAAGTCATCACTGTTAGGTTGGATTTTTGTATTTTTTGCTGCTTTACTGTGATTAATAGCAGAATACGTCACTGAATCAGCATCTTCCTGTTCCTGTTCCTGTTTCTGTACCTGTTCCTGTTTCTGTACCTGTTCCTTTTCCTGTACCTGTACCTGCTCCTGCTTTCTGGGCGCCGTCTCCTTTTGCTCTCTAGATTCCACACGCTTCCTGGCTCTGTATCTGCAGTAAAATAAAGCCCCACACACTACCAACGATGTGAGGGTGGCAACAACAGCGCTAGCCACATACAAATCGGTTTTGTCTTTGTTTTTTATCTGTTCCGGTGCCTCCGTTCCTCCGGGGGGTTTTGGGCTTCCATGTTTGGATGTTTGTATCGGCCTGGCTGGAGTCGGGGTGACATTTTTGACCACATCTGCAAAATAAAAATGTTGTCAATTTCTGCAGAAACACAGCAAAGAACTGTTTATGTTTCTAACAACTGGCCATTATCAAGTCCTGTGGTATTGCTGGCACACAGGTGAGGCTGTGCTATGACCAGGTTTCTAGTGCTGGACTGTTCACTGTGTTGAAATATCACTGTGCAGTGTGGTTGCGCAAATCCACACCCCAAAAGATCAACCCCACGATGGTTCCACCCACCCACTGCGAACATTGAAAAACGAAGATGAAAGCAGCAACCATGGCAAAATTTTATTTTATGTACATTCGTGTCTGCATGTATTAGTACATTGGAATGGAATATTGCACCATTCAAATATGGCCCTGTCACTGGGAGGGCATAGTGGTGATACACAGGAGCACAGCCGAATTTGTAGCAAAAAATGCTACATTGGGCCCCACTACCACAGGACACCCCGTCCCTGCATGATTACAGCACAATTTATTTTGAGGGTCCCAGTCAGGGCCCTTGGAATTGGCCTAACCCCTCACCCCCCAACATACAGCGCCCCAGGTTGTAGACAGTGGGCATGTTTTTTGGTTGCCAAAAGTCACATGCAATTTACGGTATCACCAGGTATAATTTCAGGTAAAAAAAATCTGAACTGGCTGTGCAAACTTGAGTTGTAACTTCAACTTCTGCACAGAAATAATGTGGCTCATTCTAGAATGATGATTTTGACTTCAGCATTTTAGTGGAATGCAACCAATATATTTACTGGAAGGTTACACATAACTCATAGAGCCCTTGTGTCACCCAGTGTCACCCCATCCTTGACATGCTATAGAGCAAATGTGATCAAATTTACCTTTCACTGAGAGTTCGATGTCCTTGAACTGTCCATCTGCTTCACACCTGTATGTTCGCCCATCTGACACAGTAAGACGTGAGAGAACGAGAGACAGGTTTCCAGGGGTGTCAGAATGCTGCACCCGGTCTCTGTAGCGGTGGTCCACTGGATGAGGTCCAAGCTTGATACTGAAAGGACCGGGATTAAAAAGCCATCTGATAGATTCTGGTTTTGCCCGTTCATCAGTGCAGCTGCAGGGCAGAACCACAGAACCTCCTGTGTACCCAGTGACCTCTGCGGGTGCAGATAGAGAACAGCCTGTAACAGAGGGAGACTCGCTTAGACCACATCCGAGCATGAGTGCCGTGTAGCGGCAGTAGGTTTGATTCCTAGGTAGGACACTGCTGCTGGACTCTTGGGCAAAGCACTTAAAATTAATCTGCATATATCCAACTGTTAATGCCCAACTAGGTGAAGGTACTGACCATATTTGCCTGGGAGGAGATACTGTACATATAGAAATTTGGCTGGAATAAGTAGTAACAGTAGTTGGCTTGAAAAAGTGGAGCCATCGCGGTATCGCCAGCAGGCTCGTATGGCACAAATCCACAGCTATGGCAGCCGTACTAATTACGACTTAGTATCTTATAATTCTCAGCTACTTCAAGTGGAGTGAGTGTGTGCAAGCCCTGTCAGCAGTTGTTTGCACTTAGTTTTAACTTTTAGCCATAGCTGTGGATTTGTGTAATAGAAGCCTGATGGTGATCCTGCTGGGACGGCAGTGTGGTATAATGGTTAAGGAACTGGGTTTGTAACCGAAAGGTTGCAGGTTCGATTCCCAGGTCGGACACTGCCGTTGTACCCTTGAGCAAGGTACTTCACCTGCATTGCTTCAGTATATATCCAGCTGTATCAATGGATACTATGTATAAATGCAAAAGAAATGATGTGTAAGTCGCTCTGGATAAGAGCGTCTGCTAAATGCCTATAATGTAATATAATGTAATGTAATGCTATGGTTCTACTCACTGCAAACATCGAAAAACAAGGATTAAAATAACAACCACGGCAAAATGTAATTTTATGCATGTCCAAGTCTGCAAAATGTTGCAATTAATCCAATTGCATTGGAGCTGTTTGCTGCCATTTTGCACCATTAAAATAGGATTTTAAAATAGGCCACCAGGGCATTTTGGCCCCCCCACAACAACATCATACAGTGATCCTGGTGGCACACAGTAGGTGTGTGGCAGTGTAGTATAATGGTTAAGGAACTGGACTTGTAACCAAAAGGTTGCAGGTTCAATTCCCAGGTAGGACACTGCCGTTGTCCCCTTGAGCAAGGTACTTAGCCTGAATTGCTTCAGTATATATCCAGATGTATAGGAATGGATAAATGTTAGAAGTTGTGTTTGTCGCTCTGGATAAGAGCTTCTGCTAAATGCTTGTAATGTAATGTGTGTTTCTGGTTTCTGGTAATAACCATTATTACTCAAAATTATATTTCATTATTGTTTAGTAACCTTTGTTTACATTATTGAGTAGGCATAATATTGCTATCATTCTGTTGGGTGTGTTTCTGGTTTCCTCCCTCAGTAGTTACTCACAACAGCACACCAGGTGCACACAGGCCCCAGGGAGTGGTAATGCTCTCTTTTGATTTGCACTGGCACTGGATGGCTAGTAGTTTGTAAAACTGTCCACTGCTTGCAGGTGAATACGCCGATGGAGGACATTTGCATCGGCCGCAGTGCTCTCTGTAGTGCAGACCGCAGGCTGTGAAGCCATAACTGGAGGAGCACAACGGTTGACTCCAAAGTGGAGCGGTGTGAAAAAAAGATATCTACAGTATAACCAATCCTGGGTAGCAAAAGGGCATTGCCAAGGGAGCAGTCATTGCACTCAGGGTGAGCTTGGACTTACAGTACAGAGACACATGTCATGTTGCCTTAGACAAGCTGTTTAAAAATTGTGTGAACATTTTGTGCCACAACTGAAAAAGTGCCGACTTTTCAGATAGAATGAACGAACTGTTCTTCTGGTATCTGTACATTTGGGAGTACAATGCCGTTGTTTCCTTATATCAGAGAAAGGGGGGGGGGGGGTTAGGAGATGTAAGCACAGCCGTTTATTTTGGTTCTGTACTCTAGCACTTTTAGTTTGAAAGGATATAATGACGATGAGGTTGAAGTGCAGGCTGTCAGCTTTAATTTGAGGGTATTTTCATCCATATCGAAAATTATAGAACTTGAATGGATAACTTGAAGGGTTTCTTCTCATGACTTATAGTTCAATAGGAAAATGAGTCAGGAGAAACAACCCTTAAAGTGATCCATCCATATCTACTGCATATCTGGAAGCAGAGTGATGGTTTGAGGCTCGTTTGATACTTCAAACCCTTGATGACTTCCAGCCATTTCGCCAACCATGTATTCCGTACTGTTCCAGCAAAATTTACAGCTAAATCTAGTCCCACCCCCCAATTCCCATAGAGATCCATTCAAATGCAGAGAAGTTATAGTATCGCTTTTAAGAGTACCAAAAAATAATATATTAAAAGTTTTATTTGATATTGTTGGGTGACAGACATCAGGAAGTCATGCCATGCAAAAGATTTGTGACCACATATTAAAAATTATTACTTTATTCTACATTATGTTAAACTCTTCAATATGTTTTATTGCCCGAAAATGGGGGTGGCTATGTACAAAAGGTTCTATAATTTCTAAACAGTTTATCCGATATGGATGAACATACCCTCAAATGAAAGCTGCCAGCCTGCACTTCAACATCATTGTCATTGTATTGTTTCAAACCCAAAGTGCAAGGATGCCCACTCTCTCCCTCATTATTTGCTATCTTCATAGAACCACTTGCTGCAGCTATACGTCAAAACAATACCATTAAAGGAGTTCACACCACAAACCTTCAACATAAAATTAGCCTCTATGCTGATGATATTTTATTGTATTTACAGGACCCCGTACCCTCGTTAAAAGAAACCTTTAATCTCATCGCCACCTTCTCTAAAATCTCTAATTATACAATAAACTGGAATAAGTCCATTATACTTCCACTTTCTGAAGATGCTTGGGATTCTGCAGAACAAAACTCATCACTCCCACTTCGCACTGGTAACATTAGATATTTGGGTATTGACATTTCCCCCCGGCTGTCAGAGTTGTTTCATCTTAACTATACTCCATTGCTAAAAACAGTAGAAGATAACCTCCGGCGCTGGATGAATCTACCTCTTACTCTCATAGGACGAATTGCAACTGTTAAAATGAAAATACTCCCCCACATTAACTATTTCTTTTCAATGCTGCCTGTCACACCAACAGATAAATGGTTCAAATCTATTAACTCTCTCATTACACATTTCTACTGGAAAAATAAAAAAGCCAAAGTTAAATTATCCACTTTACAAAAAAGTAAATCTCAAGGTGGACTAGACGCCCCAAACTTTCTTTTCTACTACCTGGCAAATCAAATACAATACCTTACCAAATGGATCCATCTAACTGACCACAACATCCCATGGATAGACTTAGAAGATCTATATTGCAAAAACATTTCACTCCCAGATTTACCTCTTCTTAACATAACCATCAAACAGCACCCCTGCTATAAAAATACGGCAATATCCACAACTCTGACAGCCTGGTGGAAAGTCATTAAGATATTTGGTTCTTCTCCGACACCATGTAAATACACTCCTATATGGCATAACCCCGACTTCCAACTCCGCGGCACCCCTCTTCACTATCACACTTGGGCACAAAAAGGTATCACACACCTTCACCATCTTTTCAATAACAATCAGTTCATAGACTTTAAAGACCTCATAAAGAAGTACGGACTTGGGAGACATCAATTTTTAGAATATCTACAACTTAAATCCGTAATCAAAACAAAAATTAATATTTCTTCTAACCCACTCGAACCTTCCAAAATAATCAATGATATAATTCAATTTAAAAATTTAAATAAACTAACTTCACAACTTTACAGACTTTTATTAACCTCAGATGATTCTATAACAGTCCCAGCAGCCAGCTGGAACACCGATTTAAGCATCTCTCCCTCAAACGACTTCTGGATAGAAATCAATAAAAATATTTTTACCATGACACCCAATACAAACCTACAGCTAATTCAATACAAAATCATCCATAGAACACATGTTACTCAATATAAAATGTACAAAATGGGACTGGCAAACACAGGCATTTGCTCACAATGCACGATAGGCACAATAGATAATTATTTTCATGCACTCTGGGTTTGTCAACCGGTTCACTCTTTTTGGGACTCCGTAACACAAAAACTTTCCACCATCTTGAACTGCAGAATCCCTCCATCCCCACAGCTCTGTCTATTAGGAGACACTTCAGAAATCAATATCCCAAACAAATACAAGAACAGCTTGCTCGTTTCTCTAGCTGTCGCCAAGAAAACTATTCTCTTAAACTGGAAATCAAAAAATGCAATAAATATTAATCATTGGACCAATCTCATTTCAGAATATATATCTATGGAAAAAATCACTGCTCACAATAACAACATCACCACAGTCTTCAAGGAAAGATGGTCTCCTTTCTTGTCCTTGTTGGGGCTGGGATAATGCCACGCACATTCCCACACTCCCACACATAAATCATATTGCAACACACACATTAACTTTATAAGTTATTTAATTATTTTTATTTCAATGTTTTTGTTTCGTTGTTGTTATTATCATTATTACTGTTGTTATTTTTGTTGACAATATTAACTATGTTTTGTTGATACTTATTACTGTTATTATTATAAAAAGTTGTAAATATGCACCCACAACTTCCATAACACTGACATCCCCCTATCTGCTCATGAACCAATGTATTTATCAATTTTTGTTATTTGTCTATCTTTTGCATCCCGGTATTTGTTATTAATATTATATCTTCTCAACGTTTTTGTATTATGTTTTGTGTAGCAGTCACCCCTTCTCACTTTAATTATTGATGTTTCAATGTGCTTAGTTTTTCTACTTTATTTATATATATATATATATGTATTTTTTTTAAAAAAATATATAATTTCTTTTTGCATACACACACACACACACACACACACACAAACTCACACATATTGCATTAATCTGTATATTTTTTGTTTGTTTGTTTATTTGTTTGTTTTGCTTACTTAACCCCCCCTCAAAGAGACTTCACAATATTTTTCTCCCCTTTTTTTTTCTTCTCTCTTTTCTTTCTTACAAGTTGCAAATGTAATAATAAAAAATAAAGTTGACCTCCCAAGAGGGGGGGGGTGGTGGCGGGAAATAAAAAATAAATAAAAATAAAAATAAAAATAAAAAATAAAAAAACCCAAAGTGCTTGAGTACAGAACCAAAATAACACAAAATGTGTCACTGTCCAATGAATTATGGTGCTCACTGTACATTTCCATCATCTGACACATCAAAAAAAAGAGGTTTCCAGAGGAGATGGAGTTCAACACCGTCTCTCTATCTCTCTGGTACCCTGTCCATAGCAGTAGTCCACAAACATGGACTTCTCTGAACATCTGAACATGGACTCCTCCCATCACAGAAGCCTGGAAATATAATATTACTGGTGCATGGCACAACGGGAACCAAAGTAGTATCATAAGAAGGATGAGCATGACTTATTCATTATATGAAATTATGTATCACATAATCTCAACATGTTTTTTTTTGTTTTCAAATACTTCAATTGTATGGTTTTAAGTCATATGGTTCACAATATATAAGGTGCAATAAGCAAAAATTATTATGACAATAATTACGGTGAAAAAAGAGTTTTACAGATATAAGTAAAGAATTCCAGAATTGGTTAGTTGTTGCTAAAGATACTTAAAGTGCTTAAACATTGTAGAAGGCATGTTCTACCTTATTCTGACATTATATTAACAAATGCCACATTTAATTTAATGTATCACCATAATCTACCAAGAAACAAATTAATGAAATTTCAGGTTTTAAAAAAAGTCTCTTTTTAGAACTGGCTGTGCAAACTTCAGTTGCAACTTCAACAATGGCACAGAAGTACTGTGGCTCATTCTAGAATGGTGATTTCTACTTCAACATTTTAGTGGAGTGAAAAGTAAATATATTTACTGGAAGGTTACGCATAACTCATAGAGCCTTAGGGTTCTATCTTGGCGATCTTAGTGCTTGGTCTAAGCGCATGGTGTTAAGTGCATTTAGGGTGTGTCCAAGTCCCCTTTTGCTATTTAGACGGCATGTTTTATGAGCGTTAAGCATGGCGCAATGTGCAAATGGGCCGAATCTAGTCTCTTCATTAATTATAGATGTGTCTTGGGCGTGACATGCAATAAACCAATCAAAATGTCATATCCCATTCCCTTTAAATGCCTGCTTTTCCACCTTGGCGGATTGCTTATATGATGGCGAAACAGACATGCTCATGCGTGTTTAGTGTGATCAAGGAATAGGCTATACCAGAGGTAGCCAACATGGTGCCCGCGGGCACCTGGTAGCCCGCAGGGACCACGTGAGTCGCCCGCGAGGCATGTTCTAAAAATAGCACTAATCACCATGGAGATCTGTCTAAATAAAAATTGTATTTAATTGTGTTGCAGGGCAAGGAAGTAATAATATCTAAGTCTCTTCACATATATTATTATTATTAAAAGGTGATCTGTGCAACTTTATGTTATTCAGGAAGTTTGTATCAAACAAGTAGCCCTCTGTACCCTTGAAGTAGCTCTCAGTTTCAAAAAGGTTGGTGACCCCTGGGCTATATGGATCAATAGTATAGCCTATGTGTTATAGCCAAATGCATAGCCAGAAGCAAGCAAGGAGCTGGATGGTGACTGAATCCTGGGTAGGGCGTAGCAGGGGCAGAGCGGGATGCGGGAAGCAGGGAAGCATGGCTTGGAACAGGCAGAAAGCTGCAGGCTGGCGGGTACAAATAGAAAGGCAAGATTAATCGTTAATTCAGCAAGACAAGACAAGACTTTGAGTTCCAAACTTGACATCACTGAGTTAACAATGAACAAGACTTAACGAACTGGCAACAAGACAAAGAACAACAGGAGAATATATAGTGTGATAAATTAGATAATGAGTGATTGCAGCATGAGAATGTATGCGAGAGTGATTGAGCGGTAACAAGGGTGTGAGGAATGCAAACAGGGAAGGAATTAACAAGGGTGAAATGGGCAAACAAGAAGGAAAACCACGGCAAACCTGCACAACATGGAAGACAGACAGGGGAACGTAAAATATGCCAAGAGACGTGAGGAAAAGGGAACAACACAGAGCACAAACAGGGATGAGGACTGAGAGGGAACGGAGAGCGTAACACTAAGATCAGTATTATTCAGACTAACCATTATGAGTTCCCGGTAATTCCCAACAGTGGTGTTATGTTACAAAATATATTTGGTTAAATTTCGTTAAAAGCACCTGCAACAGATGAAAATAAGCTACCAATGGCTTCCGTCTCACCTTAGAAAATGGCAAATTAGCCTGCTTGTTTAACACATTTTGTTTGCTTATGCAATGAAGCAATGCACTCATATTCAAGCTTCATCCGAAGTTCATTAACTACATTCTAATTTTGATGAATAAAATAAATAACGTTATTTTGCCTTAATGATGACACTAAATACGATAAAGCTGTCAGGTTGGCCACCCAAAGGTTCACACATATTTCTCTTTGTTTTATAATGTCCTGCTTATGGAAATGTGAAAAATATGTTTTACTGGTAGTGTAATGCTTTAAAACAATCCACTTTCCCAGGAAGTCCGTGGAAAGTGAAATTTACAGCAGACCTGATCCTGCATGAAGTTAAAGCGCACATGCAGAGAATGGCATTAACATTAATTGTGAATTAATTGTGTAACGTGTGTTTCTAATTAGACACTTAGTTCTCTTTAACATTTTTTGTTCAGTTATGGAATAACAGGTGAAATCAGCGGGGTTGTAATAGGCTGAGAGTATGGAAACCTTGTCACTGTAACAAATCAGTTAACATGGTGACATTTATCTTTGTTTTTAACCATAAGATATCAAAGAAACCTTATGCACAGAAAATCCGCTGTAACTTAGGCTATTTGAAAAACAATTAATACAATATTCAATGGACAATGTATTGAAATTTTTTCAGTCAAAGCCATTCTATTTACTTACAGGCTGTAGGCCTAGAGAGCTGTGTTGTAATGACATCTGAAGCGCATTTTCAGAACTCAAATGTTAGTCTATTGCAGTGCGCAAGTTTTCCATTGAATGACAATTCACGCATTAGGTGTAGGCCTAAATGACAATTTGCGCATTAGGCTTGATATAGGTATTATCAGCAAAGTTTTTAATAGATAGCCATTGTCCTGTAACAGAAGATTTCCCCCCCCGGAAAATTAGGCAACAAGAACTATTGGCAAATATATCTTGATAATTGCGAATAGTCTATAAATGTAACCTTACACGCACCATCGCACATGGCCTGGATGTTGATGGAGTGGGCTGAAAGCCATTTAATGTGGCATTCCCTTCTGCTGAGAGACAGGACGATGTGGTTTTTTACCTATGGACCCTTTTATTATTATGCATTTTTTGATATAGCCTACACAATAATAATATTTCACATTGTAATCTTGATATTTTAGTCATGCTTGTGTGCGCCCCTGTGTGTAACAGACAGGAGGGTGTACGCATGTTGTGCACACGCCTATGTAAATGCACTTATATGCGCCGTTACAATAACATGTAAACAACTGCGACATGACTTTAGACCAGGTTTGAGGTGGTTTTAGTGCAAGCGCTTTCTGCTGCCTCAAGATAGCAATATGCCAAAAATGATCCTGGCCAGACCTCATCTTAAAACCAACACGCCCAGTTCACTTGCAACAGGCACAAGAATACATGGTATTTAAACGACGTGAGCGCTAGGCGTTATAATGAACCCAGCACCAGGTATAAGATAGCAAAGACACTTGCGTTTGGTTTAGCACCGCTCAGCGCCAGGTGTAAGATAGCAAAGACACTTGCGTTTGGTTTAGCACCGCTCAGCGCCGGGTGTAAGATAGCAAAGACACTTGCGTTTGGGTTAGCAAAGCTTATCGCCGGGTGTAAGATAGGGCCCCTTGTGTCATCCATTGTCACCCCATCCTTGACATGCTATGGAGCAAATGTAGTCAAATATACCTTCCACTGAGAGTTTGATGTCCTTGTAGTTTCTTCTGTCTGCTTCACACCTGTATGTTCTCCCATCTGACATAGTAAGACGTGAGAGAACCAGAGACAGGTTTCCAGGGGTGCTAAAATGCTGTACCCGGTCTCTGTAGCGGCGGTCCACTGTTTGATGAGGTCCAAGCTCCATAAAGAAAGAAGGTAATATAACAGTCCATCTGATAGAGATCCGTGCTGGTGGTCCATCAGTGCAGTAACAAGGCAGAACCACGGAGCCTCCTGTGTACCCAGTGACCTCGCTGGGTGCAAATAGAGAACAGCCTGCAATAGAGGGAAACTCGCTTAGACCACATCTAAACATGAGTGCCGTGTACGGTGGCAGTAGATCACAATGGCTCGGAAACTAGGCGTGCAACCCAGAGGTTTCAGGATTTATTCCTAGGCAGGGATCTGCTGTTTTACTCTGAATTGCTTCTGAATATACTGTATGTATAATTGGATACTGTGTAAAAATGAAAGCTACGGATATCACTCTGGACAATAGTGTCTCTTAATGTGAATGTAATATATGTAAATAGTAGCAGTAGTAACAGTACTCTTTCCATATTGGATATAAATGTCTTTATCCAGAGCAGCTTAAGCAATGTTCATAGATAAAATATTTATTTATACTCATGCTCCTAACTCTAAAATTTCTGGAACTGTTGATTTTAGTGTAAATAAAACTATATTTTAAACATTTCAATTCCCAAATATTAAATTTCACTAAAGTTCACTATCATTTATCGACAGTTTTTGTACAGGCTCTTGAAATGCAATCACAGTCTAATAGCCAATGAATACTTCCGAGCACACAACGGACTTAGGAGACAGTGTTCTCTCTCTATATTGAACATTACACTGTTTAACACGAGCACATGGGAACAGGTTTAGCTGTTGTGAATGATACCCAGAAGTCCTTCTGGATCATTCTCTCTTTAATTCTATGTGAACACACAGCGACAAGCGTATATAGTATCTGAGGTTTGAGTAAAGCTCATTGAAAGCATAAATAAGGCAGAGAAAATGATCAGCTCACCTGAGATTATGTGAATCAGACTGTTGACCAGCCAGACGCAGACCAGCACGGTTTTCATCCTTCCACTCACTGTCAACTTTCCAACAGAGAAACAGATGATTCTGTAGCATTGATGCAATCTGCCTCTCTGTGGAAATGTGAAACAATCGCTTCTGAACAAAAATATCTGTAAACTGACACGATTTTTTTTTCTAATTGTATATGAGTCACATTTCCTGAATGTTAAAGTTAGAAATACCGCAAACAAAACATACGAAAAAGGGGAAATAGATTTATAGACAAAAATATCTCTTTTACGAGGGGATCATTGTTTACGGCCACCCTTTGCTTGTTTCTGAAAATAAATAAAACTATAATATTTTTTAAAATTTTTTAATAAGTGTGTCTAATTTGTGCATGCAATAGAAGAAAGGTTTTCCGAGAAAGTTCAGTGTAAATAAACTTATTTTTTTAATTGTATATGTCATACACACATGGATGTTCTAAGGCTGATTCAAAAAGGTATTATGCATCCAGTTAAATTCTGGAATTAATTTCTTCATTTCCTCATAGAAGTTCAACTAAGGAGCCCTGTATTAAAATAAATAAATTACAGCTAAAGATTGGTATACAGCCAATAGCTATTAACAGATAGTTTTTTTTTATTAAACAAATGGGACAGTCACAAAACAAATAGTAAATTATGTCCCATATCCCAAAAAATTTAAAATATGACAGAGAGACTTGTGTGATTGATCCATTGATCATTTATCTCCAGTCTGTGTTCATTTTTTAATCTGCTACTTTTTCAAGTTCATACTCTTAAGGGCCTGTAGTTTGGCCTCCTGTGGCTTCCTGTTGCACCGCAATGAAACGTATTTCTTCACTCGAATAAGAAAAGAATACAAAGGGGTGTTGATGTTCACAAGTCAATAGACACGCACACACACACACACACACACACACAGACACACACACAGACACACAGACACACAGACACATACAAAAAACGCAAGATACCACTTTCCACTAGGTCAATATTTAAGACATTTTGATCCACTAGAACAGTGATAAATCTGCCTGGTAGAGGAGGCACACAGAGGACCACAACAGGAGATCTAGTAAACATGGTTGGATCTTGGGCATATATTGTATGTCTCCAAATCTATAATCACATGCCATCATTTTTGGAAGGGTTGCTAATCAACAAATATAGGGCAATCTACAAATATAAGCCTCTTAGCTAAATGGCATTGGAACCTTGGAACATGTAGAGTCTAATTATCTTTCTTATTACAGAATAACCTTATTTAACCCTTCCATCCTGGCTCCAGGGCTGGTCACTCCACTACGGCACCCCTCCCAACTTCCCTGTCTTCTGTCCTAATCCTTTCCTTTAGAAACTGTAGGCCACCAATTTCTTCTCAGGATCAGTTGACAGAAGAGCGGTTTCATCTGTAAGCAAACACAATAGTTTATTTGATTGAAAAAAGTTCCAACGTTTGTCCAGCAAATATTGCATTCATTTGGAAATTTTAAATAACATTAAGGCATTTTCATGAATGTTTTTCAAATACGGTCCCGGAGATTCACTGTACATTATTTTTTTTACAACTCTATAAGAACAATTTCTGAATATAATTTTAACCCTATTCTTTGTTCTTCACAATTTTTTACTTAGTGACAGGTTTTCTATACTTTCAGCAATTAAAACATTACTTTCAGCAATTACTGATTTCACCTGTTATTCCATAACTGAACAAGACGACTATAAAGAGAACTAAAAGGCTAACTTAAAAAAATATACCTTTTCAAAAATCAGAAACGAAAACAAATTTGCAGAACAGTACACAATTCATGCTGAGAATTTGAATGCCATGCATATATTCTCCGCTCGCAGTACATCGTTTTGTTACGAAAGCAGGTGGCTATGTAAAGCGAATTGGAGATGACACTCTGATTGGTTTATTGCATGATACTCCCAAGACACACCTATAATTAATGAGGGGACGAACTTTAGCCAATTTGAACCCTGTGCCTAACTTTGCGCTCAAATTATCCACCGTTTATCTAGCAAAAGTGGATTTGGACACGCCCTAAATGCCATGCGTTTTAGACTCTGTGTAAATATGTATTTAATTGTAATAAATATTTACCACTAAACTATATAACCACCTCAGCTAAACTAAGATCTAACTCTGAGGGCTCTGGCTCAGGCTGATTTTAGCATGCTGTTCTCTCTTAGTGAGATCACGAATGGCCTTTTTCCCCCTGTCTGTCTGTCTGTCTGTCTGTCTATCTTCTACCTCTGTTTCTCAAGATACTCTCTTTTTTCAGTCTCTGCTTTATAGCGCCGTGCTATTTCAGCTCCAGATAGCTGGTGCCATCCCCTGTAAAATGCATGATTCATGTTTTTCATACGATTTGAAATATGTCATGACATCTTACACACACATGCTTATGATCCATACGTCCACCCTGGCACAGGTCAATCACGTGTACATGACGACAGGGTGTACAATGACATGTTGGACACTTTGAGCTAAAGTTAGCAAATGAACTTCAAGTGATTGTGACGAAGCTAGCATAAGGGTGACAAAGCTTGCATAAGGGTAACAATATGATATGGTTTGTGTCCTTTTTGACAAACATATTTTCAATTCATGAAATTTGATTTACACCGTAGCTAGACTGATAGGGTGGACATGTTATGCTTAAACACATCAAACTAACAACATATGATGGAAATTAGGTGTTGTGAAGTGTAGATACTTGCTTGTTCTTCTACAGCAACTGAAGAGGAAGAACTGACCAGCTGTGATGTCATTGCAGAAAAGGAGTCTTTTCTTATGTGTAGATACCACAAGATGGACAGACTTTATGGACTATTAGATTTTATTTAAAACATAAAAAATAAACATACAGTATATAATAAAAACACTGAATTGAAAAAAACTTTAAAACAAAATAAAGTAAATAAGTAAATAAATACATACATTCTTTAATTGTATGATTTGTTTACTTATTATTCTCACTGAAGTTGACTGAACAGCACAGGGGACAGGGGTACAATTGTCTGTGTGAAATGTGTACAACTTATCATGAGGCCCATGACTTAAACTTTTCATGATTATAGACGCTTACACATTAATAAGAAACATTTTTTTCTGCTCTACAATTTACATTAAATCAGAATGGTCTACATTGAGGACACGAAAGATGGTGATATTATTTTTATTAAATGTTTAGTTAACCAGGCGGGTCACTTAAAGGTGCACTATGCAGAATTTTTAGCTTTGCTGTGGTCCTGTGTTTACAACCAAAAAAGTATCTTGCTCCATCCTAAACCTCACCCATTCACCTTCGCTGTGGAAAAAAAAAACATGCTTGAGTACAGAAAGCTAAATGTGAAGCGAAGATAAAATTAAAATAACAACACACATTGTTCTATACGGATGGTAAAAAAAATGGGTGGTAACAGCCTCGCACACTTCAGTCAAAAATTATAAAAGAGAGGGGCTCTCGCTATGTAACGGCATATTACATAGTTACCGTATATTCATTTGATTCAGAAAGGTACCTGACTTCAGAAATCTAGCTAGCTACCATAGCTAGCTGGATAGCTAGAGGTAACAGAAACCACTTCAACTCCGAATAGCTTTTCATCCCCGTGCTGAACTTCACCCATTGAGGAAAAGAACATTCTGGGTTGACGCTGCTTCTTGAACGTGCCCTACAGGGTTGTTGTTTGGCTCTGCTGTCTCTCCGCTTCTTAACCTCCGCCATTGCAGTAGCTAGCTGGCAACAAACGCTCAGCTGAGAGCAACCTCATCCCACCCCACAGGCTCTGTAGCCACACCCACCCCTCCCCACACAGAAAATAGTGCCACGCCCAGAAACATCCCAAGCACTTCCTGGTACAGACATAGGAACAGTTATGTTTTTTTGTTTGTTTGTTTTAGATTGTCAGTGCGTCATATGACTCAGCATGGTTATTTGTATTAAGATTCTGCATAGTGCACCTTTAAGAACTTCTTAGTTGCAAGGATGGCCTGACAAGAAGCCAGAAGGGGGATGGGGGAGATATATAAAACAGAACATAACGTTATATAATATATCTAATATATTATATAAGAATAATGATGAGCAGGTAAATGGGTCAGAACAAACAAAGTAGCAGAACGTATAAGAAGATAATTAAAAAGATAACAATGGTTCAAAAAATGATATGTTAGTTATGAGGGTGAGACACAGTTACAGCTATAATCTCCACAACAGAGTTCTTAAAAGTAGATAGGGAGATACATTTATCCAGTTTAATGGTTTGAAATATTGATATTGACTGTGATAAAATCCCAAGTTTAATGGCAGCATATTCTGTAGAGCCTTTACTTTTATTTTGGCTGGTGTATCTTTTAGCTCCTTCAAATTAAATTAAATCAAAAATGTATTTAAATAGCACATTTTACAGACAATTGTCACAGGACGCGAGACAGAATTGTCTTGCCTGGCCTTCAGAGATGTCCTCTGTTCCAATTTCTGCAGAAACAAAGCAAAGAAAAGTTTATTTTTTGACAACTGGCCATTATGGTGTCCTGTGGTATTGCTGGCGCACGGTTGAGGCTGTGCTGAGACCAGGATTCTAGTGCTGTGCTGGACTGTGCAATGTGTTGACACATCACTGTGCAGTGTGTTTGCACAAATACACACCCCAAAAGACCAAGGATGAAAATAGCAACCTTGGCAGAATTTAATTTTATGCACATTCATGTATGCAAAATGTGCCAGGAAATTTGGGCCTCGTGAAAAGATGTCACAGTGGGTCCCACCTCTCTGGGATACCCCATCCCTGCAATTACAGCACAGTTTATTTTGAGTCCCCAGGTCAGGGCCCTTGGAATCATCCTTTCTTTTTCTTATTTTTTCTTTCCTTTCCTTTCCTATACTAAAGTAAACTAAAGTAAACTAAACAATTATCAGAACTGGTTGTGCAAACTTGAGTTGTAATTTCCGCAGAAAAGTAATTTTCTTTCAGTGAAATCTTTAAATAATCTGCTCACACAATATACTGTCTGAAAATGTATATGTCATATTACAACAATATATAAATAATTTTTCAACCCCAATGTTGTAGTGACAACGGTTCCTTATTTTGTAATATGACACAAAACAGGCTCAATCAAAACGACGGCGTGTGTTCCGCGGAAATCCACAGATGACGGTATCCTTTTCCCAGCAAAAACTATTTTATAAAAAAAATGTGGGCGAGGAAAATAAAATTAGACTTTCAGTGTTTGAGCTTCTTTTATTTTGTTTCAGTAATTCCGACTGTTGGAAAACAAACTTCCAATGGTTACCTTGCAGACGAGACCAGGATTATGACTGTAGTCAAACGGGTTCAAGAGCAGTAATCTCTTTATTTGTGTTCAACGTGCTCAACAAAGGTGGTGCAAGAGAAGGGGTTAAACCCATAGGGCTAATTCAGTTTAAATAAAAAAACTGAGATTCATGGAAGGAACTGTTGATCTTAGAATAAAAAAACGAATGTTTGAAACATTAAAATTTCCTTTTCCCAAAAAAATTATTTAAAGTTCAGATCAAGTTCAGTTTATCTTTCATGCACAGTTTATGTACAGGCTCTGGAAATACAATCACAATCTAAGTAGGCAATTCAAATAGGGCTCTGCCACAGGGAGAGCATAGTGGTGGTACACAGGGGCACCACCAGGGATTTTGGGCCCCGTAAAAATATGTCACATTGTGCCCCACCACCCCACATCTCTTATCAGAGCTGGTGTTACAAACTTGAGTTGTCACTTCAACAGTGGTGCAGAAGTAAGCTCATTCTAGAACGGTGGCTAATTCTAGAATGGTGATTTCCACTTCAGTATTTTAGTGGAATGAAACCAATATATTTACTGGAAGGTTACGCATAACTCATAGAGCCCTTGTGTCAACCAGTGTCACCCCATTCTTGACATGCTATAGAGCAAATGTGGTCAAATTTACCTTTCACTGAGAGTTCGATGTTCCTGAACTGTCTATCTGTGTAACACCTGTATGTTCCCCCATCTGACACAGTAAGACGTGAGAGAACGAGAGACAGGTTTCCAGGAGTGTCAGAATGCTGCACCCGGTCTATGTAGCGGGGGTCCACTTCACGAGGTCCAAGCTCGATAATGAAAAGACCGGGATTATAAAGCCATCTGATAGATTCTGGTTTTGCCCGTTCATCAGTGCAGCTGCAGGGCAGAACCACAGAACCTCCTGTGTACCCAGTGACCTCTGCGGGTGCAGATAGAGAACAGCCTGTAACAGAGGGAGACTCGCTTAGACCACATCCGAGCCTGAGTGCCGTGTAGCGACAGTAGGTTTGATTCCTAGGTAGGACACTGCTGCTGGACTCTTGGGCAAAGCACTTAAAATTAATTTGCATATATCCAACTGTTAATGCCCAACTAGGTGAAGGTACTGACCATATTTACCTGGGAGAAGATACTGTACATATAGAAATTTGGCTGGACTAAGAAGAACAGTAAGTTGGCTTGAAAAAGTGGGTGAGTGGAGCCATCGCGGCATCGCCAGCAGGCTCGTATTGGATGAGTATTGGATTGGATAGGATGTACCAAACGGTTCATTCGATATGGTTAAACATACCCTCAAATTAAAGCTGACAGGCTGCACTTCAACATCATTGTCATTGTATCCTTTCAAACTCAAAGTGCTAGAGTACAGAACCAAAATAACAAAAAATGTGTCACTGTCCAATGAATTATGGTGCTCACTGTATATTTCCCATAATCTGACACACTGACATTTGAAAAGAGACACAGGTTTCCAGAGGAGATGGAGTTCAACACCGTCTCTCTGTCTCTCTGGTACCCTGTCCATAGCAGTAGTTCACAAACATGGACTTCTCTGAACATCTGAACATGGACGCCATATGCATTTGAAATAAGACCCATCTTTCGCCGAGGTCAAGGTTCACATATCGTAAGCCTCATCCCATCACAGAAGCCTGGAAATACAATATTACTGGTGCATGGCACAACGGGAACCAAAGCAGTATCATATGAAGGATGAGCATGATTTATACATTATATTAATTTATGTATCATATAATCTCAACATGTTTTTGTTTTTTTCAAATACGTCAATTGTATGGCTTTAGGTCATATGGTTCACAATATATAATGTGCACTAAGCAAAAATTATTATGACAATAATTATGGTGAAAAAAAATTTGAGTTTTACAGATATAAGTATTGTTATGACACTCTGGTTAGTTGTTGCTAAAGATATGAAGCAAGCCATGAAGTGCTTAAACCTTGTAGAAGGCATGTTGTACCTGATTCTGACATTATATTAACAAATGCCACATGTAATTTAATGTATTTTCATAATCTACCAAGAAACCGATTTTTCAGGTTTTTAAAAGAATCACTTTTTAGAACTGGCTGTGCAAACTTCAGTTGCAACTTCAACAGTGGCACAGAAGTACTGTGGCTCATTCTAGAATGGTGATTTCTACTTCAACATTTTAGTGGAATGAAAAAAATATATTTACTGGAAGGTTACGCATAACTCATAGAGCCCTTGTGTCACCCAGTGTCACCCCATCCTTGATATGCTATAGAGCAAATGTGGTCAAATTTACCTTTCACTGAGAGTTCGATGTTCCTGAACTGTCTATCTGTCCAACACCTGTATGTTCCCCCATCTGACACAGTAAGACGTGAGAGAACGAGAGACAGGTTTCCAGGAGTGTCAGAATGCTGCACCCGGTCTATGTAGCGGCGGTCCACTTCACGAGGTCCAAGCTCGATACTGAAAGGACCGGGATTAAAAAGCCATCTGATAGATTCTGGTTTTGCCCGTTCATCAGTACAGCTGCAGGGCAGAACCACAGAACCTCCTGTGTACCCAGTGACCTCTGCGGGTGCAGATAGAGAACAGCCTGTAACAGAGGGAGACTCGCTTAGACCACATCCGAACATGAGTGCCGTGTAGCGGCAGTAGGTTTGATTCCTAGGTAGGACACTGCTGCTGGACTCTTGGGCAAAGCACTTAAAATTAATCTGCATATATCCAACTGTTAATGCCCAACTAGGTGAAGGTACTGACCATATTTACCTGGGAGAAGATACTGTACACATAGAAATTTGGCTGTATTCTGTTGACTACTAGCGATAGCTCCTACGTTGTGAGAAAGTTGTGCTTTGTTGGATTACAGATATAAGTAAAGAATTCCAGAATTCCGGAATTGATATGACACTCTGGTTAGTTGTTGCTAAAGATACCCATGTGAAGCAACCCATGAAGTGCTTAAACATTGTAGAAGGCATGTTCTACCTGATTCTGACATTATATTAACAAATGCCACATGTAATTTAATTTATTTTCATAATCTACCATGAAACAGATTTTTCAGGTTTAAAAAAAAATTACTTTTTAGAACTGGCTGTGAAAACTTCAGTTGAAACTTCAACAGTGGCACAGAAGTACTGTGGCTCATTCTAGAATGGTGATTTCTACTTCACCATTTTAGTGGAATGAAATAAATATATTTACTGGAAGATTACACATACATCATAAAGCCCTTGTGTCACCCAGTGTCACCCCATTTTTATCATGCTATGGGGTAAATGTGGTAGAATTTACCTTCCATTGAGAGTTTCATGTCCCTGAACAGTTTATGACTTGTTCCACACCTGTATGTTCGCCCATCTGACAGAGTAAGATGTGGGAGAACGAGAGACAGGTTTCCTATATATTAACTGGAAGGTTACGCATAACTCATAGAGCCTTGGCGATCTTAGCGCTTGGTCTAAGCACATGATGTTAAGTGCATTTAGGGCGTGTCCAAGGCCACTTTTGCTATTTAGACGGCATGTTTTTTGAGCGCTAAGCACGGCGCAACGTGCAAATGGGCCGAACCTAGTCTCTTCATTAATTATAGGAGTGTCTTGGGCGTGACATGCAATAAACCAATCAAAATGTCATATCCCATTCCCTTCAAAAGCTTGCTTTTCCACCTTGGTGGATTGCTTACATGATGGCGAAACAGACATGCTCATGCGTGTTTAGTGCGCTCAAGGAATAGGCGATATGGATCAATAGTATAGCCTATGTGTTAAGGTTCCTGATCAGAACTGGACCCAAATGCACGACTCAGAGACAGAACTCACAATAGGCTCCCGAAGAGCATTTATTAGCTACAGCAAACTCTTGTAGCGAGAGAGAGGAAGGGACTGAATCCTGGATAGGGTAGAACCGGAGGGCAGAGCAGGAGAGGGAAGCAGGCAAGGAGCTGGATGGTGACTGAATCCTGGAGGGCGTAGCAGGGGCAGAGTGGGATGCGGGAAGCAGGGAAGCATGGCTTGGAACAGGCAGAAAGCTGCAGGCTGGCGGGTACAAATAGAAAGGCAAGATTAATCGTTAATTCAGCAAGACAAGACAAGACAAGACTTAGACCGAGTTCCAAACTTCACATCACTGAGTTAACGATGAACAAGACTTAACGAACTGGCAACAAGACAAAGAACAACAGGAGAATATATAGTGTGGTAAATGAGATAATGAGTGATTGCAGCGTGAGAATGTATGCGAGAGGGATTGAGCGGTAACAAGGGCGTGAGGAATGCAACCAGGGAAGGAATGAACAAGGGTGAAATGGGCAAACAAGAAGGAAAACCACGCCAAACCTGCACAACATGGAAGACAGACAGGGAAACGTAAAATATGAGAGGAAACGTGAGGAAAAGGGGAAAACACGGAGCACAAACAGGGATGAGGACTGAGAGGGAACGGAGAGCGTAACACTAAGATCAGTATTATTCAGACTAACCATTATGAGTTCCCGGTAATTCCCGACAGTGCTGTTATGTTACAAAATATATTTGGTCAAATTTTGTTAAAAGCACCTGCAACAGATGAGAATAAGCTACCAATGGCTTCCGTATCACCTTAGAAAACGGCAAATTAGCCTGCTTGTTTAACACAGTTTGTTTGCTTATGCAATGAAGCAATGAACTCATATTCAAGCTTCATCCGAAGTTCATTACCTACATTCTAATTTTGATGAATAAAATAAATAACGTTATTTTGCCTTAATGATGACACTAAATACGATAAAGCTGTCAGGTTGGCCACCCAAAGGTTCACACATATTTTCCCTTTTTTTATAATGTCCTGCTTATGGAAATGTGACAAATCTGTTTTACTGGTAGTGTAATGCTTTAAAACAATCCACTTTCCCAGGAAGTCCGTGGAAAGTGAAATTTACAGCAGACCTGATCCTGCATGAAGTTAAGCGCACATGCAGAGAATGGCATTAACATTAATTGTGAATTAATTGTGTAACGTGTGTTTCTAATTAGACACTTAGTTCTCTTTAACATTTTTTGTTCAGTTATGGAATAACAGGTGAAATCAGCGGGGTTTTAATAGGCTGAGAGTATGGAAACCTTGTCACTGTAACAAATCAGTTAACATGGTGACATTTATCTTTGTTTTTAACCATAAGATATCAAAGAAACCTTATGCACAGAAAATCCGCTGTAACTTAGGCTATTTGAAAAACAATTAATACAATATTCAATGGACAATGTATTGAAATTTTTTCAGTCAAAGCCATTCTATTTACTTACAGGCTGTAGGTCTAGAGAGCTGTGTTGTAATGACATCTGAAGCGCATTTTCAGAACTCAAATGTTAGTCTATTGCAGTGCGCAAGTTTTCCATTGAATGACAATTCACGCATTAGGTGTAGGCCTAAATGACAATTTGCGCATTAGGCTTGATATAGGTATTATCAGCAAAGTTTTTAATAGATAGCCATTGTCCTGTAACAGAAGATTTCCCCCCCGGAAAATTAGGCAACAAGAACTATTGGCAAATATATCTTGATAATTGCGAATAGTCTATAAATGTAACCTTACACGCACCATCGCACATGGCCTGGATGTTGATGGAGTGGGCTGAAAGCAATTTAATGCGGCATTCCCTTCTGCTGAGAGACAGGACGATGTGTTTTTTTACCTATGGACCCTTTTATTATTATGCATTTTTTGATATAGCCTACACAATAATAATATTTCACATTGTAATCTTGATATTTTAGTCATGCTTGTGCGCGTCCCTGTGTGTAACAGACAGGGGGGTGTACGCATGTTGTGCACACGCCTATGTAAATGCACTTATATGCGCCGTTACAATAACATGTAAACAACTGCGACATGACTTTAGACCAGGTTTGAGGTGGTTTTAGTGCAAGCGCTTTCTGCTGCCTCAAGATAGCAATATGCCAAAAATGATCCTGGCCAGACCTCATCTTAAAACCAACACGCCCAGTTCACTTGCAACAGGCACAAGAATACATGGTATTTAAACGACGTGAGCGCTAGGCGTTATAATGAACCCAGCACCAGGTATAAGATAGCAAAGACACTTGCGTTTGGTTTAGCACCGCTCAGCACCGGGTGTAAGATAGCAAAGACACTTGCGTTTGGGTTAGCAAAGCTTATCGCCGGGTGTAAGATAGAGCCCCTTGTGTCATCCATTGTCACCCCATCCTTGACATGCTATGGAGCAAATGTAGTCAAATATACCTTCCACTGAGAGTTTGATGTCCTTGTAGTTTCTTCTGTCTGCTTCACACCTGTATGTTCTCCCATCTGACACAGTAAGACGTGAGAGAACCAGAGACAGGTTTCCAGGGGTGCTAAAATGCTGTACCCGGTCTCTGTAGCGGCGGTCCACTATTCGATGAGGTCCAAGCTCCATAAAGAAAGAAGCTGATATAACAATCCATCTGTTAGAGATCTGTGCTGGTGGTCCATCAGTGCAGTAACAGGGCAGAACAACGGAGCCTCCTGTGTACCCAGTGACCTCGCTGGGTGCAAATAGAGAACAGCCTGTAACAGAGGGAAACTCGCTTAGACCACATCTAAACATGAGTGCCGTGTACGGTGGCAGTAGAGCGCAAGCAGGGAACTGCTGTTTTACTCTGAATTGCTTCTGAATATACTGTATGTATAATTGGATACTGTGTAAAAATGAAAGCTACGTATATCACTCTGGACAATAGTGTCTCTTAATGTGAATGTAATATATGTAAATAGTAGCAGTAGTAACAGTACTCTTTCCATATTGGATATAAATGTCTTTATCCAGAGCAGCTTAAGCAATGTTCATAGATAAAATATTTATTTATACTCATGCTCCTAACTCTAAAATTTCTGGAACTGTTGATTTTAGTGTAAATAAAATTATATTTTAAACATTTCAATTCCAAAATATAAAATTTCACTAAAGTTCACTATCATTTATGGACAGTTTTTGTACAGGCTCTTGAAATGCAATCACAGTCTAATAGCCAATAAATACTTCCGAGCACACAACGGACTTAGGAGACAGTGTTCTCTCTCTATATTGAACATTACACTGTTCAACACGAGCACATGGGAACAGGCTTAGCTGTTGTGAATGATACCCAGAAGTTCTTCTGGATCATTCTCCCTTTAATTCTATGTGAATATAGATAGTGCACAGAAACACACAGCGACAAGCGTATATAAACGCCTCAAAAAAAGTTCGGAAACGTTATTTCGGTCGATTATTCCTCCCCTGTAATAATACCAATTGGTATTGTATTTTATATCGTTGGAAAGCCTGATTAGTCACCTTTACAACGAGGTACAACTTGTAAGGATCGTGCATTCGTGGAATGAGCAACACAGCTAACCGTGTGGGTAGCGGCCCAAAAAAATGTGCCAAAATCCCCTGCAATATTCTTCTGTTGGTATTCACTCTCGTTTTGAGTTGCTTGGTGGACTGGATGATTGCACTCTCCCACAGTAATAAGGAAAAAACAACACATATTGGCCATTTTTACACTTTATTCATTTTACACTGTCAGGGACCTCAGTAGCGTGTGGAAGATCCATACGCAGCCACAACAGCTTGGCACCTCCTCCTCATGCTGGTCACCAGCCTGGTCACACACAGCTGTGGGATGGCATCCCATTCCATCCCACTGGCATACACCTGCCAGCACTTGAAGCTCAAAACGAGAGTGAATACCAACAGAAGAATATTGCAGGGGATTTT
This sequence comes from Ilyophis sp. 1 JC-2022, assembly GCA_022702515.1. NCBI lineage: Eukaryota > Metazoa > Chordata > Actinopteri > Anguilliformes > Synaphobranchidae > Ilyophis > Ilyophis sp. 1 JC-2022. Next base: position 9,226,552 of record CM040395.1, read on the forward strand.
GGCACATTTTTTTGGGCCGCTACCCACACGGTTAGCTGTGTTGCTCATTCCACAAATGCATGATCCTTACAAGTTGTACCTCGTTGTAAAGGTGACTAATCAGGCTTTCCAAGGATATAAAATACAATACCAATTGGTATTATTAAAGGGGAGGAATAATCGACCGAAATAACGTTTCCAAACTTTTTTTGAGGAGTTTAGTATCTGAGGTTTGAGTAAAGCTCATTGAAAGCATAAATAAGGCAGAGAAAATGATCAGCTCACCTGAGATTATGTGAATCTGACTGTTGACCAGCCAGACGCAGACCAGCACAGTTTTCATCCTTCCACTCACTGTCAACTTTCTAACAAATAAACAAAAGATTCTGTCGCATTGATGCAATCTGCCTCACTGTGGAAAAATACAGAAAAATATCTGTCAGCTGACACTATTTTTTTTAAAAATTGTATATGAGACACATTTCCTGAATGTTAAAGTTAGAAATACCGCAAACAATACATACGAAAAAGGGGAAATAGATTTAAAGACAAAAATATCTCTTTTACCAGGGGATCATTGTTTAAGGCCACCCTTTTCTGGTCTCTGAAAATAAATAAAACTATAATATATATATTTTTATATTTAAATAAGTGTGTCTAATTTGTGCATGAAATAGAAGAAAAGTTTTCAGAGAAAGTTCAGTGTAAATAAACGTTTTTTTTTTATTGTATATGTCATACACACATGGATGTTCTAAGGCTGATTCAAAAAGGTAGTATGCATCCAGTTAAATTCTGGAATTAATTTCTTCATTTCCTCATAAAAATTCAACTAAGGAGCCCTGTATTAAAATAAATAAATTACAGCTAAAGATTGGTATACAGCCAATAGCTATTAACAGATTTTTTTTTTTTTTAAACAAATGGGACAGTCACAAAACAAATAGTAAATCTCCAGTCTGTGTTAATCTTTTAATTTGCTTATTTCAGTTCATCTTACTCTTAAGGGCCTGTAGTTTGGCCTCCTGTGGCTTCCTGTTTCATTGAGTTGAAACAGGAAGCCATGGTGCACGTATTGCTTCACTCGAATAAGAAAAAAATACAAATGGGTCTTGATGTTACCAATAGACACTTATAAAAAAAACACACACACACACACACACACACACACACACACACACACACACACACACACACACACACACACACAAAACGAAAGATACCACTTTCCACTAGGTCAATATTTAAGACATTTTGATCCACTAGAACAGTGATAAACCTGCCTGGTAGAGGAGGCACATAGAGGACCATAACAGGAAATCTAGTAAACATGGTTGGATCTCGAGGATATATTGTATGTCTCCAAATCTATAATAAGATACCATCATCGTGCCTTTTTGGAAGGGTTGCTAATAAACAAATGTAGGGCGATCCACAAATATAAGCCTCTTTGCTAAATGCCATTGGAACCTTGGAACATGTAGAGTCTAATTATCTCCCTTATTTACTCTTATTACAGAATAACCTTATTGAACCCTTCCATCCTGGCTCCAGGGCTGGTCACTCCCCTAAGACACCCCTCCCAACTTCCCTGTCTTCTGTCCTAATCCTCCTATGCAGGTTTACAAACTGTAGGCCATCAACTCCTTCTCAGGATCAGTTGACAGAAGAGCTGTTTCATCTGTAAGCAAACACAATAGTTTGTTTGATTGGAAAATGTTCCAAAGTTTGTCCAGCAAATATTGCATTCATTTGGAAATTTTAAATAACATTAATGCATTTTCATTCTTTTTTTTTTAATACGGTCGCGGAGATTCACTGTGCATTATTTTTTATTCTATAAATACCAAAATTATTTCTAATTTCACAGTTTTTAAATATAATTTCAACCCTATTTTTTGTTCTTTACACTTTTTTACTTACAGCGACAGGTTTTCCATTCTTTCAGCAATTAAAACCCAGCTGATTTCACCTGTTATTCCATAACTGAACAAGACGACTAAAAGTCTAACTTAAAAAAATATACCTTTTCAAAAATCAGAAACGAAAACAAATTTGCAGAACAGTACACAATTCATTCTGAGAATTTGAATGCCATGCATATATTCTCCGCTCACAGTACATCGATTTGTTACGGAAGCAGGTGGCTATGTAAAGCGAATTGGAGATGACACTCTGATTGGTTTATTGCATGTTATGCCCAAGACACACCTATAATTAATGAGGGGACGAACTTTAGCCAATTTGAACCCTGCGCCTAACTTTGCGCTCAAATTATCCACCGTTTAACAAGCAAAGGTGGATTAGGACACGCCCTAAATGCCATGCGTTTTAGACCCTGGGCTCAGTAAAAATTGAATGGTAATACCTATTAACCACTAAACTATATAACCACCTCAGCTAAACTAGGATCTAAACTAGGATCTAACTCTGAGGGCTCTGGCTCAGGCTGATTTTAGCATGCTGATCTCTCTTAGTGAGATCATGAATGGCCTGTTTCCCCCTGTATGTCTGTCTATCTTCTACCTCTGTTTCTCAAGATACTCTCTTTTGTCGGTCTCTGCTTTATAGCGCCGTGCTATTTCAGCTCCAGATAGCTGGTGCCATCACCTGTAAAATGCATGATTCGTGTTTTTCATACGATTAGAAATATGTCATGACATCTTACACGCACATGCTTATGATCCATACGTCCACCCTGACACAGGTCAATCACGTGTACATGACGACAGGGTGTACAATGACATGTTGGACACTTTGAGCTAAAGTTAGCAAATGAACTTCAAGTGATTGTGACGAAGCTAGCATAAGGGTGACAAAGCTTGCATAAGGGTAACAATATGATATGGTTTGTGTCCTTTTTGACAAACATATTTTCAATTCATGAAATTTGATTTACACCGTAGCTAGACTGATAGGGTGGACATGTTATGCTTAAACACATCAAACTAACAACATATTATGATGGAAATTAGGTGGTTTGAAGTGTAGATACTTGCTTGTTCTTCTACAGCAACTGAAGAGAAAGAACTGACCAGCTGTGATGTCATTGCAGAATAGGAGTCTTTTCTGATGTGTAGATACCACAAGGTGGACAGACTTTATGGACTCACAAAAAATATTAGATTTTATTTAAAACATAAAAAATAAACGTACAGTATATAATAAAAACACTGAATTGAAAAAAACTTTAAAACAAAATTAAGTAAATAAGTAAATAAATACATACATTCTTTAATTGTATGATTTGTTTACTTATTATTCTCACTGAAGTTGACTGAACAGCACAGGGGACAGGGGTACAATTGTCTGTGTGAAATGTGTACAACTTATCATGAGGCCCATGACTTAAACTTTTCATGATCATAGACGCTTACACATTAATAAGACATTTTTTTTCCTGCTCTACAATTTACATTAAATCAGGATGGTCTAAATTGAGGACACGAAAGATGATGATATTATTTTAATAAAATTTTTAGTTAACCAGGCAGGTCACTTAAAGGTGCACTATGCAGAATTTTTAGCTTTGCTGTGGTCCTGTGTTTACAACCAAAAAAGTATCTTGCTCCATCCTAAACCCCGCCCACTCACCTTCGCTGTGGGAAAGAAACATGCTTGAGTACAGAAAGCAAAATGTGAAGTGAAGATAAAATAAAAAATAACAACACACATTGTTCTATACGGATGGTAACAAAAATGGGTGGTAACAGCCTCGCACACTTCAGTCAAAACCTATAAAAGAGAGGGGCTCTCGCTATCTAACGGCATATTACATAGTTACCGTATATTCATTTGATTCTAAAAGGTACCTGACTTCAAAAATCTAGCTACCTACCATAGCTAGCTGGATAGCTAGAGGTAACAGAAACCACTTCAACTCCGAATAGCTTTTCATCCACGTGCTGAACTTCACCCATTTAGGAAAAGAACATTCTGGGTTGACTGCTTCTTGAACGTGCCCTACAGGCTTGTTGTTTGGCTCTGCTGTCTCTCCGCTTCTTAACCTCCGCCATTGCAGTAGCTAGCTGGCAACAAACGCTCCGCTGAGAGCAACCTCATCCCACCCCACAGGCTCTGTAGCCACACCCAACCCTCCCCACACAGAAAATAGTGCCACGCCCAGAAACATCCCAAGCACTTTCTGGTACAGACATAGGAACAGTTATGTTTTTTTAAGTTTTTTTTTAAGATTGTCAGTGCGTCATATGACTCAGCATGCTTATTTGTATTAAAATTCTGCATAGTGCACCTTTAAGAACTTCTTATTTACAAGTATGGCCTGACAAGAAGCCAGAAGGGGGATGGGGGAGATATATAAAACAGAACATAACGTTATATAATATATCTAATATATTATATAAGAATAATGATGAGCAGGTAAATGGGTCAGAACAAACAAAGTAGCAGAACGTATAAGAAGATAGTGAAAAAGATAACAATGGTTAAAAAAATGATATGTTAGTTATGAGGGTGAGACACAGTTACAGCTATCATCTCCACAACAGAGTTCTTAAAAGTAGATAGGGAGATACATTTATCCAGTTTAATGGTTTGAAATATTGATATTGACTATGATAAAATCCCAAGTTTAATGGCAGCTTATTCTGTAGAGCCTTTACTTTTATTTTGGCTGGTGTATCTTTTAGGTCCTTCAAATTAAATGAAATCAAAAATGTATTTAAATAGCACATTTTACAGACAATTGTCACAGGACGCTAGACAGAATTGTCTTGCCTGGCCTTCAGAGATGTCCTCTGTTCCAATTTCTGCAGAAACAAAGCAAAGAAAAGTTTATTTTTTTGACAACTGGCCATTATGGTGTCCTGTGGTATTGCTGGCGCACGGTTGAGGGTGTGCTGAGACCAGGATTCTAGTGCTGTGCTGGACTGTGCAATGTGATGACACATCACTGTGCAGTGTGTTTGCACAAATACACACCCCAAAAGACCAAGGATGAAAATAGCAACCTTGGCAGAATTCAATTTTATGCACATTCATGTATGCAAAATGTGCCAGGAAATTTGGGCCTCGTGAAAAGATGTCACAGTGGGTCCCACCTCTCTGGGATACCCCATCCCTGCAATTACAGCACAGTTTATTTTGAGTCCCCAGGTCAGGGCCCTTGGAATCATCCTTTCTTTTTCTTATTTTTGCTTTCCTTTCCTTTCCTATACTAAAGTAAACTAAAGTAAACTAAAGTAAACTAAACAATTATCAGAACTGGTTGTGCAAACTTGAGTTGTAATTTCCGCAGAAAAGTAATTTTTTTTCAGTGAAATCTTTAAATAATCTGCTCACACAATATACTGTCTGAAAATGTATATGTCATATTACAACAATATATAAAGAATTTTACAACCCCAATGTTGTAGTGACAACGGTTCCTTATTTTGTATTATGACACAAAACAGGCTCAATCAAAACGACGGCGTGTGTTCCGCGGAAACCCACAGATGACGGTATCCTTTTCCCCGCAAAAACTGTTTTATAAAAAAAAATGTGGGCGAGGAAAATAAAATTAGACTTTCACTGTGTTTGAGCTTCTTTTATTTTGTTTCAGTCATTCTGACTGTTGGAAAACAAACTCCCAATGGTTACCTTGCAGACGAGACCAGGATTCTGACTGTAGTCAAACGGGTTCAAGAGCAGTAATCTCTTTATTTTCGGGCTTCGTGTTCAACGTGCTCAACAAAGGTGGTGCAAGAGAAGGGGTTAAACCCATAGTGCTAATTCAGTTTACAAAAAAACTGAGATTCATGGAAGGAACTGTTGAACTTAGAATAAAAAAACAAATGTTTGAAACATTTAAATTTCCTTTTCCAAAAAAATATAATTTCAAGTTCAGATCAAGTTCACTTTATCTTTCATGCACAGTTTATGTACAGGCTCTGGAAATACAATCACAATCTAAGTAGGCAATTCAAATAGGGCTCTGCCACTGGGAGAGCATAGTGGTGGTACCAAGGATTTTGGGCCCCGTAAAAATATGTCACATTGTGCCCCACCACCCCACATCTCTTATCAGAGCTGGTGTTACAAACTTGAGTTGTCACTTCAACAGTGGTGCAGAAGTAAGCTCATTCTAGAACGGTGGCTCATTCTAGAATGGTGATTTCCACTTCAGCATCATTTTAGTGGAATTAGATAAATATATTTACTGGAAGATACATAACTCATAGAGCCCTTGTGTCAACCAGTGTCACTCCATCTTTGACATGCTATGGGCCAAATGTGGTCAAATTTACCTTCCACTGAGAGTTTGATGTCCCTGAACACTGCTGTCCATGACACTGCTTCACACCTGTATGTTCCCCCATCTGACGCAGTAAGATGTGAGAGAACGAGAGACAGGTCTCCACGGGTGTTAGAATGCCGCACCCGGTCTCTGTAGCGGTCGTCCACTGGATGAGGTCCAAGGTTGATACTGGAAAGACTTGAAATAAGAATCCATCTGAAAGAGTTCCGTGCTGGTGGTCCATAAGTGCAGTAACAGGGCAGAACCACGGAACCTCCTGTGTACCCAGTGACCTCGGCGGGTGCAGATAGAGAACAGCCTGTAACAGAGGGAGACTCGTTTAGACCACATCCGAACATGAGTGCCGTGTAGCGGCAGTAGAGCACAATGGCTTGGAAACTAGGCGTGCAACCCAGAGGTTGCCGGTTTGATTCTTAGGCAGGGAACTGCTATTTTACCCTTGAGCAAAACACTGAATTGCTTCTGCATATATCCAACTGTATAATTATAAAGATTATAGCTATGTATGTCACTCTGGACAGTAATTTTCCTCAATGCCGAAACATAAATGTAATATAAATATGAATAATAGCAGTAGTAACAGTACTCTTTCCATATTGGATATCAATGTCTTTATCCAGAGCAGCTTAAGCAATGTTCATAGATATGAGTTCAAAGCATAGAACAAAATATCACATTTATTTTCCAAAATATTAATTTTTACTCATGCTCCTAACTCTATTACAAACACTAAGATTTCTGGAACTGTTGATTTTAGTGTGAAGAAAACTATATTTTAAACATTTCAATTCCCAAATATTAAATTTCACTAAAGTTCACTATCATTTATGGACAGTTTTTGGACAGGCTCTTGAAATGCAATCACAGTCTAATAGCCAATAAATACTTCCAAGCACACAACGGACTTAGGAGACAGTGTTCTCTCCCTATATTGAACATTACACAGTTTAACACGAGCACATGGGAACATGCTTAGCTGTTGTGAATGATACCCAGAAGTTATTATGGATCATTCTCTCTTTAATTCTATGTGAACACACAGCGACAAGCGTATATAGTATCTGAGGTTTGAGTAAAGCTCATTGAAAGCATAAATAAGGCAGAGAAAATGATCAGCTCACCTGAGATAATGTGAATCAGACTGTTGACCAGCCAGACGCAGACCAGCACGGTGTTCATCCTTCCACTCACTGTCAACTTTCTAACAAAGAAACAGAAGATTCTGTCGCATTGATGCAATCTGCCTCTCTGTAGAAAAATATCTGTCAGCTGACATTATTTTTTTTCTAATCATATTGGAGTCTCATTTCCTGTCTACATTTCAGTTTATCACTGGTAATAATCAACAGATTATCAACAGTGATAAACCTGCCTGATAGTGGAGTTCAAAGTGTCTACTTCCCGTCAGCATGAGGCGCAATACTTGTTGCGCAATTAATGCAACACCAGTGTAAAAAAGCCACCAAAAAGCCCCAATTTCAACTCCCATGATCTGTAGAACGTAAGAGCATAGGCCTACCAGAAACAGCACATTCAACTCCCATGATCTGTAGAACGTAAGAGCATAGGCCTACCAGAAACAGCACATTCAACTCCCATGATCTGTAGAACGTAAGAGCATAGGCCTACCAGGAACAGCACATTCAAGTCCCATGATCTGTAGAACGTAAGAGCATAGGCCTACCAGAAACAGCACATTCAACTCCCATGATCTGTAGAACGTAAGAGCATAGGCCTACCAGAAACAACACATTCAACTCCCATGATCTGTAGAACGTAAGAGCATAGGCCTACCAGGAACAGCACATTCAACTCCCATGATCTGTAGAACGTAAGAGCATAGGCCTACCAGAAACAGCACATTCAAGTCCCATGATCTGTAGAACGTAAGAGCATAGGCCTACCAGAAACAGCACATTCAAGTCCCATGATCTGTAGAACGTAAGAGCATAGGCCTACCAGGAACAGCACATTCAACTCCCATGATCTGTAGAACGTAGGAGCATAGGCCTACCAGAAACAGCACATTCAACTCCCATGATCTGTAGAACGTAAGAGCATAGGCCTACCAGGAACAGCACATTCAACTCCCATGATCTGTAGAACGTAAAAGCATAGGCCTACCAGAAACAGCACTTTCAACTCCCATGATCTGTAGAACGTAAGAGCATAGGCCTACCAGAAACAGCACATTCAACTCCCATGATCTGTAGAACGTAAGAGCATAGGCCTACCAGAAACAGCACATTCAACTCCCATGATCTGTAGAACGTAAGAGCATAGGCCTACCAGGAACAGCACATTCAACTCCCATGATCTGTAGAACGTAGGAGCATAGGCCTACCAGAAACAGCACATTCAACTCCCATGATCTGTAGAACGTAAGAGCATAGGCCTACCAGGAACAGCACATTCAACTCCCATGATCTGTAGAACGTAAGAGCATAGGCCTACCAGGAACAGCACATTCAACTCCCATGATCTGTAGAACGTAGGAGCATAGGCCTACCAGAAACAGCACATTCAACTCCCATGATCTGTAGAACGTAAGAGCATAGGCCTACCAGGAACAGCACATTCAACTCCCATGATCTGTAGAACGTAAGAGCATAGGCCTACCAGAAACAGCACATTCAACTCCCATGATCTGTAGAACGTAAGAGCATAGGCCTACCATAAACAGCACATTCAACTCCCATGATCTGTAGAACGTAAGAGCATAGGCCTACCAGAAACAGCACATTCAACTCCCATGATCTGTAGAACGTAAGAGCATAGGCCTACCAGAAACAGCACATTCAACTCCCATGATCTGTAGAACGTAGGAGCATAGGCCTACCAGAAACAGCACATTCAACTCCCATGATCTGTAGAACGTAAGAGCATAGGCCTACCAGGAACAGCACATTCAACTCCCATGATCTGTAGAACGTAAGAGCATAGGCCTACCAGAAACAGCACATTCAACTCCCATGATCTGTAGAACGTAAGAGCATAGGCCTACCAAAAACAGCACATTCAACTCCCATGATCTGTAGAACGTAAGAGCATAGGCCTACCAGAAACAGCACATTCAACTCCCATGATCTGTAGAACGTAAGAGCATAGGCCTACCAGAAACAGCACATTCAACTCCCATGATCTGTAGAACTTAAGAGCATAGGCCTACCAGAAACAGCACATTCAAGTCCCATGATCTGTAGAACGTAGGAGCATAGGCCTACCAGGAACAGCACATTCTAAAAAAAACCTTCCTTTATCCTTGATATAGTCACCCAACTACCGTCTCTCCCTTTGTTACTTAGCACCCAGCACTTGACTTACTTTGGCCATTGTGCTGCAGAATGCAGGCCAGCTAAACCATCAGAGCTGCCATACTGGGGGATTTACCCCTAAATGTAAGGGACTTTACAAAATTCATAGGGGAGGTTTTATAGTAAAAATTTATGGGAGTCAATGACAGATGGGGGATTTTCAAGATTTCTTTTAGGGGGAATTTTTCAGGCACCTGCAACATTGTCAACCAAGTCAAATGTTTTCACTGTCATCTTCATCTTATTTTTATTATTATTTTTTTTAAGGTTCTCTTTCTTTTCCTCTTGTTAGAAAGCAAAGGAATAATATTCATGCTTCAAATAGTCAAATTAGTGTAGCCACTTGTTTATGCCTTCCTGTATTTCTCTCTCTGTTTTTCACATAGACATGTGCAATCTGTCACACCTCAGACCGCCAGTCTGGCCTAGATATGCCCCAGAAGTGTTCGCTGGGAAAAGTGGGATTTCTGCACTTGGAAAGGGCATCTCCTTGCGTTTGTAAAGGAGGATTTTAGCTGATAACTAATCAGGTCAGACTCTGTATGGCAGTCCCTTCGCTTCTGTGTTTCCTGCAACGGTACAAAAAGAACAGCTATTTCCAGACTGCATTTTTGCAGAAAAGATGGTGTGAAATTGTGTAGGATTACAGATCTGCTGTTCCTGTTCAGCGCTGCTGCTCTGTGGACTGAGATAACTTCTCATTGGATGGCGGTAGGGACTTCCAAGGACAAGGTCATTGGACTATTGAGTGCCTGAATTATAGAATTGGCCAGATGTATATAATTCCTCTGTTTTCCACTTCAAGTGGGTTCTGAGGTCAGTAGATCATGTGAATGAACACATTAGTATGTCCAGAATAAACTTTCCTCCACATTATTACATACAGTAGATGAGCACAGGGCAGCACAGGGCAGCACAGGGCAGCACAGGCACCCTTGTGCAGTACATACATGCATGGTGCATCTTCAGTATTATAATGGAGCCTATGCGCTATCATGAGGAAGCGGAGGTATTTAGTGTCTCCATTTCCTGTCCCCACCACCACCTATTCATCATGTTAACACTTCATCCTCACCTTTCTCTTATTCTATTTTTTACACAGTAAAATCTCCAGTGTTAAATCAACTGTATGTATGTAGTCTGTCAGAGTTGAATTAACACTGGATATTTTACTGTGGACCCTATCCCATAAGAGTAACCCTCCCCCTCCCAATTCAGATGCTCCTGTCACTTCCCAATGATTCAATCGATTACAATTTTTGCATACTACTTAGCACCCTTTCTTTTGGTTGCTGGGCTTTTGACACTTTGAAACTCTTCCCCACTGAGAGAACGTAAAAGGTCAGGAACTGTCCACTGGGTGGGGGTAAACAGAGAAATGTCCAGCGTGAGATCAACTCAAATGAACTACCTTTTGCTCCACGAGTATACGTAATGGCTATCGGAGTCATATGGACACGGCTAGAGTTTAATTGAGTCTGTCAAAGCTGAGATAACACTGAGCATTCTGCTGTGAAGAGTAAAATGGCATTAGGGCTCCTCTGTCACTTCATATTATAAGCCCAGCTACATTAATTGTACATAAAAAATACTAAATGAGTTTCCAAGCACAGAGCAATAACATATTTCAAGCTATGAGAAATTGCAACACTATTCCCATACAAGCATAGATTATTTAGTTCCATGTAAACACAGCCTGAGAGAAAACAAGGCATTTAATGTTGTTTTTTAAAATCCCACCACATTCCTCTTTTAAGCTTGAGTGTCCTTTTTTCAATTAAATATCAAAATTACTTATTTCATGATGATAGTGTTCAGATTTACCCACGACTCTCCCGCGAGGCACAATACCTGTTGATGAATCATTAAATCATAGGGGAATGTTTCTGAATCTAATTCAATAAAACTGTCTTAAATTAAAGCTGCTCACAAAAGCATTCAGTTAATTTCCCATCATGCCCCGCTGCATCTGTTCACGACAGCGGTTCACTCTTCATTGATTCCTCTCGTACTGTTTAAAATTCAACTCAACTTAGTGTGTCGTCGATTCACCTTTGACACATACCATGGGAGCCCCGTAAATTAACGGCGTTATTTCTGCTGACTCATTTACTCGCTAAAGACAGACAGGAAAGCTGACGTACGCCGAGTTTATTTGTGTAAAACATTTTATACCTGTGTACTTTTTCTGTAATGAAGAATCCAGGAACAGGGAAATGTGTGTGCGCATGATTCAAATCCCAACCCGTGTCCCAACCAGCATTAAACAAAATAAATAGATAAAAACAACAACAGAAAGAGCAAATGGTGGTGATTTCAAAGTCTAAAGATTGCAAAACATCCGAGCAGCTAAAGGCAGTCGCCTGGAAAAGGAAGAGGGAGTAAATAATATGAGAAACGGGCAGTTCTCAGAATTGAGCACAGTGTGGCCCTCGCAGTCCATGGAAAGACTAAACATACCAAGAACACAACAACACAAAGGCCTGACATGGCTGTTTTACAAAAGAACGCTGTGCATGAGTCTTACTGCACAAGTTTTGTATACTAGACAATACAAGTCATAACATCTCTATAATGTATTGATAAAACATAGAAGCCATTTTAGTAATAGATTAATTTTTCTCAAAAGAATATCTCCACTGAGAGGTACAAACGTTCACTTGTGCCCTGCGCAATAAAATTGTGGGATGATTTCAATGGTTGTCTGCCTGACTTAACGGCTTGACATGGCTGTTTTACAAGCACTCCTGTGTCCATACTACACAATACAAGACATCCTCACCACAATGTATTGAAAAAAACATCGAAGCTGCTTCAGTAATAGATTTATTTTTCAAAGAATGTCCACTGAGAGGTTAATTTTAGCATTAATTTGTGCCCAACACAATGAGACTGTAAAATGATTTTAATAGCTGTCCGCCCGACCAGACCATCTAATGGCTAATATCTAGTGTCTAATTTGAGCCCTAGGAGGAAGTGGATATGCTTGTATACGTGGATGTATGTATTACTTTTGACTTATGTTTGTCTCGCCTGAGGTGTACTGTGCAATTTTATGTTGCTAGAGATGTTGTCGGTGATACAACAATAGCCTTTTTGTGGTTAATAAAGTTCTACAACCACTACTACTTGTGTTGCTTAGAAACGTGTTCCCAAAATCCCAGCTTGGGAAACGGAGTTCCTTTAGGCATGGTCGGAGGCTGTAGGGCTCTTGGGAGGCCATCTCATATTAGCCCTGTTTGTTTGGCCTCATGTCTTCCACGGCCCTTTTTTATCCTGGCTCTTTAGTACGTTCCTCTTGTTAGAGAGGCTTTTTCATGCTCTAATTAGGTGAACCGCGGTAATCACTTGTACCTCGCTTCACACCAGTTTTCCGCTCATTTAGGAAAGGGACACCTCATCGCGCGTCGGCTGCCGCGCTGCTTATCCGGGGGGTGAAGGACTTGTCTCAATATTGACTGTGTCAAATCCGATCCCATGGTGGTCTGTTGGGTCGGCCCGGCCCGGTGTTTGACCCTGTTCCAAAGCTCTGTTTTCTCCTCCCCTACTCAAAAAAGAGGAGGTCCCGTTTTGTCTCGTCCCAGCTGGTGTCCTGAATCGCCTTAATTTGTTCCGGCAATCCCAGCGCAGCTGTCAAGGAAGGAGGGGAGGGGGGGGTGGGGGTTTGGGTCAGGTGGGGGCGGGTTGGGGGTTGGGAGGGTGTTTTGCCACCCAGGCAAACGTGAGGGCCATCCTGCCTGTGTAGAGGAACGCCACAGGGTCTTCCTCTTTGTGCCGTGCCATTGAAGCAACGCAAGCACACCCACCCCCCCCCCCCCGCCCACCCCCCACACCCCCTCCCGCCAGGCGAAGCCACCGTGATTTAAAGCCCAAGACTCTGAGCCACCCTCTCTTTCATTCTCCCCGGGCTCGGCAGAAGACAAAGCTCGCGGGGTCGCCACACAGAACCGACCTCGCTGCCCACAATGTTAGCGACATCTGTTACCTTTCAGCCCGGCTCTGATTGAAGACACCATTCTTTCCCTCCCTCTCTCTGTCTCTCTCTTTCTATCCATCTCCATCTATCTATCCACTCTATTTATCTCACTTAAAAAGAACGAGTGAATACATGCAAAAGGAAAATGAGGAACAGAGCGGAGCACAGTGGCGGTCTTATTTCTTTCTCGCCCACGGACAGAATTTGTGTTCCCCGTTGTCGGCTCCTCAAAGACAGCCAGGCCTGTTGTATTGCCACTGTCACTCTAAGCAGCTCTCGAAAGGATACGGAAAGAAAAAAACCGTCTCCGGCTCAGCTTAAGGAAATGAAGGAGAAACAAATCCTCATCTAATTATGAAGCTTAATAAACTCACTGCGAGGGGAATACTTACTTTGTTTTCCTTTGGGTTGATATTCTTTCCACATGACAGGCGTGGCGGCACAAATAAACAAATCTTTTAAATATTTTCACACTTGCTACTTTGTGGCACCTTGGGTGTTCCCGCCATTCTGTCATCGACCAAACAGCATTTTTGTTCAATTTGCCGAAAAAAAAGGGAGCATACAATTTGCAAAAAAATATAAAAAAACATCCACACATGAAGGTCTTTTGCATATAATTTTTCTCTCCAAAATTCCTCAAATTAAATAGTTGTTTTGGATTTTTTTTTGCAGTTTTCCCTTTCATTTGTTTTGCTCAAAGCTTCTGTCAGTGCAACCAATCAAACACATTAATCTACGTCAGTCTCTGTCATTGTCTTTGTCTGTATTTCTTTATATAGTTCATACAGTGGGTTGATTTGCAGGACTCTCTTGCTGTCTTCACAGTCAACACCCCATAAATACAGGCTGCAAAAGACACTCATTGTAAGGCATTCTATCACCCCCCCTCCCCCCTTCCCCAGGAACCCCACCCCCCCTCCCCCCTTCCCCAGGAACCCCACCCCCCCAAAAAATTTTTAGTAAAGCTTCCACATACAAGAGTTGCATGATGCTCACTCCTGACTTGGTTGGGGATCACCACTGAGATGACATTCGGATGTTTCCAAAAAAAAACTACATGTACCATAATGCTCAGTGACACAGTTAACTCGAACACTTTTTGCTGACTCATTGTGCTATTTCTCCAATTGGTCTAGTACCGATTTTAACCTATTCAAATGAACTTATGAACTTTGTTTCGCAAGTTAGATAAAAGTGTGCTGAAAGAACATAACGTAACGCAAATGTAATATGTGCCTGTGTGTTTAAAAGTATATTTGTGTGCGCAAGTACTCTTAGAAACTGAATAAAATATTTTCACGAAGTTGCATTTGGAAATCCCATTTATTAATTGAGTCACTAGACCTTCATTAGAACATCAGGCGTAGTATACTCAAAACAATATTCATAGAAATATTTGGATATTTTTCTGGGCACAATCAAATGTGAAGCACATGATTGTAGTTAAGATCATTTATCACAGGCCAAATATATATACTATTGCAACATTTTCATAATTTATGCAACATCTTGTTATTTTTTTGCATCTTTTTTTAACATTTGCTTAGTCCACCTCACATGGGGTCACATGATTACAGCTATTAATCCCTTATTCATACATGATTCAACTGAATGTAATCCACAAAACAGGGGACATATTTAGCATTCAATGTAATATACGTCTGGCAGTTTCAGTCACTTCCATGTTGTTAACTATGCATCTGGTAACAATATATGCTAGCTCTTAACATAACATTCCATTCCATTCCATTCCATTCCATTCCATTACAGGCATTTAGCAGACGCTCTTATCCAGAGCGACTTACACAACTTCTTACATTTATCCATTCCTATACATCTGGATATATACTGAAGCAATTGAGGTTAAGTACCTTGCTCAAGGGTACAACAGCAGTACAACCTGGGAATCGAACCTGCAACCTTTCGGTTACAAGAACAGTTGCTTAACCATTATACTACACTGCCGTTCCTTACAATGAGAAGGCAAGTGTATAAATCGTGGTTTAACCCTCATATTATGTTGACATTTTATGACACCTTTTATGTTTGGGGTGAAATTGACCCCAAAAGTTTAAACTGACATAAAAGTATTGTAATGGAAAAATTGACACTTTCTGTGTTACCTTTTGTGTCCCCCAATTGACTAGTCTTTTATCCCTAAATATAAAAAATTTGTCTGAGGTAAGTGAAAGTTTGTGAACTTTAAAACCTGCATAGGAAAGTGCCACCAAAAGGTAAAAAACGAAATGCTTGGATACTCTCTTACATTTTATGATGCTACCCCGGAAATAGCCCCACACAACATCTTTGCTTACAAGTTTGGTTATAGGACTTTTTGAAAACATAGCATTATTTCTATTGCATTTTTATTATTTAATACCAACAAATTAGGAAAAGTGATATAGTGTCACGATGAAAAAAATAAGCCTAACTGGTTTTTCAGAAACGTCAAACATTGAATTGGGTCAAATTGACCCGGAACACGATATGAGGGTCACGAGCAGCAGTAACCTTAGAGGTGGGAGATAAATTATCAAAAACCACAAATGTGAAAACATAAGATCCACTCTAAACATATCCCTGTTAGGGAAAACACAATAGGATTACACAATAGCAAAATGTAACTTAGCAAAGTAACAAGATAGCAATGCAAAAACTATGAATAACACACAATGCAACAACACAACAGAAGTGCTATCCATGGAAGTGTAATTCATCAAAGTCACAGTTAAACTATGTTTCACATTAAAATATGCTTCGTACATATTTGATTTTGTAATATATTTACCTATTTTACTTTTTCCTCTGAAGTATAGGGCTTGTTATTGACCGTGACGGAGGTAAATAAAACTAGATGTGGTGAAACACAGACAGATCCATAGACTCACAAATGAAAAAGAAAAAAAAAACACTTACTTTAAATACATTTAGAAGTAAAATCGATTAGCCGAAACTTACTGTCATCCATCACGATATGACAAATGCTGCCTGTTTGTCGTATTAAAAACCACTTTGCTCGAAATGTAAAGCATTTTGTTTCACCGTAGTGGTTGCTATCCCCCTATGGACCCAACTAATTGTAGTATTATTAGAAACATTGATTAATACCGGCCTACACTTCATAACTGTTTACATTTTTTTTTCCCTTCGGCTTGTTATACATGAATTACACTCTATATTTATGAACAGCCGGCATTGATTTTGAACGGCAAAGTCATTAAGCAGAAATGCTATAGACACGACTCATATAAATGACATATTAATTAAGCTGGCCGGTTTGTTTGCGTTCGGTTGTCTGTACGTACCCTTCCGTACACAAGCACAGGTTGATATCGCGGAAAGAAAAACCTCTTTTCACTTGACAAAGCCAATAAGGCAAAGAAAGACATGAAGTGATTTTACTTGAGTTGTGCTTTGATCCTGTTCTCCAGTACATGCCGCTTTTCAAAAAATGTAATGTTCCAACCGTGCTTTCATTTCACACAAACTATACTCACCACTCTGCAGATCAGTGCTATGAGTGCTAGAGAATTCAATGAATATTTCAAACTATATATGTATTTTTATAAAGTCAGAACTCAAAACTAGTTCACAGACTGGAATCAACTACAAGAAAAAAAAAAAACATTCTGGAGGCAGTACAGTCAAAATTGTGGCTCAGTTGGCCCACAGACTATGGGGAAATCGCACTAGTGCAATAATACAAGAACCCAACAACATAAAAAAACTCCACTTATGGAGATGAACAGCTAATATAGATTAACACTAAACAAGTACATTTGAGTACAGAACTGTAGCAGAGTTAGATCACATCCTAGAATTACAGGAAAATGTTTTTGTATCTTATTTTTGCGAATTGAGCTCACAGTAAAATGTTCAGTGTTAATTAAACTCTAACAGAGTACATATGAGCCTACTCTGGCCAGATTAAGCTAATATGTACTCTGTTAGAGTTTAATTAACACTGGACATTTTACTGTGTACTAGGCTCAATATGCAAAAATAAATAAAACATTTAAAAACTGAGTAGAAGAATGCGTAAAAGAATGCTTAGGGAGAAAGTCAGAAATCTGCTTACGCAAAGTTTTGTATTTTCTCCCTCTGCCTTTTGATCACATTGACTCCAAACACTGCGTACGTATGGTGTCCAGTGTGTGCAGAGGTACGCAGGTACTCTTATTTTATCTGAATTTTTGCGTAAAAACTCGCTTACGCAGCTTTCTGAGGGCATTTTTCTGCTCAGCACCGTTTACGCATGTGGCCTTGCATAAATATTTGGTTCGATAAACACTTTTTCTGGATTATGTGTTCTTACAGAACCACCCTAGGTACCATGTAAGAGGCTTATTTACCCTCATTGGATTGCATCTCCCCTCCAGCAATAATATTTGGCACTAATAGCCATTACATGGTCTGTCCTACAAACTGCCAGTCTATATATCTTCGGAATCTTGACAAAAAGTTGACCTCATCATATCAAAGTGTCAGCATTAGGTATGTTTTCATTAGAATATCGTAGCACATTTTCCTCACAATACTCAAATTGGCTTTGCTTGTATGGAAAATACCCACCAATGGTGGAGATACAAAAATGGGAATTGTTGGGCAAATTGGTCTGAAAGTCACATGGGGGGGGGAAGGCCCAGGTGATGCATTGCTACAACTTAATCATTCCCATCCGCGGAAGTTTGCATGTTCATGCTTTAGCATTAGCATTACAACACATTATTTAGCAAATCCCTGAGCTGTCAACCAGCTAAATGATGCTCAGATCTAGCGTCTTTTCTAAAGTAAAAAAAAAAAACTTTTATTTTTGCTTAGCTCCGCGGTTTCCAATAAAAAAGTTGAAAAAAAAATTATCTGAAATTGATATTCTAAGGTCACATATAGTAAATTCTCACTGATGGAGCACATATTTTGCTGACAGATACAATCTTTCCTACAGGAAGAGAAACCCAGCCATCCATGCTGAATTCACCATTCACAGCTAGTTCGAGTCTAAAGGGACACTGCAGTGTGCTTTTATGCTGCAACATCAAGTAAGCTTTCCGTTAGCCTCTACGATCTGCTCGATTGTTGTGGCCTTTAGGAAAGGATGAGCTCCCTAAGGCAAAATGCCTTGTCATGCATTGTCCTCACTGTATGCAAAAGAGATGACATGACTGGCATTAAATTCTCGTAAGGATAATGGATTTTCTTTCTCTCAGGTAAATGCCAAGTGTACAAGGTGACTGAGCCCCCATTGATTCTCAATGGCGAAAGGACGCCTAATGATAATCTTCATCCTCTGCCAAGTTCAATGGGAATTAAGGCGCGCTAATTATGCTAAAACTCGGCCTGTGTTTTTCTAACAGAACTGGCGCACATCTGTCTCCAATATCCCAGCATTAACACATTGAACAGTAATGGATCATTTATAAGGCTGCATCAAAATCCCTTCCCCTACACCAGGGTTGTCCAATCTTATCCGAAAAGGGCCGGTGTGGGTGCAGGTTTTTGTTTTAGCCCAGCACAATGACACCTGATTCTACTTATCAATGTCTTGATTGAAGACCATGATTAGTTAATTAGTTGAATCAGGTGTAGTAGTGCTGGGCTAAAACAAAAACCTGCACCCACACCGGCCCTTTTCGGATAAGATTGGACACCCCTGCCCTACACGTTACTCTTACTGCTGCCATGAAAGTCGGGAGTCTTAACTGTTCATAGCTGTGGAATACACAAGAAACCGTACATATAGTATAAATGCACGCCGTATCTCATGCGCACAGTGAGGGCTGCAGTATCGGGCTTATGACTGAAAGGTTGCTGGTTTGATTCCCAAGTGGGGCACTGTTGTTGCACCACTGAGGGTGATACTTGACTTGACCTGAATTGCTCTAATAAATATCCCTAGCTGTATAAATGGATAATATGTAAATATGTACTGTAAGTCACCTTGGATAAGGCTGCCTGCCAAGAAAATAAATAATGCTATGCATGAAAGTAACATTGATTGATATATACTGTAAAGTGCAGAAAATTAATATGTACTGTAACCCGTGTAGTATGTACATTAGCATCTGTTTCCTTTCTACTTTTCTCTCTCATATTTCACAGGATAATAATGGAAGCTGGGTGCTTTGGGAGGTCACCGGCGATAATTTTCTTTTGGCCGCGTCGAGCTTCCACTCGCCGAGTGTTGAGGTGTAGTGCCAGTTCATTTGCAGTGTATTAAAACGTTGTGTGTGTGGCCACACATGCTGTCCCAGTTCGCCCTCCTGGTATAGCGGGGACTAAAGAGCGCTTTGATGGGGGGCCCATTAGGATTCTACCCACGGACGGCTGACACAAACACCAGCGTTTAACATTCCTGTTACTGGGCCTCGTTTAGAAACCCACTCGGAGAGAAAACAGATTGACCCCCCCCACCCCCCTCTCCGCTCCTCTCCAAACTGATCTGCTCATCACGTGTGGCCGTCCCACACCCCCCCCCCCCCACACCCCCCTCTCCCGCCCTCTCCAAACTGATGTGCTTGTCCCGTGAGGCCATCCCACCCCCCCCCCCCGCCCACTCCCCTCTCCAAACTGATCTGCTTGTCCCGTGAGGCCGTCCCACCCCCCTCTCCAAACTGATCTGCTGGTCACGTGAGGGTGGGGTTGTGGTGGGACGGCGGGGGGGTGAGGCGCAGCGGGTTTCGTCAGTGCTGAGTGTTTATTGTTTGTTCGTTTTTTTCCCCCATCGTTTCATTTTGTTTGCCCAGAGCTCAATTGGCTTTATTTCGCTCAGTTGTTTTGAATGGAGTGCACATGAGAAAGGCCCGTATGCTCCCCCCCCACCCCCCACCGCCATTCTCACATCGGGTTGACTTTTCTTGGAGCCATGGCGAATGTGCAATTAGATTCCCGGTAAGAATTCCGGGCTTAATCGGATGAAGCGGAAGGGGTCACATTCCTTTGGTGAATATATGGACCAAGTCCCACAGTGGGCCCAGGGAAAAGTGGCAATGACTCATTAATTAAGCACAGAACGCTTTTGACGCCCATCTTTCTGCGGCTGTCAGGATTAGCTTCCCGTGCACCTTTTGAAGACAAACACACTTGTTTTGCGCCTGACCTTAATTCCATGTTTTTTTGTAAAATGACTGTTTGCGGATGAAAAGGACCCCTTCCTGAAACACAAAATCGGATTGCCTGTAGCCATTTGTAAATCAGAGGAAGGCAAGAGAGAGAGAGAGAGAGAGAGAGACAAACGCGGTTTTGTGCTAGTTGGCAAGACGAGCGGGCTCACGTCATAATCCTTGGAAGATGACTCACTCCCCAACCCTGGCAACCCAGCAAAAGGCCCACAGTGGCATGATGTAGAAAAACATTACAAACAAAAAATAACATAATACATACGTTAAATGCACACAAGACTGGCATTTACAAAATGTGTAAATAGAAAGCAATTATGTTTTTGTATCTCTCGCTGTTTGGTGTATATACATTGAACAAGACAAGCACCTTTAACAAGATCAAAATTCTCCTTCTGATCAAAAACTTTTGTTCAGCAAATACATATTGAGAAACACGGCCATACCCATCATCGCTGTTTTAAATAACATCATAGCAAGAAAACAGAAACTTTTCTGTAATGGGGTCATGGATAGTCAAATAGAAACAGCAAGCAATGCATCTTAAGCTTCAGCAATAGATATGTCAGGGCCACTTAACTCAGCCTCCACTGTCATTGGTGTTTATTACATAGTGTGGAATCACCCTCAAGGCAAGTCTGTTCCTATTTGCACCTGATCATGTGATGTCCTATTACATTAGCCCTACTTCTTAATGTAGTGCAATCGCTACACACATACACACACACACACACACACACATACATACACACACTGTGTCTTTCTCTCTCTTACATGCACTCATACACGCTCAGGATAAACACAAACAGCGTACACACGCGCACCCACATGTATAGCACATGCGACCATGCATGTATTTACGTAATTGACTAGTGTTATTGCCTTAGCAATAACATGCAACCTTTTGTTGATGACTTATCTTGGACATTTACATGCTTATTTTGAGTATTTACGCTGGGCATTCATTCCTAATTCTGTCTCATCACTATCCATTTAGGAGAGTGCAGATAAGCTCGGGCTCACTTCCAGAGACTGTGCTGCCTGCCATGGCTTGATCTCACTCCACAGACCACCAGCTGGGCTGTGCAGTCTTTATGTGTCTAGAGTACGCTTCACTTTCAGCTAGCACAGGTGATCCACAGGGACAACACAGTCAACGGTTAGGAGGGACGTGCATAATTCACAGGCACACATTTTTACATTTCCTTTCAATCCGACCTTTCCCTATTGCTGGCTGGTGAGATGGTGTAGCCTCCCTTCTTCTTCTCTAGGCTTCTTGGCGGATCGCAACCAACGTCAGAGGTGCATACCGCCACCTACCGTACCGGAGTGTGCAACATCATGTCATAAAACCTTCACTCAAATCCTATAGACTAGTCCTGTGTTACATAGAAAGTGAAAAAGTGATCCCAGAACATCTTCTTCTTCTTTTTTATGATTGGCGGTTGGCATACCATCTTATAGGTGCATTACCGCCACCTACTGGACTGGAGTGTGGAACAGTAGATTGCTCCCCGAACATCTGTGTCGCCTCTATTTTGTGGGCAGTCAGGTGACTGAAAAGAGGCCATTTTGTGAGCAGTCAGGTGACTGGGGAAAAGGTATAAGAAGGCCCATTTTTGAGTGCCCTCATTATTTAAAAACTTTTTTTGTGTGTGGCAGAGACTCAGTTTTGAGCACATTGGGTGCTCTTGGTTGCTACAGGCCTCAAATGCTGCTTGTTAGCTAACATTGTTTGGGGTTGACTGCCTTGAAGAGTTCCTGTTAGCCTGGTGATGACTGGCCAAGTTTAGTCTGTTTTCTGTTGTTTTGTTTTGACGATTCCAACCAAAGGAAAATAACTTCTGAATCTCTGAAGACCCCTCCTTAAGAGAAGCTGGAGCTGGTCGCTCACGGTTGACCGCTCACTGTATCTCCAGCCAGCTTCAACCAGAGTGGTGAGAACTGCACCGACCACTCTATCTCCAGCTAGCTTCTTCTCTGTTTTGTTTCCACCTACGTGCCTACATTAGACACACAAACACCCTTTGTTAGGGGAGAGCTTTGTTTGATATTAGGTTAAGTAGCTATCCTTTCGTAACACACCTGAAACCCTCCATTGGAAATACACCCCCCCCCCCCCACACACACACACACACTGCCCCAAAATACATTCCTGACCACTTAACTGCACCACAACTGAAATCTGGTATCATTCCTTGGTGTCACTAAGGTCAGACATCAACCTATCGACGCGAAAGGCATGAGATCACGTTTATAGTACGGTTGACCATTAAACCTCAAAATAAATAGTTTTGTGTCAAAGCTGACTTTTACAGTCCAATTTTCCTCAAAGTGGACTTTGATATATATATATATATATATATATATATATATATATAAATGGAATGTCATGCAATTAATCAGAAACTACACTTTCAAATCTGAAAACTACTTGCACTGTTGCATGGACATAAAATATAAAAAACATTGGAACTTAACTAATTAAACCAAGACTGAGGTTAAACATTGTAGGGCTATGCTTCACAATTGATGATGTACATTGCACTGGTAGTTTAGCATGTATAGATGCCATAAGCTGTCTTAGTGGAAAATTAACCATTGCCTTGAAATCATGACAATGACTCCTAATGACTGTCCGTTGAGCCTGTTAACTTGGCGAAGGTTAGCTCAGCTCGCTATCAATAGCCCTGTAGCCTGTATTTCAAACATGCTTCTGCAGAAATGTCAAAAAAATCAGAGCATAAGAAAGTAAAGTGCAGCCAAGCAAAACTAAACATTAATGTTACATCGCCGCCACAGTCCACAACTGTTGGAGTTTGTGTAAAAGCAATCAAAATGTGTCCCAAGTTTATTTAGGATAGGCTATGAATGACATCTTCACACTAATAATTTACCAGTAACGTTAGCCTAGAGGCTAAATCATTTTGGTGAGGAATGCGACCATGAAGAAGTAGGCTAGTCAGTATTTTTAGTTAAATATGGCTTTGGGATAGAAATATAGACGGTAAAAGGATAGAAGTGCGCTGCTGACAGAACGCGTAGCTACGCTATTGCTTGCTGCTACTCTGCGCCCATGTTGCTGTCCTGTATAAACTCGTAGTTTCCACTAATTTAACAAATAAAGCTTTAACCCTTGTGTGGTGTTCCTGTTTTTGTTATTCACCCAGTGTTCGCGGGTCTGGTGGACCCACAACATTATTGGGTTTTTGAAAACTTGCAAACCTAAATAAAGTACATGGTAATTGATTTTTGTACGTTATTAGGCTTTATGGGCTAATTTGAACATAGTGTACGATTCTCACAAATGTCTCAAAGAATCAACATGATGCCCCGCATATTCCGGTAAAAGACTTTGGGTGCAGATGTTGTATAGCCTACGCGTAGCCTACATGTGCACGGATACCTCCTCTGTTTTCTTCACAATTCGCAGACGGTGTGTATATATATATATATATAATATCAATAAAAAAAGTTTTGGCCCTCTCACTTTTGAAATGATTTCGGCGCACACAAGCAGACAAGGCAGGCCCTCCAGCGTTTGAGTTTGAGATGCCCACACTAGGGCGTGTTGTGGTATTAAACTAGGGTATTAAAGTAGAGCTGGGGAGTGAGCACAGGTAGGGGGAAGAGCATGGAGACAGTAGGAAAGGATGGAGTCTAGACTCCACCGCAGGAATCTGTGAACGCATAAAGCAGGAGACGAGGCAGAATAACACCTTCAGCCCTTTCTGACCATGCTGTGACTGAGCGGACGGACTAAGCCTGCGGTAACCCAATGTCAGACTCCGCAGAAATAACGGTGAACGCCCACCTGCACCCTCTCATTCGGCTCCAAACATGAAGGACGCACAGTAGGCTACCACTTAGCCTGTGAAATAAAGAAAAGAGGTGGATGCAGTTGGGTTGACATTAACAGAAATAAACCAGGAATGCTCTCCCTGAAAGGTGCCTACGACCCCCAGTTGAGGTAAAGTAAATTCCATGAGACAAATGGCACCTAAAATATTATACATTTTAAAATTATTAATCACCAATCATTTACTTGATTGCTAGTTATTCGTCACCAAGCAGCACTGTGCCCATGCTGTACAAACAGGTTAAGAACTAGCATCTAAACAGGTCATTTACTTATTATATGGTGTGTAAATGTTGGTTTCAATAGAAAACTTGTGACAAGCAACTATAATGGGTAATTAATGTCCAATCTGCACTCTGGTTCAATACGAGTGTTAGCTACACTCAGAAAAACACCAATACGAGTGTTAGCTACACTCAGAAAAACACCAATACGAGTGTTAGCTACACTCAGAAAAACACCAATACGAGTGTTAGCTACACTCAGAAAAACACCAATACGAGTGTTAGCTACCAATACGCTCTGCAATAACACTGTTCAAAGAAGCGGAGAAGTTAGTTGAACTTTTCTCCCTGTGTCTGTTGCTTTATCTGAGAGATATTTTTCCTTTACCTTGGTTGGCTATAAACCTGACTGAGGAACATAATGAATCAATGAGGATTAACACACCTGGCTGTCTTGCATGTGCAGTGACATTCTGGACAGATTGGACAATAAACCCCTCATTAGGAGATTTTCAAGCAACACACCAGAGTGCAAGGGCCCGTTTGGGGCCTTCTATGTGTAGGTAAGACATTTGGTTATTCATTACACTCCTGTCATGCAGAATCAGTTTAATTGACAATGTTTTGTGTTGTTGTAGAGATGGACTTGGCTACTATGTGACGTGCTACACTGCCTGGTCAAAAAAAGGTTTCACACTAATATTTTGTTGGACCGCCTTTAGCTTTGATTACGGCACGCATTTGTCGTGGCATTATTTCGACATTAGATTGCATTACAATTATTTGGCAGACACTTTTATCCAAAGCAACGTACAATAAGTGCATATTGAAGGTCATTGACACAACTACAAAGCAAATCTGACAAAGCACAACTTTCTCACAACGTAGGAGCTATCCCTAGTAATGAACATATAGAATACAGTTGGCTATACATTATTAACTATGAAATAGCAAAAAACACAAATAGAAGCAAAAAAACAACAAAAAAAGCATATAGGTAGTTTAGTCAAGGTGGAGTCTGACCATGACGGAAAACAGACAGTGTTTCAGCTGAGCGCAGCGGAGTGGGGAGTTTGTTCCACCACTGGGGAACTAGGGTGGAAAAGCTCCGCAGTCGGGACGAGCGAGAGCCGTTAACACGGAGGGAGGGAAGTGCAAGTCGCCCTGCAGCAGCAGAACAAAGCGGTCGAGCAGGAGCGTAGTGCCGGATTAAGTCCTGTAGGTAGGAGGGGCCTGACCTTTTGGCTGCAGTGTAGGCCAGGGTCAGAACTTTGAACCTGATCCTGGCCACCACTGGCAGCCAGTGGAGTGACCTCAGCAGGGGGGTGACGTGCGATAACTTCGGGAGGTTGAACACAAGCCGAGCAGCCATATTCTGGACCAGTTGTAGGGGCAGAAGGGCACAGGCTGGTAGGCTTGCGAGAAGGGAGTTGCAGTAGTCCAGACATGAGGTGACCATGATCGACAACGTTATGCAACGTCACAACATTTATTTCTGTCCAGAGTTGCATTCATTTTAGGTCGAGATCTTGTATTGACGAAGAGAAAATCAAACCACTCCGTAACTCCAGCACATCCCAAAGACTTTCAGTGGGGTTAAGGTCAGGACTCTGGTGTCCAATTCATGTGTAAAAATGATTCCTCATGCTCCCTGAACCACTCTTTCACAATTTGAGCCCGATTAATCTTGGCATTGTCGTCCTGGAATATGCCCATTGATGGAATAACCTGGTCATTCAGTACATTCAGGTACTCGGCTGACTTAATTTTATTGCTGCATAATGTTGCTGAGCCTAGACCTGACCAATTGAAGCAACCCCAGATCATAACACTGCCTCCAGAGGCTTGTACAGTGGGCACTATGCATGACGGGTGCAACGGCAACTTATTTTTTGGCCAGGCAGTGTATAAAAATATATAAAATATGTTGTCCTCAAAACCTTAACTAGACAGAGGTGTGTTAAAAATTACACATAATGTGTTGTTAACACATCTGTTTTGAGAGAGTAGTGATGTTATGATTTAACATTTCCATCAGCATCAGCCCCTGCTCAAAACATCTTCCTGCACCTATTCGCACCTGCGCGCGCACACGCACACACGCACACACACACACACACAGTAAACCTTCCCTTAAGTTTTTTTTTTTTTTACTGTCTCAAATGGCTTCTAATTGGGTGCTTTTTGTAGGGTGGGGTGTAGGGAATTGGCCCTTGTAACCGCATAGTACAGTTCTGACAAGACAAGATTAGCTCAGATCTAAAAAGCTAGGCACCTTGCACATGGAACCAATTGTTCGCTGTTCACAAAATTAAAATCTCTCTTCCCTGAGGAGAACTTCAGGAATCTCAGAATTGGTCACTTTATCACTGGATCAATGTCATTCCAACATAGTTGAATTCAATTGGCCAATCAATTCCGTCAATTACGACAAACATGTAGATTGGGAAAAAGTACAGCGGACTATTGCGAATTAATCACACAATTGAACCCGTTCCATTTCATTAAAAAATCTCACATTTATTGTCATAGTAGTATAGCCTATATGTGAAGTGAGCCTGAGCAGAATGTGATCAAGCAGTTTGAACAGCCAGGAGGGGGAAAGTTTCAGGTTATACACACGGTGACTCACCTTGTCTTAAAACCGTACATTCTACATTTACGACTGCATTTCAAAAGCAACCGTAATCCAGGACTAAATAAGTAGGCTACTGTTCCAAATTCCGTTAACATTGTAAGAAAGGAATGCAGACGCACGCGCCTTATTTCTCACAGAATTTGGCTGTGCCAGTCAAATTCAGTTCCAGAAAGATTGCTGTGACCGGGAGACATAGCCTAGTCTAAATTTAATTTGTAGTGGGAAGCCTGGATATACCAGCCCACGAGCTCCGTAGCTGTCGTAGAATAGACGAATATTGTGAACTACAATAAAGGCAGTCTGTGTATCTTCGCGGTGCAATGCGCAGAGAGAGAGTGAGAGAGATGACTGCCAAATAGCTTGTGTCCAGATTGTACTTATATCACTCACTATGATTTGATTATTTTCAATTGAGATTTTATATAATTTAAAAAGGGTGATAGTCGGACAGAGGAAAATTTCCTAACAATAAATGAAAAGATGGACACAATTTAAATTTTCTCCCGAAGCTTCGGGTATTCAAATGGTAATGCTGCTCAGTAGCTCTGCAAGATTGGCTTCGGCCCCACCCCTTTTCAAGTCCCTAACTGTTTTTGGTTATTCGTAGGATTCCGTCTTTTGATACTGTGAAGTGAGAACTCTGGTGGGTCACTTTTGAATTGCTAGTTCGTATGCTACTGATTCCACGCTGCGACAAAGAGCGAAGGGGTCTCATTGGGTACCGTTCCTTTTTATTTGTATTCTACCGTTTCGTCGTATACGCGTCCAAGTTCAGGTGGCAATAGGGCGCCTGAGCATGGTAGTTCGCAGCAGGCGCGAGCTCCAGAGACCTGCACTTCACCGCTCTCCGTTTCTCTAGCTCTGCGTCTCCGCTGCAGCTGCGACTTCTCAATGGAGCTAACGGCAGCAACATAACGCACTTCGTGTGCAAGGGGAGCAGTGCGCTGTCTGTGGCAACACCGGAGAGTGAAGGGAAGCAAACCGGGAAACGCTGAGGTAAGGGGGATTTCTTAAAATATTCCAGGGTGGCTTTATTAAGGCTCTTTACTTGAATGCGTCTGCCGCTGTTAGATTTTGTGCTCTGCGACTTAAATGTGCGATTGAATTTTGTATATGTGTATATGAGAATTGCGTTAAAAAACACTCAATCGTTATGTTGTGTCCTGGAAGGACGGCATTGATTCAAAAACCGCAAGTTTATCATCGCTGTATGTTAAACAGGACATTCAAAAGAGTTGAAGGCACACGTTTATTGTCGTAATTCCCAGATGTAAGGTCACACCAGGAATAAGGGCAAAAGGGAAGAAGCTAGTAAGTTCCGTGAATTCAAACCACAGTTTAAGTGCATTAGCCTACTTGTAGTTTATGAGGAGTTTGGGATCTTGATAAGATTTTGTACATGCGGTTTTATAAACACAAGCTACATAGAATATGCTTTTTTTTAAACTACTGCAACGCTTATTTTTTAATTAGTATTCAGTGGATACGGGTTTCTCTGCGGCGTCTTTGGTGAGATATTTATATTATTATTATTAGGCATATTTTATATACTAAGATTCATAGGCTACTTAGTTGTTTATCATATTGTTCACTTGTCTTTTTGCATTATTAAAGGTGTGTTTGGGTCGAAAGACTGCAACGACAGAGTCTGTTATTAACGCATATGCGTGTCGATGCAAGGTAAAAGTCGGATTTGGGTCGATACCGAATGGGAGTCTTGGGAATTGTGTTCACGCGGGGCTGAAACGGGACTCGTGCAGACTGCTTCACTACTTTGGAATCTTCTTTGAAAACTAAGCCATAGATCTTCTCAGAAACGGCTTGTTTAGCAACAGTACACCAGTGTACAAAACATTATTAATAAGAAAAAAAAAAATCTATCAACCGCTTCATATGCTTGAAAATAGTCATGGCTAGCCTGATTGTATTGTCGGATTTTATGCTTGGCAGCAGTTTGCTTGCTTGTTTAGTTCAAGAGGACTGACATGGTCTAAATAGTCTATACCTAAAGTTCTACGTTTTTTTATGATAAGAATTGTTCCTTTGCGTCACGGGTAGAACAACAGTTCATCATAGTACAAAATTATGTATTTATTTATTTGGGCTATGTATTTGCTGGACTGGAACAAAACCTGCAAACAAGTACTTAATAGTGCGAAATATTATTCGCAGCGTTTACTATGTTTATAAAGATTCTGATATGAAAGTAAATTCAGTTTACTCAGAGAAACGGGAGATCGCGTAAGTTCCTTGGCTTAGACCCGAAGCGAAGTCAGCGTTGTGATGGATGTCTAATCTGCATTCATCTCCCATAATCATGCAGGCGCATGTAGGCTATCTCACCTTCATCTTAAGGTTTGAAATGATTGAGCGGTCTACAACCTGAGAACTGTCAACCCGTAATTCCATCGTTCTCCACTAGATGGCGAATGTGGTCGATGAGAGTCAGGTGTTTGATTTCTTTCGTGTCATTCCCCGCAATCCCTGGTAGAACATTTTAAAAGTTGTTGGTTCGGTGGTTGCAAGATTTCAACGAGATACTGTATTTTACATATTTATTTTTAAATTATTTCCCAGGCACAACCCCTGTTCCCTGATATTTCCATGGGTGGCAGGAACGGGGCATTGGCGTCTTAATTACGATGCACAACTTTTCAAATTGCATCATTTCAGAAAATAACAAACATTAAGACTGAGATCTACTGCAAACTATACGGTCTACACATGCGACGATTAACAAATTACCTCAGGCGTGTACTTGATTGTAATACGAATTCTGAATGCGAGTTTTGCAACCATAGTCTACAACAAAATAAATATTTACAAGTGAGGGAAGATTTTTATTTTTATTTTTTTTCAACAGTTGATAGGCCTACGATAACTACAACACGGTCGATATGGTAAAATACAGTAGTTGCGGACATTGTTGCTTCAAATGATGTGGGGAGATTTAACGAAATTGAAATTGATTCTTTTTAATAGTAGCCTACATTTAATACTTAACGCATACCTTACAGTTTAGGCTACTGCATTTTACTTGCAGCAGAGGTTAACTTTCAGGTTGTTGAAAGGGTTGGTTTGAGCTGAGCATAGGCCTACCTGATAGGCTATTATTAAGGATGTGCTGCGGGACAGAAGCGCAGAAGCGACGCTGTGATGGATATCGCGCCAGCTCCCGTGCAGAATTAATAAGTGCCCGTATGCCTTGGCGCGAGCAGAAAAGCGCACTGGCGATCTCCAGGCATGCTGAACATCTGAACGTGGCTTGAATTCAACATTACGTTTAAGGAATATTATGTATGTATTTACTTATTTATTTTAAATCAAAGAGGGCTTGAGAAATAGTAGGCTACTTGTCACAACAGTTAATTTTGGTTGGCATGCAGTATAGGCCTGTCTGCTAAACAGCAGTTTTATAGTGTAAAATGTCACGCATACTATGTAATACGACTCACGCTACAATGATAATTACATGCGTTGTAGCCTATTATGCTTTTCGATTGGATTTTAAATAAGCATAAATTACAAGTACAGTGTTGAACAGTAGTTCCAATTTCATGTAGAGACGGTAGTTTTTGTTGAGATCAATTAAATATAGGGCCTAAGATGCGGACATATAGTGGACATCGTAATGTCTTATTACAACGGCTTTCACAGATGACTTCTAACGAAGCCACTAAATAACTTTTTTGAATGGTCTGTTTTTAAATAATTCAGTAGTTTCTGACCAATTCCTTGGAGAGAGAGGGGAAAAAGCTTAGCCTACGGGATTCTTGGAGATTCTTGGTCATTTAAAATAGGCAAATTGATCAAGAGTGCGCAGATGTCCGTTAGTACATGCCTTTAGGCCTACTGTTATATTCATGTAGTCCTGCTCTTACTAGCAAGGACGCGATAATAAACGGCGCCATATGCTACCACTCCTCCTAGTGCCTTGTTTGATATCCAGATGCCAGGAGAAGCGTGCGGTCCCGGTTTGAGCGCTCTTCCCGGCGAACGACTGGGCCGCTGTCACAGTGGGGGGTGTTAGTAGCCTGGCGCCCGCGCGCGCCTTGTCAGATGGCACTGGAGGCTAATGAGACTTCATCGTTCTGTCCCGGGCCATTTGGTCGAGGCGCGCGGATCACAGAAACCTCGTCTTCAGCCAAGTCAAATAAGCAGAAGATTCAGAGTAAAATGTCGGCGATTTTCTGAATTATGGTAATTACCCATAAATTGTAATTATGAATGACTCCTCTAAAAGTATTAGTCTTATTACACCTTATTTGACCTGTACTAAGCGTTTTGCTAGTACCCTCTCCTGCTTGTGCTGCAATATATATGCACATATGCAATTATTTGGGCGGCAGTGTAGTATAATGGTTAAGGAACTGGGTTTGTAACCGAAAGGTTGCCGGTTCGATTCCCAGGTTGGACACTGCCGTTGTACTCTTGAGCAAGGTACTTAACCTGCATTGCTTCAGTATATATCCAGCTGTATCAATGGATACTATGTATAAATGCAAAAAAAAAAAAAATGCTGTGTAAGTCGCTCTGGATAAGAGTGTCTGCTAAATGCCTGTAATGTAATTTGTGTTATACTATATCACACAATGTACTACGAATTAAATATAATCACTACAGCTGTATATTATGTTATTCAACCACTACATCTACTGTTTTAGGAAGCACTTGTATAGTTATTGTTAGTAGGCCTACTATTAAAATTACTACCCATTTGTAACATTAAATAGTTTTAATAAAATGCCTCAGTAAATTATACTTTACCTAGAATTCAAGAGTAGGTCTGTAATTTTATAATTGTCCATAAATGCCTCTTACATCAGTCAAGTATAGTGCTGGATTCTGTTTCAGACATGACTGATTTAAATAAAATCAAATAAAAATAAATAAAAAAAACAATTATTGGCCATAGGATTTCCTGCTATTCAGTTCCCCCTCTTTGTGGCAGTTTATTCCAGTCACAGCACAGCGCACTAAGAGTCTACATCACTGTAGACTCCCTTCCTCTCAACGGCTCTCTCCGGGACCCCGCTGACGCACCAAGCTGTGCCGTGGCTCAGCTTACTCACTGTGTCGCATCACTGACGCGCGCTGGCCGGACCAACGTTTGGCGACGTAGTCACCGTCGCACGCGTGGCCTGCCGTACTGTAAGAGCGTTGAAGGACATCCCTCCGGGCGGCTACGCGGCTCTGGATTCAATCAGTGAATTGACTGGCGAGTTCACAAGCTTCCGTTTGTTTATATCCCACAGTTTGTATTCTCTTCTGTTGCAGTTATTTATTTATTTTTTTCTGAGGGTTTTTCTCAGGTGCACTTTCCTGGGATCACGGAATAATTTCCCACTTTTCTCTGTCGGATCCAGTCATTGTTGCCTAATTACATGACCCATAGCCTGCATGGTACAGACTGTGTGTTTCAGCTCACTTTTATGTGTAAGCACCTTCACTGACAGCCGCTCGGGACCTGAAAGTGCAGTTTTAATTAGCGTGTATTACTACCCCTGTTTTAGTGGTGAGCTAGACTGTAATGCACAGTGCAGTAATGTAAGGCACATGACCATATATTGGCTTATTTGTAGTAGCGTCAGGCTAACTGTTTTGTGGGCGACCTTTTAGCATTAGGATGTGTCTTTTGTTGCTAACGTGGAGAGAAGGCTCTTTGTTGGGATGTTAAGTGCAAGTAGAGCAGGAGGATGTTCAATGAGATGTGCACAATGCCGGCCGTGGGGGGTTTGGGGTGTAGTGAGCCGCTTTGGTCGTCCGTTAATGCGCCGCAGGATCGAGCGCAGGTCACGCGTGAGAGGAGTGCGGGGCTGTGCCTGGACACACAGGGGCAAATTTGGGAGAGGGGGCCGTGGGGGTTAAGAGGACGGGCCACACAAGAGCTTAAGTGGAAGAGTGCCGTAGCTCCCAGCTTCCAGGCTCATGGATAGTCACATGGTCTATTCACTTATGGAGACGTGCGCCTTCGTTCTTGTTCCTGTGTCACGGAGGACCTGACCTGACCAGAATTTATTTATTTATTTTTTCTTGTTCAGTTTCTGACCTTGTGGTTCTTGAATTGTGTGTGTGTGTGTGTGTTTGTGTTTGGGAGGGGGGGTTGGTATGACATTCAGGCACTTAATGGGTTGTGTGTGTGTGTATGGATGGATTGGATGGAATTTCTGCCTATACTGAATGCCTGAGATATGGTTTGTGTTTGCATGGCTATTTTGATACCCTAGGCTGATTCTGAAGGTGAGGCACTAAGAAATCAGTGCCATGAACAGCCAAAGTTAATTATAAAAAAGTTAATGCCCTTTCATTCACTGAGGTGTCTAATGTTTTTTAGGGAGGAAGTTTCTCCACAGTGCACACGGATTGACTCCATAGGGTGTTATTCCTTCTTCAATTTGTAACAAAATTTTTAAAAACAAAATGTTGCATATTTCATAGAAATGGGGCATTGTACATGTGTGTAAAACCACTGAACGGTTAGTTTCCAGGTTCTTAGTTAGATAGGAGGACATGAGAATCACTTTAATCCTAAACCCAACATGGTTTTGTTAACAGTCCCTCAAAGTAATTCCGTGGAACATTTTCAACTTTTCAATTTTATGGTCCTCTAACTGAAGGATGCTTTGTCTCTGGAGGGTAAGTACATGGGAAAGAGAGGTGTGTTTGTTTCGCCTGCTGGAGCTATGTAAATAGATCATTAATTCAGCGCGGTATTGGGTGTTTGTTTATTGAAAAACAAGATGTTTGCGGGAAAAATGCATTTTATTGCCAGGAGTAGCGCTCGACACGAGCATTTTTCAAAAAAATCAAAATTTTTCTCTTCAGCTTTTGACAATACTAGCCATGAAGAAAAAAAACATGGAGGTATATTTTTTTAGAGAGGGAATCACTTGAATAAAACAACAACAAAAAAATAGATTCAGATCTCTAAAGCTAGGGATGTAAACTGGAGCCTTGGAACATATGCGGCAGTGAGCAAGCTCTTAATTAACCAATTAGATGAGCTAGTTTTTTGATTAGCGAGTACAGCCAATCAGCAGGCTCTCAGATAGCTGATGATTCACAGCACGTCATGAAGCGTCTGGGGTTTCTCAGAAACCAGGGAGTTTAGTCAGGTGAAGATTACGCTGCGCAAGCTCTGTGTCTCTCCGATAGCAGACTGCGGTACGGTTAGCGGGAGATGGGGAAAGATCGGCGGTCGAAACCGTCAAAGGAGGAGCCGAAGGCAGATGGGCTCATTGGGACAGCAGGAGAGATGAGTCTTCGCCCACTCCCGAGAGCCCCGGCCAGATACTTACATCAAGTCATGAAAATTTGAGGAAGCGGCAGCATGTCACGCGATATTAAACGGCGGGGGGGCTTGTGTGGTGGTGGTGGTGATGGTGGGAGGGTGGTGATGGTGGTGATGGTGGGAGGGTGTGCATTCCAAGAGAATGATCTAAGTCCCAAAGAAAATGCAGCTTCCGC
Organism: Ilyophis sp. 1 JC-2022; assembly: GCA_022702515.1. NCBI lineage: Eukaryota > Metazoa > Chordata > Actinopteri > Anguilliformes > Synaphobranchidae > Ilyophis > Ilyophis sp. 1 JC-2022. The sequence continues at coordinate 9,261,386 of CM040395.1, forward strand.
ATCCCCTACTGTGAGGTGAGGCATGTGTTTGGGCAATGGGGGAGAAGGAGAAGAAAAATCAGGCCTTTCAAGTCGTTCGACTCCAGCGAAGCAGAAAGACGTGTTCTGTCAGGGTTGAGCAAAGCAGATGAGAAGAGATTGGGGGTGGGGGAGGGGCGCGGTCTCTGGTCTCTTTGGTATTCGAGCACGGCAGATCTATGCAAATCTCTCGTTGGTTCACCCTTAGTTCTTTTTTTATTTTTTATAAAAAAATTTAATCTTCCGACTGTGAAAATGCACTGGCCGAGTTGCGGCGAGATAAAGAAGGAGAGAAATGATCGGTTACTAAGTACTTGTAATCCTGTTGTAAAGTGAAGCTTGTAAATGAGATTAGAGGGTTTAGATAAGACATTTCCCCAGCGCCAGCCTTCACTCGGGTGAGCCGTCGTCTCTGGAAAGGCAGCCAATCCTTTCAGCGAGTGGCAGAACGTCTCCAAGCTCAGCGGGCGATGAAGCCCTCACTTAGAGGGTGCGCTGAACTTCTGGTTTACTTCCTGAAATTGTCGGATGAGTGTGCTCCTGAATCCCCTCAACAAAACTCTGGAAATAATTGTTTCATTTGGGGATTTTAAGTGCACCCATTTGTGAGAAAAATTCACCCCCTTTCTAAAGCTTTTTGATGAAGTTGACTCAAATATGCACCCTCAAAGGGGTGAAGGGATCATATTCGGTCACGGCCCATCTCTCAGACCTGCCTCAGAGGCCTAGTGTGCCCAAACCTTAAAGAGACTGGCAACCGTTGGCATGGGAACGTTTTGTAGTACATGGGGTACGGACCCCTAATCCTTGTGTTGTGGTTCCCCTTCTGCAAGCGAGAAACCATTATACCAGCAAATACAGCGGAGAAAGACTTAAAAAAGACAACGAATGAGAACTGGAAGTATTTTCTAGCATTTTACCAGATTGGCAGTTTTGTTTGCGTCTCACAACAATCATCCCATAACTCCAGGAAGGAGAATATCTTGGACGGCGTCTCCAGGGAACTCGAGTGTTCCTTGGCAGATTCTTCTCTTTGTAATGCTGCCTTTTTAGTCTGAGTATTGACGAAGGCGCTTCCTGGAAACGCCTAAAAGGTTTTGACACAATAAGAGCCCCTGGGACCCCTTAGGAGGGTTTCTCGATGAAAACGCGTGCCGCTTAAACTTAGGGTCACGTCTGGTTGAAACGGAGCTTACTTTGCCGTTTCGGGAAAAGTTGAGACGCACGCGCCACACACACAAGCCGCATGACGGTCTTGCTATCTTGCGAGCACAAATCTAACAATCACAAGTATGGCTACTGTACCGACCCGCTTTCTTACTGACTTTCCCTTTAGCCGCATTGTCGTGGAACAAAACGATGTACTCTTTTAAAGCCCAAGGTCATAGACGGCTGATTTCCCACTTCTCTTGTTTTTCATGCATAATGCGTCTTACTCCGCTCAATGCCTACTCTGTATTCTGGAGCTCTGTGTTACTCCCATTAAGAGGAATTCATTGTACCTGCCGTACTCCCCCACCCTCACCCCCTGCCCGCCCATCCGCCAGGCCCTGTGCTATACCACAATAACACTGAGCCAAATCTACAGCTGTTCTTTACGTCTTCAAAAACAAGACGGCACCGCTTTCCCACACCGTAATCCGATAGCAGTCCAATTACGGTTCTGTGTCCGCTGTCCACTCCCGTATCTTTGTTCTCTTCCGTTTTCTCCGTGTTAATTAATAGCTTAAAGTGATGCAGGTTTCTGGGAATTGTTGTTATTCAATAACTGTGTACTGTCTTAGGCAAGTTCAATGTGATGCAATATATACTGCAATAGGATAGGGGATAGTTTGGTGTGACACCTATAAGCTCTCGATGGTTTTAGGTTGTAGGGAGAAGCGTTGTTTACAGGGGTATATTCACTGTATGCAGTGTCACTGCCTGAAGGCTTAACATCATGTGTTATTCACTAAAACCTGTAGAAAATGCGTCCCTACGATTCTCCTCTTGATCCTTTGCGTTTCCATTAGCTGTGACACCATAGCTGACACATTCATCCATCCATACATTATCCAACCCGCTTGTTCCTGGTCAGGGCTGGAGCCTATCCCAGCATGCCTTGGGCGAGAGGCAGGAACACACCCTGGACAGGTCGCAAAACCATCGCAGGGCACACTCACTGTATGTACCTCTTTATATGCTGTTTGTTTTGAGTTTTTTTGTCACAGTCGATATCTTGATCAATTAAGGTTGTTGAAAGTTAATTTGGCACTTATTCCAGGAGCTAGTGCTTCTGTGATTTCACCTGTCAGTCTGGAATTGAGTCAATTAAAAATTGAAATTAATTTTTTTTGAAAATTTAAAAAAGAATAATTTGTCACGCAACACATTAAAGAAAATTCAAACATTAGTTAAAAGTTAGCAGTCATGGTATGTGAATGTGGAATATTCACTCTTTGCGGCACGCGTAGCTATTTCTCACATAATGTGACCTTAAGAGGGTAAATTGTCCTTCTGTAGATAATAAGCGTCTAATTTAGAACAATTGACAGCTCATTACAATTACGGTAGAAACAAACTAAACGCATTATGTCTCCAGGATTGAGTTTGAAAACCCCTTATCTAGAATGTGTAGGAAGGGCCTTATTCTAAGGTACAGGCATGGGGCACAGATAGAAAGACATAATGTACCAGCGAGCATAACTAAATTAGCTGTAAATTGATAGAAGCCTAAGAACTGCACAGACACCACTGGAATGCACTTAACTCAAACTTCAGACACCTCGTTGAAGCGGTTATATAAATAGAATTCACAGTTTACATAAATGACGTGGACCTAGAGCCTCGGGTGAAGAGTTTGAACAGTGCAAGGTGCGTGTGCATATCTGACCGACCGTGTCATACGCTCTCCCCTTTACCATACCGTACGGGGTGAGTCTGCTTCAAATACCACTTCCCTGCATTGACTCGCTAATGTGGTGGAACCGAGCGCTCTGTCGAGAAAAAACAAACGAAACAAAAAAAAAACGCCGCAAATAAAATAGCCTCACCTGTACCAGGTACGTGATTTGCGGTCGCGGAGGGCGAACTCGGAGTACTTTGCCCCCGCCAATTCCGAGCCTCCTCGACGAATGCGAACCGATACGAACAAACAGAAGCGACATGGCGAGCTCTCCGAGGATCGAGGCAGTTGAAACAGGCACAGATGGTGGGCAGGAACACAAGTCTGGAGGAACTTAACAGCGCGCTCGTCAGTGTGGTATCCCGGGGCGCGTTGATCGTTTCAGATGCAGTGCGTGCGGAGCCTCATCAGATTGTAATCTGTTTGTGTGTGTCTCTGCGTGCGTGCGTGCGTGCGCGCGTGTGTGTTTACCCCTCTTGTATTAAAGCTGCGAATGGGAATGGATTGGCGGCAGCTCTCCTGCGGTGGGGATGATATAGGCTTATCTCTCTGGGGTAATTAATGGTACTCAGGAACCACTTTATTACCAAAAAAAAGTGCAGTCTTACAGGCTTATTTTGAGCAACAACAAAAAAACGCAGAAGACTTGATGGACGTGATGTTTCTCTATTAAAAAGCCTGCTCAGGAGCTTATAAGTTAAATCCACTTTCTTAATACTGTAGAACAGTTTTAGCCAACGCATATTGCACAATTTACATATATTAACCATATATTTAACATGCTTACATTACATTCCATTAATTTTCAGTCATTTTTTATTGAGGGTTACTTAGAATGTAAGGGAACATAATTGTGTTTATCTGATAACATGAGCAATAGTCCCAGACCAGCAGGCACATATATGTAACATCAATAAAGCACTGATTCAAATGAACTACGCTGAGCAAGAGCCAGAATACAAATCCTAATGTAATTTAAAAAAGTAAAAAAGCTATTTCAGTTTTTTGATAGTGCTTCTATAAGTTTTTTTTAAATTTATTTTTAATTTTTTTGGCAACACATAATATTCTCTCCGCCAACAGAGTTGAGAGGGGTTGTTTGCGCTCCATTCTGTCTATCTGTCTGCTTGTATGTCTCTGTATTAGCAGAATATCTCCAAACATCATGGACAGATTTGCATGAAACCTTGTGGAAAGGAAGAACTTATTAACCTTTCACACCAATTGGCTAAAGGTGGGCGTGGCTTTTCACAAAAAGGCTTATAACTTTAAAACAGATTCATTTGACACCATAATATTTTGTGGGCCTATCAGCAGACATGTGAGGCAAACCCTGCATTATTGGCTCAATTAAACAAATGGGGGTTCAGGAGAGCTCATTTGTGACCACTGAACAAGTGCAGTGCTCATTGGCCGTGTGACATTATTGGCCCAACCAAACAAAATGGGGGGTGGTGGAGAGCTTATTTCTGGCCACTGAACAAATATGTGTCGTTGTGATAACCGGCTAAAATAAGAGTGGCTCGAATCTGAACAGGCATATCTCATGCCTTGTTTGAGGTATAGTAATGCGAATGTGTACATACGCACATCTACTCATGTGAAACAAGCGCACGGAATAGAGCGAGGTGGAAATGAACTTTTTATTGAATATGCAAAATGTGGAATATCTTGACAACTGCATAGTTTTGGCAGAGGTACGTGCTCTGCTGATCTCTGATATCTTCTAATTCAGACCTGTAATACATATAACCACAGACCCTCAATACTATACAGCAAAACGCAGAACAAAGAGCTCGAAAGTGAGAGACGGAAAGAGAGAAATAGAGAGAGAGAGAAAGAGTGTGTGTGTGTTTGTGTGTGTCAGCAAGAGAGTAGTTACCCTCTCCTTGGCAGCATCTAATCAGGCACTGAATTAGACCCAAGCACCTGTGTAACATAAGAATAGGCTGTAAATAACTGTGTTCATACCACCTTGAGACAAACAACATGATGTACTGAAGTCTGTGTTTTTTCAGTAGGAACAGTCCTTTGTGTGTTTGGCCTGTGTCTGCGATTGTTGCTTATAAATCTCAGACTTCCAAGACAATCACATGCCTGCCAATTAGTAAACACGGTCTGGTACCTTCTTTTTAATTTGCCACGAGGTACTGGTTCTACACAGAGCTTGTGCATGTCATCAGTATCTAGTTTGTGTAGAATCAAGCTCGTACATGTCATCAGTATCTAGTTTGTGTAGAATCAAGCTCGTACATGTCATCAGTATCTAGTTTGTGTAGAATCAAGCTCTTATATACCATCAGTATCTAGTTTGTGTAGAAACTAGCTCTTACATGTCATCAGTACCTAGTTTGTTGTCAGGCATTCATTGAGATCTGAATGATGTTTCAATTGTTCTGGAATGGGAATGGCTTCAAAATGGTGTCAATATAAACACTTGAAGCAGCAGCTGCTCCAGTGACCTTGAACGATTAGGACTAAGGTCACGTTTGGTAGGTGGCCACTTCGGCAAAATGTGCTGTGTTGTTTTGTAGGGGGGCGTGACCCTGTATCACTCAGGTAATGACTTGAATGTTGTCCCACACAGGCTACCATACCCTTGTGCTTTTGCAGTGGGGGTTTCGGAGGGCAGTGTTTCCGTGACAATGTGTATGTCTTTGTAAGGTTAACAGAGTGGATGCATGCTTGAGCATAAACAATCTTACAACCTCATCCACTGCATTGTCCTTTTAGAGAGATGAGCGGCATGTCTCACTGTTTGATAAATGTGTTATGGGTCTATCCCGCATGCTTTAGTGTACACTGCGTTCCCCTTTGCTTTTTACTGTCGAGTTTTAAACGCATGAAACACGCTGTACCATTCCAGCTGGGAATGCGTGTACTCAGCACAGTGTATGTTAGTGAAGTATTTCCAGCTTATTAATGGTTTCTAAACATATACGACTATTTATACATTCGCTTCAATTACTTCACTTGCTGTTTAAGACTAATGCCGATCATCAAGGTGATTTTGCTGACAATGGTCTCTCTCTCTCTCTCTCTCTCTCCCTCTCTCCCTCTCTCCCTCTCTCCCTCTCTCTCCCTCTCTCCCCCCCCTCCCCTCCCCCTCTCTCTTTTTATACCTACAGGTGTCTGCTATTCCACTTTTTTTCCGGAAGAAAAAAATAAAAAAACTGGAAGATTTTATCCATTTTATCTGTGTCTACTGAGGGGAGGGAATAGAGCCTCTGTGCAAAGACGTCTACAGGAGCGGAGTACGACCTGCACGGAGACGTCAGACTCTGTCCTGGGCCTTTGGGCAGGGGCGAGCGGGGTCTTTTGCGGTGAGGATATTGTCTCGCGGCACAGATGAGGTCGAGCGGCCCCCCGGTGTGGAGCGTGGTGGGCGTGGCCACACTGCTGATGACCATGCGGGACGCCGGGTGCACGGGATTGAGCTCCGACGGCAAGCCCCTCCCTCGGCTCCTGGATGACCCTGAGGACGCCGGGTCAGCCCTGAACAGGCAGAAGAGAAGCTGGGTTTGGAACCAGTTCTTTGTTCTGGAGGAGTACACAGGCGATGACCCACTCTATGTGGGGAAGGTAAGGCCGCCCCCGCATAAACTAATCCTTCCATGTGTCTGTGGTTTGTGCAGCAATATGGGAAATACAAAATATATCCCTTTACAGTAACACTTTATTTTAAGGTTCCATTATAAAGAATGTGTAAATCATTAGTAAATGCTCTATTAACCATTTATAAAGTTTTCTCTGATAATGACTTATTATAAGAACTAGCATTAGTTGATAATTCATATGTCTGAAATCATGTATATGACGCATCCATGCCATTAGGGCGGCAGTTTAGTATAATGGGTAAGGAACTGGACTTGTAACTGTAAGGTTGCAGGTTCGATTCCCAGGTAGGACACTGCCGTTGTACCCTTGAGCAAGGTACTTAACCTGCATTGCTTCAGTATATATCCAGCTGTATGAATGGATAAATGTAATAAGACGTATGTAAGTCGCTCTGGATAAGAGCATCTGCTAAATGCCTATAATGTAATGTAATGTAATCCATAAACTCAACTGCACCACCTAAACTAAGGTGGCCACAGTTTATTATATATTCATATGAATTAAGTACAGATCAGTTAGTAAGACATGCTAACTCATAGTTGTAAAGCATTAGTTTGGCTTAAACATTTTTTATGTTTAGTAAAGTGTTCCCCTCTTTACTGTTCCACTGTGCTGGCCAGTGGAGGACAGGCCCCCTGTGTAGCTGGGATCCTCCTGGGCTTTATTCACCCCGGGAGGGGGGGGGGGTTTCCTCACCACCGTCTGACTGTTCTTCCCACAAGGGAGTTTTTATTTATCCTGGCTTGCTTGCCTTTTTGGTGGTTGAGGCCAGGATTTTGCCCAATTTTTTTTCCCACTTTCTCTGTAAAGCGTCTTTGTCAGAGTATCTGTGTAAAAAGGGCTTTGCAAATGATATTAAATTAAATTTAATTGAAGGGATCCTGATAACATTTGTGCGGTTAAGATGGTGTGAAAGACTACGGCGATATGGAAGCCAGGTTTCACAGTCTGTCGCCTAAAGACTGAAATCAATAAGAAACCACTCACTAACTGAAGGGAGGCGTAGCCAATGGCAAAGCGTCTTTGAGCCAGGCCTGGCCCTCACCTCCCGAAGACACGCCCCGTAATGGCTGAAATCATCTCCGCTACATTACCCCAGGAACACGACCTGTGGAGCTTCTTAAAAGTGAGATTTATCCCACGCGTTTTTGTGTTGGCTGCGCGTTCGACAAATAAAGTACGGGCCCGTCATGGAGTCGACGTGCGGAAAATACGGTCGGAGAATTCATTAGGTGGAAGTGCCCAGATTTATTTTGTTGCGCGTGTAGCAGAATCAATCACCCCTTTCCATTTATGAATTAAATCGCTGTCACGTTAATTATCAGCGCTGATGCAAGGAGTGAGAGCCTGCACAGAGTGCGTTAAAACAAATTAGTCTCCCTGAAATTGATTACACAGAATCCAGTAATGGCCTCAGTCCTTGTCGCATTGCTGTATCCCAGAACCCAGAAGCTTGGAACCACTCAGTGTGGAATAATATCATACGTGACATTTCAGGTCCAGGTCCAATCCCTGCCTAGTCTTTAAGCAAGCTCATTTATTGATGTCAGAAACATGGTTGCATTGCTTTGAAATGGGAAGAAAAGAGATGTTATAGGGATTTTTCTTTTCACGTTCAACTGTAAGGCTTCATTACACCAGGGAGGACCTGCTAGGGTTCAGAAAACCCCGTTCTCATTGATGCGAAGTTGGACGGCCATCGGCAACCTTTAATTGCCGTGGCAACAGCAGTGAGCATCATGGGAATAATGGGTTGGAGAATAAGGTGTCTGTTCACAGCTGTGGAAGGGCGCTGGTGCGTAGGTGTGGAGCTTTGCCCTAGACTGAGAGTGGCCCATTGATCGTGACATTGTGTTGTCAGCCTACATTACTTCAGTGCTCTAACCTGTCTGTTTGGAAAAGGCATGTAGGTGGAGGGAGGGGCGTGGCTTATACACTTAAATGATGTGTTTACTTGAAAACAGGCTCACAAGTCATGAGTTTTTTTATTTGAAATAAAGCTGGTGCATGAACCACAGACATTATAGTAACATTATAGTCAAATATAGTCTTATTTTTCCATGACTTTTTTTTTTTATATAGGCAGATGAAAAACTTGACTTGCATTCTATTAGTTTCTCCCTCTTTAATGAGAAATCTAAAGTACGTACATAGTTAAATAAGATTAATTAATTCCAAGGTTGTTCATGTATTTATAAAGTACATTTTTGCTATGCCTTCAGTTAGCCGGCATATTTCCATTGTAATGCGTGTTCTATGTTCATGGGAGAAAAACAACAACACAAAGCGAAAGCCTTTATGAGCATGTGATGCAAATGAACAAATGTGTGCAAATGTGTGTCCCTGTTTAATTCCATGCGGTGGTTACATTGTGCTTGTGGCTTTTGCAAACTTATTCCTATGCTAATCTTCACTGAGATGTTGGGAAATGATCTTTCTCCAGGAGGACAAAGCTGATAATTTTAATTGGCTCGCCTGTGTGTTTGGAATCCTCAAGGGTGCACACAGCAAAGGTCAACAGGTACCTGCCATTTGCTGTTATTGTACGAGAGATAAAGTTATCACCTGGCTGCCGTAATTACAAATATTACCAGAGCCCCATGCGCTTATCAAACATGAAATGATTTATGAAATTAACATTAAGCAGCAATTTCATACACTGTTGGTTAAAGTGACACGGCACCACTGTGATGCATGAAAGCAATCAAATATTTAATGTTGTTTATTTTTCCGTGGGATGACTTGAAGTTGTGAAGTCGAGGTACAAAACACAGTTAATTGAGGCACACATCAAGTTCAACAGTTCGATGCATCGTCGAATTTCATTTTATAGTAAAACTTTAAACATTAGGTAATTACATTTTGGGCATTTCACAGAATTTCCTGGATATGTTTAAAATAACTGCGTTGGGAATATATATAGACTTTCTAGTGGAGATTATTTAGGGCTGACCTTGTTGCTTTAAACATACAGCACAACTGGCACAATCTTATGCAACTATCATTAAAGGAATAGAATGCAGCATAGATATGATGAATGGAACTGGTTGTTTCAGCACCACTGATTTAGTGGACAGCTCCCTCTGAGCTTTGTTTACTTGTGTCAATCAAAACTGTAGATTTTATTTTCTATCCAGTTTAAGTATTGATTGTGGGTTCTATAGTTGGAAAGTCTGCCTGACTGGGAGATTATTTTAGTAATATTTCCTTTTGTTTGCTTTACTTGTTGTAATTTTGTAATTTGTATTGACTTTCTCCAATTCTTTGAGATGCGTAAGTTATATCATAAAGATCTTTTTAATTTGTACAGCTATTGAATCCTGTATGCTTGCAGCATTTATGAGTTCAGGCCAAGGGATTGGTTATCTGGTGGAGTTCTAGGCGCAGCTCACATGAAATAACATCAGAGCAAGAGATGCACTCACTCTGAGGTCAGTCACACGCGTGTGTATTTCTATCTGTGAGTGTGTGAATCCCATTTAAAGACAGCACCTGGTGGTCACTGCAAGGGAAGATTCATTAGCTGTAGGAATCCTCTCTTCCATCCAGTCTGTACTGCCAACCTCCACCCGCCACGCTGCTGCTCTTTCTGCTTTCCAACCTCTTTCTAACCCCCCTCCAGACACACACACACACACACACACACGGTTTCTGTGATATGTGACCACAGCTTGCCATCTCTGTGTATGTTACAAGTGCCTGTGGTCAGATTGAATATTGAGCGAAACTGATGTGTCTCAGGTGTGTAATCCTCGTTTAAAGGAGGATCTGCTGCTCACAGTAGCTCCTGCCTTGGAAGTAAAATCTATATATTTTAAATGCTCCAGTTTAGACATAATTTCATTTTCTGGTGACAACTCCAAAATAAAGAACATTTATTTTTACTACCAACCTTGTCGTGAAAAAATGGACTTGCTTAACAGAGCTCTCAAATAGGAAGACGAAAACACAAAATGCTTTAGCTCTGCTCCTCCGGTTCCTGCTGATCGTTTTCAGAATCACGATAATGGTAACGAGGCAGAGATCCTGCATGTTGGGATGTTGGCGCGAGGGCTGTGAATAGTCTTCTCTGCTCGGCACAATGAACCCCTGAACATACGCCCCACCGTGTCGTAGAAACACCCTAGGGTGTTAAATGTACTCCGCCATTTTTGCTGTGTGTTAGAAAGGTGAGGGCATGGTGCGTCACGCCCGAGATCCTGATGTGGTTGGACCGCCAGACAGGCGGCGTGAAGCGGACACCTGGAGACCCTTTAGGACCAGCCCCGTTGTCATGGCGGCGATTGCATAAATGTCGCCGCAGGGGGTTCTGATCTTTTGCATTGACCGCACCTGCTCACGTCTGTCCAAATTGGGTTGACATGCATTCGATTGGACGTTGCTTCGGCGAGCAGTGCCCAATGACGTGTGTACGTGATGTGGATTGAAGCGCAGTTTGCTGTGTGCATACACACTCTTAGAAGAAAGGGTTCTAAGTCTGGTTCCTCCTTAGGTTTCTTCCTACATGTCTTCCACAGAGTTTGTCCTTGCCACTGTTTTGGCCAGGGTAAAACTGTGAAGCATATTGTGACAAATCCATTGTAAATACAACTTGATTGATTGATAAGGGCATCTGGCAAGCAAATTTAAATTGTAATGGCCTTTCAACCATGTGCCTACATTAGTAGATTTTCCTTTGTGAACGTGGGAAGGGAGAGATGAGAAATAATAACATACAGTAATAACATTTTATTTAAAAATGGGGGCACGGCCCTTTAAAGGCAATTATATAAATAATTACATGGTGTAGGTAGGCTATGGAACATGACATTCATTGTCTCGCTTGACATTGTGAGAAAGACACAGACGGCTTGCTAAGTCTTGGCTAAGGATTACTGCCGCTCTGCAATCTCTCATCGGTTGGATTGGTTTTCTCCTGCTTTATCCTTACTGGTCCCTCCACTTTGCAGGTATGATCAGCGAGCCACATCAAAGGCTGTGCAAGCAGATAGGAACCTTCTTAGCGAGAGAAGGCCCTACTTATCATGATAATCACTCAGACCGTCCTGGCTCTATCTCGGCCACTGATCCATGGCCTCCGTTCAGCTTCATAACGGCGAACCGAAGAGCCTCCCGCGGACGTCTTCCCGCTGTTTTTGTTCCGGCAGCATTCGAAATGTCACTAAGGAGCGCGGCGCCCTGCGAAAAATCAGTCCCGCGCGGCGGGACCTGTCCCGGCTTCGCGTCTCTGCTCGGCCGATAGCCGTCATAACCCCCGCAGTGCCGCAAAGTCAACGACCGTGCGCCGCACTCCGCGGCGATGGAGTCCTCCCCTTATCTCCCGAGCGTCGGAGCGGAATTGGTATTCACTCCGCTCGACGAAAGGTTAAACACGTGTCTCTGATACCGCTTAAATTTTACATTAGCGACCCCAGATAAACGAATTTGAGCGAAAGGTCCGAGCGCGAAGCTCAGACGCATCAACGGAACGGAGCGGTATTGCCGCGTAGCCCCCCCTTCCTTTATGGGATTTAATTCTGAATCCATTTGTGTCTACAGGTCGTAGCCCAAGGTAGCGCTAATGCAGCATTTGGGGATTTGAAACAGTATCGCCTCATCATAATCTCTACCATTTAAGAGATAATCTTTTGGAGGCAGTGAGTAAGGACATCTGACAAATTAAATCATATCATTATCACTCTGAGAGGCCTTGGGAACCCAGATTAAATGCAGTTCCAGGAACAGTTTTGCTTTTACAAAGTTTTGCTGCCGACACTTTAAATGAGTTAGCTCTTGGCTTTGTTCAAGTTTATGATGTCTCTTCCCATTGAGAAAAGGTAACTGAAATGATATATGTTGTAGACACCAAGTATGCACACACACGTATACACACACACACACGTATACACACACACACGTATACACACACGCACACATGCACAACACACAGGAAATGTTTTATTTTTTCTTTTACAAACTTTCTGGAATCTGTTTCTGAGGAAGAAAAGGCTGTCTTCATCCTACTTGCACTGTCCATGTTCCTAGCTTCTGGGGGTTTTGAAATTGAAGTCCAGTGATGGACGTCAATGATAAAGAAATCTGTCAGACTTGTAATGTTTTAGGGCTAAAACGTACAGGCTAACCTTTAAGATACCGCAGTCTGGTGCTTTTATTCTACAGCAGGCTTGCATAATGGACATTTTTTGACACAATGTTTCTGGGCACCGGCGGAAATAATCAACTCTAAGTATTGCTAGACCTTCATGTGTCACACTATACAGTGGAGAATGTACACAACATGTCAGTGAGATATATTGTCCTGAGCATATAGTCTAGAGTTGCACCTGCTGATCAACACCAATTTTGAGAACACTCATGGGTGACTTTAAAATCGTACATATGGAACATGACAACAAGATGAAAAATGGTTGCATACTGTCCACTTGTGAACTTGTGAGTTAATCATAAACTCGCATACTGTCCACTAGTGAGTTACAGTCCTCAACTCGAGGGGGTGGGGGGGTGTTATGGTAGTGTTATGGTAGTGGCAGGAGAACAATTCACTCTTGAACTTGTGCCTTTAATTGTCTCATTAGCTCAATCAGTTACATGGTCTGATAATGTACCTTCATTGCTTGGTAACCTCGTGGATGACAGCTGAAGCTTACTGTGCTCTGTTCTACGAGTGAATCAGCATTTGGTGTTCAGAGCTAATTGAGATAGAGCAATTAGTGAAAACAAAAGCTTGCGTGCACACAATGGCCCTCCAGGAACAGAACTGCCCGCCCCTGATCTAAAGCCTCTCTCGGATTTGCATTTTAAATGCTTCTGCATCTTCGTCGACATCTTAAATATCTTGCAGGGTCTATTGTTAGGATATGAATGTGGTCAACAGTTAAATTGCTCCTCTAGCCAATTACAGGGTTGAGAGTTTAATTAGTATCTGTTAATCCAAATGAGGTGGCTTTATAGATGCCTGATGGGAAATCAGTTGAATGCATCTTAAAAGACTAGGCAGAGGAAATAATATAAAACTCTAAGAAATGCAGTGTTGTAAACGGCTACACTGGTCACAGTCAGTATTATTGCCACTACCTGATCGTGTTTTATTTTGGTATTTTCAGTTATCTCTCAAAATCTTTTTGAGCATTTTGTTTTTATACTATATTTCAGGGATGGAAAACATGGACTATGTTCATTACCGATTGTTCATTCATTTCTGCATACTTCAGCTTAAAAATGTCAATTTTACCCTTTGTTCAGAAAAACATACTTAACCCTTTCAATAGATTGTATTTTTGATGTTAAAAAAAAAAACATTGCTGGATTTCTAACTGAATAGAGGAGGAGTGGATTGGTAATATCCAGAAATATAGGACAGCCAGCTGGCATGAAGAGACTGAATGGAGAGGTCTGGTTGAAGAGCATGGTATGACCATTACTGGAGAGGAGTGGTGGTACTGGGGGTACTCTATCTTCTTATCTAGCTACTGATGAGCTTGCAGGGCTTTTATTACATTGCTACCTTTATTTGTGTTTAGCTTTTATTTTGCTGGGAAGCCATTTTGCAAATCCGGAGCATGTTTCCCCAAAAGGATGCTTTTGGTGTCTTCAATTATCAATAAATATGTCACTGACATCAAATGTGCTGCTTGTTTGCTATTAGAATCTGCTGATGCTTTGTGCTATACACATATATTGTGAGCAGCCTAGATCCTCTGGGCCCTTCCCAGCTAACATGCAACGTTTCGAGAAAATTGGGGCATGTTCCCCGTTAGATTTCCCTTTGGCTGTGCGATACGTTATGACAAGATTTTTTTACAAACATTCAGATTTTTTTATAATGTATTTATTGTACTGTATATCGTTTTATCATTATCATGTCACTGGAAAAAAAAAAAAAAAACAACATACAGAAAGTTCACACCATCCAGTTGCTGGTAACATCTGCTGATGGTTATGATTTAGTCATGTAGATATCATGGATAAGTCATTCTAACACCGGGTGCTTCATCACTCTCCTTGGTTTCTCTACAATCCGGCATGCTCAGAAGTCCACGGCGCCCGGCAATTGGGACAATGAAAACCTTTTACCTCTTCTGCCTCCCAAGAGGAAGCCAAGAAGAGAGGTTTTATTTTATTTTCCTTGACTGCTTTCACGTACGGTCACATTTACGCCGTTGTGTCCATGGTATAGGGAGATGCATGAGGCTCAGTCACTGACAGGAATGGTAGGGGGTGGAGCCTGTGTCTTTCTGTGTTTAATTATAGAACTGGGATCCATTAATAATGGGGAAAAAAAGCTTTTTCTAAACCTGAAATTTCTTCATAGTGTGCAGATTGGTCCCATGACAGGAACATTTCTTTCAGATTCAGATTTATTGACTCCTGCTGGAATGCTGCTGTTCCTTTGTTGTGATGTTGCACCTCATCCTTCATTTGCCAGACGCTATGAAATACGGGTTGGAGGTGCTCCCCCGGGGGGAAAGGGATGTGGTTGGTAGGAACTAATCATCTCTTCTGCAACCCTGGCTCTGCGATCTTGTCAACATGCAGTGGGATCACTGTTGCCGGATTCAGAATTTAATTGTGTCTGTGACAACCTTCTGAAGTCGGATGCAAGTGCGCTAGCCTATTGCAAATATCAACCTCTGCACAACTGAAGAATACAATAATGAACGCGTACAAATGGAAAACAAAAAACGATGACGGTGTACTAACAAGAATGTTTGTTTTATCCATTCGAAAATTTTAGGCGAGCGGTCAAGTTTCAAAACCAGGTTCAATATTTAGAACAAGCTGGTACTTAGGCGAGGTATATTGATGGAATTTTTCTAACCGAAAGGCGCCATTAGGGATTTTTATCTGAATGTCCTTTGTTTCTGGAAGTTTCTTTTTTTCGTCCTCTAGTGATAATACAAAGTCACTCTCGACATTAAAAAAGCTGCATGCTCTGTCAAATAGGCAAATGAGGATGAGACACCCCTGATTACACCCACCCTAAAAAGAGGCCAGGTTTGTACTGTCAGCTTGTTAACAAAACCACAGTTAAAATGGAGACTGCAGTGTAATAAATCGTTCGTCCCGACAGCGGATCTTCTCCACCATAGCTCCCCAGTGGTGGAAGTACTATGAGCTGCCCAATCACTGCCTGCTTTCTGCCATGGCCTGAAGACACACCTCTTCAGACTCCACCTTGACCGACCCACCAATCCAGTACCACTTTCATATAGCACCTGTATCTTGTTTCTTGTGTCCTGCACCTTGATTCTCGTGATTCTGGTGTCTCAATCGTGATGTTGTAGTTTATCACGTCTTCCTGACTTATCTTTAAGACTTAACCATAGCTTACTATGTGCACTAGACACAATGTTCGTCTATGGATAGAACCATGATAGAAGTATACTTTATCTGACCTGTTTATTGTTGTTTCAGTGATCGTCTGTATGCCCTTATTGTACGTCGCTTCGGATAAACGCTCCTGCCAAATGAATGTAATCTAATGTGATGTTATCATGAGATATCATGTCCAGTCTCTAAGGGAGATTCATCCCATATATGTGACGTGTGTCACAAACATACATGTTCTCTAATTCTCTAACACTCTTCCCAATGACTGAATCAACACAGCTGCTTCTCAGGAGGTAGCTACTTTGAAGGATTCTGCAAATCCCTTTCCTCACCCGTCCCGCACCAAGACCAAAAGCGGGCGGTCAAGGCGGGGTGTGACCCTGGCTAGTCCCCCCCCTCTGAAGTGCAATCCACAGTATAGCCTCCCGTCATGCCGGGGGCTCAATATGGCCATGCAAAGATGGTTCTCCATCATGCTCAGTGACCGAGCCCCATCAGGCTGCTGCCCTGTTATTTTTAGATCAAATCTGGAGCGCAGGGAGAGACTAGCATATCGTTCAATTATGGGATGTTCTCCATACTTTGTATGCGTTTTCTTTGTTTTTGGTTTCTTAGCAAATTAATTCATCTGGAACATCAGTTCTAACAAAAGAAATGTTGATAGACTGCTGACTGAGACAGGCATGCACATCAGAGAATGGATATAAACATGAAATTATTGTAGATGTAACTCACTTTGTTCCAGACTCCACAGAGTGACTTTGCTAATAGAAAGGCTCTTTATATATACTTAGTTTACTAAGGTTGTCTTTGGATCTGTGTATAATTCATACCTGGGCTCTCACATTTTTGGTCAATTGGAATTAATCTCCGTACAAGGTTTTATCATCGAGGTTTTATAAGCCAACCTTAAATCACCCACGGTTTTAGAGCTCATTAATCTGTGTGAAATGCGAATGCTATTATATTGAGCGGTGCTAATGTCGGAGAGTGTTCCACAACTATAAAAAGACACCATTTTGGGAGCTTAAAAACAGCCGAGCACAAGTGGCCCATGTCCAAATGTGATGCTCCTTTGTCGTCTGAAGGTCTGTTCAGCCCGGCTCTGCTGGAACAAGTCACTTTGTCACTTTAATGAAACCTCGAGGCACAGAAAAGGCTCCTTTCTGCACATCCATTTTTTTTTGTCATATATTTCTTTGAGCTCTGACAGAGCAATCGCCCTGTGAGGCGAGCATCGCGCCACTCCGGTACAATAGAGAGCTACACTATTCACACGGAGAGGGGAAAAATTGAAAATGGGAGACTAAGAATAAGCCTGATGGACCGCTTTCAAGATTGTCAGAATGTGGTAAGGGGGGGGTGGGGGGGTTAACATAACAAAGACTCTTTCAGAGCCGGCCCATCTTAGCCAACATTACCGCTCCACAGAAAGCTGAACAACAACAGAAAAAGATGGGAGGATTCCAGATCACCTATTTCAGGTGTTTGTATAACCTAAAATCCGCAACATTTCTGAACCAAACAAAAGGCCCCCATTACGCCAGTGAATTTTTGATAGGGTTTGCGAGATTTAAGACTGTCTGGGAGGCAAAGGCTTTGTTGAGTGTTTTTATTTTTTTAATTTTTTTTTCCGTTGGCCCCTATTTTTACCAAACTGAAATCGTTCCCTTTTTCTATACTCTAAACTGTAGTGGGCTTTGGCCTTAACGTAAACATATAAACAGGTGCTATGGTAATTCTTATATTATAATATGATGTTAATGACAAAGCACATTGCGAGGAAATGTAATCTGGTCTAGTCCACAAAAATGAACGAGTCACCTATCTCTGCCAGTGATGAACGACTAAATTGAAATCTCTCATAATCCCCATCTATTCAGAGCGTATGGAGCGTGTGGATGTGAAGCGCACTGGTATTTGTGGAAACATAAAACAAACATTTTGGCTCTTTTTTTTTAAGAAGAATACTTTTGTTTCATCTCCGAGCACTGATTTTACAGCTGTTTGAACTGGCTTCTATTTCTAATGGAAACAGAATAGTTTGGCCTGCAGAATCTGGCCTGTCTGTATTTATTTAACAATCTTATAATGTTTTTGGTCGCCTCATTAGCACAAGGAGAAATGCAGAGTTCTCACAACTTTTAGTTTAAGAACTGATCTACATTTAAAAAGCATCTCATCTTCCGAAGGTCATATTGGAGTGCGTTTTCGGTTACAGAAATAGGACAATTAAAGCGATCCGCAATATTTAAGGTGGCTTTTGTGATATTGTTTAAAGGGCACTGGAAGCCATCGCAGTTATCACTGGCTGCATGTCAGAATATTGAAATGTTTCATATTTAAAGGCAACGGCGACTTCACACTGACTTGATGCTCTGGAAGTCAGTAGTCAGAAATCTGTGGCTCCACAGTTACAAATGAAGGTCTCAATACGAGATAAATGTGCATGTCTTCTACGCACATAAGAAAAGCAGCTGTCCCAACAGGCAGCTGCCATTTATGCTGTTGTGGGTTGATGCCGATCTCACATTGATAATGCATTCATATTTATACATTGCAAGGCAATCTTCCGGTAATTTAATATACACATTTAGTACAGCAGTAAGGCCAAGCGCAATCTGTGATAACCTCTCGGTTTGATTTGATTCCATAGATACCTTTGGGAAGCAATAATTAGTCTTTTGAAATGAACACATTTAAGGTTATGCCGTGTGTCTTCCCCAGGCAGACGAGTGTACACATACGTGTAGATAAACAGCAGACACACATGGTTTTAAGTACAGGAGGGGGGAGGGGGCTGTTTGTTACAGCAGTGCTTACACAGCCAATGTTATTAGTGTGACTGCTTCCTCCGGTATCTTGTTTGGCTGTGATGCTGCTGCTCTGCAGCCTTCGCTGAGAGCCCAGAGACTTCATCAGCAGCTGATTGCACAAGCTGTTCTGAAGATACCATGGATTAGGTTTCCTAGAGAATTGTGGGTAATAAATTATCGCTAACAACGACAAAACAGAAAGGTAGAATTAGGCCTATTTTTGTGTATTGTTCTTTTTATGTAATATTTAGGGCTGATTTTAGGTTATTTGTCCCCGTGCTCCGTGTGGCTCTAGATGCCACAGCAATGGGGAAAAAACTGTGGCCGACCTTTAATGGGCTCAGAACCCGGTTTGCACGGTCCGAAGTCCATCTTAAAACATGAGCTGAATGGAGTTTGTTCAAGTGAGAGCCGCACAGTTCAAATTGCATCTGGTGTTTTTATTTTATTATTTTGTCTGTACGACAGACTACTCTAGTTACCTGGGAATGAGGTAATAATGGCTCTCTTCATTAAATACAGGCTAAGTATATACAGGGGAGGTTTCTGTCATACTATGAGCCTAAGCCCCCAAGGCTTGTGTGTTAAATGTGCTGGAACCTCAATAAAATGGGCTGCATTTGGACCCATATGGACTGAACCTGTAGAGAATTTGGATTCCTGATTAATGACATTAATTGTTCGTGTGCTTGTGGTCGCGTACACAGCCATATGTTTAGCATTGTGCTGGCACAACATGCCCTTCAGCTTGCTACTGTGAAGCTTTGGAGTAGAGTTGGGGGTCAACTGTATTTAAATTCAGCATATTCAGCAAATTAATTGAAATTAAATGAATTGTTAGGCAAAAAAGTTCTCATAGGACATTATGGGCATGTTTGAATTCATGAACCGGATTTTCATTTTTACAAACTCACTGAATTTAAACGGAATTGACCCAAAACCTGGTTGGGAGGTTTTTAGCCTGGTTGCAGGTCCAATTCTCGCATAGAGTGCTGGATATGACCTGAATCCCCTTTTATTACACACCCAGCTCCGTAAGTATGGGATGTGCCTGCATAATTGTTTATGAAAGTTTAACAACGTGACCAAAATAAATATTAGCGGCCAGGCTGTTGCACTTGAAAGGGGCTTAAAAACTGCCTGACAGCATAAACCAGTGTAAACAATCATAGCGGCGCCTTCACACACGCTGATGAATCTGCGCTTTGAAGGACATTCCCATTGATGGGGCTTGTAGGAGAGAATCCGGTCCAGTCTCACTTGAAGGGCTGACGGAGCGATGAATTATGCATGCGGTTCGGTCTCCGGGGTTAGTTTAGTTATGTCAACAATTATTATGGATGACCACCGCATCCTCGCCACCGGCACGTCTTTATTAGGGCCTTAAGAAGCGCCATAGCAGCAGCAGTGTGGGCCTCGGCACGTCTTTATTAGGGCCTTAAGAAGCGCCATAGCAGCAGCAGGTGTGGGCCTCGGGAGCCGGCGTATAATCGCCGCGCCGCGCGGGGAACCGTTGGCGGTCCGTCTTCTATTCTGTACGTTACCCGGGAGTTGCTCTCGGCACGCTATACCCCGCCCGTTCGTGGGAGGGAGCCAATCGGATGTCGTGTCGTTCTGTGCCGCTCGTTGTGGGGCTGTGAGGGTCCCACCCCTTTTTCCCCACAGAAGGTGGAAATGTTTTTGTTCAGGGATTTGTAGAGATCTTCCCTGGGGGAATAAAAATAATCACAACGCACTCAGTCTGAAAGAGAAAGGCATGAAAACAGTGCCTAAAAAGGTACAAATGCTCGTCATTGGGGCGGTAACCAATAGGTACACGTATATAAAATTGTACCCCTAGCCAGCAATACATAATTAATTTGTAAATTTTTTGCTTGTTAAAGGGACTTCTTAGTGCCCAAATAGAACATTATTGTACTTGC
The DNA here is from genome assembly GCA_022702515.1 of Ilyophis sp. 1 JC-2022. Lineage (NCBI taxonomy): Eukaryota > Metazoa > Chordata > Actinopteri > Anguilliformes > Synaphobranchidae > Ilyophis > Ilyophis sp. 1 JC-2022. Next base: position 9,281,974 of record CM040395.1, read on the forward strand.
AGGGTACATTTGGAAACGTGTCTCTTAAAAAAAACTGCACCTTCATTTCTGAGAGTGGGGATGATGTGTTATAGAGAGAGAGAGAGGCCTCGGCTGCTTTGTCTGGTGCTGCTCATTCACAATAGGGGTGTGCTTGACGCAATACAATCAGAATCAAATGGTTTATAGATGTTAAAAAGATTAATATTGACCCCATCCCTCCTAACAATCCTCCATCGCTTCCAGATATCTTCACAAAATCTGTTTCATTGCTTGCAGCTGACACGAGTAGATTTTTAACGGAGCAACATCTGAAAATACACAAAGTAACATAAAGCAATATAGCCAGTGGGTAAAATCTGAAGTTTACTGAATCTAGCTGACTCGCAGAATGAAATTCAAAGATAGTGAGTAGGCTACTCAATTTCAGCTGCTTTTGAATCAATGACTTATCAATGTGAGTTGATAAATTAACCTGGAACATTAAAAAAAAAAAACGGAGGACTGGTTAATAAATGATGAATTTGGAACAGAATGTAAAATGTATGTAATGAAGTGAAGGTAATATGAGAGAGCGAGTGACATAAAGCCCCATTTTAAAATAACCCTCTTTAACTATTCGGCACCTCATTCCTATCCATAGGAAGCCCTCCACTTAAAGCAGCCCGTCTTATTTCCACTTTTGGGGGTGCCTCGGCAGAGGGAATGCCTTTGAATCTCCTCCCTTAATTGGCGTGGGTTACTTTTCACGGCTTCCGCTGAAACTTCAGGCAATCAGTTTGGGGCGGCTGGAATCCATTTACATTTCCTTACCGTGCTGCCAAAACTAACTTGCACTTCACCCCCTCCCCCCCCCGCCCCCCCTTCCTCCCTCCCTCCTCCTCCTCCTCCTCCTCCTCCTCCCCACCACCACCGCCGCCGCTGTTAAATGAGCGCTTAATGAGGAACGGGCCGCGCCCGCCTCTCAGCTCTGCCCCCAGTATGCCAAGTTGTGCTATTTCCAGACTGCCGCTGGGAGTCCATCAGAAACGTGGGTTTTTTTTTTCTACCCCACATCAACGCCTCCAGAAATGGAAAAATTGAAATGGAGAAGGAAGGGGGTCTCAACATGTGTTTGTTAATGAAACGCAGCGCAGGGGAGAGATGGCGCCTTTTAATCTCATCCCGCCGGCCGTTTGTCTTCGCCGCCGATGAAAGTCTTCGGGTTGGCGATCATCGCGCCGCCGTTTCCTCCGACTCGGCTTGGCGCCCGTTCGACAGCCTCCCGCACGCACCTACAGACGGAGGGCCGGAATAACAGGCCCCTCTTTCGGATAATTACGGAAAGGGAATTGTGTGCCTGGCAGGGAGTTTCCTTTGATACAACCTGCCCCAGCATTTCTTTCTTTTTTTTAAATTTTGGGCCAGAGAATGATACAAATTGACATCTTTGATTCTATCTCTGGGGGGGGGGAACTGTTCTATCTTGACAAAGGGGGCATAGATATCCAAGAACAGCTCCACAATGTAATACAATTCTATTTGCATTTATATAGTACTCTTCATGCGTAGATTCACCTCGGGGTATTACCCAGCATAATGAAAAGAAAAACTGCAGTGTGAACCAAATGGCACAGAGTAATCAATCCAATTTCAGTTTTTAAAAAAGCAAGTGTAAACAAACGCGTTCTATGGCTTTTGTTACAAGATTGAACTGTACGCCGGCTTATATTCCATATCTGGACGCAGCTCTTACGTACCGGGGGGCATTCTCTCTATTGTGTTGTTTTTGCTTTGGAAATAAAGGTTTCTCAGAGACCAGGTGGCAACGGCCCAAAACATGTCTGGGGCAAACATGTCTGGGGCAAACATGTCCTCCATCCATGCTGAGAACAAAGAGGAAAACTAGTGTAGCCTGCATATCGATTTTCCCCGCCTCACCCACCTCCAGGACGGGCCCGTATTTTGGAAGCAGGGGGATGTAGTGGCAGGTGTGTACACGGGCCCCTAGGGGTTTCGAGATAGATCGAGAGAGAAACCAGCAATCACAATTTTGCAAATCAATCCTGAATTAGATGAGAAAAAAAACAACTAATGGGCTAATGTGAAGATCGGAGAAGCTGGTTTTATACTTTCGACAGCTGCCTGCGATGCTCCCGCTGTTCATCCTGGTGAAGAATTGCCCCCTCCCGACGTATTATAGTCGTTATCAAGCTACTGCACGCATGTAGAGAGTGGTGCATGTCGACCCTGAATTTCTCCCCTCATAACCGCAACCTCTACGCTGCAGGTTTAGTCAAATGCAAGAGAGAATTCTCCAAAGGCTCATGTATTCTCCGATGGCTCAGGCAAACGCTCATCTCACAGAACACAACACAGCTTAAAAATAACACTGAATCCAGGGTATGTCCTTTTGTTGGCCGTAAAATTGTTTATGAATCAGCCCCGTATAGGCCATTTACTTGGTGTGTACCTTTATACGCCTAGCTTTCAACAATGTTGATTTCTGGAGGCTTGTTGGCTTTTACTTTCATGTTTTCGAATGCATATTAAACTAGCCTCTGTGGTAAGGCAGTACCGGGAGCGGATTGTTCGTCCTGAGGCGGGCGTGGGGCGTGTACTAACCAGACGTGGAAAGTCCAGGGGTCAGAAACTAAATGTTCTGCCACGTTTTTCTTCCACCCGTGAACTCAGCCAGCTGATTACACTAATTAGCTCTACCTCCTGGCTGAAGAATTGTGCAAGAGGGGAGCCGCTTGATAGGCCAGGCCTGTAGGCTTTTTGGCTCTTAAAGGCACATTTTATTGTTAATATGTTTGCTATTCTGTGTTTTTTGTTTTTATGTTTTACTGTTGTGTCTTTTTTTTTATTTTTAACTTGATATGTGCGAACAAACAAACAAACGAATCTGCAAATCCAGGTGATTGGAACACAATACTGGGGGGGAGGGCTTATACTTTCTTAACCTGGATTTTCCACCTCTGGTCCTAACCCAGGAACCAGTTCCTGGATATTAAGCCTGACATGTCAATGTGTCCCAATAGTGCATCCACGTCATCTCCAGGACTTGATTTAAGAATTAACTAACCGAAACAAAACGCTGCCATGGACAGGGAATTGTTCCTGCCCTCGCTCTGCAGTTATCACACATGTGTTCCATACACTCTAACTGTTGTGTGGAGTGCTGCAAAGACTACTATTAGTATTATTATTATTATTATTATCATCTAACTATTTGTTCAAAATGCATCATGACAATTAGTGCGGCCGTGCCTGCTCGAACAAAGGTCTCGGCGTGTTTGTCAATTTTAAAATGTCACTGAGAAGCATGTTGTTTTGGACTTTTGCTTCATATAAAGTGGTTTTTTTTTTTTTTTGTGGTTCTTAAAATTTATTTCTAATGTCTTTCAGTATTCTGGGAAAGTTGTTTTCTTCAAACTTTGATACCAAAATTAAAAGGCACCAATCTAGTCATTATGCATATTCAAAATATAGCCTCAAGTAAAACACTCTCAAATCTGTTTTATACTCCATAGCAGATGATTTTGACCAGTTTCCCTGAATAAATGCATGGAAAAATTCAGTTGTTAGGGCACAATATGGCAAAATGTCATCGTCACAGAGGGCTAGAGACCTTTTAATTGCGATTCGACCATATAAAATGCCACTGTGCCTCTTAAATTATACTCATGAGTATGCTGGAGCTATGTGGGCTATTCATTAGAGGCCATAATTAGGGCTTAATTAGGAAATGACATCAGTTTTGTGGGTTGGCAAGACTGGGGCCGAAGCCACTCAAAAGGACGAGCAGCGTGACAGACTGCAACTCAACACGGCCGTACACAACTGCACATGTTGAGTCACAGCCAGTGACGGACGTGTTGGCTTCACCGTTCCCAGTAAGGCTGAATTGCGGTGCCAGAAGAGTGTGTGTAACTTATTAACAATCACCCAGCTGGTCTGTGACTCATTAAGGTTGGGTGTGTATCCCTCGTGTTGCACAATAAGGCTGTGATCCTCATTATCCCCTTTCGCTCTACCCTTTTGCTATATAAACACCTTAGATTACCTGTTGCGTATATACAGTGCCCTCCTCAATTATTGGCACCCCTGGTAAAGATGAGTTAAAAGGGTTATAAAAAAATTCACCTTTTGGCGAATTAGCTTAATCTCACACTATTAAAAGTTGAAAAATCCAATCTTTAATTTAAGTAAATTTATTCTGAGAAAAAAAAATCCCTCATCAAGAAATAATTATTTTTAACAAAACCACGTGTGCCACAATTATTGGCACCCCTTGAAATTCTTATGAACAAAATGTAAATGAAGCATTTTTTTCTGTTTATATTTTACTTTTTGAAGTTGATCAGAGTGTTTAGGAACTTTCAAGCAGTAATCCATGACTTTCTGTTTCACTGGGGTATAAATATGAGGTGACACAGAGGCCATATTCCCTTATTCATACATCAACATGGGAAAGATAAGAGAACACACAAATCAAATGAGGGAAAAGTGTGTTGAGCTTTATAATTCAGGGAATGGCTATAAAAAAATAGCAACTCACCTGAAAATGCCAATATCTACCGTTATGGCAATACTTAAAAAGTTCAAAGCAAATGGAACTATTACAAACTTTCCTGGAAGAGGACCCAAGTTAATTTTGCCCCCACGTACAGTGAGGAGGATGGTAAGAGAGGCAAAACAATCCCCAAGGATCACCGTTGGAGAATTACAGGGGAAAGTAGCATCTTGGGGTCATCAAGTCTCCAAAACTACCATTAGACGTCACCTCCATGCCAACAAATTATTTGGAAGGCATGCCAGAAAAAAACCTTTCCTGTCATTTCACCACAAACATAAGCGCCTGGAGTTTGCTAAATGCTGCTGGAACTTGGACTGGAACCGTGTTCTATGGTCAGATGAAACTAAAATTTTGTTTTTCAGCAACCAACACTCAAGGTGGGTTTAGCATAAAAAGAAGGATGGCTATAGCAAAAATAACCTGATCCCCACTGTTAAGTATGGTGGAGGTTCTATGATGTTGTGGGGCTGTTTTTCCTCCAAAGGCCCTGCACTTTGTTAGGGTACATGGCATCATGAACTCCATGAAATGCCAGGACATATTTTATCTGAATCTGGCTGCCTCTGCCAGGAAACTAAAACTGGGTCATTGTTGGGTCTTACAGCAGGACAATTATCCAAAACATATGTCCAAATCAACACAAAAATGGTTAACTGGACACAAAATCAAGCTTCTGCCTTGGCCATCTCATGACCTAAACCCCATGGAAAACCTGTGGGCTGAGCTGAATAGGAGAGTGCACAAAAGAGGACCTAGCACTCTGGAGAAATTCTGTAAAAAGGAATGTTCTCAGATTTCTTGCTTTGTATTCTCTCTGTTAAAAATAACTATTTCTTGATGAGGGATTTTTTTTTTTCCCCTCAGAATACATTTAATTCAATTAAAGGTTGGAGTTTTCTCTTTTTTTTTCAGTATGAGATTAAGCTAATTCACCAAACGGTGAATTTTTTATAACCCTTTTTACTCATCTTTACCAGAGGTGCCAATAATTGTGGATGGCACTGTATGTATATATGTATGCCTATGTATGTAAAGACTGAGTTAACCTCCTGAAAAATACCTTCGAATATACTATCTGGATGATTTGCAACATGCATACTCTGCGTAAAAAAATAAATAAATAAAAAATAATAATAATAATAATTTTTTTTTAAAAATGGGTTATATAAATGGTTAATCTAGGGGGGTGGGTTTAATTCAAATTGATTGTAAGATATGATCTGATCTGTGACTTTTTATATAAATAAACATATTTGATCAACAAATAAATGGATAATCTATTGTAGATGTAGCCCAGGCTGCCTTTATTTAGAAATGTTGATGGAATGTTGATAACAAAAAATAAATCTTGAAAGTTGTTATTGGATGGTTATTACAAAAGAGCACAACAAAAAAAATGTTTCCCCATTAAAATGCTTTCCGTCCCTTTGAAGCCGTCACCTGTGTTCGTTTTGTTGGAGTGGCATCACTCGCAATGAGCAACACAAGCGTTTGTGCTAATAATACGAATCGGTTATTGTTGATGACGCTGTTGAATAATCAGATTTGAAAACTAGCACAATGGAAGATACTCCTGAAATCTATGGCAGCGGAGAGGGAAGCACAGAGATGCAAAGAGTTACATCTGACAGGCCTGGCTAATTTCCATTCTGCATTGAGAGACAAAGATGCCGCTCTGTTGTTAATCGGGAAACTGGGCGACACCATTTGCTTTTGGTGACATTGAGAACATTGTGGTACTGAAGACAGAGGGCTTTCTCTTTCACTCTTGAGCAATGAACTTAAGAGAGTGATTCACTCCACGGATGAACTTAAGAGAGTGATTCACTCCACGGGTGCTTATTTCCAATGCAATGTTCTCTCGCTGTTTTTCGTAAAACACCCCCCTCATAATATGCTTTAAAAGAAAGCAAGGTAAGGCTAGATTTCTGTTTTCACTCAGAAGAAATGAAAAAGGCAGACCATGGAAATATTAAATATGAGTCATTGGCCATATGCACAAAAACACAAATTGATTTTAAAATGTGATTTTAAGCAGCTGTCAGTTTGCCACTGGATTTGAGCAATCATGCGATCAATCGGTTAAATGTTGTTTGATAGTATGTGCTTAACGCAAGTCTTGTGAGTGACTGGTGCACATATTGCGATTCATACAAACAATTAATAGTGGTTGAATGGTTCGCTGGCTCTTTCTGTAAACATACCTGACACAGGTGCAACAAAGAACCTTTTTTTATTCAAGCTTTTGCTGTTCCTGTTGTGACCAGAAAGGGTACATTTAACCAGTAGAGATGTGATTAGTGGACAGGGCCGAGTCATTATTTCTATTTTAGTTTTTATTATAAATCAACCAGATAAGGAAATTTGTATTTATTTTAGATAATTTTTACTCCTGCTTTATTTTTAATAAGGGCAGTTACTGGAAAAAATGCCCGCTGAACATAAATGCCACCAACACCAAAAGTATTTATGTTACCTGGGTAACTGATTTGGTGGTCTGCAAGTTTGTGTTTAGAGGAGAAAGGTACGGATCTTCTACTCTCTGTGCTCTCAAAGGCAGGCTTTGCTCAGTGCTGATATCTCACATGAAGGAATTTTTATTGTTTCATGTTGCACATTTTCTACCTTAAAAACGGTTTTGCTTTGAAAGCCGGTCTTATCGAGGTGTGTATAATTTACAGGTTTTCTCCGCCATGTAACTGGATCAATGTATGCTGTCCCCGCCCGGCCCAAAGTTACTGCTCAGTGCCAATCAACATCTGTTACCATGGTGACTTGAGAGTTATGCCTTAAAACATCAGAGAACGTTCTCGTAAACATCTGCGGATATGCCACATTTTTTTTCCCCCCAGTTCCATCTACAGTTCATCCTGATTTTAATTCTGATAAAAAGGAGAGGTAAGCAATATATTTTTCAGCTAAACATTCTAGCCATCTGTAGAGCAATGGCCTCAACATAACTACCTTAACTGAGCACCATTAGGAATCTAGCTGTACATTGCTGTTTGGGCTGAAAAGTCTGTCCAATACAAGAAACGTTGACTGTGGAGCTCCCAGCGGGGCTAAATTGATAGCCAGTGACGAGCCACATAACAGAACATTGGTAATCAAACGCTGTTTAGCAGAGGGGGCCTTGTGATTACAAAGGAAGCAGACAAACAGTGAATTAGAGGAACAGAAAACAAACGACGTTTCTAATTTTTCAGCTTAATTGATCTGCCGGGTCGGCGGAGAATGGACGTCACTCGGAGCCAGAGTTATAATGACAGCCATAATTTGTTTTGTTTATGAATAGGCAGCATGAGTTGCATTATTACCTGACTATTTCCTGGGGGGGGGTTCAAGGGGAAGTCATTTTTCCCTCTCTGTGCTCTTTATTTTTTTCAAACAAGTGACACAGTTTGCTTCAGGGAATGCAGAGAAGGGCTTTCCGTTATCAGTCCCTTGTTTTTTAGTCCTCTGGTTATGTTTAATGTATATTTATGAAGGATTCATGGCAACATTGCTCTGAATTTTAGATGCCTTTGGGCAAAAAATTTAACAAAATACAAAAATAAACTTCATGGTGTCTAATTTTTTTTTTTTGCTCAGCTACTCTTTTTTTTGTCAGTAGCGCTGCAATAAAGTTCTTGGAATAGATTGATCTCGGAAATGTTTCTTTCTCCATTATAATCGCCTTTCAATAAATAGATTTTTTTGTCTTATTTCTGCTGTTCATCCTACTGGTATACAATTTTATCTTTCCTGATACACTGTTCACACTTCCCCACCCCCACCTGAGTGTATGCTCATTACGTATGCGTCGGCATGTGAGAGAGAAGTACTACCTCTGGATACAGGTATCTTAATGGCCCCCATCGGTGGATACGGAAGAGGGAGACTAAGACTGGGCCTGATGGACAGCCCTGCTGGTGCGTGTGCGTGTGCGTGTGTGTGGTGCCGTGTATCACACTCGGTTGGGAGGAAATGGAGAGATCAGCTGTCCCAACGCCAGCCAAGCAGAACAGTCTCTCCCTCTCACTCCCTATAGCTTTCTCTCACTCTATTTCCCTGTCTCTGTCTCTATCCCTCTCTCTTTTCTTTGTCTCTTTCCGTCTCTTTCTCTATCGCTCCCTGTTTCTGTCTCTCTCTCCCCTCTCCTCTCCCTCTCTCTCTCTTCTCCTCTCCCTCTCTCTCTCTGGTAAATGAACAGGGCAGAAGAAAGAGGCAGGCAGGCAGGCACGCTGAGAGGACGGCTATTCGGAGGACAGGGCTTGGCTCTCTAACCTCGAGGGAGAGGAGTTTGTGAATAAATGAGGGCGCTGAGGACAGAGCTGGAACGTGCTGCTGATGGATGCATGCGTTTGCATACATTTCTGTTTCTCCTTTTCCTCAAGACCTGTAGCGGGACACAAGATGGGAGACGGCAAACCCAGTACAAGTGTTTGGTTGGTCCTAATAATCATGATCTGAAAGATCAGTATGGGCACTCAAATGAAATCCCTTATGCTGTGGTTGAGTTTCAGACATTTCTCTACTTACTCCAATAAAAGCGGTTTCATTTCAGGGATCAATTACTGTCCAGGTGCAATGAGGAATTTTATTGAAACTTTTTTTTATTTTTATAGTCCTTTAAAAAATGCCGTTCAAGAACTTCTCCTCAGTGCGACCTTTCTACTGTAGACGTTAACTCATTTGCCGATGTGATTCATTGACCGTGTTCCAATTGGTTGGCCGTTTAAGCGTTCCTAAAGATTGTTTGGAAATAGCTGTGTTTATGAGGAACAGAATCTGCATTCAGGCGTGCAGTGCACACTTTGAGCGTGCTGTTGAGAGTAGGTCACAATGTCACAAAGGTAGAAATGGAAGCACTGCTCTGCCTACTGCTTACTGCCTACTGCCTACTGCCCTGCATTCTAACAAACTAAGATGGAACTGATATGAACCCAAGACGTCCCCCTTCTCCCTTCCCTCCCTCCCCCGTCCTTATTTGGAAGCAGATTGAAGAGATGCGTGTCCCCTGATGAAATAACCTGATACACGGATTGCGTCTGTCCTCTGGGGGCCGCGGGCGATGAAAGGGAGAGATAAAGGCTTGGACCTGTTTGTCCTCTCAACAGTAAACCTATCCCGCCACCCGGTGCCTCGCCCTCCACATCAATAAAGAGAGAGAGCAGGGACGCGGCTGTCCGCCCGCCTGAGTCCGTCCATCTGTCCGCCCGCCCGCCGAGACAAAGCACCTTTCTCTTAGCTTCCAATCGATCTGGCGAGCTGATGCCTTCATTCGAAGATTGTGCCATACATTTAAATTGCCCAAGCCGTCTTTACGGGAAAGAAAATCAAGCTCTAAACAACCATGGGTATGGTAGCGGCAACAAACTAAAGATGGGTCTGTGATGGTCCTGCTGTGGAATATCAGTTTAATACTCCTACGTAATTGGTCTAAATAATTGTGTATATGCTCCAAAACTGAATCGATATATTCAAAATGTATAATATAAGCGTTTTTTTTTTTTTTATGGTTTTATTTCAACAGTGCCTTTAAACAAATGTCAGTATGTCACAATGTCGCTTAAGCAAACATCAGTATTTTCCAACCGTTGAATAGGCAATGTGGCCCACCCGGCCAAGAGTAGCTGCCCCCCCCCGAAATAAGTGAATGACGATCGGTTTCAGCCTCAACCGCCCCAGCAAGTCAACATTTTTTGGGGAAAACAATGGACATTTTGTGGGTTTTAAATGTATGGTAAAGTATTGAGGAGAGAGAAAAGCATAGTCCTTTCTTGTCTTGGAAGTACCAGCATACAGGAAGAACCAGCGAACCATTCAACCACTAAGAATTGTTTGTAGGAATCATAATTTGTGCAACATTCAACTTACACGATTGCTTGAGTCCTGCGGTACACACTCATGGCTGCTTAAAACCACATTTTACAAATCTATTTGTGTTTTGTTTCAAGTTTAATTCAAGCCTAATTCAAAGTTCTCGCGCTTGCAACCAATGACCCAGATTGAAAGTGACTGTGGTCTGATTTTGTGTTTCTTTTTGATTGAAGATAGAAAGCAAGCATTACCTTGATCTTCATTAAAGTGGCTTTAAAAAATAACAGAAGAACATTGCATTGGAAATAAGGACTCGCTGAGTGAATCACTCTTAAGTTCATTGCTCAAGAGTGATGGAGAAAGCCCTCTGTTTTCAGTATCGCAATGTTCTCAATGTCACCAAAAGCAAGTGGTGTCGCCCAGTTTCCCGATTAACAACAGAGTGGCATCTTTATCTCTCGATGCAGAATGGAAATTAGCCAGGCCTGTCAGATGTATTTCTTCTCTTCTCTATGCTACCCATACCCCACGTTTCATTGAGCCAATTCCCATTGGGCTGGTGTTTCCCTCATACCCATTATAACCATTTGGCTGGTGTTGTGCTGCTATATGCTAAACTCATTTCCCGATCCCGATGGGAAAGAATCACAAGTATATTGTAACCGCACATGGGTGTGTGTACTGAAGTGTGCTGGCAGGCAGTTGTTCATTATCGGGACCGAGCATCGCTACGGAAACACGTGCCAGCCAGACTTGCTTTTAGTATACTGCTGGATATGGAGTTTTTTTTGCAATGTTTTCACTTGGCTCTACACTCTACACATAGTTTGTTGAACAAAAGAAAAGAGAGTTTCTCATGAGACCAGACTGTGTAAGACTGAAGACCCGTCTCGTGAGTGGGTGAGTGAGTGAGTGAGAGAGAGAGAGAGAAACACCGAGAGATGAAGTAAAATATGGAGAAAGATGTAGGGAGTTGGATGGAGAGAGATTCTCAGAATGGTACGCTGTGAACTGCAACAGAGACCTTACATGTCTGATGCTTCTCCACAAGGGCTCTTTATGGTAATGAAATTCCCTTTCTTTAGAGAAATGTTGACATGTCAAGGTTGCAAAACCTTTCTTTGTTATAAAAGCATCACACTCGCATTTTCCACACTAGGACTAGGAAAGAAAACAGCAAACGGATATAAACCACACGGTTCCCCCCATAAGATTTTATGTATTCATAATTTCACATCGTGGTTCGCCTGAGGTTATTATTTTTAGTCCTCATTTTAGTCATCAAAGATAGCACTGCCCCCTCCTCAAGTAAGGTAGCATGGCATGTCTAATGGCCATGTAATTAAAGGAGGATATTATAGAACAATGCGGGTTTAGTTGCGCATGGTGATTAAGCTACACGCTGTCTTGAAGTTCTGGCTGCAGTTTAGCGAGTTGGTTTCAGCGTTGATTTGGCAGGATTACAGTCCTCGGATTGCTTCCGGTGATGGGGCATTGTATGGCCAATCCTGCGATATGTGTGCTACACACTTTGGGGAATACTGAAGGGAGATCAGTGGGAACGTATTTGCATTTTGCTGGAGAAACATTGCTGCATACCTCAGTTAAAAAAATAAAAAAAAAGTGTTATATGATTAACAACTATATGCGTATTTTCTTTATAACAGCTTACATTTACCGAACAATGGTTTATGGTGCCTCTTGTAACATTAAGGTATAAAGTACTGATATATCATTTACATAAAAGACGGCACACATTTTCACCCTGAAGTATCAAGCAATATCATTCAAGCCACAATTCGCTAGCCTAATTCTCACACTTAGAACTGCTCCCAACAGTTTACGTTCAGTCAGCGAGGCTGCTTGTCACAATAGTAAGTTAAGCACTGCAGTGTAGCCTGTCATTTAAATAGTTAATTTAGCCTGTAGTTACCGATCAGCGACTTACATGTTATCAATTGTCATCGTTGAGAGGTACACCTTTTCTCTGATTGATGCTAGTCGCCCTGTATTACTCTGTGGTTTGCAGCATGGAAGTACTGGGTTGTTGGTGAGTATATGAGGGAAGTCCATGTAGCTCAACTGTGGTGCTCTCTTGCGATAATGGCAGATCTACAAGTGGTAATTCTGAATGTGGGAAGAATGAGGGGAAAAAAACAACATTCAAAACCAACAGACTCTACAAGCCCCGCAAGGACTATTAGACCACACGAGACAGAACCTGAAAAATGCAATCGTTCTGTTGATGGTAAAATATCTTTAAAGGTGTTGGAGGTAGTGTTGGGCGCATTGGGATTTCATGGTTTGTAAGTCACACTGCAGTGCTGTATGGTGTGTTCACTACATGTTCTGTCCTCATACTGCTTGTTTCCTATATACATGGAGATGGACATGGGCCAGTGTAAAACTAGCCTCTATCCATCTTTTTCTCTATTTCCCTTTGTTTCAGGTTCCAATCTTGACTTATTGTGTCCTCTACACACCATGCTGACTGTGCAGCAGTATATAAGCAGAATGTTTCCATTCAAACAGGAACATCAATATAGGCTGCTGCTGATTCATTTTGACTAATGCAGTTTGGGGGAGTTTTCTCTGAGACAATTCTCCTCATTGTTATTTGATTACTCACAGACTTGAACTTGCTTTCTCTCTCTCTCTCTCTCTCTCTCTCTCTCTCTCTCTCTCTCTCTCTTTATGTCTCTTTCTTTCTCTCTATCGCTCTCTCTCTCTTTCTCTGTCTCTCTCTCTCTCTCTGCCTCTCTCTTTCTATTTCTTTCTCTCTCTTTCTGCCTCTCTCTCTCTGCCTCTCTCTTTCTCTTTCTTTCTCTCTCTCTCATTCTTACTCATTACTCATTACCCCCCCCGTGTCCATTTTCCTGTCTCTGCTGCAGCTACACTCCGACGTGGACAAAGGAGACGGGCGCGTGAAGTACGTCCTTAACGGACAGGGCGCCACCTCCATCTTCATTATCGACGAGAACACGGGCGACATCCACGCCACCAAGCGCCTGGACCGAGAAGAACAGGCCTACTACACCCTGAGGGCCCAGGCCGTGGACCGGGCCTCAAACCGGCCCGTCGAACCAGAGTCTGAATTTGTCATCAAGGTCCAGGACATAAACGACAATGAGCCCAAGTTCCTGGACGGACCCTACACAGCAGGGGTTCCCGAGATGTCCCCTGTCGGTGAGTTCAACTCCATTGTTTGGATGAACGACAACAGCGCAAGTAATAAGGCTAAAGATGATAGTGTTACCAGTCATCGTTCTCAATTATACTAACTTGAGTGATTGTTTACTCTCATTCAATTGTACAGAAAACACAATTTTATGAAATACACTACAACAAAAAATGACACTTTTTATTTGTGAAATACACTTTTAGGGCAAAGTATAGACACATTTTCCAATGGTGAAATTTAAACTGGAGTCACCGCTGTGTCTTCCCACAGATGAGCAAAACGAATGCACCTACATTTCTCCAGTGTACCCAGCTGTGAGCCAGGACCTGTTATCCACACCACAGGGACACAGTACTACAGGAGAGCTAGCACTAATCAATAGCGAAGCACAGTTTTCACTGACAGCAACTGGACGTTTACACGGTCTGGGAGAAGTTAAAAGTAACATTAACCTCAGGAAACCCTGGTCGCCTTATACCCACCCTACCCCAGGAAGGGTGAGGAAAAGGACATAGTCGGGGTTTGAACCTGCAATGACAGGGCCCAACCTGCAGCTTTAGGGAGCACCTATTGTAAGTGAACCACTCTTGAGCCCATAACAAGAAAAGGAATGTTGAATAGGCTGAGTAAAACGGCCCCCGTGGTGTGATGGCTGCATATGCAGACAATCGCCCCTCCGCACAAAGCAGCAACAGAACTGTGTTGTTGTATATCCCCTGAACAGCCTGGCAAAAACCTTTTTTATCACAAAAGAAAAACCACGCGCCGGGGAAAAAGTATTTAAAAGGAGCGGCACTGCCGCTAAAGGACAAGCCTGGAACACAAAAGAGAGCGGAGGAGCTGCGCGCTCAGATAGCCGCTTTAAATCCAACAGGACGAGCGAGGTAACACTTCCAGAGGTATCCGTGATGGAAAAAGATGCTAAGCTCACCCCCGGCGCGGCGCCCACAGCCAATGCTGTCTGAATAGAGGCAAAAAAGGGGGGATTAAGCTTTCGTTTAAAATTTATGTGACTCCCTGCCAAACAGAGGAACACTCGGCACCGCCAGCTAAAAGGTAGACAAAGTTTTCAGATCGGAGGACAGAGTAACATAAAAAGTCACTGCAAATTATATTTAATGGTTTAAAGACAGACCCAAGGCAGGGCAAACACATCAGTGGACTTTATTGTTTTGTTTGTTTTGCCATCGGGGCAGATTTAAAATGGCGGCAAATGGTAAACAGGAGGTGATCCATGCAGTCGGCGACTTAAGCGCTTTGAATGGAGTGACGAGATTGTGTGACAGTCTGGTCTTTGCTTATGGGAATTCTCACAGGCAGATCTAATAAGTATTACAGGCCCTGTTACGTAGCCTATTTGGCTCACACGGATCTGAGAGGATTGGATAAAAGGATAATGGCCTTGTCCCAGAAGAAGACACCAGGTGCAGCTGATTCAACTGTCAAACCACTTTTAAAATGAGATTTTCTGTAAGAAAAGTCAACTCCACCATTCTTGGGAAGATTTTCTTTGACGGTTTTTTAAACGGAAACCCAGTCTTATTCCAGCTGAATCCAGAAGGCAACCATTATAAATGACAAAAGTCACACGTACATTACTTGACAAATTACATGTGCGGCGAATTAAGCGCGCATGTTCTTTCCGTGTCCTTTTGGCAATGATGCATACCACGGCAATGCCATTAAGTACAAATGAGTAAACAGATGACAGATGATTGCCTTAAACTACACAGTTCAGCTCTGCTTTGCACACGTGAAGATTACTTGTGGCCAGAGGCTGAAAGCGCTGTTCGCTTGATGGAAATAGTGAGCATAATATATACATCAATATCCACTGAGAGTGCCCTAATGTTGTTTGCTTTGGGGGCTGTGTTAGATGACTTGGATGTAGACTAACTGCATTCCTGGTAGAAATACTTTTTGTACTCTGTGGATATGCTTCATTTGTGAGTTATCTGGGTATTCAAAATGTATGCAGTTGGAGGTCATTCTGTTGTGTGGCGCGTGGGTGTACTCACCGATTCTGTCGACAGTTTTATATCAATGATTATAAAAAATAAAAAAATGTAAATCATGGTCTCATAGCTATACTATTCAATATAAGTTTGCTTTTGTGCATTGTGTAGCTTCTCTAAGATTGTCCCCTTGGTTATGGGATATTATATTTCACTGATAATATTAACCATGTGTTTAAAGCCCCTTAACTATCACAGCTGATTTAGTTATGCATTAGTTACATTTTCAATCAATCTGGTCATGAAATATAGCGTTTTAAAGTGTTAAAACTCATGATTGCGTCTCCATTTCCTATTTTATGATCTCAATGTTATAGCGACAATGGTTCCTTATTTTGCAAACACGACACAAAGCCTGTTCAATCAAAATCATGACTCCTTATGTTCTATGTGTTCCACAAAAATCTACAGATTTGAATAAATAATAAAAGTTGGTATCCTTATCCCGGCAAAAATAAATAAATATATTTTAGACAAGAAAAAAGAAAACATGCATTTCCACTGTGTTTGAGCCTCTGTTACTTTGTTTCAGAGAGTAATTTTTACTCTTGTAATTACCTTACAGAAGAGGCCAGGATTATGCCTGTAGTCACATGGGTTCAAGAACAGTAACCATTTGAAAGGTGTTGATTGAGAAGAGGTTAATAAACAAGTAATAGCTTCTGTATTTAGATTTTTACTGCAACAGGTCTGTAAATAAATCATCCGTTCTCTGCAACTATCTATATAAATCAATTTACTGTGCCATAAACTACAATAAAGTATGCAACTCTTATCCTCTATTAATGTTTTATGGACATGTTTTAAATCATTAGCAGCCAAAGACCAGGGTAGAGTGATAAATGGTTCCAATTAAGAGAAAATGTTGAGTTTAATTGGGCAATTAAGAGCGGAGCTTGGATGTAAATGTGAGACCTTGTGGCCCAAAGGCTTATGATGGCAGTGTATTTCTGCATTGCTCATGAGTTATATGAGACAAGAAATCTGAATCAACGATAGGCAGGAGTTCTGAGAACGATACACCCACCTCTGAGATGTTGTCCCAAATCTGTTCCGAGTCTTCACCCCTGCATCTTGGTCCACAAGGGTTCTGTCCACTTCCGAAACACTAAAATGATTCCAAGCATTATAGGGATTCAGAACGGTCTGACAGGGTGTGACATGGATTCACACATAGTGAGAACAGAAATGAGCATAGCATCACCCAGGCAAGGAGGGATTCATTCAGTAGAGTATTCATGTCTCACCGCCCAATAGGAAGCCCTCTGTTCAGTGGGGAATTTGGAGGAATTTGGAGGAATTTGACCAAGCTGCATACATGGTAGTGTCGTCTGGCGCTCCGCTGTGAAAAGATGAAGAGCTGGGTCCTTTTGTGATTTGGAGGGAACGCATGCTGGCCTATGCTCTGAATTTACAGGGGATGTGGCAGTGATGCGACTTAAACACTGGGCCCTGTTCCCTGTGGCTGGCTAACTGTAAAACCCAGAAGCCTCCCGAGTATGGAACATATGAGCAAAAAAAAAACAACAACACTGTTCCGGGTTTTACTCGGCGCAGTTAGCCAGCTACGAGGCGCAGTTAGCCAGCTACGAGGCGCAGTTAGCCAGCTACGAGGCGCAGTTAGCCAGCTACGAGGCGCAGTTAGCCAGCTATGAGGCACAGGGCCTTGAACATTCCATAACGTGAAGACAAGTAAAGAAAGGTCGTTTAAAAAGCTGGTTTAACGGACTTTCATTACGGATTTGTCGTGTCTGCTGGAGAAGCAGGCTTTGAAAGCAGGCCTCTTTTATTTATTTTTTAAATGTTCTTCCTGGTCTTTCACTGAGTTCAAGGTGTCTAGTCTGTTGTGTCCTTAATTAAGCAACACAACTTTGTTTTGTGACCTTCAAAACGTAGTGGACGCGACCGCGTTTAATTAACATTCCTTTCGTGGTGCGCCTTCACAAAGTTGTGACAGACTGCACACATTTTATTATTTTATTCATCACACCTGGTAAGACCCTCAGTTAAAAAAAAAAAAGAAGAAAGTTTCTGGGAGCCACGTCTCAGGAAAACTGTCTCGAACAGTCTCCAGGACTTTTAATATTGTTCTACGACTGAAAACAGAGTTCTAATCTCCGCTTTTCCATGAGTGCCAAAATCTGGCTAATAAAAATGGTGCCTGCACAGGACCTGCGGTTCTTACGAGGCCTTTTTACCGTTAGTCGAGCGTGACTTCATTGCGACCCGCGTTTTTTTTTTTTATGTGGCTCCAGTACCAGAGCTGTGTGCCCATTTTAATGGAAATACATTTAAATACAAAAATGATTTATGTGATCGCTTTGGATGTCAAAGGGGTACGTTCGTCGTTCGTAGGGAAGAGAGAAAAACAATGTGCTGAAAGTTTGGCATTTTTAATGGCTACCGTCCCGGACCGCACTTTCACCGTGACTTGAGAAACTCAACTGGGAAAGCATTCCTGTCGCAAGGGCGTGGCTTCCAGGAAGACTTATGGTCTGAACTGAATGGGTGGATGTGAGTGCTGATTGGGTGGATGTGAGTGCTGATTGGGTGGATGTGAGTGCTGATTGGGTGGATGTGAGTGCTGATTGGGTGGATGTGAGTGCTGATTGGGTGGATGTGAGTGCTGATTGGGTGGATGTGAGTGCTGAATGGGTGGATGTGAGTGCTGATTATATCTAGTTCAGTGATACCAGTCATGGCTCCGTAGAGCCGCAGTTCAGCAAAAGCAGAGACTGATTATGTTAATTTTCCTTTTTAATCATAACAATAATAATCATCATCATCATAAAAAACCTGAGAGGAATAATAACTGAGTTTTGTGTTAAAGCGCTGTGCCTCCCTCAACTCTCAAGAATGTTCTAGATGGTAGTGTATCACCGCCAGTGTCATTGTGCAGCAGAGCCATTCATAGTCCCTCACCAGGGACTTTCAATACCTGAACAATGGCTTTTACCTCAGAGCTTAGGAGCTGAGATTTGAGGACTATTGAGGGCTGTACGTGTGTTTGAATCACATTTAATATAAAATATGCAATCTATTTAGACCTTTAAATAACAAAAAGGTTAAATGATATTAATTAAATCATTTAAAATGAGTCCCCCAATCAAAGTGTTGGGTTTAGTGTTTCGAACATTATTTCAATGGCCATCATCAGCCTTTTTTCCATTGCTTCTGTATGGCTAGATGTTTGTTTTGTCACATTATTTATTTAGCATACAGACAAAAATACATTTGCATGCATATGCATTAAGTAATCATCAAAACATAGTCACGTATAATATTAGTATAGTAAGCCGAACAAGTGGTGTCTAATTGCATGAATAACAAGACTGTCTAGTCAATGGCTGTTTTATTCATCACATGCCATCCAAAAGACCATCTAATATTTGCAGCAGAAATGCCTTCCTGTGAAAGCCGCGGATTTGAATGTGCATTTGAAAGGGATGCGGAACTGTAATTGAATGTGCAGAATTGGCAAATGGAGGCACACGTATGACATTTTTGACTTTTTGACACTGAAGCGACTAAATTTGAGGGAAGAAAAACCCATTTGCTTCTTTTTTTACGTAAACAGTCCTTTCTCTGAATTATGCATCCCCTGAATAATGAATTGCAAAAATTGAATTGAGATGTCATCACCCCAAAAGTGATAGTTTTCAAACATTAAACAACATAACTTTCTAAAATTAAAAGGAAAACGTTGTTTCAGTTTTCAGTTGTAAATGATACAAAATGAACCTGGATTCTACAAACTTCCTGGCTGGAGCAGAGAAAAATAACTTTCTAAACTTAAAAGGTCTTGGTAAATTAACTGCACAATAGCATTTTTAAATGCAGGTTTCAGTTGTAAATGATGCGAAATGGACCTGGATGCTAAGCACTTTCTGGCTGGAGCAGAGAAGAGATTTGTCGACTCGACGTGAACACCTGTGGCTGACCTGCTCAAGATTTCATATACGATACAGTGGATTGCAACATTATGTTTGTCTGCAAATCGTGATCTTGGCACAGATTTAGCATAAATATTGCTCTGGTCTAAAATGTGTCTCAGATGTTGTCATGGTGATCCTGAACATCCATTTTACAGGGACCTCGGTGGTTCAGGTGGCAGCCACGGACGCAGATGATCCTACTTATGGAAACAGTGCCAGGGTTGTCTACAGTATCTTGGAGGGACAGCCCTACTTCTCAGTCGAACCAAAGACGGGTAAGCGTGCATTGAAACGTTGAAATGTCCACAAAGAATGCAAAATCCCTGTATAAATATGTTTTATAGAATATTAAACTAGCTCGCTAAGATGGTGCCTGGATGATGATTGTATGTAATCTTGAAGAATGAAGGATCTGCAGATATTTTCGTAGATTGTTGGCTAATTATCTGTGCTTGTCCCCTGTACATAAACCTATGTGCCAATAGACATTTAGCATAACAGCTTCAGCAGTGTACCCCAGATATAGGTTTGAGGTTTATACCATAGGTATAGAACATATGTTCAATATCTATGGTTCATACAAGGTGCATTAGGCCTGTATGTCTGGTATTAGTCTAGATGTATTTATTTATATATTTCTTTTGGCATGAGGTATGTTACTGCTGCATTTCTATACCATCAAATAAGTAAGTGTAGGCTACTTATGTTTATTTTTATTCTGTCTTAGATGTTAATTTGTTTCCGTGTAAAATGTTAATTGCCAAAATGATTTATTACATTGTTTGAATATTAATTCTGTATCATCCTGTGTTCCGATTTTTTCATTAGTGTTGAGCGAAAGGCTGTTTCTGTTTTCTGAAAAAATTGGTGTGTGAACAAAAGCAGTTCTGGATCTGTCAAAGCCCCCATGCTTATGTTGGTTAATAAATGAACCAATCTTGCCAAGAGCCATAATTGTACACTTAAACACAACTATGGTGTGTGTTACTGTGCTGAAGATATATTAAACTTTAGCCTGAGACGGGTGACTAAATGCATTGATGTACTGCAGACAGGTGTCTTAAGAAAGCTCTGCTGCCCACTCTATTTTATTTTTAGTTCATTCCATTTTGATAATGCAGCACTTTTTATGGTGATGTTGAAATAATTTACAGTCAGTTACTGGCCAATAAAACACAAAAGCGGTTTTGTATGGAGCACTGTATTTTTGTAGAAACACCACTGTATGAGCTTAGCATCTGGATAGCCTGGCCCTCATGCGTGATGAGTCTCCATAAAAATGACCCTTTTACAGTGTGTTTTCATGTGGAAATACTGGATTTTAATAAGTTTAATTCAAACATTATTCAACATGTGGGAAGATTTCAGGTGAGAATTCAAAGATTTTACGACCATAAGAAATAGCATCTCATTTGCAGAAGACACATGCAGGAAACATCCGTGGGAATGTATGGCCGCATTAATATCTTCCCCCTCGTAGCAATCCTTGAGGATGCTTCGAAAATACTCAAACCTACCATTTTAAATGTTGCCGAGACTTATCATCCCGACCCAGGAGCAATATTTATGTAGCACAATCTGAATACATTTATCATGGGACCGCTTGGGATTTAAACCCACGGACTGGCCACGAGGCATTGATGGTAGAAACGCGGTCTTCCTGCGCTTTCAGGAAGTGTACATTAACATAAATGCCATGCATTTTTCTGTCCGGAGTTAAACCCGCTACAGCCGACATGTTGTATCCTCCGTCAAGCCTTCCCTCCCTCACGTCCATAGAGCGGATCAAAGCAGATTAAGACTTTAACCTTGGTGAATCGTCTTTGTTTTTCCCCCCCTATCGTTTAATGAAGAATTTGCCCGCTCTGCTATAGAGATGTGAAGAGATTTCCTATCTGTCCGTTTAGATTTAACAGCCTTGTCCAATTTGCTAATCAACCCCGGGCTTATTCACCAAAAAAAGGTCAAAAATTTAAAACAGAGAGATGGAAAAATTGCCCAGTTTGCAGAAAGGTCAAAGCTCTTATGTTGATTTCCAGACTAATTTATTGAGTGCATAAAAAAACAGGCCCATCTCTGCAATGTAATGAGTCAAATTTTACAACTTGTCAGTTTTTTCAATTAATACATTTTTCTTTTTTTTTTGTTCTGGATTTCCTGCCAAATTCCACTGGTTGATTAAATGCGAACAAGTGAACTGCTCACCTCAGGGTGGCCATGTCTAATGATGGCAAAGGGAGGCTTCACGAACCCCCAAACAGGGGGACCTGTTACCGTGTGCCTTCAGATGACTTGGATGTCAACTAATCCCTCGCTTAACTGGCGAGGGAGGTGCTTTTCTATTGGTTAGTACTAATAACCAATGGGAGGTGCTTTTCCATTGGTTAGTACTAATAACCAATGGGAGGTGCTTTTCCATTGGTTAGTACTAATAACCAATATGGGGGTGCTATTGCTTCCCCCATTGTAGTGTTTATGAAACCTCAGTCTCCCATCACTATGTGACCTCTCTAACGCACTTGAATCAGTATGCAACTCGAAAGGCATATGAAACAATGATAATAATAATGTCTCATGGGGACTGTGTGAGTGAATAATAGCTGAGCTTCTTTGACCGTGCTGTACCTGCGGGAACGTACAGGTTAAGTTGAGGTGTAAAGCGTTCTCCTCTTAAATACCTGCTGGCTATCGCACCGTCGTCCACAGATAATGTCCGCTCACTCGTAAAACGACACCCTTTAACTCTTGTACAGTATATCTATTCCCCCCAGTACATCTTCAGAGAAGCTGTCCCATAAAAACCGCAGCTGGCCTTTATCGCGGGCCCATTATCCGAAAAAGCCGTTTTTTTTCCAGTCTGAATCTACGCTTTTCTGTCAATAACAGCCCGTGCGGGCAGCAAATTATCTGCTGCTCTCCAGTGGCCTCGGGGCTAAAGTGTACTCAAGCGAAAATGGCAGTGTGGCTGAGTCTCGCATACCTTGACTGGACGCATTTTGGCTCAGTCCCTGGTGGAGTCGTGGCAAAGGCTCTTGGGTATGGAGCTTTCATGATGGGAACCTACATCACTGTTCTCTACTGCAGGGGTCACCAAAGGCATGTTCTAAAAATAGCAATATAACGCGTGTATCTACGTGGCTCGTTATCGGCGATTTACTGTTAACTTAGGCACGCAAACGAACACTCGCGCTAAATACGCTAAATGAACAATTTAATAAACAGTATTTTATTTTTTGCATTTTATATAATATCCGTTTATTCAGCTGGATATATACTGAAGCAATTCAGGCTAAGTACCTTGCTCAAGGGTAAAACGGCAGTGTCCTACCTGAGAATTGAACCTGCCACCTCTTGGGTTACAAGCCCAGTTCCCTAACGGGGTTTTTCCCCTGGACAGCCCGTGAAATTAATGCATTTCAAGGTCCTTCTTCAGGGTATCTCACTTGCGTGAATCTCGGTTTTATCTCGATGTGTTATCTTGCCACTGCAGTCTATTTTATAGCAGATATAAGATGAGAACTAATGTATGTCCACACAAATATAAGTGAAAGGATATTAACTATCTTCTCTATAAAAGCCCAAACTAGCAAAGGCCTCCAGTGAGTTCATTTACACAGCATTTACTTTGCTGTTTAAATAGATTTATTTTTCAAGTCTTTTGAAATGAAGCGAAGCAGACGTTGTGGAAACTGCGGAACAGAACCGCTGCAAACGATTAAGGCTCCCTCGACGCAACCTTGGCCTTGTAGGCAAGAAGTTAATTCTCCCTCTTTTAAAAACCCGTGGTTTGCTCTGCGTTTTTTTTTTTATGCTGGCTTTTTGAAGTTGATTGAGTCTCTTGAATGGGTGGTTTTTAATTAAGTCCCCGCCCCCCCCGCCTTGCGTAGCATGGAAACAATTGGCGTCAACCGGTGTGGTGTGCAGCATCAGTCGTAATCTAGGAAAACCTGTCTAATTACCTAAGATGAAACCCTGAAGAACAAACAGCATGTTTCCTCTATTCAGGTACATTAGAGGCCCCCAACCTGCACACGGTTTCATGCTAAATAAACCCACAAGCATTAGCTGACCATTTTTAAGCTGCATATATAAATAGGCTATTATATGGCTCATGGCTGTTTATACTCATATACGTAAATTCATTGTTTCAGTAATTATTTTGAAATACAGTAAAATATTAATGTTTTTACGTGCCATACATTGCCTTTGTGGAGTGCAGTACATTCCCTGTTGCACAGCATGTGTGTGTAATTGATTTCTAACATGCAGGATCCACAATGCATTTCTGCGTTTTATTTAGTGCTGGATCAGCGAGTTAGACATGGGGACAATAATTTAATTCATTTCCATACTAGTTAATGAAGCTTTTAACAAGCTCACGGTGCAGTTCCTATCGGTTGTTCTACAACTGCTTAAATAATAAAATTCTAAATTTGTTTCATTGCAAGAAGGCTCTTCTGAGGCACACACACACATGGCTTCATTCATAATAACGACGCTTTGATGTCAGGGGCTCTTCAAAGACGGACCACTTCTTACGAGATCCAGCAGTCAAATGTTTATTTGAGTTCACTGACTTTGATTTGCCCAAAAAAACAAAAAAACAACGCCCCTCTTCCCTTTCCCACTCCAAACCCGACCTCAGAATGTGCCGCCACCAGCTGTCATTCACAGAGCGGCCGGTTGCTCGAGTCACAAATCTGTGCCCAATTTCCACGGTTTTTCATGCCTTTAATGAAAGAGAGCTGAAGAAAACCCCGACAGCTGGAAGAACAAATTATATTTAAAGGGGATATTGAGGAGGAAGAAAGAATTAATGTGTTTTCAATTTGACATACCTGATATTTCTCAAATGGCAGAGCGTAATGGTACATATCCATCTCTGTTGGCTCCAGTCATGAGAATGAGAATCATTTAATTGAATGAACAAAGAAGAAATTTAAAAACCAACAAAGAAGAAGTTAATGAACAAAAAAGGTTGTGAGGACCCTTGATCGGAGGTCCATGCTTACCGCTAGGCATTTCCGTCCTTACCGCTAGGCATCGCTGTCTTTACCGCTAGGCATCGCTGTCTTTACCGCTAGGCATCGCTGTCTTTACCGCTAGGCATCGCTGTCTTTACCGCTAGGCATCGCTGTCTTTACCGCTAGGCATCGGCCGAAGATGTGCGCTGGGGATTTTCGAAGAATTTTCTACAGCGACTTCAATAAAGATGATTCCATTTTTAATTAGGATGTGCCAATTCATACCAAAGTGCTCTTTCAGACTCCTGACTGGGGATTTCGGTTTATTATCCATTACTTTCACAACACGGAAAGACCAATCAACAGCCAAACTTGCATTCAGCAATAGAGAACACGGATGTAATAAGAGAGGAATGTATTCTGTACACTCATGTGGTTAAATGCATCATCTGTATTTCTGGATTACATTTCACACGTCCGTTGAAAATCTTTGCAATGCTAATTAAAAAGTATTTGCAACGGATTATATTATCTTACCTTTTTTGACTGATAAGAAAGACTCATTCGGGGATCTCAGGGATCTGGTTTTTGAGCATCATTACACACATTCGATCCGATCCGTCCCATTTCTGTCATCTCCGCCCAGGCTTCAGCATCTGCAGCTGGTTTTTATTTTTTATTTTTATATATATATATAATGAATGCTGTATTCTTCTTTCCTGCTCTCATCAGATGCACTTCTCTCGAGTTGCATTACGACGTTTGCTTGTTTAAAATGTAGGCTGTCATTTCGTGACAGTTGTAGCAGAAATCATTAATTGTCATTACGCACTGTACGCATACAGCAGCTGTTTATTTACATCTGGAATAACGTTTACAGTCAGGGATTGACATAGTACTGCACCTCCTTTATTAACACCTGCTTACACTGTAAGCAAAAGAAAAAAAGAAAATTAGTATAAAACAAGCAGATATTTACATATCTGTGCATATGCGCTGTATGTGCGTGGATTTCTCTCTCTGCTACTTATACTTCTTTCTCATATGGCCATTATAACTAACTACTCATATTTGCAGGATGAGTGACAGACATGGAAAGAAAGGAAATCCATTGCACATGAAATGTGTAGCAGGGTGTGCATTTCCACAGCTATTAGTATAAGTATCACTGTATGCAAATGATACAATTTGCAATGGTGTGATCCCTCAGTGTTTATATCATTTGGTTATGTGTTGCGTTTTGTTACGGGGAATCACGTGGTATGTAAGATGGACGCTATCCCATAAATCGCATGTTCCTAGTTTGCCGTATTTCAAATTGAAGCAGCTGTGGCCCCTCTCAACGAGAGGGGGTTTTTACGACCGTGATTCAATGCTATTTATCAGTCAGGAGGGAAGCATCGGCGGAGCCATGACTTGGAAGGGTTAAATCTGGGCTGAGAGATGTCTTTCAGCAGTGTGATTAACAGCAGTCGCAGTGTGTTTGGCTCATAATACACACAGGCTACAGTGTATGCCTCTCAGTCAATACGACAAACGAACGAAAGATCCAAATTTTGAAACACATTTTTTTGAACTCATTGCACCTTGTAGTGTTTAATGTGCACTTTAACTGGTTAATAAATCAAAATGAATGAAGGGGACTTGGGTCCTCATCCTTCCATTTCTGTGCAGGGGTTCTACATAAAACCTTAGGGTTTCCAACCCTGTTCCTGGAGATCTACCGTCGTGTAGGTTTTCACTCAAGTTTTCACTCCAACTCTAACAAAGCACACCTCATTCAACAGCTAGAGATCTCGTTGAGCTGCTAATTGGCATAATCAGGTGTGCGAAATTAGGGTTGAAATGAAAACCTGCACAACGGTAACTAGATCTCCAGGAACAGGGCTGGGGACCATTGCCTTAAGATATGTTAATTTGAAGTCATTCTCTCCCCCCCTATACTACAGGTATTATCAGGACCGCTCTCCCCAACATGGACCGCGAGGCGCGGGATGAGTATCTCTTGGTCATCATGGCCAAGGACATGGTGGGCCAGATGGGCGGACTCTCCGGCACCACGTCCGTCACCGTCACACTGATGGACGTGAATGACAACCCGCCACGCTTCTCTCGCAGTGAGTCGCTCCCTGAGCTCATTCTCAATGCATCCCTGTCTTTCCTCCAGCGCTTCCTCCCCATGTAGAATCTAAACATAAACCCTGCTGTCTGTATGTTCGTTTTTAGTAAGTTTTTTCCTCAGTTATTGCCCGCCCACAAATCAATTCTTCTTAGGTTGTAAGATCACAAATATGTGATTAGAATGTTCTTAACTGAACTGAAAAACAACCCTACACTTCAAAGGGTTAAAATACTGCCCAGTGCCCAGCAGAGCTGGAGCCATGGAAACCACGGTGAGTCACGGAAACCATGGTGAGTCACGGTTTCAAGGTGGCATAGCCAGCTCAAAAGGGAAAGTGCTGAGTTGGCCTTAAACAGATTGGAGACAATCAGACGGCACATTGATCTTACCTTAGTAGTTATTTGTGACACAAAGCAATGAAGTGTGATGCAAGCAGCTTTTAAACTTAATACTTTTGTGTTTATCTTTGCTACTTGCTATGCTTATCTTATGAGCGGAACGCTGATGAATTTTTCCTAGGATGGTTGTGGCACAGTCAGCATTAGTGGTGATCTTGGACTTGGCCGGTATACCCGCTACACAATGGCATTTGCAGGGAGAAGACAAGCGCACGACTGATTAGCTGAATGTTCTCTCCAGTTGCGGCAGTTCCGATTTCGAGTGGCTTAACATTACTGGAGTGAACTTAACCGTGCATCTCTCCGTTATTTTGTCGAAGAATGCCCGTGTGTGTGAGCTGGCAATCTTACACTGACAGGCCGTTACTGTGCATTTACTGAACTGTCAGCAGGAGTGCTGTTATTGGCCCAAATGAAAACCCCACCCACTCTCAATCCATTCTTTCAGAAATGCATGCCTTCATTTCATACTTTTTTAAATTATTTAAGAATCATGTTGTATATTGGCTTCTTCATTTTAGTGTAAAACATGATGAAATTAGTGTTGGATTGAAGTGTTGTATGCAATCAACAAAACTGTTATTCCAAAAAGTGCAAAAAGTGAGACTACTTGCTAGACTACTTAATAGTATACTACTGTATATTTATATATGTGTATATATAGTGGTATGAAAATACAACACATTTATGTGTCATAAATAATTTTGTGGCTTTACTTGGGAATGAAATGGAGTATTTTACTTGCACAGATTCTAGTGTGCTGGCAGTCGGCTGATGACAGATAGGCGTTTGTATTGGTAAGTTAAAAGTGCTCCCAGCGAATCTTGCCTCTCTGTTCCTCCCGTGACATTTTGGGACTTTTGCAATCACAGCTCGGAGCAGTGGTGCCGAGTTCTGCCCCAGCTTAATCCACGGGGTCGGCAGAAAGGCAAGGATTTAGCGGGCGGGCGATAAGATTGAGAAAACGGTCCCATCAATAACTGTGTTTTGGGCCTCCGCAGAATCCTATCAGTTCACCGTTCCAGAATCCCTGCCCCTGGCTTCCGTGGTCGCCAAGATAAAGGCGGCCGATCCCGATGTGGGCCCCAACGCCGAAATGGAGTTCAGAATTATAGACGGGGACGGCCTCGGGGCCTTCAGAGTCACCCCCGACAAAGAGACGCAGGAAGGAGTCATAACTCTGCAGAAGGTACGGGACCCCACAACTTCACCAGGGGTGACCTGTGGGTCGCTGGTTTAAACCTCGGGAAGTAATGGGTTTTAATAAGATATCACATGCACCCACAATGCTTCCATATAAAATCGGCATGGTGTAGACAGTATTGTGTATTGTGGCCTGGCGGGTTTAGTCAAAATCAGTTGAAGTTGAGGTCATGACTTGTAGATCATCCAGCGGTGAATACATTAGACATGCAACAGCTTATCTCACCTCATATCATCAGTTGCAGGGGTGGGCAGTCTTATCTGAAAAGGGCCGGTGTGGATGCAGGTTTTTGTTTCAAATCAAATCAATATTTATTTATATAGTGCATTTCACAACTAGTTGTCACAATGCGCTTCACAGAAAAACCCAGCCTAAATCCCCACAAGAGCAAGCCAGAGGCAACAGTGGCAAGGAAAAACTCCCTGGTGTAACTAGAAAGAAACCTTGGGAGGAACCAGACTCAAGGGGGGGAACCCATCCTCCTCTGGTCGGCTCAGGGTCTAGATTAAGCCCAGCACTAAGACACTCGACTCAACTAATTCAATAATCATGGTCTTCGGTCAAGACCTTGACAAGTAGAATCAGGGTAGTTGTACATAGTGCCGGGCTAGAACAAAGACCAGCACCCACACCGGCCCTTTTCGGATAAGATCTCAGGCACACCCCTGGTCTATATGTGCATGCAGGTCTGTATTGATGAAACACAATGGAGATGCCTTGTACCCAAAAATAGTACACACATATACACAGAAAGAACAGGACAGTCTGATACCAAAAATAATAACAAAAATTGTAATGACATGAATCATACGATAACAGTAACAGTCGCTTATTTCTGGTCAGGGTCACATGGGGGCTGGAGCCTATATCCCAGCATGCATTGAGCGAGAGGCAGAAATACCCAGGACAGGTCGCCAATCCATCGCAGGGCACACACACCATTCACTCACACATGCTTGCCTATGGGCAATTTAGAGTCTCAAATTAGACCAATATATTTACAAATACTAAGTAAGCATGCATAATCTACAAGAGCTACTGCTGTGGTACATTTGAGTTTTTTATTTCATTATTTGGAATAAAAAAGCTATGATAGATAACTTTGTGATAATATCCTTTGAAATTTTGATAACTATTTCTCAAACCCTTAGTTTATGTTTCATAAGCAACAAGACTCCACCCGGAGTGTCTTGTGCATTATTTATATAATCTGCGTCTGTCTGCGTAAACAGCGTCTTCCCTGTGTTTATTTTTGGAGGTGGTAAACTGAGGAACAGCATTTCTCTGGATCACACAGCTTGCACATTAATCATTCCCACAGAAATAAACAAGGTTAATTAATAGAACCGCATCTCCAACATCTATGGCCCTCGTCTTTGAACGGCTGCCAAAGCCGTTGACTCTCTTAGCCTATCTTTGTTTTTGCGGCTGAAGACAATAAAGGCAGTCGCCGTAATTAATTGTGCGGGGGTTTGACGCCGACACGTCTCTGCGCTCTTATTTTTCTAGGTACCTGCAAACTTGAATGCCCAAATTCCAAAGCGATTACTCATTCATTGGTAGATGTGACCGACGGCTTCTATTTAAAAAAGAAAGAGCATTTTGGCATAAAATAAAGACATTCATACACATTCAAAAATATCTGGAAACCCACTCGAAATGGAATGTTTCTGAGTCTTTTTTTCTCGGTTATAATCAATGGTTTGCTTTAGCGTAGCAGCGTACGTCAATATCACATTTGAGGGGGGAAGGTATTTTCTCTTGAATTGCAGACACTGGAACATTAGAAGGTCACAGATGGTTTGCGGGACGGAGGGGACGGGCGGTTGAGAGACTCTGTCTAATCTCGTCCTCACTTTAACTCTCGTTCGTCTCTTTGACTTCCCGATTCCTCCGCAGGAGGTGGACTACGAGACGAAGGCGAGCTACACGCTTCGGATCGAGGCGACGAACCGCAACATCGACCCGCGGTTCCTCAGCCTGGGCCCTTTCAGCGACACGGCGACGGTGCGCGTGACGGTGGAGGACGTCGACGAGCCTCCCGTCTTCTCCTCGCCTCTCAGCAGGATGGTGGTGTCTGAAGCCGCCAAGCTGGGCACCATCATCGGCACTGTCTCCGCCCACGATCCTGACTCTTCCAAAAACGCCATCAGGTAAGGGATCAGGTAAGCAGCTTGGTCTGCTTACCGCTTTTGTTTTCATTTTGTTTAGTTTTTCTAACTGTACCCCTATGTTATTCAATCCCCGCATAGCAACCGCTTGAGAATATGCCGCTACACAACCCCGTCAGCCGGTAGTATATGAATTAGGAGGCCATAGCAAGGTTCCATCAAGGCCTCTTGTCTTAGGGATTGATGTGGAACAAGATCGTATTTTATCTCACTTTCCCCTCCATAGGAGTGTACACTGTATAGGTGTGCATGTACTGCATGTAGTCATAGAACGTGGCAAACTCTTATCTGAAATACAACCTCATACCCTTATTTCTAAGAAAGTGTGGCAGGATTTGGCTTTTAAAGTAAGAAGTGAGTCACCGTTTATTCCCACTGTTTTCCTGTTATATTTTACTTTAGTCATACAGTTTACAGGAACTGTAGCTGGGCCAGGTGTGAGACAGACACTGGGTGAAACACACCTCTAATAATAGCAGAATTATGTCACTCCAAGACTGAAGCTGGCAACCGCTTCTGCACATTCACCAATGTAAGGCAAGGAGAGTGACGCCTGCGTATTGTGTCTTGTTAATATTTAGCACAGGATGCCTGGCAACGGAACATTTCCACGTCTCCCATCAAAGTACGTAGCTTGAAGTGCAGCCAATTTGTTTTCCGGTAGTTCAGCGAACACTTCACGGATGATTGAGTCATACTGGTAGTCATGGCAGACGAGGCTGCATTGAATACATCTAAATTTGACGCTTGTGTGTGCGTGTGCGTGGTGCCTGTGTTTGAGTGTGTGTGTGTGTGTGTGTGTGTGTGTGTGTGTGTGAGAGTGAGTGTGAGTGAGTGTGAGTGAGTGTGAGTGAGTGTGAGTGAGTGTGTGTGTGTGTGTGTGTCTTTGTCAGGCTAGCATTTGCTAGGTGTAAATGTCATCTTTGTTTAACAAGAAGAGGTCGTTCCATAGTGAGGATTAGCAATCTGCGGGGCATTCAAAGAAGGTGGCATTTGGTGGGTTAGTATACATCCATTTATGATACAGACAAATTGATGCAACTGTGAGGGTGGGGATCATAAAGTTTTATTTTTTTCGGTAATTGCATTTATAGGACATTTTCTGCTTTCGTGATTTTTTGGTGCGATTCATTCCCTGCGAGAAGACTATGCCAGGTTTAGTCTGCGGAACTTAAAATGACACGGACGACAGGGAACTCGAGGGCTAATTGGACAGATACTGTCATCTGTGAAGCCAATGACAAGACAAGTCAGTGACATGTCATCACGTCTACCTAATTAATCACGAAGAAAGAAAACTCACAGGTTTGCAGCAGGTTCAAAAAAACTAAGGTTTCAAAAAAAACAAAAGCAGCTAATGATACAATTTTATATTATACATTTCATTCATAATTTTTTCTTTCATGTGAAAGTTTTATACAGTGATGTTGCTGATGACCAATTATACAGATGACCTCTATAAAGAACCTGTTGGGTCCAATTGATGCTGTAGAGTCAATTATGACATAGGCCTGTGTAACGTTTCATGAAAGTCGTTTAATTTGTATAAGATGATCTTACCGGATAAATACAGGAAAAGTCCAGCAATTGTCTCAACTATGTATTATAAATGTGTATAATTAAATGAAGTATGAGGGGGGACAATAGAACGTAGCATGCACCCATGTGGGGTTGAAGAGCATGTGAAATAAACAGTATCATACGTAATGTGAGGACTAGGAAGAATATTAATTTTTATCTATCACTAAAAAAAGTTGAATACAAAATTTTATGGATTTTTTGTACTATAATGATAGTTTGCCATGGCAACAAAATGACATCAGACAGTCATTGGTATCCCATGCTAGTTGTAAAGGAACAGAAGTCAATCTTCCCCAAACTTCCCCACCCTGTGTGCAGGTACTCCATAGACCGCAACACAGACCTGGAGCGCTTCTTCAACATCGATGCCATGACGGGCGTCATCAGCACGGCCAAGCAGCTGGACAGAGAGGCTAATGCAGTGCACAACATCACCATCCTCGCCATGGAGACCCGTGAGTAATAAACACACACACACACACACTCGCTCTCCACCAACATGCGTCATGTGTCACTGCCCGGGGCACCTCCACACACCCCCCACCCCTCCCACTTACCTCGGACGGGACTGTCAATAAATATAAATAATAATAATAATAATAATTTTCATGTTGTTCTGACACCCCTGGCTCCAGTTAAGGGGGATGTTTAGAGTCATATAATAATAATGGCTGGCATTTATATAGCGCCTTTCTCGACACTCAAAGTGCTTTACAATGATTTGGGGGAAACTTGCTTCAACCACCACCAATGTGTAGCACCCACTTGAGTGATGCAACGGCAGCCATTTTGCGCCAGAATGCTCACCGCACATCAGCTGAGGTGGAGAGGGAGAGAAGATTTTTAGCCAATTAAACTGGCGGATGATTAGGTGGCAAATGACACCAGGGTGGCCAGGACACCGGGGAAACCCCTATTCTTTGCAATAAGTGTCATGGGATCTTTAATGACCACAGTGAGTCAGCACCTCGGTTTAACATCTCATCACAGTGTCCCCATCACTACACTGGGGCATTGGGGTTTATTTTGACCAGAAGGAAGACTGCCCCCTACTGGCCCACCAACACCTCTTCCAGCAGCAACTTAATTTTCCCAACAAAATCTCCCAGCAACTTAGTTTTCCCATCAAAGTCTCCCATTCCCCAACTTAGTGTCCCATCAAAGTATTAACCAAGCGCACACCTGCTTAGCTTCAGCCATTCAGCAGGAGCAGATTGCATGGTGGTATGGCTGCTGGGGCCACACTGGTCTCTCACCTCATGACCTCACAGCTCCAGGTCAGATGTTCTCTATGAGGAGGAGAGAACATTGAAGTGCACTTGAATCTTGCATTGAGTAGGCCTCTACTCTTGCACCTAAGTGGACTTTTGAGATGTATCAGATCACTGAAAGGCTTTATGGTCGGATGTTCTCAGTGATGAATTCCACTAATAAGTATGATTTTTAGTCCCCGACATTTTCCATGAATATTACCAGCTATAGAATATATTATATTGTAGTATTAGTTGATTTAATAGGGTTGACATTTGATATTGTATTCAGAGGAACCCCACATGGTAATCTTTATCTCTGAATGTGTTCCCGCCCATCTGATTACCTGAGAACAGGTATTTTGTGTGACCAGACGACGTCCATTTCTCCTTGACCTGGGAAGTTTGATCAAATGTCTCCCTAATGGCATTCTATGACTGTAGGCACAGTTTGGGCCCTCACAACCGGTCTGTTAGTGTGTGGGGCAAAAACAGGCAGTGCGTGTGTGCGTGCGTGCGTGCGTGCGTGCGTGCGCGAAACGCGCCGTGGCAAAAGAGATTGAAGTGTCTTCTCCAATTTATGCTTGAGAGAGCACAGCACGCCAGGACACCAACGTGAGGTTTGGAGCTTCTGCATTACTCTGCATGACGAGCACATCTACATGGGGTAATGAGGCCGGTGCAGCAGAGATGGGGGAGTGAACTTAAGAGGCAATTGTTTGATTTGAGGTGTGATAAAGTAAACGGAATTACTTAAAAAGTTGGGCCAGCTCTTTGTACATCTTATGGTCTTTGATGTTCCTTGATCCAAAGCTTAGCTTAGTCCCTTTTCACACTTTGTTTCAGAGTTACTATGAAAACTCTCATACTGCGGTAGTTACAAGCCATCTACAATGATGCTCTTTCCTCTCCTTAAAATAGAAACAGCCTAATGCTTTGGTTTTAAAGTTCAAATAGTGCCCTTATTGGTGAGGTGCATTACAAATGGTGAAGGTCAATTGGTGCCCTAAATGCCATTCACCCTTACAAAAAAATATATATATAAAGGTTTGCCTTACGTACAGTTTTTCTGAATTAAATCCCAGGTAGTTTACTTAAAGGGTAACTACACCCTAGATCACTTTTGTTTTGCTGTAAACGTGTTTGTATGCCTACCGTATAATGAAACTTATTCATCCATTTTGTTATTTCAACAATTCTGAAATAATAACATAAATCAAGAAAAACTGGTAGAAAGGCGTCGTCGTGCTGCCCCTAATGGTTCCTTTCTGCTCCCACACTGCCCCCGCCCCAATCGTGATGTCAGAGTACCTTTTTGGAGGTACCTCTACGTCATATGGATAATTGTTGTCGCCCACAACGGAAACAGCCGGCACCTGATTGGTTAAACCCACTACGTTACTTTTGTTTCGGCTCCACGTTTTTAAATCGGAACAACGTTGCGTCCTGTTCATAAACTCTTATTCCACCTAAATAATCCACTAAAATATTTGAGGTGAGAAATAGGACATGCAGTTGCTGAATCTTGATTTATATTTGATGTGCAACGTCTAGTTTGACAGTTTGATCCGAGTTATGCGTAATCATTTGTACAATGTAGCTACGTTAATTTATGCAAATGACGATGGCAGCTCTTCCGCCCCCACCTCTCTCCCTCGCTCACCCCACAAAGTATTTTTCGAAATTGTTATGTGGGCGGAGACAGGCTGGAACAGTGGGTGTAGTTACCCTATAAATGCACTTTCCCTTTCCTCTCCTGAAGTAAACCTCCAGGTACATGCAGTTCATGCTTAAAAGCACTTCAAATCTAACAAATTACCAAACAAAGTTTATAGAAGTATGGTAGTTTATGAATGGTATACTTAAAGTGTAGTTCCAGAAAATACAATGCTTTAAGTATACTTAAAATGGGCCAATTTAGCTCTATGAAGTAGCCTACTTAAAAATATATGAAAAAAATGAAATTTCATGTAATTACGTGTACTTTGTAGTTTGTACTAGTTTTTAATTTATTTTTGTCGTGAGGTCTCAACTGTATAGATTGTCTTTCGGACATCAGAAGTTATACTGGGTTGCTCCAGCATTCATGGATGCCGAAGACTATTTTGTGTTAAGAGTTGTCACTCATTTCTTTCCTGTTTGAGCTGGGGTTTCCTGTGATTCACATCAGTGCTGCGTGCAATGGCAGGTCCATGCCATCAGGTTGCAAGTTCAAAAAAAGAAAAAACACTGGGACCCATATGTCATGCTGTTGGCTGGTGTAAATCATGTCCGCCGCTCTGTGGAGGATCATTAAGTGTTTGTGTCACTGGCACAGAAAGAGAGAGAGAGAGAGAGAGAGAGGGCAGTGCTGAGCCTCCATCCCTCACAAGTCGTTGAGAGAGAGAGTGGGAGATGGATAGAGAGAGGGAGATGGAGAGAGAGAGGGAGATGGAGGAGAGAGAGGGAAATTAAGAGAGAGGGAGATGGAGAGAGACAGATGGAGAGAGACAGAGAGAGTAACAAAGAGATAGAGAAACGGAGCAGTCTAATTAACTGCTGCATGCCTCCTCTTCTTCCTCCTCCTCTTCCTCCTCTTCATCTCGCCCGTTCTCTCCGCTAAATCAACAGCAGGTGTGCAAAATATCTAGCAGATGTGCACAGTCTAATTCCAGCCACAGCGAATAGGAGGAATCCGCGGACACACTGTATCTCGCTGTTTATTTCAGCCGCCTGTAATTACGGGTGTGTATTTTACCCGCCGTTTGATCTCATGTACGCTTAAACTGTGAGACACGAGCGCGCGGCGGGAAAGGGAGGCAGATCGGGCAGCCGCGCATGTCCCGCAGCGCTCCTGCGGAGGCGCATCTTTGTTTGCGTAGGACATGCGCTGCTGCAATACCTGCGCGGAGGGATGGCTGCGGTTTGCTGCTCTCCAAACAGATGGCCACTGAAAAAAAACAACATGGATAAATACACAGGACACGCAGAAGAGGAAACGCATCCAGATTTGTCCCCGCCGGTCAATTAGCTAATGTTTGCTCTGCGGGGCTAGATGAGAACCATAGCTGTGGAAACGCAGTAAAAATCCAGGACAGATAAAATGGCACATCCAAATAAGCTTATCAGCGATCCTGTTTGGGATGAACAGAATTGTAGTTCTGCCACTTTTCTCTGATTATTTCTTCTTTTCGTAAAAAGAAAATACAATTTGAAATATGAGCTGTAAATTTTGATATTTTTACATTTGACCGTATATTGACATGACCTTATATAAGAGATTCAGCACTTCAACCACAGTAGGAGGTAGATACTCAAACACTTGCTGCTTTAAGACCGCCTTTGACAACAAGAGGTTCACCTCATCTGTGGATAACAAGAAGACATAAAATCATAAAACAACTTATTTAGGCACCAATATGATGTTTTGAGGGTATTTTGGGATACATACATGTTGGCAATAAAGATCTGGAAAATGTACAGTTCTCCTGTAATTAAGTCAGCACGTGGTCTGCGTTGAAAGCCACGTGCGTCTGTTTTCAAGACAGAAAAAAAGAGACAGATCTTTCACTCCTCCTCCAGATGGCCTGCTGTTGACAGCAGTCAAAGCTGACGGCGAAGCTGAGAAACGCACATCTGATGGCGGTCGATGGGCTGGCATCAATCACGCGCCCGTAACGGCAATCGTCTCGTTCCGCCGCGGCCGTCCTCTCGGTCCCGCGTCTTTAAAAAAAAATTAACACAGAGAATTTTAAAAACGCTCATTTGCATGTGCGTGAGTTTGTTTTGTCGGCCGAGTGGAAACTTCCGGCCCCTCATAAATAAACCACGAAGAGGAACGGAGTTTTTGAAAGGGAAGAAAAAAATGCCCGGTTTGCGACCCTTCGTGCGGAGGAGGTTTTACCGATGAGGAAATGAGCTTTGTTGAAAACAAACATGATCAGCGCGGGCATTCGGAGGCTCTTAACAAACAGAGGCGCTCGATGCCTGTCTTAATACCGCTTTAATTAACGGACCGCCTTTGGTGCAGGCAGATAGTGGAACTTGCTACCGCCTCTGCAAAGTAGTTCTGCTTTTAGAATAAACTACCATAATGCATTTTATTCTAGAAGTTTTAATCTAGTGTGCACACAGTTGAACTCTTATTTCCCTTTATGCTTATTTTTTGAGAAACAAATTTGATGCAGGTATTTTTTATTAGAGTGGAATCAAATTTTTATAATTATAAATATTTAATTGTAATGCGGTGTAAGAACTAAATGGGTAATGCATAAATATTTAATACTTGAAGGATGAAGCACCATATACCGTCTACATCTGAATCTGTGCCTCCGCTTCAGTTTCTGAACCGATCTCTTTTTCTGTTCATTTCACCTTCATTGCTTGCCTGCTTCTTTTATGTTCAATACAATGCTAATTCCGAGTTGTGCCATCTCATTTCTCGCAGTGACATCTCTGGGTTTGTGCTTTGCTGAAGTCCCATTGTCAAGTGCACTGTGCAAAAAGAAAAGTGTGATTGACTGGGCAATTGTGCCGAGGTTGGCTTCATCGACTGCCTTTTTTATCACCCTCTTCCTCTGTTCTGTTACAGAGGACCCCACCCAGATTGGGAAGGGAATCGCCCTGATCACAGTGATGGACATCAATGACAATGCGCCCGTCTTCGCCATAGAGTACGAGACCTTCCTCTGTGAAAGTGGAAGCCCGGGACAGGTAGGCTTCATCAGCTTGCATTACTCTAAAATGTATGCATGAGTCAAGATGGTGTACAATATGAGCTCTAAAATATATGCCATGTATTAAAACATTTTTTTTTTAAACACAGTATGTCATTTTATGCAAATATTTTATAATATACAATGTTTGTATAAATGCATATGATGTCTGTTGTAGCATTTGTTGTTTTTTCACTTCTTGTTTTTTCTTTCACACATTTACAGTACACATGGATTTCACACTTTCACACCACTTCTATGATTACTGCATATTTAAATGCAAAGATAAAAACATAAAGCTGTGATTCAACCATTAAATACACTTTGGTTGTGTGCATCAAGTCATGGGGTAGAAATAAACGTTTCTTTATCACATCCTACAGTTCATGACTGTCTTATGCCAACATTAAAAAAAGAAGACCATCTTTACCCTGCTTGAATAGTTTGTTGGTCATAGCAGTGAAACTACAGGCCAACAGAACTGTAAAGCTGAGAGAATATATATATATATATTTAAAGATTTTTAGAAAATTATAATCAGAAGATTAGAACATTGCACGGTCCTGTAGAATGCATTAGAGTGATGCAGAAATGGAATAAGGACACTGGTATGGCATCGGGCTGTAGATGCAGGGCTTTGGGTCAGTGGCCATGGTTACCATGTGGTCGCCATGGTGAGGGCACAGCCTCCTCAAGCCCACAGCGGCACTTGTCCGCTGAACGAGGAATTGCACATGCCTTCCCTAAAAACATTGATCCAGTGGCAGAAGTATAAAATGCCAACTGACTCATTTATTTATTTATCTTACTTCAGTTTAAAATTCCAACAGCATTGCTATGAAAAGAGGTGTTAAGTGTCTGACTGCAATGCCAGGGATTTTTATAAATAAATACCCAGAAAATATAGAGAATTTAAAAAAAGGCACATTCTTCTAGTCTGTTTCCCTGATTATAAACCTAAAGGGCAGATGCCTGGCATTGCATGGGGTGAAAGTGTACTTAATTGTTTGTGAGCATAAAGAATAGTCCCCCTTTGTCTGCTTCCCAAACCTGTTTGTCAGCGTGCGTCAAACGCCGACCAGCATCATGGCACAACTATCCACTACGATTGAGCTGAAATAGGCACTTTTGCCTGAAGATCCGCTGAAACAGATTAATGCGTGTTTTGAAGATGGGGGGCGGGGGCTTGTCGAAACGCAACAGGCCGGGTCTCGCCTTTCCATCGCCGTGTCAACGGCGGCGGTTTTGTGTCATCGCCTTCTGGCTCTGGGATTCCGCTGGCGCCACCCGTCCCGTTTTTCACTCACCTCCCGTCGCCTTTATACAAGAGGGGGAAAGATTCACATCACAAGCCCATTTGCGATAAACACCGTAAACCGTCTAATAAATCATCCTCATTTGTCCTTGGCAAACCGTCATACAAACGTGAGATGAGGCTTGTGTTTACACAGAGCCCCGTTCACCTTCCCTCAGCACCAAGCGGCTGGGGCTCGCTCTTATCTGCGTCCACCTAGGAGCGGTGGTGGGTGGGGGGGGTCACTGTGTTTGGACCGATGATGAGGGCACTGGGGCTTCAGCTCACTGGATGTGACTGTTCCGCTCACGGGGTTACCATAGCGATTACATTGTTGCGGGTAGTTTACGGCAACCCCCCCATTGTGTGATTGTTGATATGGCTGGGTGCTACGTGGGGGAAAACTGATCAAGCAGATCACAGGATCTCAACATCCTACATGTTGTTTTTTCTGACCCCACAAACGCTCGCTGAGAGTGAGGTGTCATAAGATATAAAGACGTTATCAGCCAAAGGACCCTGCATAGCTGACACTGATTGGCCCCTGGTTTAATAACCTGTCATACTCCAGTCTAATTAAGCCAATTATGGCACAACTGCCTGGGTGGAAGGCGGGGCCTTTAAGGGTCGTTAGCATCGGCGTCCTCGGCCATTCTTTTAATTGATTCTGTGTCATGGGTCTCGCAGCTCAATGATTTGCACCAGTCTAGCCATTACTTACATGAGTGGACGAAGGAAAAGCGGGAAAAGGTTATTGGCGTGAAGCCGCGTTCCCCTGGATTCAATCAAAACCCTCTGCATGAGCTATCTAATCCCAAATGTATCCACCACAACCCTTTGCATGCAAGTGCTTGTGGTGTGTGTGTGTGTGTGTGTGTGTGTGTGTGTGTGTGTGTGTGTGTCTGTCTGTCTGTCTGTCTATGTGAGTGGGTTGTTTTTTTCTGGATCCAATATCTTGTCTTCTTATGAGGACCTTTTGATTGAATCCAGGGATATGTTCTGTTCTCAGATATGTAGGTTGCCAACGGTGACTGCTGGGCCTCCTGAATCAAACCAGCTTGTTTCTTAATTGCTCCATATGCTCACTCTGGCAGTAAGGTAGATATCAGCAAGTAAAAATAATAAAAACTACTGCAGGGCAATCTAGTTAGATTTGGGTAATCTGCCTACTGTACCCACTTAACCTTTGGTTCAGAGTTCAATGGAAAAAAAAAAAAACATTCACCATGTTGATGACTGATGTATGCTGATTTTGAATACCTGTTTGTGTGTGTGTGCGTGCGTGCGTGCGTGCGTGCGTGTGTTCTGAAGTGTTGCATATTGAACGCAGTGGTTTATGGTCTGTGGCTTGTAGCTTGATGCACCTTTCCTGATGAGATCTGAGCTGAGCTGGAGTTTGTTGCATTAAAAGCCTTTCGTCTCAGTGAACGGGCGAACGTTACCCATGGTCTTCAAGGGGTTCCCCAAGCGCCGACTGTCAGCTAAATGGCTGACAACAGACCTCCATTCGTTCGGCTAATTTTAGAAATACATTTAAGTTTAGCCAGTTAGTTTAATAAAAATAATGTCATCTGAACAATTTGTCTACCTGCCGCCAACACCCCTAGCTGGCTACCTGGCTCACTGCTCAAAGATTTGGGGTACCCCGTGGTTCTGAAGACCTGACAGAAGGTGATACCTTAAGACTAACAACAGCGGGAACAAGTTGGATCCTGTTTCTGTTATACATCATTGCTTCTGGTACAGATTTGGATATTGAATGTGCATTACAGACCCTTCACGACAAATTATTGTTATTACACTCATTTGATGCGGACAGACAAATGAAGCCAAATTCAAAGCTCCCACCTTTTTATGAAATATAATTCAGCAGCGACAAATATTTGAAAGCGATGATGCATTTTTTTAGGATTCAACAGAGCCCAGAACACAACAATCGCCATAACTCAGCAAGAGAGGTAAAGAAAATGACTCAAGAGCTAACAGGTCTTCGTCAAGCTGTCAAGCTGATTCTGGTAGTCTATCCTGCGTGTAATGTATCCAGTCATTTAAAGCAGTCCCTAAGCGCTAACCAATCGGGGCACTACAAAAATATATCTGCACATGCATTTGAGTGTAAATTCTCAATTTTCTCCCCCCACCGAACCTATTTATTCCCTTCGGTCCGTCTCCACTCCCCCGGTTGCCAGTGGAAAATTGCCCCGCCATTTGTTTCTAATTGCATAACGAGGTCGAATCCGTAAAACAAACAACTTGATTGCATCGCTGATTGGACGGCTGCGGAACAGTTGTAAGGGGGCTTAAAAACAATTCCGCTCTCTCATCAGGGTCTCATCTCTCCGCTCAAAAACAAAAGAGTACGAGAACGAGACGGACGAAGCAGAGGGAGGGAGGGAGAGAGTGATAGATAGACGCAGAAAAAGAAACAGCATCTCCCTGGTATACGGCAGCGTTTGTTCCGTAGCAATTAGGCCGAGCGTGTTGCATCTCCAGATTCCGGGGCATCGGATTTGCTTTTAGTGTCAAGATGGCTCATCAAACAAGACACATCTCAGTCTTTGCAATAATAAT
Source organism: Ilyophis sp. 1 JC-2022 (assembly GCA_022702515.1). Taxonomy (NCBI): domain Eukaryota; kingdom Metazoa; phylum Chordata; class Actinopteri; order Anguilliformes; family Synaphobranchidae; genus Ilyophis; species Ilyophis sp. 1 JC-2022. The sequence goes on from CM040395.1 coordinate 9,323,696, forward strand.
AATAATAACAACAATGATAAAAAAAACACTCCACTATGATCCCATGGAAGAATGTCATTCTGTAGCTACACGTCCCAGCCCTTTTTGTCCCTCCTGGGGTCCCGTCCTTCCTGACTTTCAAAGGCTCTCTTTTATATTAGAGGCCAAATTACTTTCCCGTCACACCGGAACCCGGCGGACACAGGTGCCTCTTTGGTGCCCGCTCTGAAATGGAAATTGCTCTATATATTTATGACTGTTTGAGTTTTGCCATCCTCTTCCCTAGTGATTATTAGCTCCTCTGATGTTTTTTACCAAGGCAGCAGTTGAGCATTATAATTGGCATGTTACCCTGGTGAGCGCAAGCCTCAGCCAATATCAATAAAAAGCTCATGCTACTTTACAGTCTGGCGAATAGCGAGCTCTGCTTCGCTCTGCTCCCAGCTCTGCTCTCCCTTGATGCAACCGCATGGGAAGATCAAATTAAAAGTTGGTTTGGAGAACCGCTGGAGCGTGGATAATCAAATGCAGCGGCCTTCAAATTGAAATGACTCTGGCTCAAATCCGAAGGCCTGCATCTCGTACGTTCGCTTTTATGCTTTCTTTTTTGTTTCTTATTTTTTGCTGCCGTTTTAGATAACGGACACTTGTGCGTGCTTGTTACCTGAGCAAGAACTCCATTCAGGTGTGCACATGAGATTTGTGACTCTGTAGGCACTCTTAATTTTTGTGCACTCAATCAGCATCCTCTAAATGTAGCATTCTGCTATGGATTTGACCCCAGAAAAAAGCGGGGTATTACCCTGTGCTATTGGCAGGGTAAATGGGATTTTTATTTGTATTACAGGATTAATATTTGTGAAAAAGCACAGGTGTGTAAAAGGGGTGAACTGTGTGAGACGCTAGCTCAGTGAATCAGCCCGCAGCCTTGCTTACCCTGTGCTCAGATTACTTTTCCAGTCATGAGGGTCAGGGAAAGAAATATGACAGGTTTTTTTCCCCCAACCTAAGCCTTGGTGGCGTGTGATAATAAAGGACAGGTAAAGCAACAGTAAAGATTTGTTTCTGTGTTAGAAGTGCACTCTGTTGTTGCCAAGAGTTACCGCTGACAAGCTTTGGGACCCCCGAACCCCCAAGATAACTACCTCCTTCAACCGAGCGGCTCCCATTGGACACTCACACATTCCATTTTTCAATTTCTGCTTGTCGCCACACTATTCGTCGTGCCATCGACATCACTCTATTCTACCTGTCTTGTAAATGGCGAAGCGTGTGACCAGACGGGCGATGACTGCATGTCTGTTCTCTCTCCGTCTCCCGAATTACACGGCTGTAAATTGAGCCGCGGCTGACATTAAGTCCCTCTGTTGTCTTGCGCCGCGGCACGTATGCACAGAGTCCCATTAAAGCGGTGATTTGTCTGGCTCCTGAGCCTCATTTCCGATAGGCAGCCGCGCGCGAGCGGTAAATTTTACGTCTCTGTGCAATTCTCTCTTCCGCCCGCGCCTCCCGTAAAAACCCGTCGGAAAATTAATCTCGGAAGACCGTCGGAGCTAATGACACGGGAAAGCACATCAGTGTTCCGCTAATGAACGGCTTCGCCAAGTGATTGCCACCGCCTTAATTGATGTCCCGTGAAAACTTTTCGACCTTTAATGCCTTCCTTGAGATGAAAATGTTTAGAACGGTCAGTTTAAATGGGCATTTATATCCTCTTTGATTCACCGTGCCCATTTCACTCTGCATCCATGCTGTAAGCAGCCATTAATGCTTCGGTATATATTCAGCCCTTTATAGATATCACAGTGCCGTGCCTATTGATATGTCAACAGCAGGACTCAGTGTAAATTGTCAACTGAATTACAGGTCGCCACCCCGGTCAGAGAAGTTATGGATCGTCTATGAGTAATAATTGTATGACTGGTGATTAGTTTTTAAGCTGTGTGGTGAGGTACCACAAGCCTTATTGCAAATGGACTATGTTTAGATGCAAGACCTGTGTTAGTCTGTGTTAGTCTTGAGAGAGTGCCAAGAAAGCAATATTCCCATTGATGCTTTACAGTTTCTTAGGTGAAGGATTCGATCTTTAATGAAATTACTTAAAATAGAATACTTCGCTATGAGAATTTTTAAAGTAGTTTCAGGTCATTACTTTATATTGCTTTAATTGTTATGTCAAACCTGGAGGTGTTGAGAGAGTGCACATTACAGTGTACTATAGACTTTATTAATACTCGTAGTTTGGCTCATAAGAACAAATATTAATGCAATAAAAAGAGGCACAAGGACAAGGTTTTACAATCACAGCCTCAAACCTGATTTAAATATGATTATATTATTAGTTATTCATCCACTAAGGGAAACAGTGTGTGGGCTGTTGGAATGCTTTTGAACCGATGAACCGAGGCGTCCCCTCAAATCGTGTTTCTCTCACTCTGACCATTGGCCCAGGTGGATTCAACACCCAAGTGCAACCCACTTCCGTCCAGTGTCTGCCTGACCACCCAGAACTCTTCATTCGCTCAGCACTGGGTCGGGTTCCCGGTTCGTGTCGGGTTCGTCCAATTGGGTTTGTCCAGATTGGGTCTGGCAATGTGAATGCACAAGCCTCGTCTCAGGCAGATGGGGAAATGCTGTGGTATTACTACGTCTCCCAGGTTTGCCCTGGCCGATGTTTCCTGTCATGCTCTCTCACTGCTTTACGCTAGCTCCACCCACCCACGCCGACGCAAGGCCCAGTTCACCGTTTCCACACGGCTGGCTCTCTACCCGCCCCACAGCCACGATATAGATGTACTTCCTGCGCCAGGATACGCACTTCCTTTAAATAAAGCTTCTCACAGGTTTAAATTCAGTTATAGCCGTCCGTTCATTATTAATCTTCCCAATTGTGTTTTCCATTGATTTGTAAGGCGCTGTAATTTGTACGCCACTGTTAAGGGTTTAGCGAATATGAAGCCGTTTGCCAAGCGGGTTTTGCTATGGTGACAGAGAGCAGAAGAAACGGCCACATCAGTCACCTGAATGGGATAAATGTCCAGCGTTAGGTATAAGGGGAAATAAAGCAGTTTGCTAAACCGTCTTTCCCTCTGTTGCCAAATAATCACTTACTCTAAGTGCTGCGTATAAACCCATCATTGCATAAATAAAAGCAAATCCAAAATAAGGCTGGGGGAAGCCACAAGGTTCATATTTCTAACGCTGGTTAAAATATATCTTGGATAAGTCTATTTACTGCCGGCTCTACCTCGCTGTCGGCTCCCAGCTAAGAGAGATTTTATGGCAGATCGAGTTTGTGCTGAGACCAGCCCAGGAGATGGGATTTGCGCTTAACGTTTGGCCCCCCTGCTGACGCCTGGAGATTAGGCCACTACACAATTTCAGGGGAATCTTCTTATACCAGCACCTGATGGTTCAGAGGATAATCATCTTTAACACATAATTTGTTTATTTCTGTCTTATCTCTATGTTGAACATATGTTATTGTGAAAGGCGCTGCTCGTATAATTGGGGGTTCTGTGCATTGCTTCAGCCCGATATCCCTTCTTCTTCCGCAGACGCAAAATAAAAATAAACGTGTGCAAAGCCGTGTGCGTTTTGGAAGCCTCTTCAAAATGAATGCCCGACGTCAAGCAGTTTTAACTGAATTGTGCGAACGTGTGATTATCGATGACATTTCCGAATGATGAATTTGCCATTGGTCGCATCGGTGGTCATGTATGTTTTTCTGCCGTTAAAAGTCAGTATGTTCCACCCCCTCCCCGCTCCAGGTGATCCAAACCATTAGCGCGGTCGACAGGGACGAGCCGCCCAGCGGACATCGCTTCTTCTTCGCGCTGACCGCAGAGGCAGCTGGCAACCTGAACTTCACACTCCGCGACAACAAAGGTGCGCGCCTGCGTCTCCATGACGATATTTAAATAAATGTGTGCCCTGTGTCTGGTTATTTCATTGTTTTTCTATGTATTCTCATGTATGATTTATGAAGCCATTATGTAATGTTTACGAAAGCATTATATATTGTATCTTTATGGGAAACACTGCTTAAAGTGTGACCAGTATATTCATACATATACTATGTGTATAGATGATGGTGAAATATGAATATATAAAAAAAGGGTAAAGGGACTGTAAGGACATATTTCGGGGGGGGGGGGGCAGTGAAGGCAGTGAAATGACATACTACATCAGGTATACTCAACTCTGGCCCTGGAGTCCATGACATACTACATCAGGTATACTCAACTCTGGCCCTGGTGAAATGACATACTACATTACATTACATTATAGGCATTTAGCAGACGCTCTTATCCAGAGCGACTTACACAACTTCTTATTACATTTATCCATTCATACAGCTGGATATATACTGAAGCAATTCAGGTTAAGTACCTTGCTCAAGGGTACAACGGCAGTGTCCTACCTGGGAATCGAACCTGCAACCTTTCGGTTACAAGTCCAGCTCCTTAACCATTATACTACACTGCCGCCCATCAGGTATACTCAACTTTGGCCCTGCTGAAATGACATACTACATCAGGTATACTCAACTCTGGCCCTGGTGAAATTACATACTACATCAGGTATACTCAACTCTGGCCCTGGTGAAATTACATACTACATCAGACATCAGATCTAGTATATAATTTCTCTACCTCAATGCACACAGCACTAGTGAGGGCCACATTTGAGTATCTCTGATCTAGTATATAATTTCACTGGCTCAATGCACACAGCACTAGTGGGGGTATTCAGTATTCTGTGTAGGTCCACCGATGATTATTTATTTATTGCGCTGTTAATTGGAGAACAAACTGGAATAAATATGAGGGATTTAATTGTTATACATTTGAACAAACCGTTTCTGAAACTACAGGAGGCACAAAGTAGAAAATAGATTAATGATAATTATACTATAATGTCCCATCCATCAGAAATGTTCCCGTTACCCTCTGAAATATGTTGAACATCATTTTGTTTGCTGAAGATGACAAAACGGATTTATGATTTGCAGTAGAACCTCAAAAGCCATTATCTTTAGGATTTCAATTCTTAAATTTTCCATGTCACTTTTAATGTTACAAACATTGCAGTTCCAAAAGACCACCTCCATTGCTGATACATTAATATATCAGAGGTTCTGCCATATTTGAGACTGTGTTTACTTAGGCACTGAAGTGGGGTGCTTGGTCTCTTGGACAATCAAATCCTTCACCTACCAATGTAATTTCCTGTCTAACTCCTAACCCCTAACCCTATTCCTGGTTCTCATAAGATCCTAACGGTATACAAATAACAAGTATTTTATAACTCCCATGTACAAACACACCCTGAACCTGCATCCATCTAGTCACCATCACCCTTTTTTCTCCCCCAGACAACACGGCGTCCATCCTGACGAAACGGGGGGGTTTTCGTCGTCGGGAGCAGTCCCTGTACCGGCTCCCCATCCTGATCGTGGACAGCGGAAGCCCCTCCCTCAGCAGCACCAACACGCTCTCCATCCGGGTGTGTAACTGTGACCCCGACGGCCTGGCCCAGTCCTGCAGCCCTGCCGAGGCCTACATGCTGCCCGCCGGGCTCAGCACGGGCGCTCTCATCGCCATTCTCGCCTGCGTGCTCACGCTGCTGGGTAAGACTCCGCCCCAATTCGAGATCACCTGGGTTACTGGTTAGTTACTGTGCTGATCGTCCTTACGCCTTTGGGTAAGGCTCCGCCCCAATTTGAGATTTGGGTTACTGGTTAGTTACTGTGCTGATTGTCCTTACGCCTTTGGGTAAGGCTCCGCCCCAATTCGAGATCACCTGGGTTACTGGTTAGTTACTGTGCTGATCGTCCTTACGCTACTGGGTTAGGCTCCGCCCCAATCCGAGATCACCTGGGTTACTGATTAGTTACTGTGCTGATCATCCTTACGCTACTGGGTTAGGCTCCGCCCCAATCCGAGATCACCCGGGTTACTGGTTAGTTACTGTGCTGATCGTCCTTACGCTACTGGGTTAGGCTCCACCCCAATCCAAGATCACCCGGGTTACTGCTTAGTTACTGCGCTTATTGACCCACTCACTAAACCCGCCCCAATTCAGGGATGCAGAATTATTTATTTCTTGTACCACATTTTGATTGGTTGATGAGCACTTTCCACTGGCCACATTTTATGGACGCTAAACTGATTAATTGATTGATTGATTGATTGATTGATTCCCCCTCAGACCATGGGGAAGTCTACTAGAAGTTCTGTCACACGCTGCATTGCCTTAGTACACTCATTAACATATGCATTTTGCATTGTGCTTGGATTGCATTGCTGGTTAAAAATGTAAACAGTTGGAATTCAGAACGTCACATTAAACTCCTTTGATGAAAGGCCTTTCTAAGCTGAGTTTGCTGTTCCATTCCTGGATGACAACCAGGTAGTCTAATTTGTATGCCCTTTCTATGGGTCTATAAGAGTGCTTGAGAAATCTTGATGAGAATGTTTTTGCTTGCCCTTGATATGGTTTAGTGCAATGTGCCATCATACATTTTGTTTATTATTGCCTCGGATATCAATATTGCAATGTTTTATGCAAAGTAAACAATTTGCAGTACATTAATTAGATTGATTGAACATATTTTATTCAGACCTATTTAAAGGGGCATGTATTGTGTGGATTATAGACATTACCTAATAAACTCTGATAAATAATGCAACTTAAATTAAATAATAAAATCTGCATAGAATTATGGTACGGCTCATTTAAGTAAGGCAGAGAGTATGAATATGATTATGCCATTAGGCTGTTATACTGAGTGTTACAGCACTTGATGTATTGCATTTATATACATTGCTAAGATGCATATATAATTGGTAATTCAGCCATATTTTTCGTAGTTACCCACGTTTTTTATATTAGCTAACTTTAGTAAACATGCATTATGATTTTCGTATGTCCAAATTTACCACATTATGGCTCCCAATGGAAAAACGTAATCTTACTGCTGCCACTTGCCAATAGACGGGTCCATCAACTCAAGTTCATTGGTGGTTGTGTGTGAATTTCAAGCAAATCACAACTAAGCCTCGATCTCCATGGGTGAACATTGCAGGACTAGTGAGAAACAGTTGCAGGAAAACTTTACCCAATCAATAGCTTACTAGTGCAATGTTTGAAAATGTGTCAATATTCATGACGGATAAGCAAGCTCGTTCAGAGTCAATACCCAGTCATAAATTTGTAATTCAACACAATGGTTAATTTACAATATAGATTTTTCCCCAAAGTGAAATTTTAGTTCACTATTAAAACATTTGAGGTCGGCTGTTAGCCACCTCAGATTTTAATGGTTGACTTCCTACAGGGTTCAAAGCCCATAAACAAGAGCAGCTCGCATAAAAATGCTGTTGCACAGTCCACAGAGAATGAAAATATGAAAAGAATAAACAATAACACATTTATGTATGAATTTCATGTACTCTGTGTCAATTGGGAAGTGGAAAAAATAAATGTGTAATGAGGACAGATGAGCTGTCTGCTAGAAGCGGCAAAACTGTCAACTGTTACACTGCTTGTATTGTGTTTTTTTATATATATATATATATAAAAACACAACATATATTATATAGCTTATGTTTTTGGTGAAAAAGCCAAGTCACTTACACATTCAATGCATATATCTGTATACAGTTCCAAAAATCTCTTTCAAATGGCCAAATATGACAACGAAAAGGCAGTCACAACGTTACTTTCAACACTGTTTCTCAAAATTAAACGAGCACTACCCTAAAGCATTGCTACCTCTGTTGTCTATTTAACTAATCATTTGTTCCATGTATTTTTATTTGAGCAGCGCTGGTATGAAGCATATCATTATTGGTGCAACCACTATAGTTGGTGGTTGATGAGATTCAAGAGCAGCTGTTTTTGTTAATCACTGTAGATTATCACTTGCACAACAATAGCATTAATAATAGATGACTTATTTTGTCTGGCTTGAGTGGAACGGTCTCTTACCATCAGGGTTTGACAGTTGGCTGTGCTCAGTTGCTGCCAGTAATGTATCCTCATATTTGGAGGTTATGAAAAGGTATAATATCAGGATCAAAGGAAATCAAGGATACATGTATTATTATTATAATTATAATAATAATCATTATTATTATTATTATTATTATTATTATTATTATTTTATTTTTGAGGGGAAAGGTTAGTTTGTGTTGGTCGTACCAAGAGCACAGTGTTTTCTGCACATTCAATTGTGCCTGTTTTCTCTCTCTCTCTCTCTCTCTCTCTCTCTCTCTCTGCCCTCCTCTTTCTCTCTGTCTTTCTATCTCATTCACTCTCTCTCTTTCTTCATCTCTCTCCTCTCTCCTCTTCTCCCCCATTAGCGCCGCTCACGTAACCAGTCTCCTCAACACTCTGCACTGTTCCCATTCCTAATCTCCCTGTAACGAGTCCCCAATCAATCAGCAGATTGCGCTGTGATTGCATTTCTTGGCTGGACAGATGAAGGGTGGAGGCAGAGAATGGCTGCCCTTGCCACTGTCACAAGAGCTTTCCAAATAGTTTATTTTGGCCTTGGAAGAGACAAAGAAGAGTCTCACCAGAACTTGCTTTGACGATCAAATGTGCATTTTCGGTTATTGTAGGTAATAATATTAATTTATGAAATCAGTGCAGATGTGCAATAACCACAAACACAGCGCAAAAAGCGGATAGACAGTTTTTGGGGTAGATAAATTCAGTCATGAATTTTGAGGAAGTACAACAGAGCATCTTCCACTCTACTGAGAGCATCTTCCACTCTACTGAGAGCTCTACTCTACTCTACTGGCAGTTGGCATTTATCACCTTCTTTCCGTAGTTCTGAAGCATCTTGAATAATCCCCCCCCCCCTTAAATTGGATCATTCTGGGACACTTGGATTAGGCCTCTGCACAGATAAATTGTTATTTTAGTCCCTGTTAATCCTGTCCGTTCCTCCCACTCAATCACTGCTGAAGGCCGGGTGTTGCTGGGGGGGGTAGTGGGGTAGTGCTCGGGGAGAGATGTGTACAGATCTTGAGGAATTTGTATGCATCATGTTGCAGTAACCAGAAGGCAGTGGCTCATTCACCCCCTGATGTACAGCCAGTGGGACACGCTGTTAAAGTTCTCCAAGCAATTATTTTATTAACGTCTCATCAAAAAATAAGTAGAAACACAGAAGGGGCGATGGAAAAAAGTGGGGCGGGTCTCTAAATCTAGTATACAGTAAGAATAAGAGGGACCGATGCCACATCAGCTTGACAACTTGAGTAATTTTGTCTTGCTCCAGGGTTCACCATTGACCTCTAACATACCAAAACATCAATTTGATCATATCCTAGCTGATTGCAAATATGCGTTAATAGTAGGCCCCACCCAGCCTCTCAGCACGAGACGCCTTGATTTTCAGTTGCTTTTGCAACCGTCGTACTTTTTCTCAGGGGCAGGCGGTTACCTTCCCATTCTATAGCTCTTTTTGCAGTTCTACTTTCCATTACGTCAAGCTGACACCATTACAATTGCACCTCCGTAGGACCGTATTGAGGAAGTTTGCAGGGAATTCAAATCGAACCGTTTGGGACAACCGTGTTGCGCTCTAGGCAGACGCCGCGTGCCCGTCCGCTCCTGTCTGAAAGCAGTGGCGGTTAGACACTGGGTTTACACGGCTGAATATTAGATAGAGTTAAGCAGCAGCGGTGAGTGTGCCGCCCTGCATCCGTAACATTGTTTTGCATAGCCAGGTGAGGTCGGCGCTGGGCCCGGCGATGTGCTCTGATGCAATCTAAAGAATTTAGGGAGTGCGCCTCACCCTCTTGACAGCTGCTGCCACTCTGTTCTTGCTGCACCTCATCAAGGCCGGGCCAGAGGTAGAGAAATGAGGTCAGGTGGGTCCGAGCACACGGGGACCAATGAGAAGCAGGGGTCGGCCTTAGAGCGGAAAACTGAAAACACGATGTGGCATTTCATTATAATTGCATGCATTGCTTTTTTCCCCTCTGTTTTCTAACCACATTTGCCATGTTATTGGATCCCTTATACCCACACATGCACACATATATCATATGTATATACATATATAAATATAACAGTCTTTCTTTAATAGACACTCATTTATGGCAGCTGGTGGTGCCGATCAACAGCAGAACAAGCAAATAAAATGGCAGCCTATTCCAGCATGCATTGGGAAAAAGACAGGAATACCAATCAATCCATCGCAGGGCACACACACTATTCACTCACTCATACCTAAGGGTAATTTAAACACGGGGAGAACATGCAAACTCCACACAGAAAGGCCCTTGGTCAGGCAACATTGCTACCCACTGCACCATCGTGCCATCCTGTTTAATAAAATGACATGTAAATACATTTTGAAGTCACTAGAATATTATTAAAAATGCATGTGGCATGGCTCGGGGCAATCTGGGGCCACGCCTTCTGGTTAAGTAGGCACACACACCTGGGTTAAGTAGGCACACACACCTGGGATAAGTAGGCACACACACCTGGGTTGAGTAGGCATATACCTACACGATAATATACCGACACATTTGTACACCTGCACAATAATATGCCTGCACAGTAATATATCTTATACCCACACAGTACTATACCCATACGGTCATATGTGGCTCTGTTAGAACAGGGACTGCATTTTCTTTAGTGTTGCCATTGCTGTGTCCTTCGACAAGGTTTAACTGTATAAAGTCAGCCTGACCCCACCCTGATGGGTTCACACTTTCTTTATCGACGGGCCCCACTTCTCTCTTAATGAGGTAACAGCTGAGGCAAGAAATCTCACCAAAAAAAAAGGTCCCAGTTAATCTACATGGAAATTGTCATAGTTTGCTATTTTATGCGCTATTTATATAACCAAGACTTCACTTGACACTTTGTGCCATTTTATCTACAGAGGTAAATCTGCCATTAAATTTCTTGGCTTTCCCCTTCACGCGGCTCATGCCCTCGGTTGCTGCTCCAAAAGGAAGGATCTCTGCCAGCTTTCCCGACATTCTCAAACGATTGCTGCAAAGTCAGGGTGATTTAGTACGCAGAGACTGGAAACCGTTTAGTCATCGGCATTCTGAACGAGAAAGAAAGAACCTCTGTCGCCATAGTAGCGGCATTATATTAGACTTTTTCTCTGATCCCAAAGCATAACCCTTTTTTGGAATCTTTATTTCGTAATTCTAAGTCAGTGTTCTCGAACGCCATTGCCTTAAATTACCAGTAGTGATTGTGACATCAGCATTAGAATGTTCACTTAAGAACATTCTAATCACGTACTTGCGATCTTACATCTGAAAGGGTTAAACCACATTAGTAATTGGCCAATATTCAGCTCTATAAGGGACAATAAAAATACATTTTAAAATGCCTTCCCTCCCCTAACCATTTGATCCAAGGCAGACAAGTCCAACGGATGAAGCCACACACTTGGATTAGAGTACACAAATAGCATTGCGAGATACCCATGTTGAGACAGGGTGTATTTTCACTACGTTGCATGAAATCACATGACAAAGGGCACAGCTCCAGGTTGTTGGGGTGAAACTTGGTCGTAGACTTCTCATTGGTCAGTTCCACCAAATTTCACCAAGGGCGCCAGAGCGAAAACATGTTCCCGTGGAAATTCAGGGTACAGTGCTGTGGGACTGAGAACAGATGCAATGCCGAACAAGAGCTACTCACTGAATTGCCACGTTGGAGTCCACGGGCCATGTGTTTGGCTGATACTGAGCGTGCTCGGAGAGACGGAGCGAGAAAGAGAGAGAGGGAGTGCGAGAGAACGAGCAGCGGGGGTAATCCAACAATGCCAGCTTGCCGTAACCACGGTGATGAGAACGAGGCACAGCGAGATATTGCCGCTCGTTTTGCATCGATTGCACATGATGGATTGTTTTGGCTATTCAATTACGGCAAATTGAGGATAATGTTGAATTGATCCATTTTCCCTTCACTTCATCCATCTTGTTTCAAAGCATAGGGGCCCCGGCTAAATGAAGCCTTTGTACGCGTGTACGCTGTGTGGGCTTTTGAGTAGAGTTCAATAAAGGGATGATTGTTGTACATTTGACTTCTGCCACCATACAACAGGGCAATAGGCTACAATATGCTTTATCTTGTTTAGAATTATTTCATAAACATAAGTGATTTCTTTTTTTTCTTTTTATTGAGACATTCAGCATTCAATCCAGTTATGTGTCATTACTGTAGAACCGGTGGCAATTTGTGTGAAATAAAATTGAAACGTCTCCTCCCAGAATCCCATTTATTACATTAAACTCTGGCTTGGGAGTAAAGGTTCGGCTGTTGGCTTATAATACAGTTCCCATCTTTTACTTAGGAACTCTAAATCGCTCCTCCTCTTAGCCCATAAATTGGAAAGATAGAGGCTTTCCCGTCAGGACGGGGAAAATACAAAGCGGCCAAATGTATCGCTGAGTTAAGGCGTGACCCGCCTACCCCCGCCTCCTTCGTCTCTATCCACCTTTTTATTATGTGGAGGGGAGGGTATCTTCCTCTCGTGCCGCCGCTCTCAGCGCGTCTCGCCTGTGGAGAAAGCGTAGCCTATCGTACGCGTCTGAAGGAATGAAATACGGGCTCACTGAGCGATATTTCACTCTCACCACGGCGACACTGACGGATGCATCCTTAGTCGGATGGATTCTTAGCCGTTTGACTCCGCCCGTCGAGTTATTTTCGGACTTCCAACGTTCAACAAGCTCAACGTGGGATGTCAGAGACTGCCCTCTTTGGTGGTTTCTCTACACGTTACCATTCCGGGTGGTTGCTCACAAGCAAACATCGAAGAGCTTTGTGTTGCAGATCGCGTCCTTTTCATGTTAGCAACGGGAACTAATAGGGTAGTCAAGGTGTTGTGGCTGGATAATCACGCTAATAATAGTCAGAACTTAACCTGTTTGACCACAAGCTTTTCTGCATAAAGCATTCTGTACAGTAAATGCATGTAAACAACAAGTTTATGAGTGGTGTTTGTGTGTGTGTGTGTGTGTGTGTGTGTGTGCGTGCGCGCTCGTGCGTGCGAGAAAACCCACTCTCAGGAATGAACAGCTAACATGTTTTGATGTCAAAATGAGACAAAAACAAGCAAAATGAGTGTCTCCTTGTGTTTTTCCAGTTTAGAACATTGTGCTCTAGAAGAGATCCAGTGAAACTGAAATGATAAACTGAGCGCAGCAGATTGGACACACAGGCCTTTAGCAGTTCTGCTCTTCAGGGGATGGTATTATTTTGTGACTAGCATAATCCGGTCTTATTTATTTATTAATTTATTAGAATTATTTTACATAGTCGCCTGGTCTTCCCTTAAAAAGGATTTAGCATTGCCCTCTCCAGGATAAGCGGCTTGTGTGAGCAGCAGAGTGTAATTTACAACATATTTGGCTGCTCTAAATCTTTATGTTAGCATGTCTATGTATTTAGCTCTTTTTTTAATATTTACTAATCCATCAGGGATACAGCTTTGTACCGTGATCATAATTTTGTGGAATTGTGACAGTTGAGTCAAGCATCTCTGTAACACATGCTAGGGAATATTCAGGAATTCCATCGAAATGTCATTTTACCATTCGAAATTCAGAGGAGTTCCATCACTGACAGGTAACCATTCCCAGCTGTGGCGCTGTTAGCTGTTAGCGAATTGTTAGCACTGTTAAGGAACTCAAATCTAAAACAATCAGTGTCTAAATTATATTTAGGAGGTACATGTCTTCACCTGAATCTCATGTTCAGATAGCAATTTCACGGCTTCTCAAATTAAATGTTCAGCTTCAACCAACCAGGAAAACTGAAATTAACGGAATAGGTTTAAATCAAGTAGAAAGGTTCTTTCTGTTTTACTTGTATAAAAAAATGTGTGCTCGCTCGAGTGGCCCGTATGAATTATACACAACACTTCCCCCTGGCTCTGCTCTGTGTTACGCCATTCTACACTCCCTGTCTCTTTATCTCCCCGTCAAATTCCTCCTCCGCTGCAAATATGGCCCACTGACACCGCAGGTCTGCCTCGGGGCCCGAGATTTTCACGGGCGGCGTTCAAAGTTCTCTTCCCGTTCTGTTCTCCCGGGTCCATATAGGTGCTGGAGAAGCCGGCTGGCCCTGTGTTAAAGACAAACTCCTCCGCTCTGTCTTTCTCGTTCGGTGGTTTGGTGAAAAGCCCAGCAGACGGCGAGCGTGTGTGTGTGTGTGTGTGTGTGTGTGTGTGTGCTTTGTACAATACTGAGCAGCTGGCCGGCTCATCGGGGGTTGCTCAGTATGAGCTGTCGCTTTAATTTGGACAAGAGAATCAGTCAGAAGGGGTTGATGAGTTGTTTGTGAAAAATATGGCCTGTTTTCACAAATACAAATTTTTTTTTACTTTTTTTTCTGCACAAGCATTGTTCGCATTTAAACTTCTCATAACTCATTAAACTGCATTCTGAAGGGTAAGAAAAGGACATTTGTATTAAATCATGAGTAAAACTCATGAACGGAGAAAGAAAGAGTTGTTTGAATCCTGCCTTTGTTACGTATGTGACTGTGAATCCCGTGATGGAAGAAACATATATTAGGCTTGTCCAGAAAAATAAGAAAAATATACTGGGCTTGTTCAAATTCTAAGTCAAAAATAAATGAATAATGACTCAGTATAAGCAGTCCACACACTCAAAAACAAAGGAACAACCTTATTATAAATTATAATATAATAAGTTATAAATATGGTATTTTACTGATCTCAATGCGGTGACAGGAAGTACGGACATTATAGATGGAAGGTAGGGTGAATTTGGTAGAGATTGATATGCCCTCTCATTGGTGTTCCTCTTCCTCCCCTCCTAGTGCTGGTGCTCCTCATCGTCACTATGCGACGGAGGAAGAAGGAGCCGCTCATCCTGGACGAGGAGCGGGACGTGCGCGAGAACATCGTCCGCTACGACGACGAGGGCGGGGGAGAGGAGGACACAGAGGCCTTCGACATGGTGGCCCTGCGAAACCTCAACGTCATCCGTGACCACAAGGCCCGGCGGGACGTCACCCCCGAGGTCCCCACTCTCTTCTCCACCCGGCCGCCGCCGTACAAGAGCGTGCCGGACAACGGGATCTTCCGGGAGTTTATATGGGACCGTCTAAAGGACGCGGACGTGGACCCGTCGGCGCCCCCGTACGACTCCCTGCAGACCTACGCTTTCGAGGGCAGCGGCTCGGTGGCGGAGTCTCTCAGCTCGCTGGAGTCGCTCAGCACGGACTCGGACCAGAACTATGACTACCTCAGCGACTGGGGGCCGCGCTTTAAGAAGCTGGCCGACCTATACGGCCACACCGACGGCAGCAACCCGTTCTCATAGCGCCGTACCCGGCAATCCTTTTTGGCCTGACTGTGGAATACAAAACGAACGAAAGGAAACTAGAGTAAAACAAAATGAGACGAGCGCCAAAACTACTACTTTTTAGCCGGAGGGGAAATAAAAATCAGTTTGGATACGTGAAGACTAAGAGAGAAGAGAGCGGAAGCGAATCAAAAAAATTTATCATTGACAATTTTGTGTGTTCATACGGATAGCGTTCGCAAAGATAAACCTTTGGACTTTTTGGTGATGAAAACGATTAGAGGACAGTTTATAAAGGACAGTTTGAGTAAACGTTGGACTCTGCGGTGGGATTCGGTCTTAGCGGAGAGGCCTAGCGGAGAGAGAGGCCTAGCGGACAAACGGCCAGAACATTATATACGGCTGAGACTTTCCCACATCTAAAAGAAGTCCTCACAACAACGCGGTTGCTAAGCGCTCCCGGGAATCCTGCTGCGGTTATATCTCCCAGCAAAACTGAAACCCTTTTTTTGTATCAACTCTTATCTGTAGTGATTAGACAGTACAGCTGCATTTTAAAACAAGCCCACTGCTTCATTTTTGCTATGTACAAGTACATCTTGATCAGTATCGACTTAGTATTAGTATCAGTTTTTGTTTTTCATGGATATTTTCATGGATTTCTTTATTGGAATACATCACCATATGGACATACCACAGACAAGAGGGTGGGGGAGGGGGAGCGAGATACATTTGATCAAAGTTTCTTGTGAAAGATGAGTCTGCCTGACACGGCTCCATTACTATGTAAAAGACTTTTAGATCCTCCCTGAAATCTGTTGTCAAACCGCCATCCGCTAGTTGAGGAAAGGAACCCGCTTTCTGTTTTTATGCTGACCTTTCTCCGACCACTATAGGAGAATAAACACTCTTTCATTCTTTCAGTAAATAATTTGACACAGAGTAGTGTTTTTTTTTTGTTTTGTTTTGTTGTTGTTTTTGTTTATTTTGTGAGAAAAGGATGCTTATCTTCGGAAATATTTTTCTTTAGGTTATTATTTTCTGTTATGTGTGTTTGTGTGTGTGTGTAGTTGGGGTGTTAGCACTACGTTAACTCAAAGGAAATGGTGGGTTGCGGAACAGAACAGCAGGAGGGTCCAGATTTTGACATTTTAGGAGTCTTTTCTTAAATCAATTTTGAGAATGTCAAAAAAAAAAAACGGTAAGTAGGTGGAGGTACACTTCACTTTTTATGCAGTCTGACACCTACGGTGGATTTTTAACAACGTCAAGTGTCAAGGAGCGCTGTACTGAGAATCTTCACCGGCCCTGCATTCAAAATGAGGGTCTTCCATTTGCGGTAGGTGGAGCTATTTTATTCTACAGTCACTTGACCTGGGTTGTGCTCGTAAAACCTTGTGAACCTGACTACTAAACACAAATTATAGGCAGGCCAAACATTAAGGCTCCTGGTTTCAAGGATACTACAGTAAAGCTTCGTCAAAATACGTCTTTAAAGAGAGACGAGGAGTCAAGGACAAGTCAAGGAAGATCCATGAGAAATCCATCAGAAATGAAACTCACACACAATTGGGCTTTTAAAACAACAATGACCTACACTAAAAATTTACTTTCAATGAACCTTATTTCTTGGATTTTCTTTTATTGCTTTGAGTAACAGCAGCAACAAAGATGAAAACCATTGTTCCTTTTCACGAAGTAGAGGTATAGTTAAATAAGAAAAAGGTTAGACTTTTTTTCAGTTTACAGACAATGAATAGACCACCTACTTTCCTCCGAACGTTAAGCTTTTATCCTTTTCCAGTTACGGTTGAAAATGAATAAAATATGTGAGTGGCGTTTGTCATGAAGGCACTGTGGATTTTCCATGATAAAAAGAAGTGTTCTTTTTGTAAAGAGTGCTGGGGTGGGCTTCTTGCCCACAGTCTCACCAGCAGATGTGGCTCAGCTCTCTGCTTGCGTCTCTGCTCTTGAAGAAGGTGCCTACTTCAGAAGATTCAGAGGCAAGAGAGGCCCTGTTTGATAAATGGCACCTGGCGTGGCGGACCATTTAAAAAGCCTTCACGAATTAGCCAGCCGCTTCAACATGAAGGATGACACTTGTTTTTGGGCATGTACACACACAGACACACACACACACACTTGCATGCATGCGTGCACACACTTACACACACACTTGTGTATGCACACACGCTCACACATAGACACTTGCGCGCGCACGCACACACGCACATGCAAACACACTCACAAACACACACACTTGTGCATGCGCACACACACAGACGGACACACACACACATGTACACACTTGCACAAAGGCAAAAATTGCCCAGTAGTCTGCCCTCTGATGTAGGTGCACTGTTGTGGAGTATTAATTAAGAATGGCCAAGGACGTGAGTCTGCCTATCTTTAGTAGGGGCAGGAACAGCAGTACTCTGGATACATGACTTCAGTCCGTTTAAATGCTCATAACTGGCTCGTTTGACAACCGCAGATGCACCAATCATGCCACTTGTGGCTCATTTAGATATCATGAAGAAACAACATATCTGGACCAACCGGAAAGTGTTGGCATATCTTATCAAAAATCTTGTTTTCCTGGCTTATTATTCAACTTTAACAGACATACAGTGCCCTCCACAATTATTGGCAGCCCTGGTAAAAATGAGTAAAAAGGGTTATAAATAATTCACTTTTTACTTAAAAAGTTCAAATCAACTGGAACTGTTACAAACTTGTCTGGAAGAGGACCCAAGTTTATTTTGCCCCCACGCACAGTAAGGAGGGCTTTTTTTTTTCTTCAGAATAAATTTACTTAAATTAAAGGTTGGATTTTTCAAAATATTTCTGTGTGAGATTAAGCTAATTCACAAAACGGTGAATTTTTTATAACCCTTTATACTCATCCTTACTATGGGTGCCAATAGTTGTGGAGGGGACTGTAAGTATAGTGGAAAGGGGACATGCACTGCAAAAAGCAAAAAATAAGTCAATCTTAACAAACATTTTGTCATATTTTCTACTTGAAATCTTACTTCTATTACTCTTTTCCTAAATAGGACAACAGTATTGCCAACAGGAATAAGATAATTTCACTTAAATTAAAACACGGTAATGATGTATTTGAGTTTTTTTTTTATAAAATAAAGGTTTTAAGTCATCATCACAAGACTAAAAGGCTTGTGAAGACAGACATTTTTTTTTAGTGCGGCCGGAAAAGGCATAAAAATATGTGGCAAAAGGCCTTTTCTGTTCAAAGTGTTTGCTAGGGCAATGTAGGCAATTTAATAGGCTGCAGCTGCCTATCCTCTGTCATTGCTGTTTGCGACACCGCCTACCTTTTTCAACCGCTTTGCCCATCACTCTACGCTTCCAGCGGTGCGGCGGTACGACAGGAAGCTGCTCGGGCGACAGGTAATAATAGTCAGGCTCTCGTGTCCGTCACAGGCAGAGCCGCGCGGGCGCTACCTAAAGGCCGCGATCCGCTGCTTTCAAAAGGGAACTGCGAAGGACTGGGGGTGCAGTTCAGTCCGAGGTTTGCTGTCAATTTACGGACGCTGTCAGGTAATAAAACTGCCTCCACGGAATGCTTCTACCGTTAATGTGTATTGGTTGCCAGTCTAGAGAGATTGGTTTTTGGCATTCTCTGCCTCAGCCTTTTTCCCCTACGCAGTCAATTCTGAGGCTTCAAAGATATATATTTTATTTTATTTTTCACTCCCCAACATAAAAAAGGTGAAATAAAAAAAACGAGTCGTCATTACTCTTGCAAGTGTGTCCGTCTTGTCCCTGCCACAAACTGTTATCCGTAGAATTTTTGAAGGCCCATTTCACCCAATTGCTAATGTGATTTCTTAATTACCTCAAAGAATAATTTAGTCATTTTGCTGCAAAGTGGAGATAATGAAGATTGAGAATATTGTCTGAGAACGGCTGCCGTCGTAAAGCAAATCTAATTATTTGTTAACTGGTTTGCTAAACGAAATCTAAAAGGGCAATCGAAATCTCATTCGCCTTGGCACTAAGTCCTAATAAATACCATTTTAATTAAGAGAATTAGCAGAGATGAGCTATGATAGGCAGATTGGAACTTAGAAGAGATGGGATTGTATCACGCTAACTCCGTTGGTAAAGAAAAGTAGTGTTAACTCCAGAAAATATAATTGAAGTACTCTAACATTACATGCCGTGATGAATATGTTATAGAATTATCTCTATGCATTTTTGCTGTAGGTCTACCCAACATTATTCTAAACTGAAGGAGATGTAAGCTTCTTACACTTCAGAAAGATTTGAAATAAACCAAAGTTTCAGAAAATATTTTTTCGGGAGTAAGCTCTGCCAATAGAAGTCAATCTGCGACAGATAAATCAAGATTTGAAACTGTAAATGTGACTCAAACATCCAGGCTGTTTGACCAGGTAATTACCGCAAGGAGCTTAATGAGACTGGCCAGAAGTGAAATGTTTCATCCACAGAGTGAGTGTCGCTTGGATAACTTGATTATTTTTTTGTTAGCTGAGAGCGGAGATTCTTGCTTTGTGCATCGCTATTTTTGCAGAGGAAAGGAGAGCAATTAATTAGGATGTATGACACTGACCAGAAGGCCTCATGTCATGTAGTCTTTATCTATGCCAGCCTGGATAAGAGGGTGGGGGGTGTGGAGGGGAGGGTGTTCAGCATTGTGGGGGTTGGGTGTCATCAATCGCTTTGAATGAACCTAGAAAGACAAATCCCCTGTTTTGAATATGTAGAATTTAGATTTCACGTTATTCTTGTTCTGTGCTATTCTGGTGTCCAGGTTGTTTCCAGGTTGTGGAATAGAATAGCAGAATCCTTCTGATAAATGCTGCACATTTTTTTACAAAGGCGAAATGTTTGCCTGGTTAATGCAGCATCTTGGTTGTAGACCATGGGCCTATCTGGGAAGCATGCACACAGTAAAGTGTTCAGTGTTAATTCAACTCTAACAGAGTTTATATCAGAGTCCAATAGGGACCATATGTACACTGTCAGAGTTAATTTAACACTGAACATTTAACTGCTGAAGAGATGCTTGTCTGTACATTTTCGTCAGGCCTTCATGCTTGACTGAAAAACAGTGTTTGTATGTTGCATTGTTTCCGAATCATAGACTCACGAGGGCAGTCACAAAGGGAAAAGCCCAAACGACCATTAATAACGGACATAAGGATGGTATATAAGCATGCATTAAAATGATTTAATTTCCTTTGTAGGGGAGGGCACCGTTCTTAATACTTGTGCTTTAATTTTTTTTAAGCAAGGCAGATGCATATTCTGTGTCACAGGTCTTTTTTGGTCATCATGTTTTTTTTTTAAATTATCTTTTAAAAAATACATAAAACTCAAGCCATTGTCGTGATTGCTTTTTGTAAAAAAAAAAAAAAAAAAAATCTCTTATTGGGTTGCGCTCACTTTCACGTTACTTCCTGAACAACATTGGCATTGTCTGTAGGCTTCTCTATCTGCAAAAATGCAATTGGACAATACGGTGAAAGCGCTCGTTGCATTTGAGTGACCAGTCACCTGAATTCAGTCTGCATAGTAACTGATTCAATTGTGCAATTGTGGGATTTGTTTGGAACAACAACCAGAATTGTCTCTGGCATTCCAGGGGAACGGTTATCTACCCTTGAACTGCGGGTGACCCATTAAATAAATTCACAAAATCAAACAACCGATTACCTGTACGGGATTACTTCATGCAGACATGGAGACTAATCTCCTTTTTATCTCGGTATACTTCATACCATATATTGACAGTGTAACTGAAATTTTTTGATGAGACTCGGTGGTGTTTGTAAGCAGACTTCAAGGGAATAGCTTTCTCTTTACTTAAAATGTGATTTCTGAGCATTTTTTTTTTCTTTCTTCTTCTGTGGTGTTGTGCAGCCAATTAATTGAGTTGGGGGTCATGTGTTCGGGGGAGATCGCCACAACAATAGAACTATGTCCACTGAAATGATTGGCTTGTTTACATTCTGACAGCTTAAGTATGATAATGTGGATATCAAAGTGGCCTTTCTTGAACCAAAAGAGAGGGGAATTCTGCTTAATTGAACAACATGCCAAGCCTTGCGCAGTCTGGTCGACAATCACAAATTCATGTTCCACAACCTTTTTTGTTCGTTTGTACATAGAAATGTAATCAGCAGAGTTTTGTATTGGAAATTTCAAAATTGCTCTTGACTTGAAGTCATGTGTATAATTTTCAATAAAGAAATAAAATTTCAATTCACATTCTGAGACTTTATTAATGTGTTTCCAGGAATGAGGGCATGTGAAAAAAGTTATCTATTACTTGCAAACGGAAACAAGTTAAGTAAATATACATATATTCATAAACATGTTATAAACCCTTAACAATGCAAGCAAAAATATATTTTCCAGCCTTATTTCTAGAAAAGATACATGCATGTGTGCTCATTTCTCACTTTCTACATTGCCATAATCCTCCTTTTCAAAATGTACTGTTCTGGCTGAGAGAGCATAGCCCTATTATACTTGCTTTTTGAAAGTGACAGTTAATGATTAGATTTGAGGTCTGGCATATACCGCCAGACCTCACACCAGCCAAATATATTTACTAATTTACATCTTCGCTCTTTGGGTTTAATGAACAAAAGAATACAATACAAAAGAGAACAGGCCATTTAGCCCATCCAGAATCTTGCATTTCGTTTCCTGCAATTAGAATAGAATTATAGACACAGCTTCCTCTGCCTGACGTCCTGATAACAGGTAACCCACGGGTTTATTTATACTCGGGGGTGCCACCAGGGATTCTGGGCCCCATGAATAGATCTCGCACCACCTCATCCCTGCACAATAACTGTAACTGACTGCATTATATCTTTTGAGGGCCCGTGTCAGTCAGAAACCTTGGACTTACTTGGTCCTAACTTTAATCCCGATATGGTGCCACTGTTTTTACAGGTGCACTGGAATGCACTGGTTTCTTTACCAAGAGTGATTGCACATCAAAACGTACATGTTTCCTGACTACTGGGAGGGGCACGGTGGTGCACTGGCCAGCAACCTCGCCTCCCAGCAAGAAGGCACTGAGTTTGAATCCCGTTTTGACCCCCCCTCCACACCCACGTCACCACAACACTCCAACGGCGGCATGCCTATTTTTTTTTACTTTTAAGCAACATTCCGCAACATTGATATATGTCATGTCATATTAACAACGTTGCACAGACATTGTAAAGCGACCTTAAAATACACATTGCATTTTTAACATTTCATCAACGTTGCTGGTTGGTACAGTCTGTATGCACAGTGACAAAGAGTCTACCAGCTTGCGGAATCCTCCACCCTCCCCTCTCTTTTGCTTATTCCCCTGTGCATTCCAATCAAAAGTTTTATTGAGCCCACGGACTATGTGTACTGCCTGTGAACATGCATAGTTTCAATAAGTCGAGATTCCCCTTTCAGTGCACGGGAAGAAGCGGTACAACGGGAGCCACACGGGAGCCACACGGGAGCCACACGGGAGCCACACGGGAGCCGTACGGATCGGCAACAGGCTGAGCAAACGGATTCCAGGGTTGGAGGCACAACAATGCACGGCGTGTCAAGTGTCTCATTGACATCCACCAGCGCCGACGCTCCTTGGCGTGAGAGTACACCTGTGTGCCATGAGCTGGACAGCTAAGGCCTTCAATCATTTCCTTCAATGCCGGCGCGGCAGTCTATCTCCCGCTATCGATCGCCTCGACAACGCATCATTATCCGACCCAGCCCCATTTGCACAAGGATTCGCACAAAAGACCCCTGGCGCAAATTCAAGCCCGGAAGGCTACCTT
The DNA here is from genome assembly GCA_022702515.1 of Ilyophis sp. 1 JC-2022. Classification (NCBI taxonomy): domain Eukaryota; kingdom Metazoa; phylum Chordata; class Actinopteri; order Anguilliformes; family Synaphobranchidae; genus Ilyophis; species Ilyophis sp. 1 JC-2022. The sequence goes on from CM040395.1 coordinate 9,346,845, forward strand.
GGATTTTTGTATCTCTGGCACAGTACAAGGTAAAGTAGCCCCTCTTCTAGTTTTCGGCCCCCTCTGCATTCATCCCGAGCGATAGTTAAGTCGTTCTCAACACTTTTTTATTTTTTTTGTAAAGCTATTGATTTTCTTGTGGAATTAAATATAGGATTTCACATATTTCATAAAATAGCTGTAGGAAAAATCCATTGATACCCCCAGAAGCTTCAGGAAAACTCATTAAAACACTGTAATCATCATGCCAGCTGTGGGCCTTTTGTACAGAGTTAAACAGTATCGCCAAAGAGGAGCTGACTCCCACAGAAAAGCTCTCCATGTTCATCCAACAGGCTTTTGTTGTCATGTTGGACACCTTTGAGAGAAGCTGGAATGCAATGCCCCACCCAGCTTTCTAGTGAGGGCTGTTCTGAGGCAGACTACATTTAATAACCAATGTGAGATACAAGCATTGTGTAACTCTTCCTATGTATCTATGTTTGTGCTCTGAAGACCACAAGCTTTATTCCAGGCAGTGTTGGGTGGGTGGGTGGCCCTGCTCAAAAAGCTTGCATCGATGCATTCAAAGCATGAGAGATAATGCAATGAGTCACACCCTCACATGAAGGAAAATCCCATTCTGTCTGCACTTTTTCTGTGCTCCGATATCTCACACCTCATCAAATGCATGACACGCACGCAACGGAGATGTAACGACGTGTTGAAATGATCCTTCTGTCGTTCTTAAAATTACCATGAATAGGAACATCTTCTTTTTTTTTTGCTATTTTTGCATAAAATGGAATTGCAATCTGTCTGTTGTTATGAGGGACGTGCATATTCATAGACACAAATTTCTATCTTTCCTTTCCATCATATCTTTCCCTATTGCTGGCTGGTGAGATGGTGCAGTCTCCCATTTTTAAATCAGGAGAAGAGACCATTTTGTGGGCACTCAGGTGACTTGAGAAGAGGCCATTTTGTGTGCACTCAGGTGACTTGAGAAGAGGCCATTTTGTGGGCACTCAGGTGACTTGAGAAGAGGCCATTTTGTGGGCACTCAGGTGACTTGAGAAGAGGCCATTTTGTGGGCAGTCAGGTGTCTGGGGAGAAGGTATAAGAAGGCTCATTTTTGAGTGCCCTTCCCAGTTTGTTGGCAGAAACTCAGTTTGGAGCACATTTAGTGTTGCCAACCGTCCCTTGAAATAAGGGACCGTCCCTTATTTGGAAAATAAAAGACCCGTCCCTTAACGAACTGATAAGGGACGCAGTTTGTCCCTTATTTTGGGGACTCAATGAATGACAGAGCGATTTATATGAGAAATTACGGTAATCTTGTCTATGTGCGAGAATGCACTCAGCTCATTGGTCATGACTCGAATTGCTGTCAGTGTTGCTAGGACAGATAGGCCCTTGTGCCTCATTTTACTTTAAATTGAAGTTCGACATAGTGTTGAAAAACTGTTATTTCGCACTGATAAATTATTGAATGATAATGTTTCCCACGTATTCCTCAAAAATACAAAACTGATCAAATTCAGGTTTGTGTGTCTTAGTACATGGGCTTATTACAGATGCATGTCTGGTATATGGATAGGACTTGTTACAACCAAGTAGGCCTATATTATATGTTAAAGTGTAGTAATAATGCAGTAATGCAGGTGTAAAAAAAGGTTTAAAAATTAGCCTGTGCCGCGAGGGCCGCTAAGGTGTCCCTTATTTCCATTTCTGATAGTTGGCAACCCTAAGCACATTGGGTGCTCTGGTTGCTACAGGCCTCAAATGCTGCTTGTTAGCTAACATTGTTTGGGGTTGACTGCCTTGAACAGTTTCTGTTGGCCTGAGGGTTATACTACGAAGCCGGATTACTTGGATAGCTGGATAACTGCACCAAGTAAAACCCAGAACCATTCCAAAAAAGAGCTGTTCCCGGTTTTACTCGGTGCAGTTATCCAGCTAACTAAGTAACCCTGCTTCATAGTATACCCACCCCCGGTGGTGACTGGCTAGGTTTAGTCTGTTTTGTATTGTTTCGTTTTGATGATTCCAACCAAAAATAAACAACTTCTGAACCTCTGAAGACCCCTCCTTAAGGGAAGCTGGAGCTGGTCGCTCACGGAGGAAGCACATGCTTGAGCTGGCCCTCAACCAGAGCGGTGAGAACTGCACCGACCACTCTATCTTCAGCCAGCTTCAACCAGAGCTGTGAGAACTGCACCTACCACTCTATCTTCAGCCAGCTTCAACCAGAGCTGTGAGAACTGCACCTACCACTCTATCTTCAGCCAGCTTCAACCAGAGCGGTGAGAACTGCACCTACCACTCTATCTTCAGCCAGCTTCAACCAGAGCGGTGAGAACTGCACCTACCACTCTATCTCCAGCCAGCTTCAACCAGAGCGGTGAGAACTGCACCGACCACTCTATCTTCAGCCAGCTTCAACCAGAGCGGTGAGAACTGCACCGACCACTCTATCTCCAGCCAGCTTCAACCAGAGCGGTGAGAACTGCACCTACCACTCTATCTCCAGCCAGCTTCTTTCTTCTCTGTTTTGTTTCCACCTACGTGCCTACATTAGACACACAAACACTCATTGTTTTGTTTGATATTAGGTTAGACAGCAGTTAAGTAGCTCCTCTCGTAGCATTGTAGGATACTAGGGAATGCATGATTATTGCATTATTTGTGTATATGTATATTTATGTATAACCAATGTAAAAACACAGTGTAATTGTGGTCCCAAAGTATGCCCTTGAATTATCACTTTAGGCTACACTACATAGGAGACCTTGGAAACGGAGCCTTTAATATGTAAAACACACAGAAATAAGAGCACAAAAGGAAAAACAAGACTCGCTGAGATTTGTTGTATAGAAATGAACCTTTAGTGATGAACTTACTGAGAAATTAATAATGAGCTTTTTTTTTTCTCACTTTGAGCCATAGAACTGGAACATCTGGTCTATATTGATTATCCATATTTCAGGAAGCATGTAGTTGCTTGAATACTAAACAGGATGCATTCTTTTATTATTTTTACTGATTTTAGTGCTGGGCAGTATATAAAGAGTTGGACTTTAAACAGGTCATAGATTTGAATCCCTAAAAGATGCTCGCTATTGTGCTCCTACCTCCTCATAAGAGAGGTAGCCAACTGTGGTTCAGTCAAATAACCGTGGTTACGTTACCTGATGAAGAGCAAGTTAATAGTCTCCTTGGATAACATGAAAGTTTCAATGTTTACTGTTTGTGCCTGTTTTAGTCATGTTGTGTAAAAGAAAATCTAGGCTATATCCTATAGCCTGGACATTTCTAGTCCGTTTGGACTATGGACTATTTAACAGTAGACTGACAATGAGTGTGCAATTTGGGGAGGGTGTGTGTGAGGCACAACTGGCTTCATGCTATTTGGGTAGAATGAGTAAAACACCCACAACATATACTGTAGCCACTCTCCACCCACCGGTTTACAAGTAGGCATTAGCGAGAGTGGCTGCTCTCCGCCTCAGATTGGGTCAAGCGCTCTTCAGCACACTGTGTGGAAGTCATGGTTCATGGATGAGTGGATTGGTGGAGTGCACATGACAATTGACCTCCTGCACGGGCACGAGTGTGAAATGAGAAACGAGAGCGTAGTACTGCCAGACTGCCAATTCCCGATGGTGTAAAAAAAGAGGATTCAGTTGTTGTAACAAGCGCAAGAATATGAAGACCTTGGCATGTGGCAGTAAAAGAGGCCCTTACAGTTAAAGTGTGGGCTGTGCAGGTAACATTAGATTCACATTGACACGTTAGCACCGACACTCTATGTCTACCGCCCTGCCACAAAAATAAACTAGGCTACCGTGCTGTCTGTGCGTGCTTGTAAACAAACCGAATTGCGTTTCCACAATCCATAAAGTAATACAGTATATTTACATATATTTACGTTCACATTTTTTTTAGCAGTGTAGTAGTACACACACATCATATTAATAAACGGATGAAGTTTGAAAGGACCCGCCGCTTCTCAGAGTGTACCAAGCAACTTCATGAGCTTTGAGACGCTACGTGCAGAAAAACAGCCACCCCCATGTCATAACGCTCGAAGCTTGCATCATGCTCCAGCAGCATTGAATTGCGGTCGTTTGTTTCACAAGACATGCATCACAAAAGGGAGTTACTTGGGGATCAATGAACAAATATTTTCGACATGAGGTATCAAGAAGTATATATTTCGCTGTCTCTGGTCTCCTCAGGTTTGTTTTGGAGATACTGAGACCTTCCTTGGATTAAGAGCCAAGCAGTATTGCACAGCAAAAGTTCATGGAATATAATCAACAACCCCAGTTTGCTCTCTGATGCTCTAGTTTGTTTCCCTGAAGCATTTTTTTTTTCTCAAGAAGGGACAGAAACTCTGTTTATTCCTCCCAGTTTTCGCTATACTCTGCTCCCAGAATGCCACATGCCTTTCATTTATTTATTACGGGCGAATTTCAAGCGGGGGAACAGAGAGCGCGCATTGCGCCTACGCGTTTCAAGTGTCCCTGAAACCTCTGAGTGTTCTGGAAGTGACGGGTTAGAGGGTGAGACAGAGTCGTGTATTTCCTGAAGCAAACAGGCTTGCACAAGCGCTCGCGGACAAAGGGGCCCAGAGGTGGAATAATGAGAAGAACAAGAAGAGGAAGAGAAATATGGTTGTTTTGGAGGGAGCCTGTTGTTTTATGTTTATTCACATCTACAAATCCCACTTGGTCAGAGTGCTTGTGCTTCTGGCAACAGAAACATTTTGATTAGTCGCATGTGTACACATAGCGTTTCCATCGTGTTTCCAGTGGCAAAATTGCAATGGACTGTTTATTCTGTAGTTGACAAACTCTAATACTGGTGTCCTTATTTTCACATTATTATTATTATTATTATTATTGTTATTATATTAATATTATTATTATTATTGAATTATTACAATTCATGTTATAATAATATTACTGGTATTAAAAGTAAATGCTAAATTGAAAATTGATGCAGACTGTTGAACACATTAATGTGCTTTAATAAATACAAATAAAAGCGTTTATGAAACTAGATGATTATAAACATGAATGCTATAATTTTATGTGTTCTAAATGTGGAGTTTGTGAGCTTGTAAATAATACCACTGATGTCTGATTACCCGGAACAGTGACTATGTCTATGATCTAACCCAATCGTACATGTTGGTGAGATTATGGCTGTTACAAATGCCAGAAAGAAGGAAAGAACATGCTCAGTCATAGAGGGGAACATTCCCTGGGGTATGGCAAAAAATATTGCCTCCACGTTAGGAGACGATGTCCATTAATCCCTGCTCGCGACACGGTCCGCTCAGAGTGACAGGCGATTAGTCCAGCGGGAGACGTCGAGAGCATCGCTCGACTCCGCTATGGTCGCACTGGTCGAGTGGATCCAGAGGCAGGAGCGGTCAGGAGGCTGCGACTGTTAGAAGAATCCATAATCACGATCCCCCATCGCTGCAGAAGTTCAGTTAAAGCAGGAGACCCCAGCTGGGAGAAACTATGCACTGGATGTGTGTTGTATTTTTTTTAGTTATGTCTGAAGCACAAAATGTAACGTCAACACAATGCACAACAGAAATGGAGGTGCATATTAAACACCCTAGGGTGTTTATATAAGACCGTGGTTATAAAACATGGCTGATTTTCTTTTCTCCCATGTAAACTAACTGAACAATTAGTGTAACAAATTAGCCAGATTGTCTTCACACCTGACTCCCAGGTAAAGGGAGAGAGGAAAACCAGCAGTTCTAAGCCCTGAAGGAATGTGATTTGAGTAGCAGGGCTATAGTGTATGTCACTGCAGCTGTCCATAATGGGTAAAACTAAATATTGAACGTGGTTGCATTATTTCCTCAGCTCTAGCTATATTTCAGTGTCGGATCAGCCAGCTGACATTATTAAAAGCAACTGCGTCGGTGTCTAAGGCAGTCAGGTAAAGCCACCCTCAGTCATAATGAGCTAGCTAGCTGCTAGCTACAACAATGCATTGCCACTAAAAGTAATGCTAGGCAGCTGGTATATGATTAGAATAGGTCAAAAAAAATTTTAGCTAGCTAGCTATAATATGTTGCACAATTGATCATAAAAAAGGCACAGCCAGTACTGCTGTCGACTTTTTAAGTCTTATAGCTAACAGATGTCTTGGCTATTTCTCTTGTATACTGTTGCTTTATTTGGAATAACCTAATTTTACTTGGAATACAATTACCTCTCAAGCTAATTAGCTAAGTAGTGTAGCACCAGTGCATGTGATGTAAGCAACAAACAAAAAATGTAAGATAATCAAGTATTGGCATTTTTTTTTATTGTTGGTTAACTTACTGAGGTATGTTGTTAGGTCCATAAGATATGCATACTCTGTTAGGACTGGAAATAGAGATTTCATAAAGGTTTGTGTTGCCTAGTACCTATTCACATATCTCAAACCAGCTACACAATTTTCTTAGATGTATGTTAGCCTGCTTTGCTTCAATAATTAATGCACAAAAAAAGTTACATAATTGAGGCATATTCGGTCCATAAATGACTTAATAAATTCCCTGAGGTTTATTGTGTCATTGAATGGAAGGGCCCTTGGTGCCTGTACAAAGATGGGTAACACATTTATAATTTCATTTTTAAAAATAGATCACTTGTTTTTTGCACTTCCATGTGTGATATTACAACAGACAAATACACTACCCTACACTGTGTAGCTAAATGTCATACCATGTTTAGATTTAGACATTTCTACTGGCAGCAACAGCTGTTTCTGTACCGACACGCACTAGGCATGTGTGAAAACAAAAGTATATTTTCACAACGGCAGACAAAACACCTTTGGAAAAACATACTTCAACAAGATAATGTTGAATGTGTGAGCACCAACAATACTAAGCTAGATGACTAAGGGCACAAAGTAAAATGTGGGTTAAAAAGTAGATTTAAATAAATAGTAGATTTAAATAAAAATGTGTGAAAACGTACAGTGAATATAATATTAACCTGCAGCTCTATAGCTGCTGAATTTAATCAAATATACAGTATATATTTTTTTGAAACGCAGTGAGGCACAGTCAGGGGCAGCTTGTCTGACGCAGCTTGTCAAGATATTGACAACGTATGTTTTGGGCACAGTGAACACAAAAACATAAATAAAACATTACTCCACAAACAAAAATATTGTACATCTACATTTAGCTAGAATCTATCTGAAAACAGGAGAACCATACATTCTGTATCTGTAGTAGATTTTCTCTATATGCGATCCTAGCGTTCTTTTGAATGATTGATTTATGTCGAGTTTGATGAAGTGCGAATGACGTGGACAGAATGTTTATCGATCTATCCAACCATGATTTGACAAAAAGTTAATACTGAAATCCACTCCACAAGACATGCCTACCCAGGAACCTTTACAGAACACTTCTGAATCGTCAATCCCACCGAGCACTGAGCTGCCCAGTAGTCAAAATATGAGATAAGATCTACACATCTCCAGATCGTTTTTGTGCCTTCAAATCTAAGCCATCTTTCCTTGAGATACGGTGTCACAGCATGAGAGGATAGAAGGTGTTCAGTCATGTATGATGTGACTGAGTAGTTGCCTCGATGGCCACAAAGTAAATGGACAAAATGGCCGCCGGCAGGGTGTGAAGCCAACAGTGTGAAAACACAGAAGGCCTACAAGCCTTTCCAGAAGTCAGTCCAGAAACGCGAGGGTGTGTTCAGCCTCGGAGGAACGTTAAGAGAGAACATTAGGGGAAGGGAAAAAACTATTATCAGGGACTCACTGCGTGTGCGTGTGCGGGTGGAGGGGGGTGTTGGGTCAGATTGGCCTTGCCTGTGAGAAAGCAACATTCTCACTGCTACAGATTCAGTTTCATCCGCTCTTTGGGGTACAGGGCTGAAAAAGAATGCTCTGTGATGTAACATGAAAGTGTGGTGAAAAATATCTTTATGCAGGGAAAGGGTTTGAGCAAACAAACAAAAAAATAAATGCATATAGGTGTAGCAGATGCATATACTCGTATCAGTGTATTTATATCAAGCTTTAGAAGCTGAGCCTGACATAAATGTTTCAAAGGGTTTCCCTTCCTGAGAACATACTCTTTGTCTGTGTGAGACCTGCACACACACACACACACACACACACACACACACACACACACACACACACACACACACACACACACACACACACACACACACACACACAAGCACTGGCCTTCTGTAATGCACTACACTCTGAAAAAGACTAGAGTGCTTGTATGAGTAAATTAAACAAAAACAAAAAATAAACTATCAGGTCTGGATGAAGTACCTTTTAAGGTCTGTATATATATCTTCCTCCAGAAACATACAACAAATTTGATGTTCTAATCAAAGTTTAATTGATAAGAAATGCAAATGAAATAAACAACAGAAAAAACTAGAAACTAGAATTTTGCCAACATCTATTCCTCTATGTTGATTTCCTTAGACATTATTATTAACAAGCGTTAAAATGCTTGTCGCTGACTAATTTTAAAAAAATATTTGAGAATTCAGATGTAGCAAATGGTTGACATTTTGTGTATGATATTTACAATATAATTTACACGCACATGAAAGAATTAGACATGAAAGGGTCATGCTGAAGCTACAGTAGCACAGCTGATGTTTGAGCAGGATGTGTGTAGAGCTGGGCTGTGGGCAACATGCATCACTTCCTGTCCAGTAGGACTTCAGAAGCCTTAAACTGGGCTCTGCTCCAGGAGTCAAATTTTTCATTTAACATTTTAAGGACATTTTCCTTCACCCTCCAAATGTTCCTGTCCTTTTGTCTTTTTACCTATGTCTATTAAAATGTTTGGCCAGTGTTTCATTCCGCAATTTCTACAATTTACTGTAACGACTGCCAAGTGAGTGAAGCCTATCATTTGCAAGAGGAGGCGACATCCAACAGTTTTTCCGCTCTTGCTTTTCATCGGACAGAGCACCACTTCCTCTCACAACCTGTCATTACGACAAAGACAAAAGGAAAAACCCCCGCCATCCTTTTTTCATGACCACTTTGCCCCTTACACACACACGCACGCACGCACGCACGCACGCACGCACGCACGCACGCACGCACGCACGCACGCACGCACGCACGCACGCACGCACGCACGCACGCACACACACACACACACACACACACACACACAGACACACCATCGTCTGTATTCAGATTGGCCGTCAAGAAAATAACTGTCTTTGGGTGCATCAAAAGCACTGAGATTTGCACTGTATCCACAGATGTCAAAGCATTTCTGGAAATTTCCATGTACACAAAGAAAAAGACTGGAATTTATACTCTAGGACAGGTCATTCAGGGACATTGTGCCCACTTATCTATATATATGAGTGACAATTTATACCCAGGGTTACGCACCTTCAAACAAAAACAAAAACGAATAGAAATGCAGCTACATCCCATGACTCTTTCTCTAAAGCACTGTCAGAAGCGGCTGTAATAGCACCAGTTTTCTGAACTAAAAATGATTTGCAGAACCCGCGTTTTAAGCGTGGACTTTTTTGGGGGTTGAAAAGGCTCCTTGCATTGTGAAGCGTTATTCACTGGCATCGATTCAATCAAATAGAAACAAGTTATGAATTTTTCGCTTCTTGAAAAATCCCTGTTAAATTCCAATAAACACCTCTGTCAAAAGGTTCTGTAAAAAAATAAAGGTAATTCATGATTCAGTGTCTTAATATAAGTTAAGGACAAGCTGCATGCATTCCTCACTGAATACTGCAACTACTGCAAAGTATGGCAATTCTGTGGAGAATCACTGTTGATTTTTCTAGAGTTTGGGTGCCTGGAGAATTCAACAAGCAGGCCAAAGGCACTCAATCAGGATCAGGATTAGTAGAAAAACATCTGGGGCCACATGTAAAAAAACTCTGAGTAAAATAATGTGTAAAAGAATGCTCCGGGAGAATGCTCCATGGTGTCGCCATATCACACGGACTCCAAACATTGCGTATGTATGGTGCGCAGCGTGTGCCCAGGTATGCAGATTTTCTTATTTTATACATTTTAATTTCTGTGTGGAAACTCGCTTGCGCAGCGTTCTGAGAAAATTTTTCTGCTCAGCACTGTTTATACATGTGGCCCCTGAAATTGTTATTGTACCCACACAGTGGCAAGGATCTAGATCTTTTTGCCATTAGTTATCAAGATGGGTTTTATAGTCAGAAGGCTGCATGCTCTACTTCGAGGTTAGCTATTGTACAGCAATGATGTAAGTCCTCATCACCAAAAACACCTAAGTTCGCTCTTCTGTTGTTCTAAAACAATACTAAAAACTAAAAATTAATATTTCTAAAAAATGTAACAATGACATTTTTTGAGAAAATAAACAACACATATTTAATGGAGAAGACATAATTTCATAAGAGAAGAAATAATCAGTACCTGAAAGAAAGAGGCTTTTAAAATCTAATTAGAGGAATTGGGGAAAAACTTATTTTTTCGCAAACTATTTTAATTAGGTCTTGCTTTTCCCCTCCGAGACTGAAGTTCAGGCACGTATCTCTGCATGCCTGGCTAACAGTACAGCCTCTATGTCCACCCACCACCTGACACACAACCTGGAAAAAACTGCAAAGGGTTGTCCACGGCAACAAGTACTGTTGATGGCTCCACAGCGTCTTTCTTCCGCTCAGCACCTTGCTCGCCAGCTTTTCTGCCCAGAATTCTGCTGCCTGCCTGCCTGCCTGGTCTTATAGAATAAAATAGAATAGAATAACTTTTATTTTCCTGTAAAGGAACTTCAGTTGTAGCCAGCAACAACAAAAACGACAGACAGTGGGACAGACCCACAACACACAAACAAACACAAACAATCACATCAAAAGCAGCAACAGCTTCTCATCAGCCTCTGCTGTCTTGAGCTTTCCATTGTCACCAAGCAGTCCAACAATCACAGGGACAAAGCTACCCCAAGTTGACCAGAATAATGTGAATCTCCCAGATCACCGCTGCTCCAATCCAAGCCCCGCCTACACACACAAACTCTGCCTCCGCGACTCTCCTCCATGCACGCACACTCGCACAGTCTCCATCCAGTCGAATCCACTCCACCTCCGCGACTCGCCTCCATGCACGCACACTCGCACAGTCTCCGTCCAGTGGAATCCACTCCACCTCCGTGACTCGCCTCCATGCACGCACACTCGCACAGTCTTCATCCAGTGGAATCCACTCCACCTCCGTGACTCTCCTCCATGCACGCACACTCGCACAGTCTCCGTCCAGTCAAATCCACTCCGCCTCAGAGACTCTCCTCCATGCACGCACACTCGCACAGTCTCCGTCCAGTCAAATCCACTCCGCCTCAGAGACTCTCCTCCATGCACGCACACTCGCACAGTCTCCGTCCAGTCGACTCCACTCAGCCTTCCTAGTTGTAGCCTCACTCCTTCCTCGTCCTCTTTTCCATTTTTTCCGGGATGGCCTTTCAAGGATTGCTCGCAGTTCTCGATCAGTCCCGATACTCAAACTCTGGTTAAAAAATAAAAACCCTGTCACCGCAGATCTAACGGATATTTTGGAGTAGGATACATGTTTTGAATGCCTTCAACCTGCCCAAATTCACTCACACGACACCGCTTCTGAACAACACCATGCACTGCCATCCAGTGGCTGTCCTCATTCAAGTGAAATCTCTCACAATGGCATACTTTGATCTTGCATACTGAAATCTCTCACAATGGCATACTGTGATCTCGCATACAAAAATTTCTCACAATGGCATACTGTAATCTCGCATACTGAAATCTCTCACAATGGCATACTGTGATCTCGCATACTGAAATGTTTCACAATGGCATACTGTGATTTCGCATACTGAAATTTCTCACATTGTCATAGTGTGATCTTGCATACTGAAATCTCTCACAATGGCATACTGTAATCTATCTAAAATGCCAAATCCAGCTGGCTGTTCCGACTTTTTATACACCCTGCAGTTGCTCCTCACAATTCCAGCTCTTCTCTCCCCTCAGCCACCTGTGGGGGAACGACCTTCTCCAATCAGTCTGGAAGGCAGATTCAGGGCTTAATTTAAGTCTTTTAACGTGTGCAAGTCTTTTTAGTACACGCAAAACCAGTAACATGACCAATGATTGGTCATGGTATTTGTTTTGCACCAATCATTGGTTGTGTTATTAAAATGCTAAAATGTTTTGCACACAATGAAGGTCTTAGTAAAGCAAGCCCTCAGTGTTTTCATATGGTTGGCTGTTTCCCATAGACATCTAAGAATTCTCCTTTTTCACTACACATCAAAGATTCACCTTTTTCACTACACCTCAATGTGTCTTTAATAAAAACTTTACTCAAACATTACACTTATCACTCCCCTTATTTAATTGGACTTGAGGCAAGCATCCTGACTGTGGCACTTATTTGTCAGTGAGATACTCTCGCTCCAGAAAAATCAAGATGTTGAGAGCGGTCTTGCTCACGAGAGACACTATAATTACATGGCACATAAATGAGCTTTAAATCTGCAAGCGTGTGCCGTCGTTGCTCGCGTTCTCTGGCCGGGCTCATTAAAAACGGTCCCCTCGCATGGAGAACGTCAAAGCTGGACATACATTGAATCATGTCATTGTGCCTATGTGGCAATGGCTTCATAATTCAGTCCCCTCTGAACTGAACAGAGATGGTCAGCACTTCTGTCAGTACCATGTTAATACGTTTTATATCACTGGGATGCTAAAGTGCTTACTGGAAGTAAAAATTGTCAGGAGAGGGGAAAAAATATATATATATATTGCAACTTCTGGTTATATGTCATATACATATTGTGCAAAGATAGTATTAATAAACATAGAAGTGACACGCTTGCATGGATAAGAGGTCGTATTTTATATTTATGATAATATTCCATGTGTGTGGGTGGGTCATGCTATATATTCTAAGGCCGGCTGATAATTCGAAATGAGACGGTTTTATTAGCAAAGCATTTTTCTCATTTTTATTTGCATAAAAGCTATATGTTCCACCAAAATTGTGTATTGATCAATGCATTAATAACTGATGATTAGAATACAGCCTTGCGCCTACTGACTCACGTTTAGCTTCTGTGTGAGGCAGCGCTGGAGATTTAAGGCCATGCTACAAAATGTTATTCAAAGTCTGTTAAATGCAGTTGTGTCCCCGCTCAGAAAGTTAGCAGGGCAACCACTGTAATGTTCACTACCGTTGTTTGTTGAATCTTAAAAGACCCGTGTGTGAGAGTAGATACCAGTAATCTGTTGTATTGCGTTTAGTGGACTAGACTCTACTGAAGGTCACAACCTCAATTCAGTTGCCTGGTGCTGCTGCAATAGATACTTCATCTAGTTTGCCTTAGTGAACACCCAGCTTTACAAAAGATATGCTAAATTGTGTATTCTGTTTGCACAAAAAGATACATAAATCAGCATTGTCATAATGGTGAGCAAAGTAAAACAATGAAAATTAAGTCTGAATCCCATATGAAGCCCAAGATTCATTTTAAGAATCGAAGCCTTTGATACCTTTAATTTATCTCATGCCATGTCCCTACCTCCTCAAGGTCCCTACTGCACTTGTATGCACAATATAAAATATAAAGAAAACTTTTAAAATGTGAACTGCATATTTACCAAAATAAGCAAAAATGCATTCCTATATTTTTATATAGGCTAATAGTTTTGCGCAGTATAATTAGGTAAATAGTCAGTGGTACTGGTGCTATACATTCTGTCTCTGTGTGTTCGGGCAGATGTTGGCATATTACATGTACAAATCTTAGAGAACAGTAAGACAGGCGGTTTCTTAGCTTCATAGCCCCAGGTTGTGGTCTTAAGGGCAAACAGTGTGCCAGCAACACAGGGCACGGTATGCCCCCGGCATGACTAGACATTTGATGTAAAATATGGGGTTTGGAAAATAATTGAGCAGGGTTCCAGATCACAGCAGCATCGCTCATTCTGATTGGGCAGCCGAGGGGGGGGGGGGGGGGTTTGTTGATGGATTAAGCGGCGTTAGTGTGCCCTTCAGGAATGCACAAGTGCCTCTTTTTAATCACCCCTGAGCGCACTGCTGTTGGTGAATGGATAGAGGGCTCACACACACACACACACACACACACACACACACACACACACATACAAACACACACACACACACACACACACACACACACACACACACACACACACACACACCATTGTTCTTCCTTCACAATGCACCTTAACACTTTTCACAGGCTTTCCACAGTGGAAACCTATAGAATTAAGAGGTGCACGTTTACTTAACTGAATATGCAGGACCAGCTTATGCCAATCGACTGGTGCATGCACACACATTTTTATACATTTTTCTATTTTAATTTTTAAAAAATTGCTGGCGGTTTTTTTTTTTAGTAAAATGTGCTTTATCTTTAAACAAATTATGTTTTACTTGTACATTTTTTGAAGATCATTACTACTAATTTATATTTAAAAAACATTTATATAAAAAAAATAAACAAAACATTTAACACCACAAAATTGTGTCACTTTAAGAATGACATTTATGTGTTTCACATATTGGTCTTGAATCTTGAAGAAAACTAGCAATTGTTATGACAGTTAAACCATGTTCTTCCTCCAGAACCGTAAGTGTGGAGACATCCAGGTCATGTTCTAACACAAGCCATCTGGAATGGCATGGTCCAAAGGTGATTTTAGCCTAAAGCGCGGTGCCGTATGGAGCCGCTTAACCAGAAAACAGAGCCTACCTGTACCCACTCAGTGAGAAAAAGCCAGAGACGTCTAGGTTGAGAGACTTTTTAACTAGGTTAACCACACTATAGGTCAGGTTTTACCCGGATATAACCCTGGCTACATCCCTGGCTACATCCTACATCCTCACTTTTCAATCAAATGTAGCCAGGCTTTTTCCTGCATGCCTAGAAGCCATTCCAATGACTTTTCTCAAATATGTTGACTGGGTATGCTCCCACTAGGCCCCTCTCAAGGGTTGGTCTCATACCTGCAAGGATGGCGCACACAGCCTCTCTGCAAAACGCCAAACCGTCCCCACCCTCTATTCAGAAGTATTTTCAAAGCAAAGAATATTCAGTTCCATGTTTCCAGAAAAAACCAAGGCCTGGAACGCGATGGGGGGGGATGGGGTGGGGGGTGGTGGACGAATTAAATATTCCGAGCGCGACACGAGTGGCCTTGCAAACACGAGCGACAAACTGTTTTAAATTTTTTTGCAGCGCACTTTAAAATTCAACCAAGAACAAAAGGCAATACGGCGGCCATGATTGCGTTCCGGGTCGACCCATTAGAATGACTCCTTTATTAGCACTTGGAGGGGGGTTGAATATTGATTCGGAGCCGCTGGGCCTGCGCTTTGTCTCTAGTTCCCACTCCAAAACAGATGGAGGTATTAAGTGCTGCCAATCAGCGCTCTATTGTGCCGCTAATACAGAGAGTGGGAATCAGACCCTCGCCGTCGTGCCCCTCCGTCCGCGTCTTTGGCGTGAATAATAATGTTCGGTGCGCGCCCGGCCCTGATCACCACGGCAGTGGTGTGGGTGTTCGTTTGTCGGTATAATTGGTCACATTTCCCATGTTTCTCCGTCTCTCTCATTGTTTGAAATATGGCTCCATCAATCTTGGCAACAGCCTGACAGACGCCGATGCATTAGATCAAGTCCATTTCAGCTTTCTAAAATTCTGCCCAATCATTTTTAGCCTGTCTGTTTCTGCTCAGGCTTGTCACGCTCTGGGGATATTTCTTTAATTATAATTTTTTTTAATGTAGTTAAATTAAAACAGTAAATTTCACCGACGGCTTTCAGTGTCGCTGAGTACGGTATTTGGGACAGGATAGCCTGAGTGTTTCCATCAGAGATGAACTAGCGTTGAGCGAGCGTGCTCTAAAAATCACACCTCAACATACATATTCATCAGTGGCCTAATTTCCCTGCTCGGTGTTTGGGAACGGGTAGCGCCGAAATGGGACACGTTTATTAAAGGTGCCTTCGGGACAGAGCATCCCTGCTTACACAACCAGGATGTGACATTTTGTGTCGCTAAATGGGAACTTGAGTCATAAGGTCACAGTGTTTTTGTGCCACCTCACCATATAAGGATCAGATCGACCAAAACTAATAGTGACCCTCCCACTACCAGGATGCTGTGCCATCTAACACCCAGTACAAAGGCCTCCCGGCTCTTTTCAGGAGTAATCTAGATCCACGGGTCACTGGGGGTCCGTGAAGGTACTCTAGGTGGTCCCTGGCCAGACGTTATATGCAGTGACTATATAGATTTGGGGAAATGTTTACAAATATAAAACCTTTTTTAAAATATAACCTTTTTTAACTGGTGGGGGCCCCTGGATGCCTTTCAGTTTGGGTGGGGGTCCCTGAATCAGAAAAGGTTGAAAACCCCTGCTCTGGAAAGACCACGCCCATGTTACCATTTAAGTAGCAGTCCCACCTGGTTTTGGTCATACATTCCATCTAAATAAATAAAATAAGTAATAAAAAATAAATAATATTTAAAATAGCAATACAATAACAGTGACAACCTGCTGGAACTAGCAGCTATTAACACCTTGGTCCTGATAATCTGTGTCCACCAAATGTCAACCCCAGCCTGACCTTTGAATGGTCTATTTCTAATTCTGACCTTTGTGAAGTTAATTAACTTTTCATGCACTTGGTAAGCGCTCTCATCCATTAAATTGTTTTTGTGAGAAAATGCATGTTGGCTGCTTTCAGCTAAATTATACATTTGCATTTAGAAACAATTTATTGAAGTAGCTTTAACAATTAACACCTACAGCTTTTTTTTTTTGTTCATGGCATACGTTTTATTTCTCTACCTTCAATGAATGTGCGAATCTGATGTCTTCTTAAAGAAAAAAAGTAAGGTTGTGGTAAGGTAAGAAGCATTGCTACTTTGAATTCATCATTTTTTATTCATTCATAAAATCGTTTGGCTTTGTGGTGAGAGTAAATAGCACTCTGCTTCAGCATCGTGGAGCTTGGTGCATAAGTATTCGCTTTATTTGCTATTCCCCATTCTCTTTTTTTGCCTCACGAATGCCCAATCATAAACATAGGCATGTTCCATCATAGCGGATGTAAATGTGTTACCACAGTGTGTAATGTGCACTAAAATGGCCTCCATCAATGCAGGAAAGTACACAGTCTCATGCGCCTGACCCTGAATTGTAACAGCCGATCAGAGCCGCACACTAACTGCACTGAAACTAGTGGAGGTGGATCACGGGTGGTCACAGTTAACAAGAAGAGTCGTCACTAAACGACGGGGCATGGAATACTCTGCTGCCTGAGGACCGCTCTCCCTGAGGCCCCAAATTGAGGACCCCCCCTCCCATCCAGACAAAGGCGGTGGGGTTTTTTGCCAACCATCCTTTCAGCATGAATCACCCATTAGAGGGGCACTGTATGTGATGAATGGAAGCCCGTGTTGTCTGACCCTATGAGTCTATAGCAGCTCTGCTCAATGCCAGTGAGAATCCTCACCTGGTCCTCATTAAAAGGTGCGGTCAGATGTGCATGAGTGGCAGCGGCTGGGGTTTTATTGGCTTTTTCCAAATAATTTATATTCCTGGAGCTCCGACTCAAACGGAGAAGCTGGAGAAGCTATTTGGCTGCAAGGAATGAGGCACCTGTGATGAAAATATTGCCCAGAAAACAGTTTAATGGAGTGGCCTGGTCCGGGGGTTTGGGTCACTTTGCTTTCCGCAATGTAGGGCCCGTTGTAAATGTGGGTATTAAACATACTGCCCACTTTATTCGATCATTTCGAAAATTATATTCAGCTCGTGTCAAAAAAAATTAAATAAATCTTTATCACTGTCAGTTAGTCGGATTAGTTGTCTAGATTAGATTTAATTAAATGCACCTACTCTCTGAAACATATGTAATTCACCTAATAATTGAACCTTTTTTTTATATATATATATATAAAATGGGGTCCTTAATTAATGGAACAAGACTTTTTTGAAAAAATAATTTCTAGATAAACCCTAGCAAGAGCAAAACGCACCAAGGTAATGGCCTAAACAAAATGTCTGACTAACTCTGGTGTTCAACTGTGTTCCTCCAGTTGTATCAGTAGTTTCAGTGATCTTCCTGACTGCTGCTGACTGGTACATAGTTAAAATGCCCTGCTGAAGAAAACCTATGGATCAAATATTAAAATACTTGTTGTGCGTGGTCTTACACATGTCAAATTGCTCAAGCAATGGTATTTGGTATGTGGGTCCCATTCAAGATCAAGTCTTGCTCACAAGTGAGAGATTAAAGGATGAAAAGAGAGCAAGATGGAGTGAGTGTGTGACAGATAAAAAAAGGTAAATACCGTTCCACAAAGACGAGTGTAAAAATAAGAAATGAAACGGGCAGAACGACACACGAGTGTAAAATAACGGCACCTATAAAAATGTAAAATATAAGTAAAATAATTCACGGCGCCTATAAAACGCTGCTCATTACGGCCTGCTGTGGTGTTTGGGTTCAGCCCAAGATCAGGCTGATACCGGCGCTGAAAGCCCCGTCTTTTTTTTGTATCACTGCGAGTGCCGTCAGAAGCCTTAAACCTGCTCTGACAATTATTTTAATGAGAACAGTCAGTGGCCTTGAAGAGTTATCTCCTTCCGCATCTGCGAGCGTTTTGTGGCCGTTTCTTGCTCCTTCGCCGCTTCCGCACAAAGCCGCCGTCGCTTTGTTGTCGAGGAGCTCGTAAAGCGCGCCTTTAATGCCGTCCCATAATCCATAAAGGAAGAGGCAGGGCGAGGCAGATGAGCAGATGAATCAAGTGTGACAACGGCATCACAATGCTCTTTCGCTTATTCCGCTGTAGCCTACGTGTTATGCTGAAAGGAACATGATTCTTGCTTTGTAGAAGTGAAGACTGTCAGTTTCAAATTCAACCGCTCCCACCCTCCCTCCCTCCCCCTTGTCAGTGCACATAACTGTGTGCACGTTCATGAGCACAGCAACCTCTACCCAAGGCTTGTGACACCGAATACTCTATGTCCTCCATGTTGCACCACAGAGGATTTCAGAATCTTACATCTGGCACTGCAGTACGGTTTTTGGGATTGTAAAGTGGGCCATTGATCCTGCCCTGAAATTGTAGACAGTAAACTTCATAGTTTGCATTAATAAGCAATGTGCCATCGGAATATCATGTCAGTGTGTAAATATAAATTATAAATTTTAAGTGAGAACAGCAAACACTGAGATTAGGTCAGGTGACCTCAGGTTATCCAGAGTAATCTTACTGGGTCAATTACAGCCTGCTTAGCTGGTGTTTAAACCTCAGGCTTAAACGCCCCCCCACCACAGAACTGCAGTACAACTGGAACAGCTAATTCATATATCACCGGTTCGGATAGCTGTATAGTATATAGTAGTTTTGTGGTCTGCGGGTTTAAACCTGAGGTTTTGCTGGGTCTTCCCCCCTCGAATCCACATTAAACATTCTGCTCAATTCATAAATCATCACACTCGTGCACCAAATATAAACCTCAGCTCGTTTGTCCACATGTATATGCTGCTACTTGCTAATGCTGGAATGGTATGCTTAACATGAATGGCTCAATTATTGAAGTGTATAAATGAGTAAATAAATACGTAAAGATGCCCCTGGGGCTGTATTTTCAAGGAGCTTTGTAATTGAACCAGTGAACTGTAACTGCTATCTTCACTTCTCCCGTTTGCTAGTTCCCCAAGCAAAGCTACAGAATCAACTTTGAGGAAATCCACGTTATTATTTCAGCCGGAAATGGAAATTCTTTCAGTCCAGAATCAGGGCTGTTAGTTGTTATTCCTTCCGCTATTTTTTGTGTCTTTCTCTCTCTTTTTAAAAAAAATAAATAAATCCTGGTTATCCTGAAAATTACAATGGTCATCAAAGTTAGCTTTTTTTTTTTTTTTAAATGCTTACAAATGACACGTATCAAAGGGCACATCAGCGCCTTTTCCCTCTGCTGTATCTCCCTTTATGACATCACCCGTAAAATGACAACCAGTCACAACAATCTGGGTCCATCCATCTTTATGTAGCATAACACCGTTTGGACAGGTTGTCACACAGTGCTTCACAGTGGGCATTTTCAAGTGATAATCAAAAGGAAGAAGAAAACAAAAGGTCCAGTGTGGGGGGAAATTTCCTGACCTCTGACCTCTGACTCCCAGACCTCTTAAGAGGCGATCAGCACAGATATTGTGAAAGGAAATGGCCCATTTGGAGATGACACATTCAAACAAAAAAAGGACGGTGCTCGTAGATGTGACTGGGAAACTCGGGGTCTGTAACATGACCATTGTGTTCTGTATAATTATTATTTTTTTATTATGTTTATGGAGTCAATTGGAGAGTATGTTCAGAGCTCTGACAGGACTATTTGAGCTGTGATGTATGGGCGCCGCCAGGGGTTTTGGGCCCCATGAAAAGAGGTGGTGCCACCACCTCAGGCCACCCCATCCCAGCAGATTTTTTTTGAGTTCACCTGTCAGTCAGCTCTCTTGAAATCGTCTTAACTTTCTCCAGTTATTACTCAGTTGTACAAATCACAGACCACCTCCTGTTTGATTAGATGTTAAACTAGCTTGTTTTGCCTGATATAATATAATGCAATAGTGTCACACAATGTCACAGTGTCTGATGTGGAAGGGTAACCTGAGTTGCTCTGGTTATGCTGAAGTTGCCATTACTCCACGTTGGCACTTTGCACTTTGCATACTGAATCTCACATAAAAGGCATTTAATGATTGTTTTTTTTGTGTGTTTTTTTATTTATGTTTCCATACATCATATCAATACAACAGCTGGCTACCTAATAGATACAGAACCATGTATTGAAAAGTGCTAAAATAATCAATTTTATCTTAATAATCAATTTTATAACCTATCTATTTTTATTTCTGTGCCATTGGATGAGTACACACCAGTGGCATCTCATGTTCATAATGTCATAAAAGTAAAAAAAAAAAAAGATTGCCAGATGTTTTTAAGAATCTGATTTCAAGATTTATTTCCAGAACAGTACAAATAGTAGCATAAACAATTAAGCTCAGCAATGCGCGTGTGACATCGCGATTGCTCTCAGACAGACGCATATACAACAGCTGCAGAAAGCCAATGCACTATGGGACAGCAGTCTGTTAGGAGCTGCACAGTCATTCACATTCCGCCCCTGTCTGTCCTATTGTTTCCATTTAGCTCCAGAGCATATCGGCTCTCCGCTTTTGCTATATTGCATACTGATTGTGGATTCTCTACCTCCACAAGATAAAAGTAATCCGCACGCTGTAATTGCCCTGTAAATCTTTGTGTTCACACTGGGACGTGCTTACTTGAGGGGTACAAACGGCACTGTGCGGTGTGCACAACAGCTTTTTGTAAATATGGCAGGTAACTGAGACCTGGCCGAAAGGTTTTCAGTTTAACGTTAAGTATTAACATCTTTCACATAACATACACTGCCGTTCAAAAGAAATCACCTAGACATTGCGTTTTTTAAATAGATTTATGCTTTTATTTACCAGGGTAGCATTAAATTGATCCAAACATAGAGTAAAGACATTGATAATGCTACAAACTACTATTTCTACTTTAGCAATTGTAGCCATTTTTACACATAGCATCCCCCCCCCCCCCTTCCCATTTTAGAGCACCTAAAGTAATTAATATAAATTAAAATAGTCATCATATTTAATATTTGGTTGCATATTCTTTGCATGCCATGACTTCCTGATGTATGTGACCCAACAACATCACAATTATTTTCAGGTACTCTTACAAGTGATACTATAACCTCTTTGCATTTGAATGGATCTCTATGGGAATTGGGGGGTGGGACTAGATTAAGCTGTAAATTACACAATAATAGTATGGAACACATGGTTGGCTAATTGGCTGTAAGTCATCAAGGGTTTAAGGTATCAAAAGAGCCTCAAACCATCAGTCTGCTGCCAGATATGCAGTAAATATGGATGGATCACTTTAAGGGTTGTTTTTCCTGACTCACTTTGCTGTTGAACTCTATGGAAAAATAAGTCAGGAGAAATAACATCAAACTTGATACCTCAGACCCTTGAGGACTTACAGCCATTTAGCAAACCATGTGTTCCATACTATTCCCTATCAACTATTTGTATGATTCCAATGTTATAACGACAACTGTTCCTTATTTTGTAACATGACACAAAACGGCAACGATTCTGTATGTCGGTATCTTTTTAGGCAAGAAAAAAAAACATCCACTTCCACTGTGTTTGAGCCTCTGTTAAGTTGTTTCAGTAATACTGAATACTTCTGCAAAACAAACTCCTAACAGAAGAGACCTGGATTATGCCTGTAGTCAAAGGGTTTCGAGGACAGTAACCATTTTATTTCCAGGCTTGTATTCAACAAAGGTGGTGCTAGAGAATGGGATAAAGAACAGCCTCAGTCGGCTAGAATTTTTTGCTGAATACTGAAAAGATCTGCGCAGAAAATAAAGCTTCATCTAGTGATGTAAACAATGTTTGATAATGACAAGGATGTTACCCAAATTGTACGCTGTTTCTCAGCGGTTCCTCTGTTTCGTAAGCAATTTCATCCATCCATACATCCATTATCTAACCCGCTTATTCCTGGTCAGGGTCGCAGGGGGGCTGGAGCCTATCTCAGCATGCATTGGGCGAGAGGCAGGAAGTAAGCAATTTCACACAATTGTTATTCTAAACAACTGGAAAAAGTACCATGCATGCTGTAAGCTCACATCTTTCTGAAAGGCATGTGACATTAGCAAGCTGAATTGGCCAATTATTTCAGGATCCAGTCATTAGTAATGGACATCACAGCAGGTTGTTTGCACTTAAAAATATGCCTTTAGACTTTTTTGGAACTTACAAATAGCAATTTCCAGCCTCCCACTTTTCAATTGCCTATAACGTACCATTTATTTTGTCACGTCTAGTTACATTTATCGTTGTGCAAGGATCCCGTGGGAGCATTGCACTTGTGTGATTCCAAGATACGATATCTAGTGCAGGCATCCAGAAGCTCTAAAGGATTTGTGTTGCTTGTTTTATGTCGCAGCCAATGCGTACTTTTCCCTTAACATATGATGTGATCCAAACTGTGTCTGTGTGCTGCACTGTGTATCCTACTGCCAATTAACTAATGAACTGCGCTAAGCGGCAATCGTTCATCAAGTGGTCATTTCTAAACCAGTAGATTCTGAACACAGATCAATGGAAAGTAAAACTTAAAGCAAATAAATAAATCTACTTAAAAGTAGATTAGATATGTTACAGTGACACTCAGGATAGGACTCAAATGCAGACTGAAGGCTGGTTGAACTCCACCCACAAAGGAGACTTCTAATATATATAAGTGCCCACCCAGGGAAGCAGGCAGGAGATCAGGAACGGGCAGGCAGGAAACACAGGAGCAGGCTAGACAGGCAGGAGAACAGGAGCAGGGTTAGGACATGGAAGGGCAGGGCAGGACAGGACAGGAGCAGGCTAGACAGGCAGGAGATCAGGAGTAGGGTTAGGACATGGAAGGGCAGGGCAGGACAGGAGCAGGCTGGACAGGCAGGAGAACAGGAGCAGGGTTAGGACATGGAAGGGCAGGACAGGAGCAGGCTGGACAGGCAGGAGAACAGGAGCAGGGCTGGCTTGGACACAACCACAAGTACCGGTCGTTTAAAGCGATCTAAATCCACTTTTGTGACATATCTGATCCAGATCTGTTTTACTGCTCAGTGCTTAAAGAAGGGAGGCAGTAGAATGAGGTCGTCACAGTTCTCATTTATAACATTGTCATATGTGAGCTTTATCCAGTTCAGATGTACACCTGGATAGTATTTTGCACAACAACTTGTATTTTTTTGACATCACTTTTCTTTGCCAAGAATATCACAGCACAGATGAATGAAATCATCCGTGGCATAAACAGGGAGTGGAGGGGGGGGGACAGCAGCCAGTGGAGTTGTGCCAAAATAAAATGCCTAATTTAATTGTGAGGGGATGCTTCTGTATAAGTAAAATTGGAAGTAAGTAATGGAAAGAAATGAAACTTTGGAGATCTCCATCTGTATGATGGAGTACAGCTACTGGAGCCCTCGGTTTGGCTTCAGTTCCAGAGAGAAATAAAAAAGAAAATGTACATGTTTGTGGGTGGTTGTTGTCTACCGTTTGCCTACTAATGATGCAGGTGTATGTGAGCTATCACAGCTAATTTATGCATGCATAAATTAAATCATATCAGAATGCAGTAACCAATCATAACCAGTCTGAGCGCATAAATCGGATATAGGCCTTATACAGAATGAAAATGAGTAGCAGCAGAAAGCAGAAAAAATTGATATAGAAAATGCAAAGCAGAAAAAAATGTATATAAAAAAAAATTGATTCCAACTGTAGTGTAAATATAGTTTGTGCACATGTGCGCGTGAGCGTGTGTGAATATACGTATATGAATGTGTGTGAACTGGGAACGCACATGTATTTTTTTTTTTATGTGAGCAAAAACAACTAGGCATTCCCAATCAGTTATACAACACGGATCTAGAGGCAGGTTGCCCAGAAACAAAGCTTCCGTGAAAAGACAACGGCTACAGCACTGTATTACGTCTCAATCCGTGTCATTCGTATTTGTCTGCTTGTGAGGACCGAAGTGGATATTTGGATTGCT
This sequence comes from Ilyophis sp. 1 JC-2022, assembly GCA_022702515.1. Lineage (NCBI taxonomy): Eukaryota > Metazoa > Chordata > Actinopteri > Anguilliformes > Synaphobranchidae > Ilyophis > Ilyophis sp. 1 JC-2022. Next base: position 9,371,570 of record CM040395.1, read on the forward strand.
TTGTTTCTTCTGTACACTGTGTCTGTCATCAGTTTCTCACACACAAGCATATCCAACCTTGTGTTTATTCAGTGGGTAGGGGGAGGATCAAAGGCTTTTAGTACTATATAAAGTGCTCATGAGAGCACAAAAAAGTGCATTTGTCTTAATTAGATACTGAGAGAAATTAAATGCATAGCAATCACAATCGCCGTACTAAAACAAAGGCAAAACCTTTACATACAGACATTTCTTTTTTTTTAAATGGCCGCTAGCCATTAATTCTATTGTTTAAGCAGACAAATGCAAAGTATTCTAAATTCCCTCTTCTCACAAATATGCATAGGCCTTACTCATAGGACGGCTATGGAGAGCCTTCAGTACCATTGGAGACTAGTATGTGTTAGAGAGTCAGCATACTTTATTAAACATTACACTTTGCTGAAAATATGGATTTCATCCGGTTACTCTTCGGCACAAATTAACTCAAGAACAATGTCTACACTGTGACAGGCTTTCCTTTGAAAACATTGCCGGTTTTATTTATTCACAATTCACTTAGAGGTCTATTCCGACTTCACTTGCTTGAAAACATAAATGTCTTTTCTGATGCAGAAGGATTTTAAGAGCTTACTCTTCTTCAGTGGATGCACTTAACCTGCATGTGAAGTCCACACTTGTGCAACGGCTTTATTGAGAAAATGTTATCATGCCTCTTTTCCACTGCTGTGCACATTCGGACAGCTTTTCAGCGGGCCAAGCTATGTGTCCTGAAAGGTGGAATCGTAATGGGTTTGTGATGGTTCGGAGATGGCCACATGTATAAAACTCTGAGTAAAAGAACGCGTAATAGAACGCTCAGGGTGAAAGTCGGAATTTTGCTTTAAAAAGTTTAGCATTTTCTACCTCTGCCTTGCGTACGCATGGTGTCCATCGTGTGCAGAGGGACGCAGATTCTCACAGCGCGCGTTATATTATACATCTGAATTTCTGCATGGAAACTCGCTTATGCGGTTTTCTGAGGGTATTTTTCTGCTCAGCACTGTTACATGTGGCCCCAGGGTCACTCGGGTCACGGCTCAGGGTCGGGTAACACGGTGTTCACCCATTTAGGTACATTAATGGCAAACACGGGTTTGTCCCCAGGCCACTGTGAGGCTATTGTTATAATTATACAGTTTCTTCTTGTCACAACTTTAGAGAGAATATATTCAAACATTTCCCCCCATATACTTAATGTTAAATGCTTGTTTGTATTTATCATCAGGGTAGGATCTGAGTAATTATGAATGAAAACATCTTGAATAAACATCGGGAAACTTAAAGGGCCTTCTACATTGCAATAGCATTGAGAATCGCATTGATGAAGTGTCAGATTGTGTCTGTGCCTCGAGCACATTGGAGTCACTCACAGGAGACAACACTGTAATAATGCTCAAAGGTCTAATATTATTTTTTACTGCTCATTTGGTGTATGAATCTTTAACTAGGGTGTGCACAAAATGCATTGAATTAATGTTACATAGCCTTTGGTCTTACAACTGATTAGGCTGGACCGTTCGTTATATTGAATGCATACAACTTTGTGTAAGACTCAACGGTTTATTTATTTATTTTCTCATTATTGGGTTTGTCTAGTGCTCTCATACTGCAGGTCCTTGCAATTCATGTTTTGAGCAAAACGGGGTGTTATGTCAAATTAAATCTGTTGCTAAAGCCCCCCACTGCACTGCTTCAGTTGTTACACAGCTGCTATCACATCTGGATGCTGATACTATCTAGACCTTCTGGAGTTGCCAGGTAAATCACATCTGGATGCTGATACTATCTAGACTTTCTGGAGCTGCTAGGCAAATCACATCTGGATGCTGATGCTATCTAGACTGTCTGAAGCTGCCAGGTAAATCACATCTGGATGCTGATACTATCTAGACCTTCTGGAGCTGCTAGGTAAATCACATCTGGATGCTGATACTATCTAGACCTTCTGGAGCTGCTAGGTAAATCACATCTGGATGCTGATACTATCTAGACCTTCTGGAGCTGCCAGGTAAATCACATCTGGATGCTGATACTATCTAGACCTTCTGGAGCTGCCAGGTAAATCACATCTGGATGCTGATACTATCTAGACATTTTGGAGCTGCTAGGTAAATCACATCTGGATGCTAATACTATCTAGACATTTTAGAGCTGCTAGGTAAATCACATCTGGATGCTGATACTATCTAGACATTTTGGAGCTGCTAGGTAAATCACATCTGGATGCTGATACTATCTAGACATCTTGGAGCTGCTAGGTAAATCACTTTAAGTTGGATTGTTTTCAGTAAAAAGACATATGATTATAGGAGTCATAACCTTCTTATGTTTTTTTTTATATTCCCCGGCATTATTTCCCCCAAATTTGAAAAGATACTGATATAAGCCAGTTAATGGGCCATGCAAAATTGACTTGGATATTGCAAAAAAAATTCTGTAACTACACAGGAATTTCTGTAATTACAGTTATGGTATGTTATTTGTAATGGTCACATTCACAGTTTTTAATCAGGGTGGCAGTTTAGTATAATGGTTAAAGAACTGGCTTTGTAACCGAGAGGTTGCAGGTTTAATTCCCAGGTAGTACACTGCTGTTGCAACCTTGAGCAACGTATTTAACCTGAATTGCTTCAGTATATATCCAGCTGTATAAATGGATAATATGTAAAACATGCTAAAAAGTTGCTCTGCATGTAATGTACTGCAATGTAATCATAAATGATGTTGAATGATGATCACAAAGGACATTTCTGCATATGAATGTAATGGCGATCACTTTCTTTTCCAGAGCTTTGATAGAAGATCCTGCTTCAGTATTTCATGTCTCACTGCCCCTCACTCCACCGGGCTACTTATCGGATGTATTTATCAGCCGTGTCTATCCACTATGAAAAATTAAACCTCTTCTTTCAGAAATAGACCCAGCACATCCCTTCATGAAGCAGCGGTGAATTAATTAATAATGACTTCATATGTTTTCATTCTCTGATAAATTTGTCTTTTTGAGAAAGTGTACTTTCTGATCGCTGGTGAAGCGCAGTTTCTCTGGGTTTCCCGCAAGGGTTTTTTTGTGGCGTTTTTGGGCACCTCAGAGAATGTTTACTCTTGAGAAATAAACCATGTACTCACTCTCCGACTTGATTTAGCAGTCGATAGTGATGATATTTTCGATAGCTTAGTTTTATCCAGCATTGTTAGTTATCTTTTTTGAGCACCGCTCAGATATTTGCTGTAGATTTTAGACTAGCTAAGTAGGCGTAGAAAGTTAGCAAAAGCAAGTAACAGCCTTTTCCGCCATGTTTTTTTAATGTTATACCCGCCCATTCACAATCGGTCCGCCCCAGGAGTGTAGGTTCTACTTGGGTTAAACCAGGCATGATTTGACGGTAGCATGATAGAAGGGTAGGGGGCCCCGTGATTATGTTGCGCATTGGCTACTCAGAGTGGGTGGGGTCTACTTGCCCTGTAGCTGATAGGGGCCCCTGCTTGTCTATCAACATTACAGTCGTATCTCGCCTTGTTCAGTCAAATAAATAGTCTTTTTTATCAGGCTAGGGCAAGGCCCTCTGTGCATGTGACACAATCGTATATTAACTACATTTTTACAAAGATTATTTGATTGTGAGGCGTAATGATTTTGGATTTGTTGTGTTCTGTGAGACACATAACGTGCCCCAAGACATCCTTCTCTCTCTCTCTCTCTCTCTCTCTCTCTGAATTCAATTCAATTCAATTCAAATGTGCTTTATTTGCATGACAAGTAAACTTGTGTTGCACAAGCATTTATACATAAATGACAGACAATAACACTCCCCATATCCAAGAAGGATGAGAGAAAAAACAAAAAACAAAACATGAACAACAAACCCCCCCCTCCCAACAATATACATAATCCCAGGTCAAACGACATTTAGTCTATAATGTAATACATAGAAACCCTGGTAGTATTAAAATGAATGCACAGTTAGTCCACACCCTCTCTTAAATTATGGCAGGCAGAGACGTAATGAGTTGCCTATTCAATTGTGGAAATTATCTCTCTCTCTATCTTTTTCTCTCTCACACACACACACACACACACACACACACAGGTACACACATGCATGGAAAGAACATTTTGTGCTTACAAATTTAAGCATTTAATTGAGTGTTTCTATAACAACGGAGACCTGAAGGACGACAAGGCGGAACATAGATATTTCCTGAGAGTAACTCCAATACCCATTTCAAAAGGACCATAGAGACAAGCAATCTCCTGCTGCACTTGTTTATTTCCTCCCTCTTTAACTCATGGTCACTGAGTCACCGATTACACGTCCGGCCCAAGGGTTTCCGTGGGGACCTGATGCAGATGAGGAGCAGTCATCCTCAAATTGAAACTGACAGGCAGGGGGGCAGCAATGCCTCTTACCCCTGTGGCTCATCCCACGGGGGTGGCGGTGGGGAAATGTCGCGGGAGGAAGGGGGTGGCGGTGGGAGGTATGTAGCGGGAGCAAGGGGGTGGCAGTGGGGGTATGTAGTGGGAGGAAGGGGGTGGTGGTGGGGGGTATGTAGCGGGAGGAAGGGGGTGTCGGTGGGGGTATGTAGCGGGAGGAAGGGGGTGGCGATGGGGGTATGTACCAGGAGGAAGGGGGTGGCGGTGGGAGTATGTAGCAGGAGGAAGGGGGTGGCGGTGGGGGTATGTAGCGGGAGGAAGGGTGTGGCTGTGGGGGGTATGTAGCGGGAGGAAGGGGGTGGGGGTATGTAGGGGGAGGAAGGGGGTGGTGGTGGGGGGTATGTAGCGGGAGGAAGGGGGCGGCGGTGGGGGTATGTAGCAGGAGGAAGGGGGTGGCAGTGGGGGGTATGTAGCAGGAGGAAGTGGGTGGCGGTGGGGGGTATGTAGCGGGAGGAAGGGGGTGGCGGTGGGGGGTATGAAGAGGGCGGAAGGGGGTGGCGGTGGGGGGTATGTAGCGGGAGGTAGGGGGTGGCGGTGGGGGGTATGTAGCGGGAGGTAGGGGGTGGCGGTGGGGGGTATGTAGCGGGAGGAAGTGGGTGGCGGTGGGGAGTATGTAGCGGGAGGAAGGGGGTGATGGTGGGGGGTATGTAGCTGGAGGAAGGGGGTGGCGGTGGGGGGTATGTACCAGGAGGAAGGGGGTGGCGGTGGGGGGTATGTAGCGGGAGGAAGGGGGTCGCGGTGGGGGGTCTGTAGCGGGAGGATGGGGGTGGTGGTGGGGGGTTTGTAGCGGGAGGAAGGGGGTGGCGGTGGGAGTATGTAGCAGGAGGAAGAGGGTGGCATGGGGGGGATATAGCGGGAGGAAGGGGGTGGTGGTGGGGGGTATGTACCAGGAGGAAGGGGGTGGCGGTGGGGGGTATGTAGTGGGAGGAAGGGGGTGGCGGTGGGGGTATGTAGCGGGAGGAAGGGGGTGGCGGTGGGGGTATGTAGCGGGAGGAAGGGGGTGGCGGTGGGGGGTATGTAGCAGGAGGAAGAGGGTGGCGTGGGGGGTATGTAGTTGGAGGAAGGGGGTGGCGGTGGGGGGTATGTAGTGGGAGGAAGGGGGTGGCGGTGGGGGTATGTAGCGGGAGGAAGGGGGTGGCGGTGGGGGTATGTAGCGGGAGGAAGGGGTGGCGGTGGGGGGTATGTAGCAGGAGGAAGGGGGTGGCATGGGGGGTTTGTAGTGGGAGGAAGGGGGTGGCGGTGGGGGGTATGTAGTGGGAGGAAGGGGGTGGCGGTGGGTGTATGTAGCGGGAGAAAGGGGGGGGGCGGTGGGGGTATGTAGCGGGAGGAAGGGGGTGGCGGTGGGGGGTATGTACGGGGAGGAAAGGGGTGGCGGTGGGGGTATGTAGTGGGAGGAAGGGGGTGGCCGTGGGTGTATGTAGTGGGAGGAAGGGGGTGGTGGTGGGGGGTATGTAGCAGGAGGAAGGGGGCGGCAGTGGGGGTATGTAGCAGGAGGAAGAGGGTTGGCGGTGGGGGGTATGTAGCGGGAGGAAGGGGGTGGCGGTGGGGGGTATGTAGCGGGAGGAAGGGGTGGCGGTGGGAGTATGTAGCAGGAGGAAGGGGGTGGTGGTGGGGGGTATGTAGCGGGAGGTAGGGGTTGGCGGTGGGGGGTATGTAGCTGGAGGAAGGGGGTGGCGTTGGGGGGTATGTAGCGGGAGGAAGGGGGTGATGGTGGGGGGTATGTAGCTGGAGGAAGGGGGTGGCGGTGGGGGTATGTAGCGGGAGAAAGGGGGTGGGTGTATGTAGCGGGAGGAAGGGGGTGGCGGTGGGGGGTATGTAGCGGGAGGAAGGGGGTGGTGGTGGGGGGTATGTAGCGGGAGGAAGGGGGTGGCGGTGGGGGTATGTAGCTGAAGGCAGGGGGTGGCGGTGTGGGGTATGTAGCGGGAGGAAGGGGGTGGTGGTGGGGGGTATGTAGCGGGAGGAAGGGGGTGGCGGTGGAAGTATGTAGAAGGAGGAAGGGGGTGGCGTGGGGGGTATGTAGCGGGAGGAAGGGGGTGGCGGTGGGGGGTATGTACCAGGAGGAAGGGGGTGGCGGTTGGGGGTATGTAGTGGGAGGAAGGGGGTGGCGGTGGGGGTATGTAGCGGGAGGAAGGGGGTGGCGGTGGGGGGTATGTACCAGGAGGAAGGCGGTGGCGTGTGGGGTATGTAGTGGGAGGAAGGGGGTGGCGGTGGGGGATATGTAGTGGGAGGAAGGGGATGGCGGTGGGGGTATGTACCAGGAGGAAGGGGGTGGCGGTGGGCGGTATGTAGTGGGAGGAAGGGGGTGGCGGTGGGGGTATGTAGTGGGAGGAAGGGGGTGGCCGTGGGTGTATGTAGCGGGAGGAAGGGGGTGGGGGTGGGGGGTATGTAGCGGGAGGAAGAGGGTGGTGGTGGTGGTGGTGGTGGTATGTAGCAGGAGGAAGGGGGTGGCGGTGGGGGGTATGTAGCGGGAGGAAGGGGGTGATGGTGGGGGGTATGTAGCTGGAGGAAGGGGGTGGCGGTGGGGGTATGTAGCTGGAGGAAGGGGGTGGCGGTGGGGGGTATGTAGCGGGAGGAAGGGGGTGGGAGTATGTAGCGGGAGGAAGGGGTGGCCGTGGGTGTATGTAGCGCGAGGAAGGGGGTGGGGGTGGGGGGTATGTAGCGGGAGGAAGAGGGTGGTGGTGGGGGTATGTAGCAGGAGGAAGGGGGTGGCGGTTGGAGGTATGTAGTGGGAGGAAGGGGGTGGGGGTGGGGGGTATGTAGCGGGAGGAAGGGGGTGATGGTGGGGGGTATGTAGCTGGAGGAAGGGGGTGGCGGTGGGGGTATGTAGCTGGAGGAAGGGGGTGGCGGTGGGGGGTATGTAGCGGGAGGAAGGGGGTGGTGGTGGGGGGTATGTAGCGGGAGGAAGGGGGTGTCGGTGGAAGTATGTAGCAGGAGGAAGGGGGTGGCGTGGGGGGTATGTAGCGGGAGGGAGGGGTTGGCGGGGGGGGGTATGTACCAGGAGGAAGGGGGTGGCGGTTGGAGGTATGTAGTGGGAGGAAGGGGGTGGCGGTGGGGGTATGTAGCGGGAGGAAGGGGGTGGCGGTGGGGGGTATGTACCAGGAGGAAGGGGGTGGCGTGTGGGGTATGTAGTGGGAGGAAGGGGGTGGCGGTGGGGGGTATGTAGTGTGAGGAAGGGGGTGGCGGTGGGTGTATGTAGCGGGAGCAAGGGGGTGGCGGTGGGGGGAAGTAACAGGAGGAAGGGGGTGGTGGTGGGGGGTATGTAGTGGGAGGAAGGGGGTGGCAGTGGGTGTATGTAGCGGGAGAAAGGGGGTGGCGGTGGGGGTATGTACCAGGAGGAAGGGGGTGGCGGTGGGGGGTATGGAGTGGGAGGAAGGGGGTGGCGGTGGGGGTATGTAGTGGGAGGAAGGGGGTGGCCGTGGGTGTATGTAGCGGGAGGAAGGGGGTGGCGGTTGGAGGTATGTAGTGGGAGGAAGGGGGTGGCGGTGGGGGTATGTAGCGGGAGAAAGGGGGTGGCGGTGGGGGTATGTACCAGGAGGAAGGGGGTGGTGGTGGGGGGTATGGAGTTGGAGGAAGGGGGTGGCGGTGGGGGTATGTAGTGGGAGGAAGGGGGTGGCCAGGGGAGTATGTAGCGGGAGGAAGGGGGTGGGGGTGGGGGGTATGTAGCGGGAGGAAGGGGGTGGTTGTGGGGTATGTAGCAGGAGGAAGGGGTGGCGGTGGGGGGTATGTAGCGGGAGGAATGGGGTGATGGTGGGGGGTATGTAGCTGGAGGAAGGGGGTGGCGGTGGGGGTATGTAGCTGGAGGAAGGGGGTGGCGGTGGGGGGTATGTAGCGGGAGGAAGGGGGTGGGAGTATGTAGCGGGAGGAAGGGGGTGGCCGTGGGTGTATGTAGCGGGAGGAAGGGGGTGGTGGTGGGGGGTATGTAGCGGGAGGAAGAGGGTGGTGGTGGGGGTATGTAGCAGGAGGAAGGGGGTGGCGGTGGGGGGTATGTAGCGGGAGGAAGGGGGTGCTGGTGGGGGGTATGTAGCAGGAGGAAGGGGGTGGCGGTGGGGGTATGTAGCGGGAGGAAGAGGGTGGTGGTGGGGGTATGTAGCGGGAGAAAGGGGGTGGCGCCAGGGGCCTTTGGTGAGGTGAGAAAGTACTGAACGTTCTGCTGTCACAGGGCAGGGCTCCCTACCGGTGAAGGTGCAGTTAAGAGGGAGGCTGATCAGGCCGCCTAATGGAGTCGAACAACTCATACAAAGGAGGCAGGTGATTCTTCCTTCCAAAAAACCACCGGCCAATCTTTTAAGGACCCAGGGGTTCTTCTTTCACCGCAGTTTGCCAGAAAAGGGGTCACGGTTTTGATTAATCCAGGCCCAGCACATTTATGGAGCTAGCAGTGCCAGCACAAAGGGGCCCCTGGTCTACAGAGTCGCACAGCTGTTCTTTGTTCTTACTCTCTGAAAAATAAGTTTAAGCAAGCGTCTGGTTTTTCTTTTCTCAGTCAACACGCTGCCTTACTTTCTGAAAATATATTTTTTAAATAACATTATAAATATCAAATGATGTGTACTTGATTCGTTTCATTGGGGGGTTTGATTGAACCCCCGTCAGGACACACTTCAGTATGGCTGGTTATTAAATACATAAGCTAAAAAATCCTTGCAGATCAACTGTAAATAAGTGTTTATGATCTGTCTCAAAACGCAACGTTTATTTACAAGTCTTTAAGGCTAATGAAAAAAATCTAAGTCCATAATTTTGTTACGTAATCATCAGACTTCCTAAAGGGTGTCAAGTCTTCGGGGGTTCTCAGTGGTAGACAAGCCTTCAAGAGGCAAATTTTAACTTATACATATACTTATACATTATATATGTTCCAGCATTAGAATTAACAACACTGCACTCTGTGAGGGTATTTGAAAACACTGAGAGATTCTGGCATATCAAATTGTATTGTGCTTTGATTTGGGGACGGTTGAAGACATTTATTATACTGTAGCTTCTTCTTGAACAAACTGGTATAACCTGAATGGTTGTTGTTGTTTTTTAATTCATATTTCAATTTAAAGTAAATTTCTGTTTCTAGACTTTAGACAAGAGTGGTCACCACAAAGCTTGATTCTGGAGGGTTGTCTAGTTATGCACAAGTTGCTTTTAGTGTCCAAATTGAGCATGAGTGAGGATAGCCAATGACCTAGAGCCAGGAAAGTGTCTACTCTCTATGCTCCCGAAATAAAGTGATTGAGGGATTGAAGACGTATTGAAATCAGGTACTTCCATACGGGTGTGATTCCTTAAAGGGGCAGTTCACCCAAAAATCTAATTAAGATATGTTTCAAAATGCACAAACATATATACATTTCAAAAGTCTCAAGCAAAGCACACCAGTATTCTAGGGCGAACTGCATTGACAGTTCGCGGATATACACAGTTGGCGTACTGGTAGAAAGGAGTTTTAGAAAAAACCATACTGTCAGGGTGTTGTAGTGGTACAACGATGAGCCAAACGCGATAAAAGAAAAGAAAAAATGAAAGAACCTCCCAGCCGTAACCGAAACCAAAAACACCCTTGAAAAACGGGATAGCCACGTAAACACGGGCGAACTAATACTGATAGACAGAATAACAGCAAAAACAAAGGCACCCTCGGAACGTGACTATAACGCCCGATAATTGGTGAAAGAAATGAAAATAAAATAACGCTCACGCCCTCCAACAACAAAGAGAGCGGGAGTAGAAAGGAGAAGTAAAAAGAGAGAATACAAAACTATATTCCCTGAGCTTCTAAGTAGTTATCTGGGTAAGCTCTACTACGCGAATAAAGAACAAATCTTTTTTTACCTGCGAGCAGAGGAAACAAACAACGACCAAAACATTCGAGAAGGCACAAAATGATAAAGAAGCGTCAGGAAGCGGAACTCAGGGATTTAAATACCTCCTGACGCGGACGACAGGTGAAGCAGATAATCACCTGGGCGAAAGGAAAATCCCGCAAGGGAATGCGGAGAAAAAATCCGATAGACCGAAAAAAGGCGAGGCGTGGAATTTAGAGGAAAGGAAGGGAAAACCATGACACATACACAACAAGGTCTGTGGATGTTCATGAGTAACAGTGTCATTATATTTGGAAGAAGACGTTGTTGTTGATTTTTTAAAATTTTTACATTTTTGGCGCTTTGAGCGCCACAAACTTTGTACCCGTTGAACTCTGTTCTATCAGGGTGATATCACAGTGAGCTGCAGCGGATATATATAAAACTAATGAAATCTCAGTGAAAATATGTGGATGGATAGAGAGCACTCTAGGTATATAGAAAGTGTGCACTGCCTCTTTAACTGCACAGATACAAAGACCAATGCAAGAGCATTATGTTTATATTTAAAGTATATTTAAAGCACATTAATAATACATTTTTAATTTAAATTTTACAGGACCTAACAAGGTCAATTGAGAAAAGATCTCCAGGAGGGTGTAGGTGGTTTAGATCAATGTTTCTAGATGTCTAAAAAATGTTTCAAACCCCCATCTTCAAATGGCTTCCCTACAAATGTCTCACAATTTGTCCCCCATATCTATATCTTATATCTTCCATCTGTCACAACTCCCATATATTTGTACTGTAAAACTTACCCTATAATTTTGTATTTATTTTTTAATCCCTAGAGGTAGAACCCCCCCCCCCCCCGCAGACTAGCAACACCGGTTTGAATGTGGGAGGTGGGGCTTTACATTTCATATGAAAAAAATAAGTCTCAACTGAGTTTCCTTTGCGATTGTGACTTGTTTCCTCATACAATGAGCCCTGACGTGACAATGAAGGGAGGCTGTGCCATGTATTCCTCCACATAAAGATGGAGACGGATCATACGGAGACAGGTCATACGGAGACGGATTATACGGAGATGGATCATACGGAGACAGGTCATACGGAGACGGATCATACGGAGACGGATCATATGGAGATAGATCATACGGAGACGGATCATACGGAGACGGATCATACGGAGACGGATCATACGGAGACGGATCATACGGAGATGGATCATACGGAGACGGATCATACGGAGACGGATCATACGGAGACGGATCATACGGGACGGATCATACGGAGACGGATCATACGGGACGGATCATACGGAGACGGATCATACGGAGACTGATCATACGGAGACGGATCATACGGAGACTGATCATACGGAGACGGATCATACGGAGACGGATCATACGGAGACGGATTATACGGAGACGGATCATACGGAGACAGATCATACGGAGATAGATCATACGGAGACGGATTATACGGAGACGGATCATATGGAGACGGATCATACGGAGACGGATCATACGGAGATAGATCATACGGAGACGGATCATACGGAGACGGATCATACGGAGACGGATCATACGGGACGGATCATACGGAGACGGATCATACGGGACGGATCATACGGAGACGGATCATACGGAGACTGATCATACGGAGACGGATCATACGGAGACTGATCATACGGAGACGGATCATACGGAGACGGATCATACGGAGACGGATCATACGGAGACGGATTATACGGAGACGGATCATACGGAGACAGATCATACGGAGATAGATCATACGGAGACGGATTATACGGAGACGGATCATATGGAGACGGATCATACGGAGACGGATCATACGGAGATGGATCATATGGAGACGGATCATACGGAGACGGATCATACGGAGACGGATCATACGGAGACGGATCATACGGAGATGGATCATACGGAGACAGGTCATACGGAGATGGATCATACGGAGACGGATCATACGGAGACGGATCATACGGAGACGGATCATACGGAGACGGATCTTACGGAGACGGATCATACGGAGACGGATCATACGGAGATGTGCGTCACAAAGGGAAAGCCACAAAAGGGAGGCCCTCAAAGTGAAAGGAAGAAAAATGGCGCAAATGATACGCTCAACGCGACACGTATGGCGCAAGATTTGAATGGGAAGTAAATTGCGATGCGGATTAATCACAGAGGTTGGCGAGATGTCTTTTCAAGGACATGAAAAGCAGAGAAAAAAGAGAGCTATTGGACCGTTAGATTTGCACGTGTGCTCAAAAGGGACTGACAACTCCCTATACATCTTTCTGCATGTATAGTAGGTACCACTCGGTGTCCAAGGAAATACATTTCCAGCGATAAAATGTTGATTATTTGTATGTTTCTCAGGTGGTCTTCCTTTATTTTTTAGATGGGTGTGCTTCTCCAAACAGGCAGGCGTGACACCCTGCTCCCAATCGTGTATATTGACTTGTCTGACCAATCCATCAAAAAAATAGGTGACAGAATAGGTGGCTTGAAAAGTACATCATGCCATTGTTGACGAATGGGATAATGAGTGGAAGGAGAGTTTTGCAGTTTGTTTTAGACTCGCCCATCTTGTCCTATAAAATGCGAAACATTCTGAAGATATATCTTTTTTCATGATTACTTAAATAGGTAAATGTTTTAAATGTTATAAATGTAATCCACATTTATATTTTAACTTAATAACATTTTAATAAAACGAAAATCAAAGTTAGGCCTTCATCCAGTCGAGACAAGTCAATTAAAATGTAATTCATAAAGCACATTTAAAAACAACTGACATTGACCAAAGTACTGCACAACCTCCATGAATAAATAAGACGTAGGGACAACACACAAAACATTACACAAAGACAATACACAAAGACAATACACCACGATAAAGACGATAGCAATTGTATTCAAAGGCCAAGGAAAAAAGGCAGGCTTTCGAACCGAGAAGTAAACGTGTCAATAGAAGAAGCAGACCTAATGTGGAGGAGTGAACTATTCCACAGCCTTGGGGCAGCAACAGGAAAGGCCACCCTTTAGCCTTAACCGAGCCCCGTGGGACAGTCAAGAACATCTGGTCATTAGACCTAAGCACCCTAGAAGCATAATAGGAGTAAACAAGATCAGAGATGTAAGAAGGTGCCAACCCATTCAGTGCTTTAAATACAAATAAGAAAACGCTCAACAAATGAGTGCCAGTTAGGAGCCTGACAGGGCATTCTGAACTAGCGTCTTATTGACTCTGATTTCAACAATGACTGATCATGTTCTGAAAAACGGCTTTTTTCTTAACCCCCCTGGCACCGGCCATGAGCCACAAGTGGTTTCATTTATTTGCATTCATTGTATTCTTTTTTTTTCAATCAATCTGGTCACACAATATGCCATTTGAAATTGTTAAAACTCTCGATTATATCTCTATAATCTATTTTACGATCCCAATTTAATAGCGACGACAATTTGTTATTTTGTAACAAGATACAAAACAGACTCGATCAAAACGACGACTCCGTAAATTCTACGTGTTCTGGAAATCCCCAGACGATACGAACCACGGTAAAGTCGGTATCCTTATCACAGCAAAAATAAGTCAACAAATGAATAAATGAATCATTAAGGTGAGAAAAAAAAACTACCAATTACGCTATGTTTGAGCTTCTGTTGATTTGTTTCAGTAATACTTCTAAGAGCAATTCTGACACTTAGAAACATACTCCTCAGGGCTGCCTTAGATATGAGACCAGGATTATGCCTGTAGTCAAAGGAGTTCAACAACAGTAAACACTTTATTTTACAGCTTGTGTTCAAAAACAGAAGTTTTAGTGGGGGTTAAAAGACTAGAATGCGGGCAAACTGATTAGAGCTGCGTTGTTAAAAGGTAAAATAGTTTTGTATATAATATTTTAAAAGTTAGTCACAGGCATTCCTTTTTTAGATGAAAAGCTCCTGTTATGCAGGTTGTAACATAATCGTATTAGGTGGCAATACCCAATAATGTGAAACAAAAATTATGAAGACATGCGGTAAAAAAGAAACGCATATTCAAAGGTTGCCACTCACTCCGTGTAGCTGGTACTTTGACATTTAAACAACGTCACCAAGTGTGGTGATATCGCTCCATTTTGCATCACTTGGAAATTTCAATTTCTTCGTGAAATGTGCAGTAAAAGATCAAAACCTTGCAGCAGGGAAATACTATATTTATTTAATTCAGCCTCCTGCCGAGACCATTCACCTGACTGCACCTGAGCCGCAGGAAGCCTTTGTGTTCTACGCAGAGCGGTAGAAAAGCTATTTGTTTATCCAGCTGGATATTTTCTTTTACACAAAGGGACAGTAGCATATCGTCTACCTGGGAAGTATGCAATCTTCCAGTGTTTAAGGTCCATTTCCTGTCAGCACACTGCCACCGTGCCAGATGTCTTTCTGCGTCGCCTTGGACCAGGTGCGCGCGCTCACTGGCGGTCACCCGAGGCCCTCTGTCTCACTGCTCACCTCTCCTTCTGCCTCTGCAAATGTCAGCCATGTTTGCTGCTCCAGGTCCCCTCCTGTCAGGGCTTAGGGAACATTTGAAGAATGAGTGACTTATCTTGGTGTGAATTCATCTGTGGTTTTCCAATGTTTGGACTGAGACCTTTGTTCTGCCTAGCGGCGCTCTGAACAGTTTGTTTGTTTTTGCGTACGAGCATCAGATAGATACGTACAGTTCTGCCAGGACAACTCACGTATTCAAATAACATGTTTTAATGAATGAATGTGCTGCATAATTATTTTTGTTTGGCGCTGAATGTATCTGTTGTAGTACTACTCTGGAGCACGGGCATCTCCCCCCGCTAAACAGGCGATGACCAGAAACCCCCCGTACTGAAGCAAATCCAATCAACAGGTGGAAGCTGGGGTGGTGGAGGGTGACAGCCAACACAGAAGCTATAAGAGCAGCGCGTCAGCAAGCAGCACAGAGAGAACTGATTCTTGGTTTAAAAAGGGCGCTCCATTAGAGGTGTGTGCATGTGATTGGTTGGGCCTGAAACGCGTGGTTGCTAGCCGACCATGGTCGGCTATAACAAGAGTTTTCCGACAGAACTTGCTATGCACACTAAAAATGTTTGCGCCACTCATTTTTCAATTAATTAAATAATTTTTTGAAAATAAAAATTAACTTATTTAATTTTGTGTATATATTGTTGTTGTGGTCTAGCCACTACACTTCATTCATTTCTGAATTTAAAGAATATACCTAGAATATAAATAAATGTTTTTGTATATTTGTATATTTTGAAAAGTTTGCATAGAGTGGAGTTGGAGGAAGACCTTTCATACGTTACTTTGGCATGCAGTCCAAGCACACAATCGACCAGCAGGGGGTCACCAGGGGACAATGAAACACCACGGACCCCGAGCCCACTGAACCCCGAGCCCACTGAACCCCGAGCCCACTGAACCCCCCTACCCTGGCTGACTAAGTCGCTCAATGGAGCTACCGGCCACAGTCAGCACTGGCATGGTCCGGATTCAATCCGAGACCGTGGGGCTCATCCACGCGCCACAGCATGCAGCACTTACAATGTACCTTTTTATAAAATGATTTTGTGCTTGGCAAAACTGGCCTTCTGATTTGGCAGTGTGATATAATTTATACTAAGTCCATTACTCCCATCAGCAAAATTTCAGATAACTTTGATAAATGGGGTATTTAATCCAATGCATTTACACTGTGTATGGGCATATGCAATGCAATCAGATCTTCCGGAATAATCTAAAAAACGACTACTCTACTCATTGTACCTCAATGCAGCCACCTGAAGTAGCTTTGTGCCAGTTATCATGGCGTAAGTGGCACCATGGATTGCCGTCAGTCAGTCAGTTAGCATACATTATGAAAGAGTTACTACCTTTGAAAGAAATTGACCGGTGTGACATGACCTTCTGCCATCCTTGTAAGGTAATTAAAGAGACTTTTTAAAATGGAGTTTATTTCATTGGTTTCATTTGATTACGTAAAACATCCCCAGGAGGACTCTGCTTGTCTTCACTACGAATGTAGTGCAATGTTACCATGGCTACCAAGACAGAATGTTTTGTGTTTGGATTCCATTGCAACTTCGTAAACCATTTTTTTTGGTTTACCATATACACTCCTCAAAAAAAGACACCTTTACAACGAGGTACAACTTGTAAGGATCGTGCATTTGTGGAATGAGCAACACAGCTAACCGTGTGGGTAGCGGCCCAAAAAAATTTGCCAAAATCCCCTGCAATATTCTTCTGTAGGTATTCACTCTCGTTTTGAGTTGCTTGGTGGACTGGATGATTGCACTCTCCCACAGTAATAAGGAAAAAACAACACATATTGGCCATTTTTACACTTTATTAATTTTACACTGTCAGGGACCTCAGTAGCGTGTGGAAGATCCATACGCAGCCACAACAGCTTGGCACCTCCTCCTCATGCTGGTCACCAGCCTGGTCACACACTGCTGTGGGATGGCATCCCATTCCTCGGTGCCAATCAGGTGCCAGTCACACACCTGTGACTGGCATACACCTGCCAGCGCTTGAAGCTCAAAACGAGAGTGAATACCAACAGAAGAATATTGCAGGGGATTTTGGCACATTTTTTTGGGCCGCTACCCACACGGTTAGCTGTGTTGCTCATTCCACGAATGCATGATCCTTACAAGTTGTACCTCGTTGTAAAGGTGACTAATCAGGCTTTCCAACGATATAAAATACAATACCAATTGGTATTATTAAAGGGGAGGAATAATCGACCGAAATAACGTTTCCAAACTTTTTTTGAGGAGTATAGATCATTTGGTTACATTACATTTATATTACACAACATTTTTCCCCTGTTGAAGTAGCTGCCATTGCTTTTTGAACTTTTTTTAATTTTATGTAGATTAATCTATGTAAACTTAGGTTTCTAAACTTTTATTTCTACACAAAAAAAAAAAACTGAACTTCACAAAAAAAATAAAAAGAAGGCCTCTTGATGGTATCCCATTGCAACTGCATTATATAGAAACTGACGTGAAATTACTTAGCAATGTTGCAGCAAATTCTGGTCCAAGGTCATCACTACATTTGGTTTAATGCTATATTGAAATGAGGTGAGAAAGTAGTATTTGACGGGGGGAAAAAAGTGTATCATTATTTAGCGCCACAAGGCATGAAAGAATGCAAGGGTGATGTTTATTTGTAGATGTCAATTATTAAAAGCAAGAAGATTGCTTCCTTAATTCAAATTCCCCCTTGGCAAAAAATGTCCTCTTTACATGTGAAAAAGCTGCTTAGGACCTGGGAAATGTTCCATCAATAACTCTTCAGCCTTATCTCATGGAAACAAAATAAACTTGCAAAGTCATTCAAAAACTGGACGTTCAACTTCCTCAGCATCTATATTCTCTAAGTATGTCCGCAGTATCGAACACAAGCCACCTTGACCCTAATCTCCCGAGGGTCAAAAATAATAAGTCGCTGGAATGGTGTTTGACAAGCTTGAGTGCTCTAAATCACACCACTGAATTGAAGTCAAATGCATTAACATATGCCTAACTCAGAGCAAATTGCTTTGGGAAAAGCCTGGAATGTAGAATGTTGGTGTGTGGGGAGAGGGGGGGGGGGCGGTGTACACAGAATGCATTTGTTGTGGCGCGGGTCATCAACGGTGGGACTTAATACTATGTTGTCTGGGATGCTCCAGCAGAGACATCGAATCGCTTAAATTGCGCTTAAATACAAAGGGGCCCTTCACTCAGATGCACAGTTTAAGGTCAACGTCTTCAGCAGCGGGCCTGAAACCGTGTGCCTAAAATAACGCATCTGTCCCGTCGGCTGTTTGACTTACAATACGATTACTGTACCAACTGCCGTTTCAATCACGCTCAGAACCTATTGGCTCGATGCATACCCAACTTCTCCATTTTAAAATAATCCCCTTGATTTGTTGAGCAGTGCCATTTGTCTAAAACTCAAAATGTGTATTTTTTATTTTCCTGTATCAGTCAATATAAATAAAGATTAGAAAAACTTGCAGCCTATCTAGAGGCATGGCTTATTGCATGCTTAGCAGAGAGAATGTCCTTCTCTGATGTATATTAGCAAAATAATTGATCTACCCTGAGAGTGGAATGAATTAGCTGATAATAAATAAATGGCCATCCACCTTCGTTTTAAAGGAGCATACTTAAGAGACATGTGCTAGGCCCTGTCTATTTCTGCACTCACCTATTGATTCTTCATTGTAGTGACTAACGTGGGCTAATGTGTATTCAGCTGGTCATCTGTGCTTTGCGTGAGTCTCGAAACATGAATAATAGCTAAGGTACTGTAAATAAAGGGGAAATTCACAGTTAAATTCAGTTAAATCTGTATTGTGTTACTTATGTCTATTGTGGTAGTGATGTAACCAATTGTAGCTTGGTCAATTTTAACCAGTTATAAAACTGTCTCATAATTCTGCAAAACTCTTTCCAAACTAGTGAGGAAGTAGTTTGTAATATGTCCCACTCTTGTACCATAGACATGCATATACATGTGCATATACACACATGATTGGGCACGGTATTTGTTTTGTACCAATCATTGGTTGTATTATTAGTTTTGTGTGTGCTAAAAGGTTTTGCAAATGCTTAATGTTTTTGTAAGTGTGTTGTTTTTACTTCCAGTTTACTTCTTGAAATTGTTGGATGAGTGCGTTCATGAATCCCCTCAACAAAACCCCGGCAATAAGGATTTCATCTGGGGATTTTAAGTGCCCCCATTTGTGAGAAAAAGTCACCCACTCAAAAGCTTTTTGATGACATTTTGCGCCATCAAAGGGGTGAAGGGATCATATTCGGTCATGACCATGGAAAGAGCTGTGTACACTCTTTCAAGATAAAGTTTAAGGTAATATTGTCAAATAATCCCTTATTCCCTGTTTCATGGAAATTAGAACATGAGTCTTTTTGATATGAAAGTCAATTATTAACCAGATTTTCAGATGATCAGGACAACTAGACTATTTTTATACTGGGAAATTAGCTTCACAAATAGTTTGATTATTGCAGAACACTTGGTTATTCTGCTCATATTTCATTTTATTTTAAATACAGTAGATAAGGGAGTTTTGTGAGAACTGGAAAAGCAGATTCCTTGTCCATATACCTTCACCACACGACCCCCTAACAAATATCCAGTTACATCATGCTAGGAAGTGACAACTAGCCCCCAGCTGCAGATTTTATATTTCCCAGCCCCTGATATTAAAAACACCTGCAGCAGGTAATATGGGTCAGGCTGCTGAGTCGATGAGCCAGTACAGATGCTTGCAGGTACACAATAGCTAAGATTCAATTAAGATTTATCCTTAACCTTTAGTCGCAATTAAATGCAAGTGTTTGTTTTCTTTCTGCACAGAGTTTGGCAAATTCAGCAGTTAGTGTGGGTGACATAGTAGTGACAATTTTGAAGAAGAAAAAAATTGTAATCGGTAAGAATTCTGTACATAGAAACTTGACTGGGTATTTTCAATGAAACTATTTAACAGAGCAAACAGCCTTCAAAAGGTGACATTGATGTTTTGACGTACAGTACTGTCCACTTGCCCATGGTATGTTGTATGGAGCACAGGGATTATCTTCTCCAGTGGAGATGCGGAGCCAGGCATATCTGAGATGCATACATTACAGGAGAATCATGGGAGTAGGATGGGAATGGATACTGAGCCAGGCATATCTGAGATGCATTCATTACAGGAGAATCATGGGAGTAGGATGGGAATGGATACTGAGCCAGGCATATCTGAGATGCATACATTACAGGAGGATCATGGGAGTAGGATGGGAATGGATACTGAGCCAGGCATATCTGAGATGCATACATTACAGGAGGATCATGGGAGTAGGATGGGAATAGATACGGAGCCAGGCATATCTGAGATGCATACATTACAGGAGGATCATGGGAGTAGGATGGGAATAGATACGGAGCCAGGCATATCTGAGATGCATACATTACAGGAGGATCATGGGAGTAGGATGGGAATAGATACTGAGCCAGGCATATCTGAGATGCATACATTACAGGAGAATCATGGGAGTAGGATGGGAATGGATACTGAGCCAGGCATATCTGAGATGCATGCATTACAGGAGGATCATGGGAGTAGGATGGGAATAGATACTGAGCCAGGCATATCTGAGATGCATGCATTACAGGAGGATCATGGGAGTAGGATGGGAATGGATACTGAGCCAGGCATATCTGAGATGCATTCATTACAGGAGGATCATGGGAGTAGGATGGGAATAGATACTGAGCCAGGCATATCTGAGATGCATTCATTACAGGAGGATCATGGGAGTAGGATGGGAATAGATACTGAGCCAGGCATATCTGAGATGCATACATTACAGGAGGATCATGGGAGTAGGATGGGAATGGATACTGAGCCAGGCATATCTGAGATGCATCCATTACAGGAGGATCATGGGAGTAGGATGGGAATAGATACGGAGCCAGGCATATCTGAGATGCATACATTACAGGAGAATCATGGGAGTAGGATGGGAATGGATACTGAGCCAGGCATATCTGAGATGCATGCATTACAGGAGGATCATGGGAGTAGGATGGGAATAGATACTGAGCCAGGCATATCTGAGATGCATGCATTACAGGAGGATCATGGGAGTAGGATTGGAATGGATACTGAGCCAGGCATATCTGAGATGCATTCATTACAGGAGGATCATGGGAGTAGGATGGGAATGGATACTGAGCCAGGCATATCTGAGATGCATTCATTACAGGAGGATCATGGGAGTAGGATGGGAATAGATACTGAGCCAGGCATATCTGAGATGCATACATTACAGGAGGATCATGGGAGTAGGATGGGAATGGATACTGAGCCAGGCATATCTGAGATGCATCCATTACAGGAGGATCATGGGAGTAGGATGGGAATAGATACGGAGCCAGGCATATCTGAGATGCATACATTACAGGAGAATCATGGGAGTAGGATGGGAATGGATACTGAGCCAGGCATATCTGAGATGCATGCATTACAGGAGGATCATGGGAGTAGGATGGGAATAGATACTGAGCCAGGCATATCTGAGATGCATACATTACAGGAAAATCATGGGAGTAGGATGGGAATAGATACGGAGCCAGGCATATCTGAGATGCATACATTACAGGAGGATCATGGGAGTAGGATGGGAATGGATACTGAGCCAGGCATATCTGAGATGCATTCATTACAGGAGGATCATGGGAGTAGGATGGGAATAGATACTGAGCCAGGCATATCTGAGATGCATACATTACAGGAGGATCATGGGAGTAGGATGGGAATGGATACTGAGCCAGGCATATCTGAGATGCATACATTACAGGAGAATCATGGGAGTAGGATGGGAATAGATACGGAGCCAGGCATATCTGAGATGCATACATTACAGGAGAATCATGGGAGTAGGATGGGAATGGATACTGAGCCAGGCATATCTGAGATGCATCCATTACAGGAGGATCATGGGAGTAGGGTGGGAATTGTTGTGTGTGTAAAACAAAGCTGTGAACAGCCAGTTCCCCAGCATGGGCTTTAGTTCCAGCAGCTGCTTACATGGTGTCTAGAGCCTTACATGAGCGTGTCTGTTCAAGGGGCTTTATCATTGTTATTTTGATTTATTTATTTGTTTGTGTTCTGCACACCGGGTATTGTTGAGCGTGGCAATGTGCCAGCATCTCAAGAGAAAGCTTCCTTTGGTTTAAGAACACAATGAAATGTTGGAGGGCATTGTATAATGCTGTAAATAATGAAATTCATTTAAGATTATATACAGGTTGAAGGGGGGGGGGGTGTTAAATGTACACCAGCGGTGTTAGATTTACACTGACATTTTTGCTGTGCGGTGAATCGGTAACGGTGTGGGACACATTTTTTCTGGAATGGTGTAGGTGCTCTCATGGTCTTAGAAGACAAGTTTGATGTCAAACTCAATACTACCGAGTGATCAACATCACCTCATGTTAAAGCATGTCTCTGCTGCAGACGGGCCTGTATTTCAGGGTGTCAAAGCCTCCTCGGTTGAAAACATGGAGTTGACCAATGGTTAGAAGAGTATGACTGTGACATTATCCGTATGTTATGGCCTTCTCTGTCACCATTATCTGAGGGCAGTCTGCCATTTTGGAATATTCTGGAACCGTGCCTGACCCAGAATTTTCTACTTCCATCAAATAATTGCAAGTTGATTGAGTTTGTTTTTGTAGAGTCACGCTGTATTCCTCCAGACATTGGGAGAGTATGCCAGAGGGTATACAGACCGTGAGCGCCACACACGATGGTCCAACTCCTTATTGAGTGATTGCTTTTGAGTTTCGTTTTTTTGTTCACAGTCTTTAGTTTTCCATGAATTTCAGTGTCAGCTGAACTTTTGGAAACGGGGAATGATTTGAAAAACATGCAATTTTTTTAAATTCAGTGTCCCATATTGGATTCACCAAATCCAGTCCCCCCCATCCATCCATTCCATAGTGGGTCAAACAAATGCATGTGTGTGTGTGTGTGTGTGTGTGTGTGTGTGTGTGTGTGTGTGTGTGTGTGTGTTGTGCGTATGGTTGTGTGTGCGTTTGTTTGTGTGTTTGTGTGTGTGTGTGTGTGTGTGTATATAAACATATGAATACTTATTGTATTGTCTTCCTGTGAGTTCTCTTCCATGGGAGATTAGCTGCACACATTCTGATGGTTGGAATTGTTATTAGCTTCCTTAGTTCATTAGTTCACAATGGAAACCACCAGAGAGCTATTTGGTAGGTAATTGACAATCCATCTGTAACAATCAGCAATCGTTCCAATAGCACAGATACGTATCTTACACAGGTGTGTTCTCATATGAACACCCAGTTTTCCGATATGCATTCCAGACTGCCAAGTGCTGGGAATGATAACAGAGCCATGCATTTCGCCCCTCATTTGCCATTCACTGATAGGAGCTATCAGAGTAAAGCTGTCTGCTGAAAGGTGGGATAATGACATAAATACAAATAAATTAGGTAGGCCACAACTCCACTCATACGCTCCATTACCAATCTACTCAAGTCCAACAAGGTCAGCATCATTTACATTCAAAGGAAGGGGTTGCTTTTAGACACCAGGCAAACCAGAAATCGAGTCATTCAATTTTTCTTTTTTTTCCTCCTCCAGGGGGCAAATGTACACCTACCTGTGTGTGTGTGTGTGTGTGTGTGTGTGTGTGTGTGTGTGTGTGTGTGTGTGTGTGTGTGTGTGTGTGTGTGTGTGTGTGTGTGTGTGTGAAAGAGAGAGAGAGAGAGAAAGATAGAGATAGAGAGAGAAAGAAAGAGAGAGAGAGATGGGAGACTGACAGAGACTAAACCATTATTTTTTCATTCAGCAAAACCCCACATCTGATCTGATTCAATCTGCAAAAACAAACAAATAAATTGTTATGTCACAAAGTAAAAGTGAAAACCTGTTCCCCGTAAGAGCATATTGCTCCTTTTATGCAGCAGAATTCATTTCAATGTTGAGAGGAGGAGGAGATATATATATACAGTTGAACCTCGATCCAACGGACTAATAGGGGGGAGCAGTTGTCCGTTAAAGCCGTTTGTCCGTTGCAGCGAATAATGCGACACTGCAAAATATCACTATAACAAGAGATATGTAGCGCACAACAACCAGGCAAACCGACGCTTGTACGACGCTTTTTTTGCTTGTAATCGCGAACCTCGATTGTAATTGTTGACGGGGAGGGGGGGGTGCAATCAATTATTTTTGTTGACGGGGAGGGGGGGGGGTGCAATCGCGGGTGTGCGTCCGCTTCTGCGTTTGTCTGTTATACCCGTTAACCAGCCACGTCGATACACGCGTCAGATACTTAAGAGGAGGCGATGCTTGCGAGTCTTGACGCACCAAGGCACTAGCAGAGCATTCTGGGATTTGTAGTATTAGCGGTGCATGCGTTACCGGCGGGCCGACTCAAATTGAAATTTGATATTATCTCGCGGGCCAAATATAATTACATGTCCGTTGGATCCGGAATCCGTTGCATCGGTGTCCGTTGGATCGAGGTTCATCTGTATAGGCAAAAATGTGGAGAAAAAAAAATATATACGCATCACATTAGATGAATTGGTGATTCATAGTAATTAGATTGAGCAATAATTACATATAGGGAAGTCTAGTGCATTCTGTTTGGCTTTAATAGTTGCAGTTTTTCACTAAATTGTGTTTCTTTTGATCATTTATTTGAAAAAAAAAAAATGTTTTATTGAGTTTTTCATATTACTGAACAGAGACTAGAGGAAAAATGACTGGAACTTTGTATTTGAAATGAAATGCTTAAACACTAAAACTTTTTAATCTACTTCTGAGTATGACTTCTGGGCCCAACGAATAATAACTCTTATAAGAGTGGGGACAAAGCTCCATAAAGTGAGCTCTGCAATTACTGAGTAATTTGAATATGTAGGAATATGGATGGGGGGGGGGGGTACTCTACAGGGGGGGGGGGGGGGGGGGGGGCGGTACTCTACTGCATTCAATGCAAAGATTTTAACTTGCATAGCAAGCAGAATGTCTTGAGTAAGACTCAAATTGACTTTCTTAACAAAACACTGCACAACTGTTCATATTTACACCCTTCACACTCTAATAAAAAACAAAAACATTTTTATTTTTTTTTTTTTATAGATTTTAAGAAAGGATTTTTTTATTTCTGTAGCTGCATTAGGGGGTAAAACCTATGACTAAATCAATGTGCACAGAGACTAACCAAACGATAAGTAAGTAAATAAATACATAAATAAATGTAGCGCTGCAGTTTCAGTTCAACACTTTTAAACATTTATATCAATAAATTAGAAATATAGTTGGATCACTCTCTAGCTCCTGGGCTCACTCTAAATGACAAAAACATTTAATTTCTCAATTCAGACAACCTGGTGCTGGTGTCACCTACTGAACCAGCAGAGTCTGTTTCTGCTAGGGGATTACTGCCAGAACCAAGTCCTGGCAGTAATGACTAAACAAAAGTTATGGTATTTCAAAGCAGGTGGGGAAACTCAAGTTACTTTGATATAAGACCCCAAATACTGGAACACAGTTAATCAAAACACCTACCCATAAATATAGAACCCGAAATGTGACATATGTCATAGTTAGTGGCATAATTTTTGAGACCATACCCAGGTAAGATGGTGGCCAGTAACCATGGTTTTATATCTACGAGCCAATCATCAGCTATCTGGCTTCTGAGACCCGATTATGACATCACAGTGGGTTAGAAAGTACATGACACTTTGCCATAGGTTCCGATTATAGCTGTACCCAGGCAAGATGGCTGCCAAATTGTTCCATTTCAGAATTCCAAATTACGTTTACATTATATGATATGTCACATCTATGGTTCTATATCTATGCACCTACCTAGTTCTAAAAAGCAGCCGATCATTGTGGCATTGAATTATCTTAAGGTGAAGACTTGCAGAGCATTTCATGCCATAAAAATAAAAAAACTAAATTTAACTATCAGTAAAAGTGTGATATTTCAGCGTTTTCAAATAGCCTAAATCATTTAACTTGTTGAGCTCTGTGTCAGGGAAGTGTGGGGTCTGCTCATGGATACAGATCTTTTTTTTTTCAACAAAAAAATTTAATGGCTAGTGCTGAGGTTGATGGGTAATAAAATCCATCAAAAGCAAGCAGCTTCAGGAGAGCACCATTACACCACAACAAATTATAACCAAATTATAAAACAACACAAACAAAAATGACATTAATTATTGGGACACACAAGCAAAAACACAAAGCATAAAGTGGATTGCTAACTAGCCCCAAAGACAGAATACATCCATTCCACGGTTCTTTCTTCCTTTTCCCTCATCTACTTAAATGTTCTTAGTTTTATTTTATTTTCATGTTTTGGAATTGTGGATTCCTGGTTACCTCAGTGTCATGATGAGAGTATACCACTAGAATTACTTTTAATTATTTATTTTACCAACAAGCTTGCAGTAAACCATATTGATATTTATCACAGGCAGTGAATTAAAAGTATTCCAATAGTGAAAGATAACAGTCACCCAGGTGTTACAAAATGGCCACGCACACCACACCGCACACACCTACGTTAATGTATTATACTTCATGAATACTTGAGTATTTGTTCTTTCATAATAGCTTTTTTTCAGTGGTATTATTGTAGTTCAGCTTCAGTGTCCGTGGGGAATTTTGGAAGAGAAAGAAAAGAGATGCTTGATGTTGAGTCCTGCAGGACGCTCATCATACCGCTAGGAGCCGTTAACCTGGCAGGCACACCACTCGGGGGGCCGGCGCACCACTCGGGGGGCAGGCGCACCACTCGGGGGGCTGATGTCTCTGCCTTGAGCAGCAGCCTCTCTGATTTTCCCAGCACTATAACCACCATTGAGCTGCACCAGATTCCCTGCTAAATTACTCTGCCATTTGTGATTGGCTGTCAGCCGTAAGCCCACGCCTCAATGGAAGCAATGAATCAGCTATTGCTTGCTCCAATCCAGCAACGGCACAAAAAAAGGGTTTGCGATAAACTATTTTTTAACAAAAGCAACAAATAGTTCATACAGTTATCTTCTTCAGAGATCAATATATACCAGAAATTATTTAACTGCTTAAAGAACAGCACTACACATGCTCACACACGCATGCACGCATGGACGTGCGTGTGCGCAAACACGTGTATATAAAGCATATAAATGTTATATGAACTATGAAATACAAAATATCACACGTATATCATTCATGTTAACATGTTCCCTTTAAATTGTAAATGGTGTTTTGCATGTATGATGTACAGTATTACCAAAAGTATATTTCATTCCATGTAATGTAATTAAAGCACATTTGTAAAACTGAAATATTTGGACGTACAGTGAAATGGAAAACCATATCCCTAATGTTTTTATTTAAACTTTGAAAATACCTGTTCCTGTTATTGGAAGGGCATATCTTTCTTATTGTACTCCGACCATCTCAGAACTGTTTTGTTATTCAAAGATGTACATGTAAAAACAGTTGCAATTGATATAACCATTTGAAGTTGCACACAGTGAAGAGTGAGGTGCAACAATGTATGGGTCCTTTGTCAACGTGGGCTCCTAAATTTCAACCATGTCATCGTATTTTTTTTGCATCAAAGAGCAAGTCATTACTCATTTAAACAAGTAGGTGACTGCCAGCTTACTCTAGCTCCACCCAATTTAGCAAAGCTTCACTTTCCAATGACTAGTTATGGGTGTTATTATATGAAAACCAGCTCCATGGAGCTCCAGGAGGTGGCCGGTACACTGGCTCAATATGAAATATGTACAACTGGAGAGTTTGCACCAGATTTTTTCTGGTTGATTTATTTTTACTGCCGCATTGTATTTGATCAAGCTGCCTTGCCCGGCAGGACCGCATGCAATATAACATGAAACACATTTAAATATTGGATCTGATTTCCACTTACAATCTCCCTCCCTCGTTTCCTGAGAAATCAGAAGGCAGCCATGACGGGGGACCACAGATTCCTTTGGCCCGTAAATGCTACACTAGCCTCACAGTTCTTGACGCGTGCATTTGCCCACTAAATGAAAAGAGAGTGGAAATTGATGTTAAGCGGAACGTAATTACCAATTGAACAGCTGCTTGTCAAGTGAATTAAAGGAAAATATTTCTGCCAAGGTCACTCTACTTTCCATAGTAAAATAAATACATCTTATGATTAGGGTTAGCATAATGTGACGTTTCTTCATTAATCAGTGCTTAGGTATGTAGCCTATATGACCAGTTCAAACACAAAACTAACAGCATGCAGAAAATTATTAAGTGTTATTTTTCAAAGCAAACAGGCCTCTGTGGTATACAAACTTTTAAAACATTCGTTAGTTACTGGGAATATTCTCATCATAAATAGTACTGTAAACTTGGCATAATCCAATAGTTAATTCCAGTTAAGAATGAATATTCAAGTATCTGATCACACCCCCCCCCCCCCCCCCACCCTTCCCAGAAAATATAAGCGTATCAATCGAAAAAAACTGCTATATGCATGCTTACTTAATCCTTGGGTAGGGGCAACCCTGGTCCTGGAGTGTTGGAGACAGTCTGGTTTTTGCTCCATCCAAACCTATAACTACATTACTGGATTCATTTTAATTAATCAGGTTTAATGAATGCAGGTGATCATGTGCTGGTTTCACCATTGAGAATATTCAGGCTCAGACTTTTAATCATCCAACAAACTCTTGTGATCATGTGATTAAGCTCAGAAGGAACAAAAACCAGAAACGTCACCGGCTCTCCAGGATCAGGGTTGCCTATCCCTGCAGTAAGCTAACATGATTTTGTTTACACTACAAAATGGAATTTGGTATTATACCAGTGATAGGCTTGGCACACAAAAATAACAGGACCCATGGGCTCCCCTGGTGAAAATGTAGTTTGGTTTACAGAAAAAACATCCTGAAAAATAGTTTTCTTCTTTTTCATACATATTCTGCCCACATACTTCAGCCTGAACAACCAGGAGTGCTGGTAGAGTAATCTATGTCAATTAGCAATTCAAGAACAGCAACATTAGCCTACTGTAGATTTATATACAAGCTAGATACGGACTTTAGATGCATTCTAAAACCGAAGAATACTGCTTGGTCCTCTGTCTTTAGGCAGTGGTTTACTACATGTTAAAAGTGGGTCATTGGTTAATGTAGGTATGCAAAGCGTCTGCAGTTACTCTAGCTAACATAACCTAACGTTCACTCCAAAATTAATTGAATGCCAGACCAAGCCAGTAGTTTGTGGGCCTTATGTGGATATTTTACTTCCTTATCTTATTGACTGACTGCAGACGTGTCACAAGAGGCTTTGTTGGAAAATATCATCACCATTGAGGATTGAACACAGACTGCCAAGTAATTATTAATATGTTCATTCGCTGATTACCGCACCCATTTTCTAATTGGATCCGTTTGTTCCCACGGCTCATCTCTGCTGGTCGTTTACCTCATCATGCTTTCCCGCTTCTGTCGAAGCTCCTGTTTGTTTCCACGGCACATCCCTGCCGTTCATCTACCTCATCATGCTTTCCCGCTTCTGTCGAAGCTCCTGTTTGTTCCCACGGCACATCTCTGCCGGTCGTTTACCTCATTGTTTGTTCCCACGGCACATCTCTGCCGGTCGTTTACCTCATCATGCTTTCCCGCTTGTGTCGATGGTCCCGTCTCTCCGCGTTGAACCATGACTGGCCCCGGCCTTCCACTCGCCCCTTGTGTGAAATGACGCACTCAAAATGAAAGATAAGATCTCTCCCTCATTACTGCACTGCACACCCAATTAAACTGATAAAGAATAGGAAGCAAGTAGGTGCAGCCCTCTCTCATTTTTATATGAGTGTCTCTCGTACAATAAGCATAATCACTCCGGGCTTTATGCACGGTCAGGTACCTTCTTCATTTATGGGGCACACAATAGAAAGAAAAGGCTATTTCGAAATGTAAAAGATTTAATTAATTATAGTTATTCCACGTCCCTTTCATGAAAAAAAAAAAAAAGTGGCGAGAATGACCATTCTGCTGGAGGGAGTCATATTACAAAGTGTTTTTTTTTTTGTTGCTTACTTTGGAAGTAATTTGAGGAGCGTACAAGTGGCATGGCAGCATGCGAAGTGATGAAAGAATTTATCCTCAATGTGACAGACCCTTGATAAAAGGCGACACTCTGTCAATCAAAAGCCATAATGCCAGTGAAAGCTTCCTATTGTAGCGACGGTACTTCTGGTGACCATTGTTCATTCTTCTTCTTCTGCAGTCACCCATTTAGTGGGCTCGAGGACTTCAAGGGCTTCCGCGGTTTAAATTAATTTCTTTATTCTTTTGAGCAAAGATCACAGAGCTGGCCATGATGCTGCAAATGATTCCGTCTCTCGGTTTTCTGCTTGGCGCTTCCAGGGAAAATGGAGGCTGTTACAGCGTGGCAGCACTGGTGTCACGGCGACAGGTTTGTGACCGCAGCCTCTCCGCGCCTCGTTTAAGGCGTTTACTGTCTGTCGACAGCACCGCTCCCGCTCCCCCACCCCCGTAGCCAATGGACATGAGCGGAAAGGCTGGCGCCGTGGAAACGGACCAAGGCTTATCAGAGAAGCCCAGCAGTACAGCCAGGGTGGGATTTGCTTTGAGAGACCCCTTTTGTGTCCAGATCCACAGAATGTTTGAGATGAACGGTTTCGGCCCGAACGGGGATCCATCTCCAATTGGCGTGCCAAATATCAAGCCTTGCTTTTATGCCTCTCATTCTTGCATTCCCACTAGAATTCAACCTATTTGGTGGTTTTACCCCTTAATAACTTCTCTATATATAGGGCGTCCCATGGCTCCTTTTAGAAACTGCATTTGTATGGAGGACTGAGCTGTCCCTAATAACTCTCTCTCTCTCTCTCTCTCTCTCTCTCTCTCTCTCTCTCTCTCTCTCTCTCTCTCTCTCTCTCTCTCTTTTTCTCTCTCTCTCTCTCTCTTTCTCTTTTTCTCTCTGTTCCTCTTTTTTTTCTTCTCTTTCTCTCTCTCCCTCTACTTCCCCTTTCTCTGTCTCTACCTTTTTTGCTTGCCACAACCAATGTATATGACAGAAATGTGGCTGTATCGATTCCAAAATGTCAAACCGGTCCAGATTAAAAGGGAAACTTGTAAAAAATAAAAAAATAAATCAATATGGCTGTCAAGAACAGATACATCTGTCAAAAAAATAAAATTTAACCACACATTCTTTAGTATGGCACTGTGCACCCCGTTGTGTTATTCTTCAGCATAAAATAATGTAATTTCTCATTTATAATGAATAACATGCTTAGAAACAAGAGGGAGAAAGATATTGTAAAATTAGATATTTAATTTGAAAGAAAAAAAAAAGATCTAACCCGCATCAAACTGCGAGTAGCTCTGGTGTGATCAAGTGAAAGGTTTACTGCCCTTGCAAAGAAAAACAGACACAAAACACAACCAATTGGGTCACACTCTGGGGCCACAAATCCCATAAATGCTCTCCAAAAGTAATTATAAGATAATATATGAATGGGATGAATACGTTGACGGTCTATTATTACGATATATTATGGGAACAATATGATTATGGTAATGCACACATGGCATATAATGGGAATTATGTACAAATGGTAAATGACCTATAATGGTGATAATACGATGGTAGAATTGGTAGAGATACAAAAGGTACATACTGTATATTTTGGGTGTACATACGCCATGGCATATTGCAGCAGGAACGTTAGCACAAAGCAACTTGCCACAAGCTGACGTTATCCAATATAAACTTGACACTATTTTATTATGTGGAATCAAAACTTTGATTCAGGGTGGGTTGCACCAACAAGACTTAAATTAATCTAAGATTATAGATAATCAGAGTTTCGTAAATACAGGTTTAAAATGAATTAATCTAAGTTTAAAACTAACCAAATATGTGTTGCAGCACTTAAATGATGACTTAAACCTAGATTTGAATGTAGTTGCTTGGCAACTGTGAAAGGTTAACAACAGAAATAGTGGGGAATCAACAAGTAGGCTACATGTGTAGCTAGCAAGCCTATCTAGGTGGTTTGTAGTTATCAAACAATATAGCAAACTGTTTGGCTAACAAAGTAACCAAACATGCTGGCAACAATTTTTTATTATAATTTCTACATTTTAATTAAAAAAACTGCAAATAGAAAATGCTAAAATCATAAATGATGTCTCAAAGCAGAAATATAAAGTTTGCTGTTGAATGTGAATACTAAATTTCCATTCAAGAATTTCTTTACCGTTTTCACAAACAATTAATCATGAACAAAAAAATGCAGACATTAAATAGTACACAATTAAGAACAATAATCAGTAACTGCAAGAGACATCTGGTGCCACTTTTCAGAAAAAATATAATGGGAGTCAATGAACTGAAAATGTTTTTTTTTTTTTATATTCAGGGAGCTAGACATTCAAAACACCCAAGAGAAGGGTTGTCACATTTTTAAATAATTAATAAAATTGGTAATTTGAAATTATGTCCAACAAATAAACAACAAACACTCGCTCACCACCACTGCTGGAGTGAAAGCCATAAAGCTGATAGTTTCTGATAGGGATTCTCGCCCTGGGTGATACTTTTAGTTTCACTTGCATAATAAGACAAAGTGATTTTCGCTAGCAGAGCGACTAGTAGCTACTTATTTGGCCGTTCTATACTTCCATAATAAGCTACAAGAGCTACTTCCATAATAAGTTACGAGAGCAGATCGAGTGATAGCCATTTTTGCTAGCATATCGGCCGGTAGCTACTGCGTTAGCTAGCGAAAGCGAGAGCCAGCAATGTACGACCGGGGATTCTGGATAACTCCGTTAATTATATGATTCAAATTTGATTTAAACGCGGTAATGAGTATATAATAGACTTTGTATCACATATATGTCAGTTTGGTCCATACAATGCCATAATATCATCATAAGGGTGACTGAAAGATCCCAAAGTGGGGGCAGGTAATGGCTTCCGGCAGTCTTCCGGGACCAGACAGGGATAGGAGAGGCGGGGCTACGGAGCTATATTTCTATGAATTAAACTACCTCAACTGTCAGTTTAAAGTTAATCCCTAATCAAAGTTTAAATCAGAGTTTAAAATGTTGGAGCAACAGAAATACATTTAATCTAGGTTTAAAGCAAATAATCTAAACCAAGATTAAATTCAAATCAAAATAAAACTTAGATTACCTTTGAAGTAGGAGTAGAATTTGGTGCAACAGGATTAACAGATAAATCTTGATTTAATCCAGTTTAAGAATTAAACCTTGTTGGTGCAACCCACCCTGAGTATTTGGTAACTTTGCTTATTCTGAACACTTTGAAGTTTACTGGCTGCCTATTCATTGGCATAATGAGTAATTGTACATACCTGCCTTTGCAATTTACAAAAGTTTAAAAAAAAATATTAAATTGAATACAATGTCCATTTTCGTTTTTGTTAATGTGTACTTTTTTTGTTTTGTGACAATATTTTACTCGTAAATAGGAAAATAAACCACTTCCACATGCGCTTGCACAAAACGAACAAAAACAGATCTTCTTTACTAGCTGCTTAAAAAGATACCAAATACCAATAATACCAAATAATAAGTGTCAAAAAACTTAAAATTCACAGTTTGGAAAAAAAATAACTTTGACAATGTTTTTAACAGTGATTTAATTTTAAAAAATTCTACTGACAACATTGACGACACATTAAATTGATTTGTCTCACATGTGAACTGAATTGAATGTGAGCGAAATTAAACTTTATCAGAGATTCATCGAATTGGATTGAATCATTGCATTGTTAAGCTTATCTTTCCTGTCTCGTACCGTAGACCATGTATTGAGATGCATATCAAATCTTCTGAGAGCGAAAGATTCACCCCCCTACTGTCCACCAATAAAAAAAAACTGGATTATTCCACTCGTTTGGGGATTCATCTTCTGGCATTTTCTTTGGCTGGACAGAAATGTTGAAACAGACAGTATAGTATAATCGCTGCATTGTAATCACAAAAGTATTGCTGATTGTTTGACGGCCAATCAGAGCAGAAGGCGCTCTGCCGTTTTGATGTGCCACAATGGAGGGGACCGCTGTCAAACTCTCACTTTATTTCAAAACGATGTTCTTGTGAAGAAAAGTCTTTATTAAACGTCCATTGGAGAGGAGTCTGGTACATAACAGAGCTCTGATAACATTTTCTTTCTGAAAACGTGACATCAAAAGCTTCACTCCAATCTTTTTTTTTTAAACTATTCTTTTGTACACACTTCATATGTTAACATAAATATGACATATGTATTATCATCAATGGATCATATTATAGTCAAGACAATGTATTCTGGTGATCTGATAAACATCAATAGTCTGTACATTTTAGTTATCAACCAAAAATGCTAGATACTGCATGACACATTGAACACACACACACACACACACACACACACACACACACACGTCTTTCCATGAACATTTTGTGTGAAAGTGAATGGATTTTGAATTTGATGCAAATTAAAATTAAGAATAGATATTAATGAAATACAAATTTGCACAATCATAATTTGCATACAACCAATGAGACAGCAACTGTATTGGATATTCCATAGTTAAACAAATGACAGGGGGGGGGGCTTTGTACACTTGGAAGATGGAGACCTGGTTTCATTTTCAATAAAAAAATATGTATTATAGAAAGTCGTGTCAGCCGTGCGCGCACACACACACACACACACACACACACACACAACACACACACACACACGTACACACTCCAACATTTTAGTTATTTACACTTCCCAGGAAAACACACTGAAACATTGACTGAATGGAAAGCAGTGGGGTTTCAAACAGAATGAAGAGCAAATTCCTGGCCCTGCTGAAACGCGCGCGCGTGTAAATAAGCAGCTCCATCCAGGCTCGTCCCGGGCTCCGCCACATTAGCCATTTTTGCACATTTCTCCCTCGCGTAGCGCACTTCCAAAGGCTGCAGATGGCGGACGGGCCCTCCCAGATTCTGTCATCTAGAAAAGACGGCGACACAATGGCGAGACTGACAGCTGAAGAAAGACGGGGCACATTGGACTGACAGAAGAGTGGCGTGACCGAGAAAGCGGGGGAAAATGACACAAATGAAGAGAAGAAGAAGGGGTGTGCACACATGGCATTTCGTTTGGCCCTTACAACCGCCTAAAAGCTCACAGAACCCTTTTCAAACTAACTGTACTGCTGTCATTTTATTTAAATATATATGTGTGTGTGTGTAATGGCACAATGACACTCTTTCTTTACCCGTGTAACGAGGGTGAAAAAATACACAGAACTCATTACATATGTCGTGGTATGGCACGGCACAATATGCACCATGGTATGGCCCCCTTATTAATCTCCTTATTGAGAACACAAGCAATGTGATTAAAAAACGATTGCATTTATGCAAAAGTATAAGTATCTATTTATACACAAGTATAATTATCATAATAATCATCATCAGCATTGTCACACTGTTATTGTTTGTTATAATTTTCCAATCAATCATTTCTATTTTGTGTTTCTGCAAATCACATCAAGTAAAAATGTTTGACAATGCATCATGGTAAACTTTTAATCAGAAAACATTCTGTGACAGGTGTCACTGCCACAGCTACTTTCTCAAATTGTCAAAATTACTTAATTAGTGGCATAAATGTCACAGGAAAACATGTCATTGGTGTTATAAAAAAAAAAACCCTGAATGAGAAAAACATTTTTCAGAAAATGATGAAAAGTTTATTGTTATTATTTTATGTTAGACAAGTTTTGAATACATAAAATCAGAGGGCCATGGAACACTAAAAGTATGATGACCAACATCTGTCACCAAAGTCAAAAGTCAGCTGATCATCCAAGCCTTCACTAATATATCAAATTCAAATACTGAATTAGGAGAAATTGGAGAGACGAAGACAGCTAGATTTGATGACGTTTAATCAGGAACAGGTGATGTTCGCATGGAAGTTTGGGGGGAAAAACAGGGTCAATTGTGGTTGAAAGGGCATACTCCTTGACTCTTGATGTCTCTGCATTGCTTTGAAATGGCAGACATGTTGAGAACTTCACACAGAAGGACATCATAGTTGGTCTTTCCTTTATTCTTTGAAGTCACCTGGATATTTATGTTATGCTTATGATAGAAGTCTTCTCCCATCAACTGCCTTATCAATTAGACAACTATTTGGCTTGAAAACATTTTTATAATTCATGTTAGATAATTTTTTTTAAATAAGTTGTATGATAATTCATATTAGAGATGAATGACTTGTTATTGGCACACAGCATGTGTGTGACAACAGCTGTACTGAGTCTGTCAAAGTCTGTCAGACATTAATGTACAAGCAACAGCCTCTGTGTATAAGGAACACTGTGTATAAAGTACACTGTGTATAAGGAACACAACCTGCATAAGGAACACTAATAATGACACATTTTATAATTTTGCACGCTTTAAACATACATTAGAATAATCCCTGAAAAGCCATTTTAAATATAAATTACTTTGAAATGACAATTTAGAAAATGGAAGGCATGCAGTCGGAAGGTCTTTTCATATTGATCCTATAATGATTAGTCCAGTTTTAGCTTTATTTGGGTTTACTAAAGAAGGAAGCTACTAATCTGACAGTCCAGAAACCTCGTATAGTCAAACCATCCAAGCATTGGATCTTTTTTATCTTCAATTATATGCATGTTTATGGTGGTCAGTAGGAGGGGATTCGTTGGCTCGTTGTCAAGGTCACTGTGCCCAGCTCCAATAGTGTATTTGCACATTTTATTTTATGACTGCACTTTGTTTTTCTGTAATCAGAAGCCATCTTCTGAACGGCACACTTAATTTTTTTTTTATTAATAGAATTACACACGGCACATCATTTCCTTAAAGTAAAATGTATCCCGTTTCACTTGCGCTAAACTTATATCGTCCCATGATGCAAGCATATGGTTTCCAATTAGATTCAGTACCCCAGAACTGAACTACAGGATGTAAAATCTATTAAATGAATAAACAGACCTGGGTTTACCTGTTCGTACAAAGCCTTGAGTCAGTGTGTAACATGATCTCATTTGACTCAGTACCATATGCATATTCTGGCATTATTGGTGTCAGTGAACCTGGATTCAATTTGCATTTTGTCCTTAGATTGATGAAAGGCCGAGATATAGATTTGATTTTACTTGATAGCGCTGGTTTCAATAATTTTTCAAGCCAATGTTTTGACATTTCCCCCGAGGCAATTTTTCTTTGTTTTGCGCTCATAGCTTTTGAATAAATTCAAAAAATTTAGAGATGCGTTATCATTGTACAACATTTAATGTGAATAATTCCTGTAGCTGTATCTCTTATTAAAGTTGGCACATGCGCTATACACATAATGAGCACCTCCTGAAAGTCCCTCTGCATAATTATACTGGGGAGTGAAGAACAGTATTTATGGTTTGCAATTCAAGCTCGTAAGTGATGTCTGCGACCTTGAGCACTCGCTATACTGCCAGGGCTTCTGGACTACCACCAAGCAACACAAAACTGTGCCAGATAGATTTTAATTTCCTTAACGCAACCAAGCATACCGATTATTTATATCTTTTATTTATCTGGTATAATGAAGAGGGGAAATGGTGCAGTAAGTAATGGCGTCTCCTAGGAAATGGGTTTTTGAAGAATTACAGGAAGACGAAGAAAAAAAGAAAGTGCAGTCTCCCCCATCTCTACCTGCTTCGTGCCAAATAAAATGAAACGAAGAGATACTGAAATTGTATATTGAGGTCAACGTGACCCATCAGTGTCCTGCCAAGATTAGACAGCCTCGCAAGTTCTCGCTGCTCCAAGGAATAGTCTCATCGCGCGCCCTGGATCATCTTCAAAGAAAACGACAACTCCGCTGGTCCCCGCCGCTGGTAATCCCGGGATTCTCGAAATGACAGGTATCATATTGTCTCATGCGTGCGTGAGGTTCATCGGGAGGGGTTGGGATAAAAAAATAAAAAAATAAAGTCCATGACTATCGTAAACCGCATGGGAGGGGCTCACATCTGGCTCCCTCGCCAGCGGTCTCCGTGCAGACTCTGGGGAGGGCTATTCGAGACGCACGGCTGGAAGCGGTCCAAACTGTAATGACATGCAGGTGCCGTTTCAAGGGTATTCAGTGTCAAAGGGGACATCGAATGGATGCGGAACTCAATAAATACGTTCGGTTTGTCAGCAGCTGATATTATTATTTATTATTATTTTCAATGAAAGAATTATATTAAGTCTCAGAGCCCATCCCACCACTGAAATGCTTTCTGAAATTCAGCAGAGCGCGTACACACACGCGCGTACGTCCTCCAGGATGCGCGTAGCCGGCGACCATTTCTTCTCACTCGCCAGTTCTCCAGCTGAGCCGCGCGGCCGCTGCACCGGAAGATCGCGCCACTTAAACAGCTGGAGCTGGTTCCAAATCAACCAGAAGAAGAGACGTGATTCATGATGAGGCGGTGAAAAATCCAGCCAGCTATGATCAGACTGGGGGCCACATCCCTGCACACAAAGGGCTCAAGCTTTATCTGGAGGTGACATCTTCAGGGGTTCTTTTCCACCCATTTATTTTTTGCTTCATTGGCAAGAGTGAGCATGCAACAGGTAAAACCGGCTATAAATAGCGGAATTCTTTTTCAAAAAAACGAAAAAAGTGACCATTAGATTCTGGATCCCGGACCTGCGTTGGCATGCTGAGAAACTGAGAGATTGCAGAGACAGACGGACACTGCTGCACGGACACTGCCATGACCTTTAACCCTGCATGAATTAGGTCCCTAATGTAACAGACATCATATGCCAACATCTGTCACGAAAGTCAAAAGGGATGGACATTGTATGGGCTTTTTTTTGGATAAAAAAAGTATAACAATTTGCTGATACTGAAAAGGCCGAACTCTAGATATTTGTTGAAAATAGACGTTACACAGTACACAGTGGACACCTGCGGCGCACACAGATTAGTAGTGGCCTAAACGCCTTACGTTTACAATGTATCATTATCACAAATATTTCAATGTAAAATGTCACTTCCCACATCACTGGAGAGCACTGCAGATCTGAGCTTTTTACAAACATGATTCTTTGATTTCCAAAGCCAGGTCACCACAGTGGATGATGAATCTCTTCTCAGTTGATCTATGTGTTTAAATAACATCAAATCATACATATAATAGTTATATTCAGTTTATTAAAGGAAATAAAATCACTCAGCACCGGGCGGCCAATACTGCTGTACACTCACTCTTTCTCAGTAAGTATTTCTGAATGGCAGAATGTGTGAAATATGAACAATCATGCCTCTATTATTTTTATGGAAATTGATGCCGAATATGTTCCATCACATCTCATTTCATAGAAAGCAATGCGGGAGAACTCTAATGCTCCAGTACTGAGCCGGGTCTCCCCAACAGGCTTATAATGGCTTTCTACTCATATCACATAATCTCTAGGTGAGGAGTAGGCAGTCAATTGCCTGGCAGAGAGCAAGTCTCTAATTATAAAAACATATTTTAATGACTGTCTCGGACTCGCACAGAGCACGGGAAAAAAAGAAAACATTTTTGCTTTCCACACAAACTTTGTCATCCATCCAGCCATGGTTAAACTGCATGTTCAATCTTAATAAACTGGTCATAAATAAGGGGGGGGAGCAGATAATGATTTAGTCTGTTAGATAGTAGGTCAGAGGTGGGCAATGAGGACCGTTTCTGTTTCTGGTTCTATTGCCAACTTCTGACCTTAATTAGCCCACTTAATTAAGCCTAACATTTACGCCATATGCCATTTTAGCTACATTTCTTGATAAGCACATGAATCACAGCCAAAATCTGCTCTTGTGACCCTATCTGAAACCTTTTACCGTGGTCAAATCTACGAGTGAACCAGCGTCGGTATCCAATTGGGTCATTTAGCCAGGGTAATTGGTGGAAACGAAAACCTGCATGTACACACCAGTCGTCCAGGACCAGAATTGCCCACCCTGGCCTGTACTAGGCAGCACTAGAGAGTACACCTGACAGTCAGAAATCATGGACTGTGGAGTATCGGAACAAGAAATCAAAACAAAGCAACACTATATGGAGAAAAGTAAAGCTACGAAATTGTAAAATCAATTGTCGTGATGATTCATTCAAGTTTGATTACTCACAACTACTTGGTAAATTTTGTTAAAATACATTATGAATTTAAAATTTTAACCTTCTACTGGCTGCCTCCTTCTTTTCCTTTTCTGCTTTATTCACATATGTGTCGAATGTGACATAATTCCACTCCCAACAGATTTTAATATGCAGGATTATACTGTTTGTACGTATATATCGCATTACACACCACATACATCCAAGGAAGAAAATTAATAATGAACTATAAATGCATAATTAAATATGTATTATCTGCCAATGTTGTAATGTTAATTTTATACAATGCCAGCAATATTTTCAAACATGAAGTGGTCATTCAGTTGCCCAGAACAGTGGAGTCAAAACCAGTCAGTACTACCGGCTCCACCCTCATTTAAAAATCCCGACATACTCTACATTCTCTCAGATTTATCAGTCTTTCATATCGACTGCATTAATAAGTTGTCAGTGTACTTAAATGGCAATGAGATGCTATGAAATCCCAGAAAAATTTGATGAAGAAAAAATAAATGACATTGAAGCCCTTGTGACCTTTCCCTTGGCTCATTAACGCAACCTGCCAGCACCTGCCTTGTAATTAACGTGCTAATGTGAAGCTAACCGCGGCCATGCGCTTCCCGCTAGGGTCTCTTCCATGAGGCGGTGTCCATGATGGCTCTTTTTTTTTTTACATCCATGCTTTCATTCTACCACTTTCTAAATTAGTCAGTGGCTTCCAATGTAGATTCTCATTACTGAAAGCAAATTGCTTTTAAATTCCAAGTCCATCAATGGGCAAAGTAATCTATAAGTCTACATTAGAATATTAAGCCGTGGGCTCTCCCTGTACCTTATAGCCTGTTGCAAGAAAGGATGGGTTTTGTATGACAATTATCACACTAAATCGTATCTTATTACCGAGCTAAAAGAGTTAAATCTGGAAAGGCAGCTTTCGAAGATTACGCACACTGAAGCAAGTATCAAAGAGCAGATATGTCGTATGCAATATCATTTGCTTTACGGCCACCATAAGCAGAATTAAAGCTACCTTCTTCTCTGTCTTTACATTCATAAGGCCCCCGTACATGAAGTATTTACCCTGCAAGAATGCTCTGCTGAAGACCTTTTGTAATAAAAACCCACCTCCTTTCCTTTTCACTACGTTTGTCACCGTGGACGTGGACGTGGGCGCTCAGAGGCTACCAGAAGCCGAGGATGCTGCGCATATTAAATATAGGCAATTATTTTAAGACACGTTGGCGATCTCAATTTTTTCCCTCTGTGTCGGGAAGTGAATTACCATCGCATTTCTGTAGGCGGTTGCTGTTCCTCCAGTTTGTTCAGGGGCGTACCGGGAGAACAGCATGCGTACAAAATGCCCTCTCTGTTTCCATCTCTCTCTTCTTACAAATCTCTCTTCCAAATTGAGGGCTCACCGGCATCCAAAACAGCCCAGAACTGCAGAGCTGTATCTGTGAGATTTTGACCTTCTCACCTCTATCACAAGAAGAGCCGGGCATGATCTTTTTGCCCTGAGTAGAAAAATAATAAACATTTTTTTTTTTAAGGAATATGTAGTAATATCTGATCTGCCTTTCATTTTGTCTCCTCGGCTATAGGTCTGTGAATCCAGAAAGAGATGGAAGAGGTAAGCTGCCCTTGAGCCAAGAAAAAACAAGACAATGTATTCCTCTGAGTATTTTATTTGACTATTTTACATTGTTTTGATGTTGTAGAAAATCTTACTGTATGTCTGCAGAATGCGTGTCTAACATACAGAAAATAACAGACTGTCGATGATGAAAATATAAGCCTTAACACAAAAATCTATATGCAACCGATGTGTATTATGTAAGCAACAATGTAATGGCACAATACGCACATCATTCTTACTATTAGTAACTCAGAGCACGGTAATTGTTTCTGCTAAAATGTATTTGAGGTTATTCCTCAACACGATTCACTATATTCAGGTTTTCAAACCACAAAATTATTTAGCACCAGGAGGTTCAGTTATCCATGCAGTACATTGCAGTGCACTTTGTCCTAATAATGTAAAATGTTTCTTCCCTCTTTCATCATATAGCAACTGCTAGTTTTGTGTAAGGATTACAAAAGACATTGAACGCTGGCTCATGAGTCAATCAAGCGCATACTGTAGTGAGAGCGGATCAATGAAAATGTCTCGTGAACGCTCAGCTCGTTTCCAGTCATGAACTTTGCCTTCAAACAAAACGGAAAACTCATACACACACGCGGTGTAGTAGTGAAACCAAAGTCTACGTTCAAATAAATCCCCATGGCTCTTTGCATTTTTCGAATAAAAATGCAAATTCTTTCACTTTTACCCCCGCCCCCACCCACACACACACACACACACACACACACATTTTGCTGACTCTGTAACTTTGGATAGAGCTATGTGAATTGAAGCCTATTGTGACTTTACAGCGGTCTCTCGGTCGGAAACGGCACTTAATTTGACACATTACAGCAATTATTTGATGCATTTTTCATTATTAATTCTTTAAGTGCATTCAGCCAGGGATGCCGATCCATCAAAACAAGAAACCAAGTCAAGCATCGCCTGGAGGAAATGAAGATTTCCGTGGTTATCAAGGAGTAAATCCCAGGGTAAATACGGTACGCCGTGTCCCGTATTTCACAATCTGTATCAGCATTTTTATTTAATATTTAAGTCTTGGGACTCTGGTTGTAACGTAGGGGAAGCATTTCGTGAAATTGCAGGGTTGGAAAATAACAACAATAAAATTGCTATCCTTGAGGAGAAAACACTTGTGACACTTCGAAAGGATGATGAGCACTCTTCTCGTACTGTACACGGTGAGGGCCGTTCAGGCTTTAAAGGAGGATATTGTCAGTTCTTTCCCCCCTCACTTTCTCTATCGTAAACCCTTGTTCTTGATTTCACAAAGTGCGAAGAGCTCCTCTTTGTGATGTAGTATAGATGCTACAAATAACTGTTTGCACTGAACGAGAGATAGTATTTTCA
Organism: Ilyophis sp. 1 JC-2022; assembly: GCA_022702515.1. Lineage (NCBI taxonomy): Eukaryota > Metazoa > Chordata > Actinopteri > Anguilliformes > Synaphobranchidae > Ilyophis > Ilyophis sp. 1 JC-2022. The sequence goes on from CM040395.1 coordinate 9,414,634, forward strand.
GTGTTCCTGTATTCAATCCTTTCCGTTGTCATGGTGCTCCAAAAGTTAACAGAGGACTGAGACGTGTCCACAGGAAGCTATCTTGTTATTATTGCATTGGGCTGGGCCTTTTGACGCTATATCTGCAACGTCTGGTGTCAGATAAAGAGCAATTATGACTTCTTGGTTCAACGCCTCACCCCATAACTTTGTTTAATTAGTAAGAATCTGTACCTTTGTAGGTTATATGCAGGTTAAATGTAGGTTATATGCAGGTTATATGTAGGTTATATGTATAATATGTAGATTATTTCTAGGAACATGTTTCTGGCTTCCAGGTGTCGGATCCTCTTTTTAAAACTAGCGTATGGATGGACCACACATTCGGGGATGGATTGTCCCAGGGTCGGCTGTGGTAATAAATAATAGGCTTTAGTATAGCTCAGGATTAAGCTGATGGCATAGACACTGTCATTTGCATGTCTGCAGAGATTGAATAGAACAGAAATACTTTTTTTTTCTCAGGCGAAGTTTGTTGTTCATTGACCCGCCATATCGTTCAAATATGCCGCTGCAAGTTTCTGATTATCACATAGTACTGGTCAGTTTTCCACAGTCTAATCGTCTAAATACACGCGGAATCTCTTAATAGAAAATGTTGAGGCCGTGCGTGCATTCCCTTCAATTAATACAACCACGTGAAATAAAGTATTAATTAAAAGTAAGTGTAGTTAAAATCTAAATGAAAAAAAAGAATAAGCACACAGCAGCATATTAGCACTGGGCTGATAAAAACCAACCCACACATTTTTTGTCTTTTTTTAATTCACACAGAATACTCGGAGCAGATGGAAGAGTATGTGTTGAACTTTGAGGCAAGGCAACCGAAATGGGGGGAAAAGTTCAGAATCTCTTTTCGCTTCTGTTTTGTTTTCAAAAACCCTCAGAAATGAGTCCAATAGCCCGGGGCTGGTCAGACCTGCTGATTCTCAGGGACTAATTACCCTCCTTTACTGCACAAGATGCATCGGGGGTAGGTTTGACCAACGGAGCTTTCCTACGTGTGCTTGGCGTCTGCATAGGGAATCAGAACAAATGCTCCAGAAAGCAGCGGAGCGTGCTTTCATCAACCAAATGCAGAGTACATTTTTTTTTAAGTTTCATTCTGACTTCATCCATACTTCACTCCTGACAGTTAGACATATTGGCAAGGCTGTCGGGAAAGCAAAGAGCTGGTGCATTTTTTTTCATTATTTAGTCAGCATGAGATGGACAATATAATTTAAGTTTGGGCTGTGCTTATAAAATACAAAGATAATCAACTTCTCATTATTCTGCTTCAGTGTCTGTGTACAATCACAACAAATTACCTTACGATGAGCTTTGCAATAATTCATATTTATTTGCCTTTGGAACATGCCTCTCTGTAAGGCACAAGCAGTCTTTATGTCTTTTTACTTCAAATTCTAATCACCCCCCCCCCGCTCTCTAATTTGCTCAGTGGTTAAAGATATGTTTCTAATAGCCAGCCATGATTCTACATGATTCAGGAACACCACAGGTTAGATCTATTCAGAATTACATGGCACAATGGACAGTCATCTGGTTGCCTATAGCTAGCCTCTCTGCTGAGGCATTAAGAGACAGATTGCCCTGTCATTGTAGAACTGGGCACCCCAGAATCAGAACATATTAAGGAAGCAATCCACCTTAACATGTTAAAATCCCTGGTAATGACATAATCCAGTCCGTGATGGCCCAGTATAAAACAACGCCCTTGTTGTAGGTTTCATTCTGAGGGTACTTCCAGCCGCTAGCTAGTCTGACTGGCTGCAGAGCCGAGCGGGATTCTACTGACCCCAGAACAGCTCCAGTGTGACTCTCAGGGTCATAGGGAATGTGTCTGTATGGAATCAAGATCCGGGCTGCAGGGGAATTTTCTTCCTCCAGCCTACCTCAGGATACAAGGAGCGGTTTATCTCCCGTAGCGCTGCTGCACGCTATCCATGGAGGACCAATTCCCTGCGTTAGATCCGGGAGTCTTTTATCCTGTTAGCGACAATGGGCTCTAAAAAGGGCATTCAAACCACAAAGGCACAAAACCCCCCAAAAAACACATTATCTGTTCGTGCCATTCGGATGACACCAAGATAATCTTTCTGGAGTTCAGTGCAAATCAGTGAATGCAATGGAACTATAAGAGTTAAAGTAATCAGTATGGATTGTTTTTGTTTATATATGTGTTTATGTCCCTCCAATCCTGGGGGTGGCGGAGTCACTATGCAGGCTTTGTGCTCCCTCTGCATATCTTTCTCCCAGGTAACAATTACGGTGATTGGCTTCACCTGGGCAGGGCACTCTCTGGCTGCGTTCGGAATGGCTCCCTAATGCACTTTATAGTGCACTATTTAGGGGATTGGCCATTCTGATGGTTTCAGAATTCTCAATTGAGAACACTGACAATTAGGACATCTTACAAAATGGCGGATTCTCTAAATAGTGCACTATGAAACATATAGGGAGCAATTTCGAACGTAGCCTCTCTCTCTTTCGGAACGTCTTAGGAACTTGGCGACGGCGTGTCTATGTTGCTTTATGGGACTCGTACGATACTTTTGTATATATGTTGTAAAATATTGCAAATAAAATTTACTTTGCTTTTTGATCCGCTACCCTCGTTCTCTGTTGTGCCTTTTGTATTCAGTCAGTCACAAGCCCTGGCTGTAGCAACATGCTGAAAGAACATCTCCGGGGAATACCCCAGAACATGGTTTCTGGATGCATGTCTCCTTTTCGCATCTTAATAGCGCACGAGTATTACTACGTGATCCCTATTGTAAAACATGCAAGCTGCCATTGAGTAACCAGCTGGATCTATAAGTTGCCTCCATTATAACGTCCAAGAGTGTCTAGTCTCTATAAAGAAACTTGTTGTTTGGTAGGATAAGAGTAAATCCACTTTGAGGCCAGAAGAGTGAAATATTCACTGGGTTTTGTTGAGTCACACAACTGCCGGTGTTTAATGGCCCTCAGCTGTTTCCGTAGAGCACAATGAAATACATCACAGGATCCTGACATTTTCTTAATAACAACAGGAAAAAATGAACTGAATGTTAACTAGATAGCGGGGGGGAAAGAAACCTGAAGAGACAAAAAAAAACTTGAACTGACAATATCCGAGGCCTGAACTAAATCAGTCCCAACGGCAGAAAGCAGAAAGTTAAAAGCTACAGTGTTCTCTTCCTGTAAATTGAAAAAAAACAAAGTTATATATGGATGGCAAAGTGGCAGCCTCTATCAGCAGGCATTAGATTTATACACAAAGCAAGCGGAAATGCTGAATGCCAATTGGTTTTATGACAATGATTCATACGAGTGCATTGCTGTTTCTTGATCTATATGTTGAGTGTAAATAAACAGCTGAGAGTGAAAAAATAAAATGCTTTTGTAAATGTCAAGCCTCTCTTCTTTATTGGACAAGTATTTTTATTCATTATTTTTTATATACTCTGAATTTCAAATGAACATGATGTAGAGAAGACAGACATGGATTTCTGCAAAAAAATATATTTCACTTACTTATTTATATTATTGTTTCATAATATCGTTGAATATACAATTATATAAATATTTTCGGGTTCTGCTTTGTAAATTCAATTTTATACAATCATTTACTATATTGCACATTTCATGCACAGCCGTGTAATGCAGTGTTTTACAATTAAAATAAATATGGCCTGGAAGGCCGGCAGAGCCAATAATAAAGACTAATGAAGTGTGTTATAAGCCTAATATGCATCCAGACAACTGTTTGTTTGTTGTACAAATCATTGTTACTTCTTTGTGTGTGTGTGTGTGTGTGTGTGCCTGTGTGTGTTTGTGTGCGCAAGCGTGTGTGTGTGTGCGCCCGTGTGTGTGTTTGTGTGCGCAAGCGTGTGTGTGTGTGTGCATGTGTGTGTGTGTGTGTGTGTGTGTGCGCAAGCATGTGTGTGTGCATGTGTGTGTGTGTGCATGTGTATGAGAGTGTACCCATAATATATTGCACATTCATTCATTGAGATCGACAGGAACTAGAACATTGGAAACATTTAAACTGGAATAAAATGTTAATTAGCGTCATATGAATCTGCTCAGGAGTCTATGGATGAGCCATTGCAAAGTGTCCGACAAATTAAATATGACAAATCATATTTCTTATTAGAAACTTTTCAGCATGTCTGTTAGCTATCACAATCCTGAAAGGCTAATCGTGCCTTAAATTGGGAGGAAATTTGGCAATGACGTCTTTAATTATGGGCCCTTTTTACACAAGGACAGGAGGGCGGGTAATGTCAGTCCTCTCTTCCACGCAGTGACAGAATAGTTCCTGATGCAATGCAGGGTCTCTCGGGCCACTTAGTATTCATGCGCTCAGGTTTCCTAAAGGTTACTCAATCTAATAAGATGTTTGTCCGGGATTTTCAAAGGTCTTGCAGTTATTAATGGTTTACGGCTCCCGCAGGTTGCAACAGTGGCATTTTTGCCGGTGAATGTCCATCTTTTGCCATTTTTGCATACACATACGCAGTGGAGACAGTTTCACTCAGACGAGGCAGTCTGGACTCACCAATATTTGAATGCATGTTATATATTATATTTATTTTAAAACAATTAACCGGTCTATTCACAAGTGCCAAAAATGGATGCTACATAAAATTACCTGTTATAAAATAAAATAATTATAAAATGCAGATGGTCATTATGTTGACAGTATCAATTAGTTCAGGAAAATAAATCTGGCTCTATTTTCAGAGTGGTCTAGTTAATTTTCCTTGTTTGTATAAAACACATTTTCGTCTTTCTGAAAACTCTTGCACAATGTGATGCATTCTGGTTAAGGACCAGACTGAAAATTAAACTAGAATGGCACTCCGAGAGATGCCTACATCCGTGCGTGAGCGGGCAAAAGCCTTCGTCAAAATCCGCCTGTGTTGCTCTCCGCCATGTGCGCCCTCGTGCGTACAAAGGGTGTAACATCTATTCCTCCTATACGTCTATTTCTCCACATCGATTTAATTAGACAATGGCGGAAATCAATACGCATTAAAATACTTGTCGTTTTACCGATTTGAAACATATTCGAGAATTCAGGGCCTGGCAGCCTGCCGAAAATGGCAGACAAATGGAGAGACAGACAGACAAATGGAGAGACAGACAGACAAATGGAGAGACAGACAGACAAACACAAATGACTACAGGACCCCTGCTCACAGCGCTCATCAAATTATGTGTGAAGTTTTATCAAAATCTGATCGGAACTGTAGGTGCTAAGGTTGAATACTGTAGGCGCTAAAGCTGATGAATTGACAATTCCATTTACATTTTAAATTCTACAGTGCTCCCACAAAGTTGCAAAGCGATAGAAAGAGAAAAGTAACAGCATAAGTGGGGGGAAAAACAGCATTATCTAATAACCCTTTTTGAATCTATGTCTTTTTATATTTGGTATTTATTATCTCTCTAATGACATAACAAGAGCATAAGGTTCACAGGGTAGTTATACTGTATCGGTGAGGTTCAAGGTTTTGGCAGTTGGCATGACGATAATTTGTTTTAGGCATTCAATCCTACAGCGGGGGATACAGCACTTATGTTTCCAGCTCAGTGCCATGGATATTGCTTTATGAATATTATTATGGTAACTAACCTTTAGCTATTTATAATACATTAAGCAGAAAAAGCCCTTGAGCAAGTGTCTAAGAAAGTAATTGCAGAGCCGGTATCTCCAGAGCTCTCTCCTGATTTCTACATGCTGGATGTAATTCTTCACCCTGCTAAAGTGAATGCCCAAACTTGCAAACATTCTGGATTTGAACATATAAAATACCTTTGTCCAAAGAGAAAGCTTTTCAAATAAATAGCTGTTTTCCAACTGATATGTAAATGTGTAACACTTATTTGACAAAATTATATGCATTACACTACTATATATTGTCACTATTACAAATGTAAAATATATCTAAAACAGAAAGAGAAAGAGGTTATATTAATTACTGTACCCTGGTAACTTGCATTGTGGCATTTGGGTTAGCATATAATTACCTAATCTCTTTAAAACTATACTGCATGTATTAAAATAAAATCCCACTATGGGTTTGTCAGACCCTTTCTTGGTTCAGTATGCATATACATTGAATTCTCATCTGTGGTAGTATTTCAAATTCAATAAACATCTAAAGAGTATTAAAAACATGTTTTAATGTTCTACTTCGAGAGACACTACAGGTGATTATATCAGACAATATTATTTGCATTGGAGCTAAACACATTTGAGTTGAGAAATGTGTGGTGCAGACTGGGGATATGGGTCAGCAAGGAGACGCATATGCAAAGTGAATTTAATTAATATATAAAAAATAACACTTTACTTTAAGGTTCCATTATAAAGAATTTGTAAACCATTAGTAAATGATCTATTAACCATTTATAAAGTGTTTTCTAGCAATGGCTTATTATAAAAACTCTATATTTGTAAAGTGTTATTTAATAGTTTATATGTGTGAAACCATATACAATGAAGCATTCATAAACTCCACCACCTAAACTGCCACACTTTATTATGTATTCATATGAATTAATTACAGATAAGTTAGTAATACATAACTCATATTTGTAAAGCATTCGTTTGGTTTACAAATTCTTTATAACGGAACCTTAAAATAAAGTGTTACCAAAAATAATATATAAAAATAGATGTACATTTATACATTAATACATTTTCAAAAGTGTACAACAGTGTTATAAGTGACACATTATTAATTACATGGTACATTATTTTAAACCATAAACTTGAAAAACAACAACCTGAAAGAAATGCTTGCACAAAGATTCTTTTCTAATAGAAGCTTCAATTTTTAATAGTCAGACTGCCAATTATAACTGGGCCATATTGGGTAATGTTTCACTGGGTGGTGGCAGTGCTCATCAATCTGAATTGTGAAAC